>OZ026497.1:13875111-14482611 GCA_964019985.1 Aurelia sp. 4 Dawson et al 2005
ACAGACTTGTTTTTCAAGCCTACTGATACACATCAGTACTTGCACAAGAAGTCTTGTCACCCCTGGCACACCAAAAAGGCGATCCCCTATGGTCAGGCACTTAGGTTTCATAGGATATGCTCGGAGGATCGCCAGTTTCAGGAGAGAGTAGGCGAGTTAGCTGGATGGCTTAAGGACAGGGGCTACGAAGAGTCTTTAGTTAATGAGCAAATAGATAGGGTACGTAGGTTAGATAGGACGGCTCTTCTAGCAAATGCGGGAAATAGGACCAATGACCAAGGGAGGGGGGAAAGGGTTCCGCTTGTTGCGACATATCATCCAGCGCTCAATAGTTTGGGGAAGGTTGCCAGGAGACTCCATCCTATGCTCACGAATTCGGAGGAGCATGGGAGGGTGTTTCCTGAGCCACCTTTAATAGCTTTTAGGAGATGTAAGAACCTTAAGGATATACTTGTTAGGGCTAGGCTGAGTAATGAGGGAAATGGGGGGACTGATAAGAAGGGATGTTCTCGTTGTGGTAAATCTCGTTGTCAAGTGTGTAACGTTATGAGTAATAGTGAACATTTTCATTCAAACATAGATAGCAGGGAATATAGGATAAACTATTCGTTTAATTGTGACTCGTCAAATGTTGTGTATTTGTTGGAATGTACTGTTTGTGTTGTACAATATGTTGGTAGCACCTGCACGCCTTTTAGGCTTAGGTTTAATAATTACAAGGCGTGTAGCCGTAAGTTTAATTTGGGGGCCTCAGGACCCCAGGCGGAATTCTTCAGACATTTTACTGAAGAAGGCCACCAGGGGTTTCTGAAGGATATTAGCGTTAAGATAATCGATAGGCTAACGGGGGGAAATAGGATGCGGGAAAGCTTCTGGCAATATCGGCTGGATTGCTTTACCCCTAAGGGTTTAAACACTAGGCAGGTTGATACATAGATTTCATTTTTGTTATATTTTTGATTTTTGTGTTGTTTTGGTTTTAGCACTGAGCTTTTCGTTAGGGACACACGCTGTTTTTTAGGCTTTTCTGTTCTGCCTATCCACTCTCGGATCTTTCTATTGTTTGTTTTGTTGTAATATGCGATCCTTTCAGCTTCGGCGAGACAGACACAGCCACCGGCTTCAGCAGTTCTTAACTCTGCGCTTTCTTTGATCTTTCTCCCGCCACGTTTGTATTGCCGGCTATTTAACACATTTTTTATACGCATTGTAATGAGTAGGATCCCGCTTAGGCTGCCGAAACGTTTACAAGGATGTGTTTTTTCTGAGTTCACATATATATATGTATATATATATATATATATATATATATATATATATATATATATATATATATATATATATATATATATATATATATATATATATATATATATATATATATACATATATATATATATATATATACATATATGTATATTTATATTTATATGTATATATATTTATATGTAGGCCGAAACGAAAGAAATACAATACGCATTTGAAATATATGTCGAAACTTAAGGAAGGCATTAACAAAAACAACTGTCAATTCTGTAGCGACTAGTTTCGTCTTTTCATGCAGACTCTTCAGGCTAAAATGCACTTTAGCCTCAAGAGTCTGCATGAACAGACGAAACTAGTCGCTACAGAATTGAGAGTTGTTTTTGTTAATGCCTTCTTTAAGTTTCGACATATATATATGCCAATTTCAGGAGAGGGTAGGCGAGTTAGCTGGATGGCTTAAGGACAGGGGCTACGAAGAGTCTTTAGTTAACGAACAAATAGATAAGGTACGTAGGTTGGATAGGACAACTCTTGTAGCAAATTCGGGAAAAAGGACCAATGACCAAGGGAGGGGGAAAGGGTTCCTCTTGTTGCGACATACCATCCAGCGCTCAATAGTTTGGGGAAGGTTGCCAGGAGACTCCATCCTATGCTCACGAATTCGGAGGAACATAGGGAGGTATTTCCTAAGCCACCGCTCATAGCATTTAGGAGATGTAAGGACCTTATGGATATACTTGTTAAGGCTAGGCTCAATAGTGAGGGAAATGGGGGGACTGATAAAAAAGGATGTTCTCGTTGTGGTAAATCTCGTTGTCAAGTGTGTAACGTTATGAGTAATAGTGAGCATTTTCATTCTAATATAGATAGCCAGGAATATAGGATAAATTATTCGTTTAATTGTGACTCGTCAAATGTTGTGTATTTGTTGGAATGTACCGTTTGTGGTGTGCAATGTGTTGGTAGCACTTGCACGCCTTTTAGGCTTAGGTTTAACAATTACAAGGCGTGCAGTCGTAGGTTTAATTTGGGGGCCTCAGTACCCCAGGTGGACTTCTTCAGGGATTTTACTGAAGAAGGCCACCAGGGGTTTCTGAAGGATATTAGCGTTAAGATAATCGGTAGGCTAACGGGGGAAATAGGATGCGGGAAAGCTTCTGGCAATATCGGTTGGATTGCTTTGCCCCTAAGGGTTTAAATACTAGGCAGGTTGATACATAGAATTCATTATTGTTGACATTTTGGTTGTTGTGTTGTTTTTATTTTAGCACTGAGCTTTTCGTTAGAGACACACTCCGTTTTTAGGGTTTTCTGTTCTGCTAATCCGCTCTCGGATCTTTCTATTGTTTGTTTTGTTGTAACATGCGTTCTCTTCGGCAAGACAGACACAGCCACCGACTTCAGCGGTTCTTAACTCTGCGCTTTCTTTGATCTTTCTCCCGCTACCTTTGTATGACCGGCTGCTTTTACACATTTTGATTACGCATTGTAATAGGTAGGACCCGCTCCTGGCGTCACGGTTGATTGAAAAAAACCGTGACGACAAAACATATCGCGAAGAAATGGAGCAACATTTTGTAAGAAAGTTTCGCCAAGAACTAAATCGAGATCGATGAAGTAAAAGCGAGGCTGTACAGAAGTAACTTGTGTATTTGCTGACTGATTAGACGTCAAATGTGAATTTGTTGCATATAAGATCGTAACTTGTTTTAATTATCTTTAGGCTGAAGATTCCTCACTGAAAGGATGAAACGCGTTCCGTACTTATAACGCCTTCTTTTTGTCTTTCGACCTCAAATGTTTTTCCGTTTATTACTACTGCTCTTTGCGACATTGATACTTAAAGACTAGAATAACCAAAAAAGCAGATATGGCAGCAAGAAAGGACAAACGACAACGTCAAGAATCAGCAAATGACGAGAATGCTAAAACAACAGAAGAGATCTTGAAGGAAAATTGGATGGAAAACATAAGCAAACAAACGCAATTACTAGGACAAATATTGGAAGCTTTAGTCGACGTGAAGGAGGACATAAAAATAATCAAGACACGAAGTGCTGAAAGCAGCGAAAAGATTTTCGATTTAATCAGTAATAAAAGTAACACTCTCACAGAAGAATTCAAAACATTTTGTAGCTCACAACTCACGATGATACAACAAATTGAGAACTCAAGTGAAGAAGAAACTTGCAGTAAGAGGTTGCCAAATTGGCCGCACTTCCTAAGAGACAGAAAAAACGAATATTGGAAGCAATTAAAGAATGAGAAAATGGCTCAAACATACACGAAATGGCACGAAAGCACACCACCAGTAATCCCTCGAAAGTTCCGACCAAAAATAATCAAAGGAGAAAAGGAAGCATCTAAAAAAGTTCGAATGGAAATGGCAGTCAACAAAATGAAAAGTGAAGTAAAGATCCTTAACATCAAATCAAACGACCAAAAACAACAATTTGAAACTGTTGACCGCAAAGTGTACCAAATGATTGATGAACGATTTCCTGACAATCAGAACCTTCGAGCAAAATATAAGTCATATTGGACAGAACAATGCCGCCTGGAGGAAGAAAAATCGCAAGACATCTTCCAAAAGAAAAAAGAATGGTTTGAAAACCTTGAATTAGAAGGAGACACAGAAAACGCCACCAACAACAACAATACCAGCGGCAGCAACTTAGAGGGACATGATAGAAACAGCAGATTCAATAGAGCGCCAAAAGATTTCCGCAAGCCAAAGCAATCGGCCAGGTACAACCAAGTCAGGGGAACATACAGAAACGTCAATACGCCCAACGAAAATGGTAGAACAAACAAGGCCTTCGATTACAACAACCAATCAAACAGACAAGGCATTTCCAGAAACCAACCAGGGAGGAGTACAAGAGAAGAACAGTGGAACCCGAACACTGCAGCTACAAAACAACGCCCACAACTATCACGTGAAAATTCCATCACAGATGAAATAGTGGAGAACTTTCCAACAGAGATACACAGAACATTCAGTGATTCTTTTTTGCCCTGAGGCCGACCACCGAACAACAGAAAGTAACATCTAATGAAATGGAACAATCTTTGGGTAGCCACAATAAAGAAATGGCCAAGCCCAAATTGATTAACACTTCAGGTAAAATTATCGATAAGGACATTAAAAATGCTTTAATTAGTTAAGGTCTGAAATTTACACCAATACCTAACAGTAATTTAATTGAACTAAGAACAGATATTCGAAAATTTTGTCGAAAGTTACGTCTGATAGAGTTTTCCGCTGAGAAACCACTGTCAGAAGATACCAGTCTGGTAAAACCAGAAAGCACATTTTGCCCAACAGAAATCGTGAACTAATATTGGACACATACATAGACTTCTTGTTAAAATATCCCCTAGAGGAAAAAGCTAAGCAAATAGAAAACGTGAGATATAATTTAACGAAATTAGAGTGGATCGGAATAAACAATCTTAAAAAGAATAACGATCTTGTATCAAAGAAAGTGACAAGGGTGGAGCTTGCGTCGTTATGGACGCAAGATTTTATTGCTCTAAGATGCAACAGATATTGGAAGATAAAGATACTTACAAAAAATTAGATACGAACATAGATAAGCAGATATTGAAAAAGATCGAGAACCTAACTAAAACACACGAGGAGGAATTAACTGAGAAAGAAATCAACAACCTAACTAATTTCAGTTACAAAACCAGTCAGCTATATGGTCTACCAAAAGTACGTAAGAGTAAGAAAATAAATGAAGAAATCCAAAAAACTAAGACTGAATACATTTCAGTCACACAGCCACAAGATTTAAACTTTAGACCAATAATAGCTGGTCCAGTCTGTATCACAAGTAGACTGAGTGATTTCCTAGACATACTCCTAAAACCTTATGTGGTACTCATTAAAAGTTATATAAGAGACGATATTGATTTCCTGGACAAAATTCAGCGAGACATTAACGTCTCAGAAACTCTGTTAACTTTCGATGTGACTAGCATGTATACAAACATTGACAATGAGTTAGGAAAAGAAGCTATGACATACTGGGTAACTAATCATCCTAACCAATTATTAAGAAACATCTCAAAAGAATTCATTATCAAAGCATTGGCCATAGTTCTTGAATGCAAAGCATTCACATTCGATACCAAAAACTACATCCAAAGACGTGGAACAGCAATGGGCACAAAGGTTGCCCCGACATACGCTACTTTAGTCATAGGATTCCTAGAAATTAAGTTGTACAAAAAAATCGAGGAAAAATATGGCATAGACATAAAAACACAATTTGTAAATAAATGGTGGAGATATCTAGATGATTGCTTCCTTATTTGGGACACACGGATTGATTCATCAGAAAATTTATTATCAATTTTACAAGGCCTTCATCGAAGCATCAAATTTACTGCCGAACAGAGCAAAAAATAAATTAGCTTCCTTGACATCAAAATAATTATAGAAGACAACAAAACAGTAACAGATCTCTACCAAAAACCGACAGATAGCCAACAATATGTTCATTTTAAATCCTGCCATCCCTCGCACACAATAAGAAACATTCCCTTTAACCTTGCACGACGCTATTGCACTATAATAGAAAAAGATCTGTCCAAATTGAAAAACTGAAAAGCCTAAAGTCAGTGCTGATAAAGCAAGGCTATCCCAGTAGACTTGTAGATAGTGGAATTGAGAAAGCTAAGAGCATACCTTTGGAAGAACTACGCCAAACAAAACAAAAAGAAAACACAACTCAACCATTAGCTTTTGTCACCACACATAATCCTCGTAATCCGGATATGTTTAAAGTTATCAAAAACACTATTTCACTTCTCGATGCCAGTCCAAAAATGAAAAGGGCTATGGCAAAAGTACAACTAATCAACAGCAAACGCCAACCCCCTAGCATAAAACAAAAGCTAACCAAAGCCAGGTTTGTCTCAAATACCGAAAATTTACCAATTCATGATAATGATGATAATTTAAAAGTTACAAAATGCAATAATGAAAGATGTGGCACATGTTCTCTGATCCTTGAATGTAATGAAATAAAGTTTAAAAACTCAGAAAAACCATTCATAATTAAATATAGAATGGACTGCACAGCTATGGATATTGTATATCTGATAAGATGTACAGGCTGTGATAAAGAATATGTTGGTGCAACATCAAACCTACGAGCAAGAATTAGAGTCCATAAACAACAAACATTAGATCTACGTCTACGTCACTTATATGTGAATCATCATATAGCGCATTGCACTATGGGTAAACCTACCTTGTTCCAAATAACACCTTTCCTTCAATCAGCCGTGACGACAAAACATATCGCGAAGCAACATTTTGTAAGAAAGTTTCGCCAAGAACTAAATCGAGATCGATGAAGTAAAAGCGAGGCTTTACAGACGTAACTTGTGTATTTGCTGACTGATTAGACGTCAAGTGTAAATTTGTTGTATATAAGATCGTAACTTGTTTTAATTATCTTTAGGCTGAAGATTCCTCACTGAAAGGATGAAACGCGTTCCGTACTTAAAACGCCTTCTTTTTGTCTGTCGACCTCAAATGTTTTTCCGTTTATTACTACTGCTCTTTGCGACATTGATACTTAAAGACTATATATAAAGGCAGAGCAACAGTCATCTGGGGTATCGAAGAGTACCTCATAGAGGCCAATAGCCAATTTAACAACGCAGAATTTTACCAAGAACTCACAGTTAACCCATTTGAAGATCACCAGAGAATAATAATAAATTCACTTAACGAAATGCTTTCAAATGACATCATTGACAAAGAAACATCTGATACACTAAAACCAATAAATGTTAAACCTGCTCGCTTCTATTTACTTCCAAAAATACACAAAAAGAACAACCCTGGAAGGCCTGTTATTTCCTCAGTTAATTGCCATACCACTAAACTATCAAAATACGTTGACCACTTCATACAGCCCCTTGCTAAGAAAGTTAAATCCTATATACGTGATACAACAGACCTCATGAACAAAATAAAACACATCAAAGAATACCACATAATGCAATTCTAGTCACAATGGACGTACGATCTCTATACTCAAACATAAAGCACAACGATGGAATGTCTGCCTTAGAAGAATGCCTTGAAGACAGAGTATCAAAACAACCCCCTACAGAAGTAATAACAACCCTAATGAACCACATACTAACACTAAACAACTTTAACTTTAATGGAAGACACGTTCTCCAAATAACAGGTTGTGCCATGGGCACTGTAGCAGCCCCATCATATGCCACCATTTATATGGGACATTTTGAAGAAACCCACATATATCCAGAAATTAACAATGATTGTCTCTTTTACGCCAGATACATAGACGACATCTTCCTTATATGCGCAGGTCTAAAAACCCAACTCGACGAATTCCTGACAAACCTCAACACGAAACACGATTCTATCAAATTTGACCATGAAAAATCAACACAATCAGTCGCATTTTTAGACACCTTAATATACATTGATGAAAAGAGACAACCACAAACAACGCTCTGCACGAAACCAACTGATACCCATAACTATCTACATTTTAAATCTTCCCACCCTAAACATCTTAAAGAAAGCTTACCCTACTCCCAAGCACTAAGACTACGAAGGATCTGCTCTGATAATAAGGAACTTGATAAACACAGTGACAAATTAAAACAACAATTCATAGCACGTGGCTACTCCCAACCTTAGTAGACAACCAGATAAAAAAGCTGTTGATATACCAAGAGAAGATACCTTGAAGCTAACGACCAAAGAGCGGACCAATCGCATCCCTCTTGTAACAACATTTAACAATACTCTCCCTCCAATGGCTAAGATCATCCAAAACCGCTGGGATATTTTAAAACTAAAACCAAACTTAAAAGACATTTTTAAGGAACCCGGTATGCTAGCCTATCGTAGGCCAAAGAGCCTTAAAGAAATGATAGGTAGCAACAACATTTTAAATAATAAAGTCATCCGTAAGACACGCACTATAAAAACTATTAAATTTTGTAAACCATGTAATGTTAGAAACAAGTCTTTGCTGTAATCACCTTAAATCTACTAACTCATTCACTAGTTTTGTAACTAAAAATACATATATAATCTACCACGAATCTAACTGTAAAAGCAAAAATGTGATATATCTGTTAGAATGCACACGGTGCTCAAAACAATATGTCGGAAAGTCCGAATGGCCCTTCAATTTTAGACTCAACAACTATAGACATAGAATCAAATCAACAGACTACGGTAAACTGCTCCCCGTCGAATAACACTTTCGCCTAGGAAACCACGACTTCTCTACAGATGCAAAATTCACCATCATAGAAAAGATTCAAAAAAACGTATCAGATGAAATAACTTTTATTTTAGAATCACATGAGGATAACTGGATGCTACGCCTTAAAACTCTATCCGCAAATGGCCTAAACAGCAAACTAAACCACCCAGAAAACATAAGATTATAGTTCTTTAACAAATGGATAAGCCACAGAATAACGTTCGCTTTTTTGTCATTACATTATTCCCCTGTGGCTTGTCATTTCTTAATCATTCGTAATTTCAAACAATTAATTTAGCGTCATATTTGTAAACGTAGATTGTAAAACCAGTTGCATTAGAAAATATCACTCATTCTCCTGATGATGACCACACGGTCGAAACTAGTTGGGAATTGAGATAAAATTTATATGTATATATTCCGACTCGTCTTTCTTTTTGTTCATCTATATATATATATGTATTTATATTTATATTTATATGTACATACACATATATAACTAGTTGGGAATTGAGATAAAATTTATATGTATATATTCCGACTCATCTTTCTTTTCGTTCATCTTTATGTGTATTATGTGTGTATATATATGTATATATGTGTATGTATATATACCGGGTGTCCCAGAAAAAACGCAACAGATTTGAATAATTCTATTGGAAGCTGTTTCATACTTGTTAGCAAACAATTATTTTTATTGAAATCTGCAATTATTAGAATAAATTTTGATATATTTTCCAGCATTTTTGGTGACTTTGTTGTAATTTTAAAAATCAGCAAAGTTCAAAATTGCTTTCAGGTTAAAACCAGAGCTGCTACATCAACAATAGTTGATTAAATTGTCAAATTATAAAAAATGACAGTCTTAGCAATTACCATAGATTGTTGACAAGCGCTCAAACACGACAGCTGATTGAACACTGAACAGATACTTGTATGAAGATTTCCGTCATGACGAAGTTGCTTTTTCTAATATGGCTAGGCCATTCTTGCAGTTATGCTTTCAATTGGAAATGAACAATGAGTGCTCCCTCGAAACTAGATAACTCATAAATCATTAAAGGATCTCTTTTGTCACAGTTTCTTGATCAGATTATGTGCTAGTTTGTAATCCTGTAAAGTTGCAGATAATGCGACGCTGGTAATTTTGCAGTATGCTTTGCACTAGTTTTGGGAGGTCTGGTTTTGCCATGACAGCAAATTTTGAGTTTGTCAATTTATAACTCTGCAACCAGGTCACCTAAAATTCTGAAAAATATCTCAAAATTTAGTATAATTATTATAAATTTTGAGAAAAATTGTTATTAACCTTTTAGTTTGAAACAGCTTGTGTTAGAGTTTTTTAAATCTGTTGCGTTTTTTTTGGGACACCCGGTATATACCTCTCTAATTCATTATGCTGTTCACTGACGGTGAGCCTTGCTCATGCTTGCTCTTTTATATAGAAAATTCAACAGATATAGTCAAGGGGATTATATATATATGCGTATATACTTCTGAATATAATAGATCAGACCCACACCCCATGCTTTTTCCACTCCACCTAATTCTCAGTGGACTCTGTGGACAAAAGTTTGGACTCTGACCCCAATGAATTCATATGACCCTAGTGACCTTTAATTAGAAGTGGAACTTTGTTTTCCTCGTCGTAGGGAACTGAAATGCAAGGAACTCCATGTTCTCTGGTCACTGTGATTGGCTGAGAAGGTCCTCTGGGATCACGTTGATCATTTTGATCTCATGGAATTCTGAATTCATCATGCTATGTTCAACATGATCATTCTAGATGCCCTGCCGCCACGGAGTTCCCTTGAGATTTGTAAAAGTGCACTTCCTGTAGCATTCCTTCTTTTTCTTCTCTAAGTTCTTTCTCTTTCTTTTATGTTAGGGAATTACAAAGTACTTTATTTAACAATAGAATTGAATATTTTAGTTACGTTCAATCCAATTTCAAATTCAAATGGACCAATCAGGAGCCTTGATACTGCTTGACAACGGTGCTTTTGCGAAGGGATTTATTGCGCTTTTGCATAAAAAGAGATCTGTTTGCAAACAACTCAAGTAAAAGACAAACATGGACTGGTCAAAGGTCGATGGCGCAAGGCAGCAGAAGAGAACGTTAATTCTCAGAGAATCAAAAGAAAAGACTTACATTTGTCCGTTGCAGTGTTGTGAGAATCGAATTTTTTTTTAGCAAGAGGGGCTGCAGAAAACATGTGGACACTAAGCATAGGTGGTACTATTACTTTGATGAGAAGCCAAGCGAGAGATTGATCGAAAAGGGCATCAAGCAACAACAAAACACCTCTGGGGCTTCGAAGTTTGGAGATGGGCTGAAAAAGCGTGCAGACACAACGAAGAGGCCTTATTACTCAATATCCACTGGAATTGGAAAAAGGTACATTGATTGGCTTTGTGCTGTTTGCGGAGGGGGAATGTTAGAATCACAGGCGGCACAAAATGGAATTCGAGTGATGAAGTTTCTGAAATATTGCAGTGAGGATGATGAGGAGGAGCTTACTGAAGAGCACATAGACTACTGTATTGGTTCTGCCCAAGACATTTGCAAGTTTATCGAGCATATTGGAAAAGAATAGGGCCTAGGTAGCTCGGCGCAGCTTGGATACCTACAAGCAATTACAGACCTAATTGATTTTCGCAAGTCCAGTTGATTGTCGGCAACAGTGCTCGGGAATTTAGCAGTGTCCGAGGTGTACATCAACAGAGGCAAGAGGGCTTTAGCACGACGAAAATTAACTGAGTGGTCGAAGAACCTTTCTGTCGAAGTTCTCGCTGCAACGAATCAGTGGGCGACAATGGACGAAATGCAGAAAGTGATCCCGTTTCATTTGCCACAATACAAGGTGACTATCAAACTGCAAGGGATATCCTATGACAGTGTCACCGCGGCAGACTTGGCATTCGCTACTCGCTTTGTAGCTGTATACTTGTTTACGAGAGTGAAGGGATCTCGGCCGATGACATATCAATACTTGACAATTGGAATGATGGAGAAAGCGAAGGAAAATGGGGGCTTCGTTGATCAGACCGAGTTTAAAACAGCTCAACAGTACACCTTTGATTCACTGATTTTCGACGAGACGAGCACTCGGATTATCGACGACTACATTATGCATATCAGACCGTTGTTGAACCCACAATGTGACTATGTTCTCGTAACGAGAAATGGTACGCAGATAAAGAACTTCAGTATTCTTATGTCAAAGATCGTCTTCGCAGCCATTGGGAAATATGTTCACCCGACAAGATATCTGCAAATATTGGAAACTGAGAGCTCGCGAAAACTTAGTGCGGAGGAGCAAGATATGGTTAGCCGAGATCAAAACACAGTTCGCAAGTGGCGAGAACGTACTACCAAAAGCGGAGCTCCCGTGAAATTGCAACGCATGCAAGACGTGCTATGAAAAAGTTACAGAACGGAGACGTCGACAGAGAACTGAAAAAAGTAGCATTTGCAAGCGATAGCTCTTCCGACTGCGATGATGAAACGAAAGGGGGCGAGGAAGTGCTCGAAGTCGTTGACTGCGCTACTCAGGGAAGTGCTGATTTGAGAAAGGAGGCAGATATTGGGGGTGAAGTATTTAACAGTAAGAGTATTACGAGTTACAACCACCTATGAGACAAGCTAGCAAGAGAAAATCGAAGCCAATCGTGAGCTCAAGGGTGCCTTTTACCCCTGAAGAGGACTACTTCCTGAAGAAATGCTTACGAATTTATGGATTTGGAATGTGGACTTACATGCTACGTGATCCACGCTTTAAGTTTCATGAGAAAAGGACATCGGACTCTCTTAAGAAACGAGCTGAAATACTGTCTAGAAAATGATTGAAATTGTATTGTGTGATTTACGTAATGAAATTGCGTCCTAAGGTTATCCCCAATCGAGATCATCTTATTCACTCTTGCTCAATCTTATTCACTTTTATTCCCTCATGTTCAAACTTATTCATTGAATAATGATATTGGAAGGTTTCAAAAGCAAATTCGCTGTGATCTTATGACATCATTTTTAAAAATTTGTGCTGTTGCTGTTTGGTTAAATATATCTGCATTCTGGTGACATCATTATATCTTGACTCCTGGGAACTTTTCTCCTAGGTAGAAGTAGTGAATAACAATGAACAGCAGTGAACAATGATGCATAAGAGTGAATAAGAGTGAATAAGAAATTTTCAAAATTGGTTTTCTGAAAACGAGGTTTTCTTATTCCATCTTGTTCATTCTTATTCACCTTTACTCAGCATTATTCATAATTATTCACTGATTCATGTTATAGGAAATTTTTAAGATCTATTTTGTGCAATTGAATGGCTCCATTTTTGTTTTTGTGTTGCTGCTGTTGTTTGATTTGATATGTAAACATTCTGATGACATCATGATATCTTGAAACCCTAAGAACTTTTCTCCTAGGTAGAAGCAGTGAATAACAATGAACAGCAGTTAACAATGATGCATAAGAGTGATAAAGAGTGAATAAGAATTTTTCAAAATTGGTTGTCTAAAGTCGAGGGTTTCTTATTCAATCTTTTTCAGTCTTATTCACCTTTACTCAGCATTATTCATAATTATTCACTGATTCATGCTATAGGAAAATTTTTCAGGTCTAATTTTTTTGCAATTAAATGGCGCCATTTTTGTTTTTTGTGTTGCTGCTGTTGTTTGATTTGATATGTAAACATTCTGATGACATCATGATATCTTGAAACCCTGTGAACTTTTCTCCTAGGTAGAAGTAGTGAATAACAATGAACAGCAGTGAACAATGATGCATAAGAGTGAATAAGAGTGAATAAGAATTTTTCAAAATTGGTTTTCTGAAAACGAGGTTTTCTCATTCCATCTTGTTCACTTTTACTCACCTTTACTCAGCATTATTCATAATTATTCACTGATTCATGCTATAGGAAAATTTTTAAGATCTACTTTGTTGCAATTGAATGGCGCCATTTTTGTTTTTGTGTTGCTGCTGTTGTTTGATTTGATATGTAAACATTCTGATGACATCATGATATCTTGAAACCCTAAGAACTTTTCTCCTAGGTAGAAGCAGTGAATAACAATGAACAGCAGTTAACAATGATGCATAAGAGTGATAAAGAGTGAATAAGAATTTTTCAAAATTGGTTGTCTAAAGTCGAGGGTTTCTTATTCAATCTTTTTCAGTCTTATTCACCTTTACTCAGCATTATTCATAATTATTCACTGATTCATGCTATAGGAAAATTTTTCAGGTCTAATTTTTTTGCAATTCAATGGCGCCATTTTTGTTTTTTGTGTTGCTGCTGTTGTTTGATTTGATATGTAAACATTCTGATGACATCATGATATCTTGAAACCCTGTGAACTTTTCTCCTAGGTAGAAGTAGTGAATAACAATGAACAGCAGTGAACAATGATGCATAAGAGTGAATAAGAGTGAATAAGAATTTTTCAAAATTGGTTTTCTGAAAACGAGGTTTTCTCATTCCATCTTGTTCACTTTTACTCACCTTTACTCAGCATTATTCATAATTATTCACTGATTCATGCTATAGGAAAATTTTTAAGATCTACTTTGTTGCAATTGAATGGCGCCATTTTTGTTTTTGTGTTGCTGCTGTTGTTTGATTTGATATGTAAACATTCTGATGACATCATGATATCTTGAAACCCTGGGAACTCTTCTCCTAGGTAGAAGTAGTGAATAACAATGAACAGCAGTGAACAATGATGCATAAGAGTGAATAAGAGTGAATAAGAATTTTTCAAAATTGGTTTTCTGAAAGCGAGGTTTTCTTATTCCATCTTGTTCACTCTTATTCACCTTTACTCAGCATTATTCATAATTATTCACTGATTCATGCTATAGGAAAATTTTTAAGATCTACTTTGTTGCAGTTTGATGGCGCCATTTTTGTTTTTGTGTTGCTGCTGTTGTTTGATTTGATATGTAAACATTCTGATGACATCATGATATCTTGAAACCCTAGGAACTTTTCTCCTAGGTAGAAGTAGTGAATAACAATGAACAGCAGTGAACAATAATGCATAAGAGTGAATAAGAATTTTTCAAAATTGGTTGTCTAAAGTCGAGGGTTTCTTATTCAATCTTTTTCAGTCTTATTCATCATAACTCAACCTTATTCGTAATTATTAGACGATTCTCGCAACTGGAAAGGTTCTAAATGTGTGTTTCGAATTCGGTACAAAAGCTTCCCACATGAATTATTGCACAGAAGTAAGCCGAGGAATGGGCAATGATCATAAAACGCAATTAAACACAATTAAAACGAAAAGGCATAAAACACAAAGTATTGTAAAACACAATTTTTAAGACATAGCATTGACTCTCTTGTCCTTCGTTCGTAGTTGTCAAAGTCCTTCATCATCTTCTGACGAGAGAATTCGCCTTGTTCGCCTCACCATCATTGTCCTCGGTCTTCTTCTGACCACAGGGGTTGATGATGATTGTGGCTGTTCTGATTCTGCCGCACTTACTTCTGAACCGTCCGAGTCCACCAACTTCGACTCTCTGTCACTGCCAAACAACCTGTCCATTTGCATCTCCTAAGTAGGGAAGTGATCCTTGAATCCTTCCATGTCGAATTTTTTTCTGGGGGTCTTTTCAATTAGCAACCATGCGTCATACATGCTGTCTGGTTCTCCCCATCCTATCCGTCTTCTCCTGCGGAAACGCTGAAGGTCTTCCTCCGTTGGCTCCAGGGCCTCCCATTTTCCCTTGGAAATGGTTAGTAGGTTTACCGCCAGATAATACCGGAAGCAATTTATTTCTCCCGAAGCGATGAAGTAATCGGTTTCCGGCCTTTGCCATTCATCTTTTTGTTCGTCCTCATAGTCAATAACTGCTTGATCTACGACTTCTCGCGGAACTGTGCCCGGTTGAAAATCACATGAGGCCTCGCCAAGTGTGTTAGTAATGTCTTGGGAGAACTGCAATGAATCAACTGCATCGAGATCTAGCAGCCTGGCTGCTCTTTCAGTGTTGAAATCACTGTAGATAGCACCAGCATCAGCCTCATTGCAGTTCAAATCGCCAAAAGCTTCGTCGTCAAATATCGGTACTCCGCGTAGTCGCTCAGCTGCCCAATGGAAACAATCTATACAGTGTTTTCTGAGCCATGTTGTTGCGTTTGGATTCTTTGTAGGGAGTGATTTTGTTTGAAAAACTTCGAGCCTTGCTTCGATCGCTGTGCTGTCCACATCTGAAAAACTTGGGATCTCGTTACACGTTATGTATGCCGGTGATTTGAATATAAAATGGGTTGGCTCCTTATGTTTCTGGGGTATTGCAAGGTACCCGCCTTGCAAGATACGTTTGGCATCATCATCGCTCAGGGCATCCGGTGGCCATTCATCTACGAAGAGGCATTCTGTATCTTCGTTCAGCATGCTTGCTGAAAAATGCTTGTCACAGGTTACGGTAGCCAGCTTGTCTTGCGAGATGATTCCTTGGAAAGGTGCGAACCAACTGGTTTTTCCAGAATCTTGCTCGCCGACGCAGCACAGCTTCTTCATCTTTTGGGGGAACTTTCCTTTCATTGATAGTTGGTACCATTTTTTGAGGAATTTTTCGAGGGTTTCTTTTTCTTGGAAGCTGTTTCGCAAACTGTTGACAAATATGGTTGGAAGACGGGTCCTGTCTTCTTTGAACGTATACGACACGTATGCGCGTGGTGTGACTTTGCCTGTAAAATAATGATAATATCATCATATTTATACGGCTTAAACTTGTTCAGCAACAATGTACTGTTCTCAAGGAAACACACAAAATTGAAAACAAAAGAAAAGCGACCAAGAAGATAAAGATGCTGAAAGTTAAAGTTAAAATTTTGACAGAAAGTGTTAAATTGTAAAATTGAAGTTTCCGTCTTCATTTCATCTGCCAGTTAACTGAAATTCTTTGCTCCTTGAAAGATTATATGTTTGATTGGCTGCTCACCTATATCGGATTCTTCCATCGCATTTTGGATGAAGCCTTTAGTTTCGAAACTGAGGCATGTGCCAAATGGCTTGACTTCGATCAGGTCGTAGTTGATTTCTAACTGCGGGACAATCTGGCAGCCTTTAAATGAAAGAATCGTTGAAACCATCTTCATTTGTGGTGCTAGTTTTTTCAGCAATATGGGTGTTGCGAAGGAGGGTGTGGAGAAAGCTATCCACTGTGAGGCTCTTTACAAAGGCATTCTTGCCTTCTGGTGCTTTTGTGTAGATGTGCCCTCGATGTAAGCGAACATTTAGCTTGTCCATGGCACATTTCACCACATCCCATCACTTCAACAGCCAAATTACTCTCTTCGCAATCAGGATGTTGTTGGGCAGATAAGGGCAAGAACAGAGAAATTTCTATCAAGTTTCTATCCTAACTGCATTTCTGAATGGAATAAACTTGATTCAGAAATCAGACTTGCACCTTCTGTTGCTGTTTTTAAAACAAAGCTTCTGTCAAAAATTCGCCCCAGTGCAAAGTCTGTCTTTGGTATTCATGATCCAATAGGCTTGAGTTATCTTTTACAAATAAGAGTTGGTCTTAGTAAATTGAATTTTCATAAATTCAAGCACAATTTTAGGGATACAGTGAACCCAATGTGCCCAACGAATGATGGCATTGAGGATACGGAGCATTTTTTGTTGCTTTGCCCATCATTTGACATTCAACGGCAAGATCTTCTCGCTGGAGTTTCGGAATTGTTACGACCTTTTGTCCAAATCGACACCCTTCCAAACAACGTTCTTGTTCAATACTTATTGTATGGTAATGAAGAACTTTCTAATGACGTAAACAGAAATATACTCGAACATACTTTAGATTTCATCCACAAAACAGGTCGGCTTGGATAACTTATTCAAACTTTCTTTTTACGCCACACAGCCACTAGGTACATTTTTCCCGTTTCTCTTGTAAGTCCGTTTCACATTTGATGTTAGGCACATGAAGCAAAATATGGGAACTTATCCATGCTAACCAAAAGTATTTGCGCGGTGTGTTGAGGGGTGGGGGCCTGGAGGAGGATCAGTGGCGATAGCAATTGCTATTGCTGTTGTTCTCTCTTTCGGGGTTCCTGTTGTTCAGCACATTCTCCTATGCTGGCCTGACATCCAATGTGAAACGGATTCGAGTAATTAATCGTATATTTAGCGTTTTGTCGGTATTTATTTAGTTATTATTTGCGTGTCTTTATGTTAATGGCCACAGGGTAGTCATTGTCCTTTGCTCCTTGTGGTCCTGTCCCTGTAGTGTTTGTATAGTTTGTATAGTAATTAGAAAGTATAGTAGGATGTAGATGTAAAATATTTTGTAAAATTTTAGATGAATATAAAAAAAAAAAAAAAAGAATTTCACCACGTCCACTGCCTTGCAGATCTGGCTTGCTGGCTTTGATGGAATTGTACTACTCGTTGTAGATTGGGAAGCTTCACTTAGGTTTTCTTGTCTGTCCACAAGATCATATCGAAGGTCTGTGTACCTGAATATCAAAGGGCAGGATCAATCACAGCCAGCATTTAGCTAAATTTTGCTACACCAAAAGTCGGTGAATGGGTATGAGTAAGGTTGAGTAAGGATGAATAAGAGTAAAATCGGTTGAATAAGAAAACCTCGATTCAAAGAAACTAACTTGGAAAATTCCCATTCAATCTTATTCACTCTTATGCACCCTTATTCATTGTTATTCATTGGTATTCACTACTTCTACCTTGGAGAAAAGTTTCCAGGGTTTAAATACATTATGATGTCATCATAAAATTGATGTATTTTGCCAGAACAACAGCAACAACATA
The DNA here is from genome assembly GCA_964019985.1 of Aurelia sp. 4 Dawson et al 2005. Classification (NCBI taxonomy): domain Eukaryota; kingdom Metazoa; phylum Cnidaria; class Scyphozoa; order Semaeostomeae; family Ulmaridae; genus Aurelia; species Aurelia sp. 4 Dawson et al 2005. Next base: position 13,893,456 of record OZ026497.1, read on the forward strand.
AACAGGAAACATGGCGCCATTGATTCGTAGCAAGTTTGATGTTAAAACTTTCCTGTAGCAAGAATCAGTGAATAATTATGAATAATGCTGAGTAAGGATGAATAAGAGGGAACTAGGCTGAATAAGAAAACCTCGATTCCAAGAAACTAACTTGGAAAATTCTTATTCCCTCTTATTCACTCTTATGCACCCTTATTCATTGTTATTCATCGGTATTCACTACTGCTACCTTGGAGAAAAGTTTCCAGGATTTCAATACATTATGATGTCATCATAAAATTGATGTATTTTGCCAGAACAACAGCAACAACATAAACTGGAAACATGGCGCCATTAATTCGTAGCAAGTTTGATGTTAAAACTTTCCTGTAGCAAGAATCAGTGAATAATTATGAATAATGCTGAGTAAGGATGAATAAGAGGGAACTAGGCTGAATAAGAAAACCTCGATTCCAAGAAACTAACTTGGAAAATTCTTATTCCCTCTTATTCACTCTTATGCACCCTTATTCATTGTTATTCATCGGTATTCACTACTGCTACCTTGGAGAAAAGTTTCCAGGATTTCAATACATTATGATGTCATCATAAAATTGATGTATTTTGCCAGAACAACAGCAACAACATAAACTGGAAACATGGCGCCATTAATTCGTAGCAAGTTTGATGTTAAAACTTTCCTGTAGCAAGAATCAGTGAATAATTATGAATAATGCTGAGTAAGGATGAATAAGAGGGAACTAGGCTGAATAAGAAAACCTCGATTCCAAGAAACTAACTTGGAAAATTCTTATTCCCTCTTATTCACTCTTATGCACCCTTATTCATTGTTAGTCATTGGTATTCACTACTTCTACCTAGGAGTGAATTTTACAGCGTATCAAAAGTCTCAAAAATTCATAGATTACGTACCTTATTCTGCTCAATGCTTCACGAAAGGCATCTCCGTTCTCTGTTGGGCATTTTTCCGTGATCGTTATGCGAAGTGGCAATCTGCCGAATTCTCTGCATTGTGGCAAGTCTCTAAAGTCGAGCTGTAAACCGGTCATGGACTTAACAAACTTTTGTGTAAAATCCAAGGTACTGCTCTCGGCGATCTCCAGTGCATAGGAATGATTCTGATCTTTAATTGCCTGGCTGAGAGTTGCAGCATAAGCATCATCGATGCTGGTTTTCTTCATTGCCAAGATTGGCTTACATTGGTCGATTTCCAGCCCAGACGTTAGAATTAGCTGCATTAGTTGCGAGCGAATTTCAGGAAAGCCGTTGTCAGGGACGTCCACCACCAACCAGAAACTAATGCCCGGTCGGACTTTTAGCGCTTCATCGGTCTCTTTTCTCTGTTCACGCTGTGAGCCCTTGCCAGCATCACCTTTTTTCCTACAAAGTAAAGTGATGGTTAGAATCTAATGGTATTTTCTGCCTGTTACTACGAAAAGAACGTGATTATCAACCAACTGTTAAGTGTTATCGCATATCAAATTGTTAAATGATTTAAGCAGTAAATGACATACCTTGACTCCTCTAAATTGCCTTGTTCTTCTTCACTTGTCTCTTCTTCCGTGTCCTCTTCATCGTCCCTTTTCCTTTTCGTCCTTGAACTTTTCTTGTTCTATTCCTTTGCTTTTCCTTCTTCGATGCCCGTGATGCAAGACCAAATAATCATTATGTCGCTGTTGCGCCCAAGGAGCATTTCCAGTTGTCTCCGTTTCACAGGAATCATTTGCTCTGCGAGCGTCTCATCATTTTTTGGGCATCCCATAAGGTTCTTAAACAAACCACCGAGTACTTCTTTGTGATCACTGGTACAACGAATGCTCGTAAAGCATTGTATATCGTTTTCGATGTCAGACGTCTTGAGGGCCTGAAACCTGGCATCGCATGAAATGAACGTCTTTCCGGATATATATATAAAAAATATATGTATAATTTACTGATGAAGGCTTTCGCCAAAACGTTTAAAGAATGTGTTTTTTATGAGTTTATATATATATATATGTGTGTGTGTGTGTGTATGTATATATATATATATATATATATGTGTATATATATATATATATATATATATATATATATATATATATATATATATATATATATATATATATATATATATATATATATATATATATATATATATATATATATATATATACATATATATATATATATATAAAGCGTACGATTGAAGAAGATGCAACAACATAAGATAGCAGGCGTCAAGTTGATCTTTTGCGAATTTATTTTTTCTTTCAGAGCTGACTAGTTTCGCCCACTAGGGCATCTTCAGAGCCACTCTGTTACTAATTAGCAGAAGAAACTGAAGTACAAGAAAAAAATGTGCAAAAGATCAAATTGATGCCTGTTTTCTGATGTTGTTGCGTCTCTTCTTTCATTGTACACTAATATATATATATGAGTATATATGAGTATTTCGCTCCCTTACGTAAGTTCGGTTGAGCACTCTATGTCTGGGACCTCGTGGGGACCTGTTGATGCACTATGCAACGCTCACTGTGCATGCGCAGTTTGAGCACTCTGACAGGATCCCGCAATTAACTCTTTAAACTGCTATGGTGCCCCGACATCATGGCTAGGGTTAACCTCAGGCAACTCTGTGCTGCACTGATGAGCCCACAAAGGGCGAAACAGTACTGTCTGCAGATTGAGTATATATATATATATATGTCGAAACGAAATGATTACAATCCGCAAGTAAGATACATGTCGAAACTTAAAGAAAGCATTCACAAAAGAACACTCGTTTCTTATGCGACTGGTTTCATCTGTTCATGCAGACTCTTCAGGCTAAATCAATTAATCTACGCTTGCAACTTTATTTTATACAAATTCTAATTGTTCTCATATGACGTTAGATATATGGCTTGACTTATATTCTTTCTTATATTTATACATTTGCTTTTTCATAACGCGTAAAATTCTAATCATTTTCATATGACGTTAGATTCAGTCTTCTCCTAGTTTTCATCAATTTTTCAATAGGGAAAGGAATTTTAGTCTTAAAGTTTGCTCTACTAAGTGTGTTACTATCAATTTTATGATTTTTCTTGTTATGGACGCTAAGTATGACAAACATCCTATGAAAAAAGAATACTTTAGAAATAAATGGCTAGCTGAATGTAAAACGGAAGAATTTAAGTCAAGCCAAATGTGGCAACCAAAGGAAATTTACATGAGGTCCAGAATGCATACATTGAAAACAAACGCCAATCCATTTGAGGCACAATCAAAGAGAAGAAAACACAAGTTGATGAAAACGGAGTCTAGACAGTTGGAGAACACAGGTAGTGAAAAGTTAATTGATAGCAATAGAATTAAACTCAGAGAGCGTGAACATGAATATATAAAGGAGTTCGAAAAAAGATGCACGCAGCGGAAAGTGGAGAGGCCTTTGATGAATCACGACTTGAAAAGATCGGTAGAGAGATAGAAAAACAAGAGGCAGCCTTTGGAAATAGCAACACAGAAGAAGATTATATGATTGAAAAAGAACAAAACTCTGGTAGCGTCCATAACAAGAAAAATCATAAAATTGATAGTAACACACTTAGTAGAGCAAACTTTAAGACTAAAATTCCTTTCCCTATTGAAAAATTGATGAAAACTAGGAGAAGACTGAATCTAACGTCATATGAAAATGATTAGAATTTTACGCGTTATGAAAAAGCAAATGTATAAATATAAGAAAGAATATAAGTCAAGCCATATATCTAACGTCATATGAGAACAATAAGAATTTGTATAAAATAAAGTTGCAAGCGTAGATTAATTGATTTAGCCTGAAGAGTCTGCATGAACAGATGAAACTAGTCGCATAAGAAACGAGTGTTGTTTTGTGAATGCTTTCTTTAAGTTTCGACATATATATATATATATATATATATATATATATATATATATATATATATATATATATATATATATATATATATATATATATATATATATATATATATATATATATATTTATATTTATATATATATATTTATATATATGTATATATATATACCGGGTGAGTCAAGAAAAACGCCCGGCGTTTGAAAAAATCCTGGTCCCTGAATATTAAAGCAATGAAATTGAAAAAGGTCTTATTTTATCCCCGATATGTCAAATTAGGTCCAAATTCACCTGGTTTTAATTGGCCATTCCTTCCCGTCGAAATAGGAGATGCAAGAACGAGCGAAAACAGCAAGCAAAATTTCCCCTTGTTCGCCTTCCTGACAATAATGACTCTTGAATGTGTTCATGCATTTGTCGTCATGAGAGCATGGAATCCCCCTGAATGAGTCATTCACACTAGGGGGAAGACTTTTCAACTCGTCAAAGAAAAAGCACGTGCTAAAGCGTGCTAAGAGTCATCGCTGTGAGGTAGCGCATTGGGGAATTTTGCTTGTAATTTTATGTTTTTCGAGGTTTCTCAAAGGGGCCCATTTTAGAAAATCGCTTACAGAATCTGAACAAAGTGACCGATTTTAGTCAGAAAAATTTCTAAAAATAATTGAACATGTTAGCTATTCAATCAGGTATTGCAAAATATCACTGCTTATATGCACAGGGAGAAGTAGCCTCTCAAACGCCGGGCGTTTTTTTTAACTCACCCGGTATATGTATAGAGCATGAATATAAAGAAATTGTTTACCAGGAAAAATTTCAAAAGGAGAAGTTCTTTGTGGGGCAGACTTAATGGTTTGTGATTGTTTTGAAAATTTTTATCAAATTATTGCTGAGTCAAAGTCATCACACACAATATCATTTTATTTTCTGTTTCGTCACTGATTACTGTGATTTGATAGTAAAAATATCAGTCGATTGACGAGAGTAAATGAATCGATTGACGAGAGTAATAGGATTAAAATTTGTTAAATTATTTTGCAGGTGCAGAACCTCTTAGGGCAAATGGTAAGTTGATATGAATTCTTATGTATCACAAAATATATATTTGGAGTAAAAAACGGTACGCATCGTAAAAGAGCATTTATAGTCGTGTTGGTATAACAATTCATAGGTTGCAAAGAAAGAGAGAGTTCTGATACTCAGACGCCTTCAGTGCTTAACTCGTAGGCTTTGAGCTGAAATAATGAAGTTCTGCCTTGTTGCAGCAGCGAAGCCTGTTGTCTTTAAGAGTTCGAGTTCCTGCTTAAAAAGAGATCAAAGTCCAGCAACATTGATTGTCTTAAAGAGTCTGGTTCAGATACAATTCACGAAAAAGATGTTTCTAATGCTTGACAGTTTCTTTTGTGCTGTAGGTAAGGATCTTGCGGACAAAACTGATCCAGCTACAAATCCCCTTCTTGCTTGTAGCTATGAAATTAACAAATATCGGGCAAAGTTCCACTTCAGGGCTATTAAGTGGCAGATTATCAGTTATGCATTTGCCAAGTTTAGAGCAGCAAGAGTAATGGGACTGGCAAAATCTCTAACTACTGCATGCTGATGTTTACTGAAATTCCTTGCTTTCCTCGTAAGACCTAAGAGCTACGAGCTAAGCAAAGCAAATCTTCGGTTTTATCATTGAGGTGTGATATAAAAGCTTAAATATTAACATTCAAGAATAAAATTAATCGTACCAGGAGGAGAGTTTTTTTAAATGCGACGTTTCGAGCTGAGCCCGTTATCAAGTGAAGTGATATTAGTAGAACGATAGTAGTAAAGGAAGAGTAGATTCGAAAGATATAATTCTAATGCAAAAGAATAGTGGTGACGCAACAGGGATATGAAGTGTAAGCACGAGCTTACAAAATAAAATGAAAATAATAAGACAAGGGCTAGTTTAGAAAAGAAGTGTAATGCTATGAGAAAGCTACTGTAAGCAATTAAATTTTTTTTCAGTCCAGCAGAATGAAGTGTAGCAAGTTTGAAAATGATGCGCTTTTCCAATGTTTTGCGCTTAGTGCTGTCTGTAGGAGAGAAGAGGAGACTAAAAATTGACATGTCTCCAGTGGAATGGTTTGGCAAATTAAAATGCTTTGAAATATTACTGTCAGGGTCATTTTCATGTTCATCGTTCAGGTGAATTTTGTGTCTGACATTCCTCATGTGTTCGCCAAATCTGTTGTTAAGTTGTCGGGAGATTTCGCCAATATACAAGATGTTACATTTGATGCAGGACATACAGTAGATAATGGGCTCGGCTCGAAACGTCGTACTTCAAACAACTCTGCTCAAGGTACGACTACTTTTTCTTGAATGATAATATTTGAAATTGATGCGAGTTCGTTTATGTTCTGTAATATTGCAATGTGAGTTTTTGACTGGTCTTGACGTCTCAATTCATTTTGATTTTCAGCAAGACAAATTTGCAACGATGTCGGATCAGATCATTTTGAGAAATATCCTTTCAGGTTTGGAATTCGAGTAAGGAACCTTTATTAAGTTCCTGTCAAGGAATCTTATTAAAGGACTTTATTGCCTTTCACATTTTTTGAAGCTTTTTCAATGTTGTCCTTTTTACCAACTAGAGACATGAGTCATGGAAAATTTAACATTTTCGTCAAGAATATTTCTTGGCGTAGCAAGATGGAACACTACAAGTCTGCCAATTGTACTCTCTTTGAATTTGTTTCGATCAACTTTCCATGTAGATTCAGAATTTCGATGTTGTTTTTTGAATTTCTTGCCATTCTCCTATGATGTTACCGCAAAGCGTACGATATGGTGCCTCACAGCTGGATAGAAAAGTCAATGGAGATGTTTGTGGTAGCAATAAATATGAGACGCTTTATTAGTGGCAACATGAAGTAGTGGAATACAGAGTTGATGTCTGGTAAGCAAAGATTAGGAAATGTTAGGATTAGACGTGGTATATTCCAAGGAGATAGCCTTTCTCCTCTGTTGTTTGTGTTGGCAATGATTCCACTTACGCTGGTGTTAAGAAAAACGAAGATATTTTATCAATTAAAAAGGGGAGGAGAGAAGATCAATCATTTGCTATTTATGGACGATCTCAAGCTGTTTGCAAAAAGTGAAGAACAAATAGATAGTTTGGTAAATTCAGTGAGGATATTCTCGGATGATATAAAAATGGAATTTGGATTGTCACAGTGTGCCGTTTTAATAATGAAGAGAGGAAAGGTTGTCACAAGAGAAGGAATTGATCTGCCGGATGGAAAAATGATAAAATGTTTAGAGGAAGGAAGTGGTTATAAGTATTTGGGAATCTTGGAGACGGATGGCATAAAACATGAGGAGATGAAAGATCAAGTAACAAAAGAGTATGTTCGAAGGCTCAGAACCATGCTAAAGTCGAAACTAAATGGTGGGAATATCATATCAGCTATCAACTCAAGGGCAGTATCTATCATAAGATTTGGAACCGGTATTGTAGGATGGACAAAGGCTGAGTTACAAGCTTTAGACAGAAAAACTACGAAAATGTTAACGATATATGGAGCACACCATCCAAAAGCAGATGTAGATAGAATGTATTTGAGGCGAGCTGAAGGAGGACGAGGTTTAATTGGAGTGGAAGATTGCGTAAGAATAGAAGTTGCCAGTTTGGAGAAATATTTACAAAATTCTAGGGAGGAGCTACTAATGGCAGTGAATAGAAATGATGCATTTGGGGTCAACAGATGTGGAAAAGGCAAAGAAGAAGTACAAAAGGAACACGAAACCGCTTACAAAGAGAAGCCACTACACGGGCAGTTTAGAAAAGGGACCGATGATATAAGAGGAGGTAAATCGTGGGATTGGTTAAAGAAAGGATATTTGAAAAAAGAGACAGAGAGTACAATCATAGCAGCTCAAGATCAGGCATTATGCACAAACAACACGAAGAAAGTAGTGTATGGAGAAGATATGTCTCCACTATGTCGAATGTGTGGTACGGAAGATGAGACAGTAGCACACATTGTCTCAGAATGTCCCAAGCTTGCACAGAAGGAGTACAAGAATTTGAGGCATGACAATGTTACCAAAGTAATTCATTGGAAGCTTTGTGAAAAGTGGGGGTTTGAAAAGGCCGAGAAATGGTACATGCATCAGCCTGAGAGAGTACTTGAGTCAGAGCATTGCAAGATACTATGGGATTTCCCTATACAGACTGATAAACAGTTGGAGCATAATAGACCTGACATTATTGTAATTGAAAAGAAAGATAAAAGTTGTAAACTGATAGACCCATCTTGCCCATTCGATACTCGTGTCGAAAAGAAAGAAGAAGAGAAATGCACAAATTACAATGACCTGAAATATGAAATTGCAAGAATATGGAAAATGAAAAAGGTTGATGTTATACCAGTAGTTATTGGAGCCTTGGGGACAGTGACAAAGAATTTTGATAAATGGTTGGAAAAGTTAGAGCTGGATCTCACGGTAGAGATGCTACAGATACCACGTTTGCTTGGAACAGCGAGAATAATACGTAAAGTGAAGATCAAGAAAAGAAGTAATGTCAAGATACCAAAGACCACTGGGTGTGGTCCGCTATCGTGGCAAATGAACCAGGAAATAAGATCACTCCTGTGAAAAAGACACATAATAATGATAATAATAATGATAATAATAATAATAATAATAATAATAATAACAATAATAAAGGCTAAAGCAGGGTACAGGCTGGGAGACGTGAAAATCAATCATCTCTTATTCATGGATGATTTGAAGATGTTTGCGAAGAACAAGAATGAAATTGATAGTCTTGTTTCGACAGTGCAAATGATAAGTCAGGATATTGGAATGCAATTTGGGGTAAAGAAGTGTGGCGTTACTATCATGAAACGAGGGAAATTGGTCGAAAGTGAAGATATAGAACTAACTAATGGAGAAAGTATTAAGGAGGTTGGTGTTTAAGGATACAAATACCTTGGTATTTTATAGCTTGACAAGATAAAGGAGAAGGAGATGAAAGAATTATTCCGAAAGGAATACTTGCGACGAGTCAATCTCATTATGAAATCAAAATTGAGCGGAAGGAACAAAATATTGGCAGCAAAACCCTGGGCTGTGTCACTTATGAGATATGGAGCAGGCATACTTAGATGGACTAAGAATGAGCTTCAAGAGATCGATAGAAAAACAAGAAAAGTTATGACAATAAACAAGGAACTTCATCCAAGAAGTGACGTTGCAAGAATATACGTTTCAAGGAAAAGAGGTGGAAGAGGTTTAATGAGTTGTGAGAATTGTGTAGAGGGAGAAGAAAATAACCTGGGTTGGTACATAAAGAACAGCAGAGAGATTCTCTTTAGAAAAGTAGGGGAAATCAGTATAGTTAGTACCGAGGAAGCAGTGGAACCAAATGAATACAAAAAGTCTAAGAGTCAGGAAATGGAAGATGCATGGAAACAGAAGGTGATGCATGGACAGTTTGTGAGGGACAAGGAAGGAGTGAAATGGGATAAATCATGGCAATGGCTTGCAAAAGGAGATTTGAAGGGATGCACAGAAGCACTGATATGCAGTGCTCAAGAGCAAGCGTTAAGAACTAATTACACAAAGTTCCATATCGATAAGAATGCTGATTCTCCACTGTGCAGAATGTGCGGAGAAAAAGGAGAAACTATTAGTCATTTGGTTAGTGAATGCAGAAAATTAGCTCAAAGGGAGTACAAGAGAAGACATGATAATGTGGCGCGATATCTTCATTGGCAACTTTGCAACAAAGGAGGCTTGGAAAGAGCTGAGAAATGGTATGAACCGCAACCCGAAGCAGTAATTGAGAATGAGAATTTCAAGCTCTTATGGGATTTCACCATTCAGTGTGATAGATTTATTGAGGCAAGGTGACCAGATATGTGTGGGTAGATAAGAAGAACAAAGAAGCGAAAATAATCGATATTGCTGTGCCAGGGGATTCAAGGGTAGCAGAAAAAGAACTTGAAAAGATTGAAAAGTACCAAATGTTGAGAGAAGAAACAGGTCATGTATGGCAAATGAATAAAGTTACGGTGATACCCGTAGTAATTGGAGCATTGGGAGTCATTTCAGACAAGTTTGAAAGATACATGGAGAAGTTGGATATGAAGATCGCGATGGAAATTATTCAGAAAACGGCACTGCTTGGAACAGCAAGGATATTGCGAAAAGTTTTGTCTCTTTAGAGAAACAGAAGAAAGGACTTTGAGACCCCTGGTGACTTGTTGTTACCCGCTCTCAAAGATAAAAGAATGAAAGAACGTACCAGACAAACGTGTCTGAGATTTACGCTATGGACAATAATGATAATAATAATAATAATAATAGTAAAGATAATAATGCTAACAGCAGAAAACGCAAAATTATTGAAACAAGAAATAAAGAAAGAACTTGTGAAGAAGAAAAATAATAGATGGCGTAGTAAACCACTGCATGGAAAGTACCCTTCACTTATTGGTGAACCACATGTTGACCTTCCTAATACAAACAACTGGCTTAGATCAGACATCAAAGGAGAAACAGAGGGATTATTGATAGCAGCGCAAGACCAAGCTCTATACAAGCGAAATTATCAAAAACACATAGTTGGCAAAGAAATTGATAGCAGATGCAGGATGTGTTACAAGCAGTCTGAAACAATTGACCACATAACATCAGGATGTGAAGTATTAGCAAAGTCACATTACATCGAAAGACACAACAGAGCTGCAGCATATGTACACTGGAATATTTGTAATGATTTAGGAATCAAGACCTCAGACAAGTGGTATGAGCACCAACCAGACACAGTAGCTAACACTGACACACATACAGTGCTATGGGACATGGCAGTGCATACAGACAGACATATAGGTGCAAACAGACCTGATATCATAATCAAGGACATTTCATTTCATTTTTCATTTCATAACATTATTTACAGTTGGTGTTTACATAGTTACTAGAAACTAATTTAAACCAACTATTTACAATACACAACATTATTTACAAATCAAACATCTACATCCTTTGCCATCCCGTTCTTTGATCCCCCTTTTAAAGCTTCCCAAGGTATCAGCTCTCTTTAATTCATCATCTAGAGTGTTCCACAGGAGACTGCCTCTAAACGAAAGAGAATTTAGTCCATATCGATATGACTGTGCTGATGGAAGCCTACATAGCTCTTTTGTGCGGAGACTGTAAGGTATATCCTTCTTAACAAAGAACTCCCAAATATATGAAGGATTTAGATGGTTCATGGTCTTATAAATTTCAGTCATAAGACGTTGTAGGTTCATTTGGTGGACTGTAATGCTTCCATTTCTGGCTAAAAGCTGGTCAAATGATGAGTCGTAATCTCCGTACAAAACCCTCAAGGCACGTTTATTTGTCCTATTTATATCTTTGTTAGCAGTTTTGCTACAGAACAGCCATATCAGGGGGCAGTATGAAAAATTTGACATAACAGCAGATGTTAGTAGCATTTTAGCTTTCTCTTCATTGAGGACAAAGTGAATTCAACTTGCAAGTTGATAGACATGACTGTACCATGTGATAGAAATGTTTCAATCAAAGAAATGGAAAAGAAAAGCAAAAATAAAGATCTTGAAATTGAGATACAAAGGATGTCGAAAATGAAAACAGAAGTAATACCCATTGTGATAGGAGCACTCGGTACCATCAGAAAAGGAATGGAAGATAACATCAGAAGCGTCTCAGGGAATATGAATATTCAGACAGTTCAAAAGACATGCTTACTAGGGACTGCAAGGATCCTTCGCAAAGTGCTTAGCATTTGAACTTCAGGACATGACATGCCTTAGGTGTATTGTTTACACCTGGCCAAAGAAAAAGCAACCAGTATGAACTATGACATTGAGCAGCAATAATAGTAATAATAATAATACTAATAATAATAACAACAACAACAATAATGATAATAATAATAATAATAATAATAATAATAATAATAATAATAATAATAATAATGGTAATAATTTGATAAGCTATCCAAGTATAAAGACCTTCAAATTGAGATAGAACGGATTTGGCACCTTAAAACAACTGTTATACCTGTCGTAGTTGGCGCACTTGGATGGTGAAAAAGGGAATCGAAAATCACCTCATTGCAATCCCTGGAAAACCAAACTTGCAAGAAATACAAAAATAGTCCTTACAAGTACGACACACCTCCGTCGCAAAGCATTGTCAATATAAAGATCTGAACAGCATATAACTGTAAACATTGAACTGCATATCAATCTTAGCATGCGAGTAACAAATCCTCTTGCTGCCACAGGTATCAGGATGATCCCCGGCAGCTAGATTGTATATAGCCGAAATGAAAAGAAAGTATCAAATGATAATAATTATAATAATTATAATAATAATAATGATAATAATAATAATAACAATAATAATAATAATAATAATATTGATAATAATAATAATAATAATGATGATAATAATAATAATAATAGTAATAATGATTTGTCCTGGGTATGACACAAAACTGCATCCGGTTGTGGAGTTTCGACGTGGGATAATGAGGTTACCTTTTGCTGCAACTACCTCCAGGTCACCCTTGAGCAAGGTGTAGTACCTGTCAGCTCTCCCTGAGACCTTGAATTACCGGGTTGGCGTCCGGTGGGGGCTAGTCTGTCTCATGGGTAGGGTGGACTCTTAAGCTTTGGTCGGCAACACCCCTAGAGATGGTGTTCTCGATAGACACACCGGTGGTAGTGTAACCTTAAATTCACTGTCCTCGAAAGAGTGTAATGAACCAATCAAATAATAGAGAAAACAACGTAACCGGGACCTGGTTCAGTAATGGTGAAGGTGTCACGTTCGGCAGTGGTTCTGGCGGACAGCAGCCAGACCTCGGTCGTCATCAAGTGACTGCTCGAAGGAAATGGCATAAAGAAGTTAACAAGATTGTGATGAGATGTTTTTATAGGAGTGAGCCAACCAAGAGAGGCTATAGGAAAAGGATGCTTGGCATATGGAAAGAGCTTGGTGTTTTTGAGATAAGTGAACAGCGCCTGGCTGATCAAGCAAGAGCAATAAGAACAAATGGATGGTTATCCGAGAGCTAGAAGAGATACAGAGAAATACGGAAAGTGATCATATGGAAGCTGATATAAGAGAATCAAGTGGTTGTGAGGATGCTTTCTAAAGAATAGAGCTTGAAACAACAGACGAAACTGAAGAGCATGAAACAGCAGCTGAAACTGATAACAGTGCTGGCAATGAGTTATCTGTGCAAGATCTTTGTAATACGTTGAGAAGGGAAGGAGTTTCAGAGGAGGATATAGATCTCGTGAAATTAGTACTTGAGGAGAAAGAAAAAGGAAACGCACCTCCCGATAGTCTAAGAAATGTTGACCGCAAGACATTGAAGCAACATGCAGCAAAAGTAAATGGGATATTGAAATACATACCAACTAAAGATATAACAGATATGAACAATTTATTACTTGCGGCTGGAAGAGTGGTACAAATGAAAGTAGGCATGAAAAGGAATGAAAATGGGAAGGCAAAGGAACCATTATGGAAAAGAAGGCTCCGGTCTAAGATGTCAGGTATAAGAAAAGATCTTGGCCGTGTTGAGCGTTGGAAGAGAGGTGAATTAGCGAATGTTGACTTTAAGTATGAATTAGAGAGGAAATATCTTGTTAAGAAGAAAGGGATAAACGTAGTGATAGAAGAGTTAAAACAAAGAATGAAGGTCATCCAATACAAGATAAAGAGATACGAGGATAGAACTGAGCAGTATAAGCAGAATAGAATGTTCGAAACAAATTAAAGAGACTGTATGAAATCATTGATGGCCTCCACAGGAATAACGAAGAAGCACCTAACGCTGGAGATTGTTTAGAGTTTTGGAGTGGAATATGGAGTAAGCCAGCCAATCACAACGCCGATGCAGAATGGCTTACCAAGCTGGAGAAAAAGCTAAAGAATGTTGAAAAGCAAGATGATACATTGATAGATTCTGGAAAAGTTCGGGTACAGCTCAGTAAAGTACCCAATTGGAAATCACCTGGGCCTGATGGACTGCAGGGTTACTGGCCCAAGAATTTCACTTCATGTATAGACAGGATCGCTAAACATCTCCAAGAATGTTTGGTTACGTACAATGTGCCAGGGTGGATGACCAGAGGAAAAACGAGTTTAATAATGAAGGATACGGAAAAGGGGCCTATAGTAAGCAACTTTAGACCAATAACATGCCTGCCTCTAATGTGGAAGCTGTTGACCTCAGTCCTTCCAGATGCTATGTATGAACACCTTGACGGAAAAGGACTGCTCGTGGATGAACAAAAAGGCTGCAGAAGGAAATCAATAGGTACAAAAGATCAGTTACTAATCGATAAGATGGTAATGAGAAATTGCAAGAGGCGTTTATGTGGGTTAGGAATGGCTTGGATTTACTACAGAAAAGCGCATGATTTGATACCGCATATATGGCTGTTGAAATGCATGAATATGTTTGGAGTTGCAAGCAATATGATATCTTTACTGGAAAACAGTATGAATACTTGGAGAACGGACTTAACATCGGGCAAAAGTGTCTTTGGTGAAGTTAGGATAAAGAGAGGGATATTTCAGGGAGACAGCTTGTCTCCTCTCCTTTTTGTATTGGCCCTAATCCCATTGACTTTGATTTTGAGAGGGGTTAAAGCAGGGTATGATCTGAGAGAGAAAGTGAGGATAAATCATCTACTATTTATGGATGACCTGAAATTATATGGCAAAAATGAAAACCAAATAGATACACTTGTCAACACAGTAAGAGTATTTAGCGATGACATCAGAATGGAATTTGGAATCAGCAAATGTGCGATCTTGATCATGAAGAGAGGAAAGATTGTGAAATGTGATGGTATTGTTATGCCAGACAATGAAGTTATGAAAGGTCTTGAAGAAGAGGGGTGCAAATATTTAGGAATTTTAGAGCTCGACAACGTAAAACACGAAGAAATGAAGGAGAAACTGAATAGGGAATATATCAGGTGGGTTAGATCAATACTGAAATCCAAACTGAATGGTGGAAACATCATCCAAGCAATAAATGCCAGGGCGGTATCAATCATCAGATATGGTGCAGGAATAATTAACTGGAGGGTAGATGAGCTGAAACCCGTCGATAGGAAAAGCAGAAAGTTGCTAACAATCTATAGAGCATTGCACCCACAGGCGGATGTTGACAGACTCTATTACAAAAGAGCAGACGGTGGCAGGGGTTTAATCAGTATTGAGGATTGCGTTGAGATTGAGGTAAACAGTTTGTATAGCTATGTAGAGCGTAGCAAAGAACTATTTTTAAAAGCAGTAAAGGAAGAAAACTTGTTGGGCACTGGAATGCCAAAGGAGGCAATCAGGGTAAGAAGAATGGAATCTTATAAAGAGAAGGTTTTACATGGCCAGTATGAGAAGTTGACTGCAGGCATAAGAAGTTCTGATTCATGGGAATGGCTGAGGAAAGGTACGCTGAAGAAGGAGACAGAGGGGATGTTAATGGCAGCCCAGGATCAGGCGTTGAGGACGAATGCTATTAAGAGCCGCATAGACAAACAAGATGTTTCACCTGTTTGTAGAATGTGTGGAAAACGAGAGGAATCTATTGCGCATGTAGTGGCTGAATGTCAGAACCAGTTGCGGCATGATAGAGTTGGGAAAGTAATTCACTGGGAGCCTTGCAGGAAACATGGGTTCGACTGTACAGAGAAATGGTATGATCATATCCCGGAAGGTGTTGTAGAGAATGAAAAGGCAAAGATCTTATGGGATTTTAGAATTCAAACGGATCAGCAGTTGAATCACAACCGACCTGACATCGTAATACACGATAACGAGAAAAATGAATGCAAAATCATTGACGTTTCATGCCCGTTTGATAGAAGAGTGATCGAAAGAGAAGAGGAGAAGAGGGAAAAGTATGAAGATCTTAGAAGGGAAGTAGCAAAACTATGGAATGTCAGGAAAGTGGTGATAATACCAATCATCATTGGAGCTCTTGGTACGCTGAGCAAAAACTTTAAGAGATATGTTGAGCAACTTGAAATGGGACAAATGACATCTTTATTACAAAAGACTTGTGTACTTTGCACGGCGAAGATAATTAGAAGGACTCTGGACACCTAAGATTGAGGGATTCAATCCGCTGCCCAGAAAAAGCCGCCAAACAACAAAAAGGCGTGAAGAAAGGACAATAGTAATAATAATGGTAATAATAATAACGATAATAATGGAAACTTGATATATTTTCAACAAAATTTAAAACTACTAATACTATGCCAGTCGACCTCCTCTCTAATAACAGGCAGAGATAGGACTGCTGGATACCAAGGAAAAGAAAGATGCCTAAAAGTTCAAAATTACATGTTTGAAAGTTCAAATCGTTCTCTAAAAGAAAAAGAATTGTTCACTAGCAATTAAAATTGTCTAGAGCTGGAGTAATGACTGTTCTGTCCATTGCTGATTCCTGCGGCAAAAGATATCGTAACTACACCTTATGGCTATATTAGCTGCCGTTTTTATTATACATGTTGAGCTCTTTTCTCCTATACCAATGCTTGACATCATGGTTAAAAGTGAATTACAAGACTTACCAAAAACTCCAATGCTACCCATTGAAACATTCACAAAATTTACCTCATCATATTCATCGTTTAACCTGCGAGGTAGTTCTTTATATTTGACTTCCTTCCTTGCAGCGTTCTTTTCAATATTTGCCTCGAATCCAGCTGTCAACTCCATTATGTACAACGTTGCACCTTTGACAGCCAACAAATCAGGTCTTAGTTCCATACCAGTAATGATACATAGCGATTCCCAGCCATGCAAGTCTACATAGAGCGATACATCCTTCAAACAGCTCAGCGTCCTAGCTATGAAACTAAGGACAGAATTGTGTCTCCAGGTGTAACGGCCTTGGTCCAAATATTCCTTACAGCCAGCAATAACATATGAGAATGTTTCATGTTCTTTACAGAATGTACAACGAGAATCATCCGTTTGTCCCCATAATACCATATTACTCCGATTGGTCAGAGTATTGTTTAGAAATCTAATAGCGAAGTTAAAGATATTTTTTGGCATCGAGTGATGAACACCTGACGAAAGCCTGATAAATTTTGGCTGTATATTGCTAACAAGAGAATTAAAAAGCATCCCTTGACTCGCAAGTTTGTTCTCTATCCTCTGTCCCTTTTTGTTTCTGATCGATTTTAGCACTTCCCGTGTACTATTGAATCTATCAAACTGGACATTTGTTCCTTTGTTAGACTCTTCATAGATTTTCTTAACGTCCTCATTTGGAGAGTTCTTCCAGCAATTCCTCAACACCGTTTGGCAGAGAGTAAATTTTGTAGATGGCATCATAATATCTAGACCAAATTTATCTTTGGAAAGTAAGCAAATATCAAGGGTTCCGTTGATGGGGATATCCATCCAGCGTCGTAAATATGAAGCAATGACATTATCTAAGTTATTTTTAACCCACGTAAGGCTTAAATTTGCTATAGTGAGATCCCACGATATCTTGCTAAGGACGTAATGTTTGTATAATTGCGTTTTGTACATATGAGCACTATTATTATACATATGTATAATAATAATAATAATAATAATAATAATAATAATGATAATAATGATGATAATAATAATAATAATGCTTGCTCAAAACCACTCCAAGAACTGGAGACATGACAAAATTGCTCAAATACTCCACTGGAAATTGTGTCAGTTGTATTGCTTTGATTACTCGGAGAAATGGTACGATCATAAGATAGAGAAAGTGTTAGAGAACGATGATGTCAAGATATTATGGGATTTCAAAATACAAACAGATGAAGTACTTGAAAATTCACGACCTGACATAACAATTCACAAGAAAGCCAAAAAAGAATGCATTCTCGTTGACGTTGCATGTCCTTTTGATACCAGGGTGAAGGAAAAAGAAGAAAAAATAGCCAAATACCAAGATCTGAAATATGAGATAAAACGAATCTGGCAATGCTGCAGAGTAGAAGTTGTTCCAGTAATCATTGGAGCGCTTGGAACTGTAACAAGAGCTTATCAAGTTGGTTGGAAGTTATTGGAACGATTGACATTTTTAACATCATACAAAAGGCCTGTTTGTTAGGAACTGCAAGAATCCTTCGATAAGCACTAGATACCTGAGGTTACGGGAAGTGACTTGATATCTAGAAGTACTACCAGCAATACAAACATTCTCAACTTGCTGTGCAAAAGCAATATAATAATGATAATGATAAAAAACACAACTGTTCTATATCATACATTTCGATGTAAAATCTTCTTCAGTGTATTTACAAATCCAGACAGCCAAGTATTTATACTCTAAACCTAAAATTTGCATAAAAATGTATTTCTAAAACCCAGACAAATAAAAGAAAAATTATTATTTTAAAATTCTATTGAAATAAAAAGAAATTTTTACCTAAGAACAAAGCGGTTTCGAAACCAGGAATGATTTTCGTGCACAAAATCCCCCCAAAGGGCCTTCCAAAGTTTTCTCCTCCCTGTTTTTGTTTTTTGGATTTGGACTGTCTAGAAAGGGAGTGAAAGCTCTGCGTGACAAGAACTTATACAACCCGAGACAGAAGGCAAGGAGTGTAAGCCAGTGACCCTCCAAGGATTTGCTTAAGTTGCTAAATCCAGGATAGCTCGATGGGGAATTCCACCCCACCACTACGTGCAATTTTGCACGAAGTCAGCCAGCCAACACCCCTGCCATTACGCTGCCCATGATTTTCAATGCAATTGTAAGAGAACTAAGCAGTGCCACAAGCAAATATATCCAGCTCAACATGGGCTGCCCTCTCATTTAGGCCATTTGGTGTAAACAAACCCAATTTGTATTGCCAAAAGAGCTCCTTCCTGCGAAGGGAATACACATCCTGTGCTCCGTCAATGAGGCTAATAACGATCGAAAATTCACCATGGTGGCCTTCCTCGAAAAAATGAGAGAAGAAGCTTGCCTGAGGGACCGCCTTTCCTGTATCGAGAGTACCAGCATTACGCTTCTGTTTGTAAGTACCAGCCTTTCCTGTATCGAGAGTACCAGCATGATCCAAGAGTGAGGAACATTGCCATACGCCTTTTTATAGTCTATCCACGCTGTTGCCAGGTTTTCCTTTCTACTTCTAACTTCTCGGAGAATTTGTTGATCTATATAGAGCAAGTCATTTGTACCTCGCGTATCTTTCTTACAGCCCTTTTATTATTATTATTAGCATTATTATTATTATTATTATCATTATTATTATCATTATTATTATCATTATTATTACTATCACTATTATTATTATTATTATTATTATTATTATTATTATTATTATTATTATTATTATTATTATTATTATTATCATTATTATTATCATCAAACTCAAACCATCACCAAAATAAAACAGAAAGAAAATTAGAAAAACACAACTGTTCTATATCATACGTTTCGATGTAAAACCTTCTTCAGTGTATTTACAAATCCAGACAGCCAAGTATTTATTTACAGCCAAGGAGTGTCTACGTATATTTGGAATAGCCGATAACGTTGTTAGTCTATTAGATCAAAGCATGAAAATCTGGAAAACCGAATTAACATCTGGAAATGAAGTACTAGGTGAAGTTGAAATCAAGAGGGGATTGTTCCCCAAGGTGACACACTGTCACCTCTACTGTTTGTGCTTGCCATGATTCCCTTAACCCTAGTCCTAAGAAAAGCTAATGCTCACTACGAATTTACAAATGGAGAGAAGATAAATCATAAGCTGTTTGCTAGAAGTGAGAAGGCATTAAACTCTTTAGTGCAGACAGTCAGGGTTGTAAGTGAAGATACTGGAATGAAATTTGGGATTGAGAAGTGTGCCATGTTAGTGCTGAAACGAGGAAACATCATAAAGTCAGATGGGATTGTACTACCGGATGATACAGTCATCAAAGCAATGAATGAAGGAGATAGCTATAAGTACCGTCAATGAGGCTAATAACGATCGAAAATTCACCATGGTGGCCTTCCTCGAAAAAATGAGAGAAGAAGCTTGCCTGAGGGACCGCCTTTCCTGTATCGAGAGTACCAGCATTACGCTTCTGTTTGTAAGTCCGAAAGTATGATTTGTACACGTTGTACACCAATTTGCCGGAAAAGTTTTCGTTTCATTTAGGAGGGCAAAAAACCTTAAAGACACTTTGGTTCGCGCTAGATAGCAAACTCAAGATCAGGAGCTGGTGCCAAAAGGAACATTTAAATGCAGTGGTAAGAGATGTCAAATTTGCCCTATTATTCAAGAGGGCTGCAGTTTCTCTAATGCGAATGATTCGCGATCTTCCAAGAATTTTTCAGGGGCTTACGATTGCAATTATACAAACGTAGTTTATATTTTGCAGTGTACATGTTGCAACAAAAAGTATGTTGCCAGCACTAAAACAAAATTTCGTCAAAGATTTAACGTGTACAAATCATACTTTCGGACTTACAAACAGAAGCGTAATGCTGGTACTCTCGATACAGGAAAGGCGGTCCCTCAGGCAAGCTTCTTCTCTCATTTTTTCGAGGAAGGCCACCATGGTGAAATTTCGGTCGTTATTAGCCTCATTGACGGAGCACAGGATGTGTATTCCCTTCGCAGGAAGGAGCTTTTTTGGCAATACAAATTGGGTTTGTTTACACCAAATGGCCTAAATGAGAGGGCAGCCCATGTTGAGCTGGATATATTTGCTTGTGGCACTGCTTAGTTCTCTTACAATTGCATTGAAAATCATGGGCAGCGTAATGGCAGGGGTGTTGGCTGGCTGACTTCGTGCAAAATTGCACGTAGCGGTGGGGTGGAATTCCCCATCGAGCTATCCTGGATTTAGCAACTTAAGCAAATCCTTGGAGGGTCACTGGCTTACACTCCTTGCCTTCTGTCTCGGGTTGTATAAGTTCTTGTCACGCAGAGCTTTCACTCCCTTTCTAGACAGTCCAAATCCAAAAAACAAAAACAGGGAGGAGAAAACTTTGGAAGGCCCTTTGGGGGGATTTTGTGCACGAAAATCATTCCTGGTTTCGAAACCGCTTTGTTCTTAGGTAAAAATTTCTTTTTATTTCAATAGAATTTTGAAATAATAATTTTTCTTTTATTTGTCTGGGTTT
This sequence comes from Aurelia sp. 4 Dawson et al 2005, assembly GCA_964019985.1. Taxonomy (NCBI): domain Eukaryota; kingdom Metazoa; phylum Cnidaria; class Scyphozoa; order Semaeostomeae; family Ulmaridae; genus Aurelia; species Aurelia sp. 4 Dawson et al 2005. The sequence goes on from OZ026497.1 coordinate 13,914,473, forward strand.
TAGAAATACATTCTTATGCAAATTTTAGGTTTAGAGTATAAATACTTGGCTGTCTGGATTTGTAAATACACTGAAGAAGGTTTTACATCGAAATGTATGATATAGAACAGTTGTGTTTTTTTAATTTTCTTTCTGTTTTATTTTGGTGATGGTTTGAGTTTGATGATAATAATAATGATAATAATAATAATAATAATAATAATAATAATAATAATAATAATAATAATAATAATAATAATAATAATAATAATAATAATAGTGATAGTAATAATAATGATAATAATAATGATAATAATAATGATAATAATAATAATAATAATGCTAATAATAATAATAAAAGGGCTGTAAGAAAGATACGCGAGGTACAAATGACTTGCTCTATATAGATCAACAAATTCTCCGAGAAGTTAGAAGTAGAAAGAAAAACCTGGCAACAGCGTGGATAGACTATAAAAAGGCGTATGGCAATGTTCCTCACTCTTGGATCAAGGAGTGTCTACGTATATTTGGAATAGCCGATAACGTTGTTAGTCTATTAGATCAAAGCATGAAAATCTGGAAAACCGAATTAACATCTGGAAATGAAGTACTAGGTGAAGTTGAAATCAAGAGGGGATTGTTCCCCAAGGTGACACACTGTCACCTCTACTGTTTGTGCTTGCCATGATTCCCTTAACCCTAGTCCTAAGAAAAGCTAATGCTCACTACGAATTTACAAATGGAGAGAAGATAAATCATAAGCTGTTTGCTAGAAGTGAGAAGGCATTAAACTCTTTAGTGCAGACAGTCAGGGTTGTAAGTGAAGATACTGGAATGAAATTTGGGATTGAGAAGTGTGCCATGTTAGTGCTGAAACGAGGAAACATCATAAAGTCAGATGGGATTGTACTACCGGATGATACAGTCATCAAAGCAATGAATGAAGGAGATAGCTATAAGTACCTGGGAATAATGGAAGCAGACCAGATCTTTCGTAAGGAAATGAAGGAAAAAGTAAAGAAAGAGTATTTTAGACGGACAAAGAAAGTTATAAAATCAAAACTGAATGGTGGAAATAGCATCACTGCAATAAATACCTGGGCAGTGTCATTACTCAGATACTCTGCTGCTTTCTTGAAATGGACAAGAGAAGAATTAAGAGCCATAGACAGACAGACAAGAATGATGATGACCATGTACAGAGCTCTACACCCCAGAGACAGTGTTGATAGGCTGTACCTTCCCAGGAAGGAAGGAGGCAGAGGGCTTATATCGATAGAAGATTGTGTTGATATTGCAGAACTGAGTCTCAAGGAATATGTAATGAGAAGCAAAGAGAAAATTATATCAACAGCCAGAGGAAACGTAACGAAAGAGGTATAGAGTGCAAAAGCTTACAAGAAAAGGCGAAAGGAAGAGAGGGAAACAAGTGTCTGGAAAAGGAACTTCACGGACAGCATTTTAGACAAACGAAAGAAGTAGGAGCAAAGGAGTCGTGGACGTGGCTACAAAGGGGTGAACTGAAGAAAGAAACCGAAGGAATGATAATGGCTGCACAGTCACAGTCCCTTAGAACGAATGCCATAAAAGCAAGAATTGATAAAAGCAGAGAAGATGCAAAATGCAGGATGTGCAATGAAAAGGAAGAAACGATTCATCACATTGTAAGCGGATGTAGCAGTCTTGCACAAAAGGAATACAAGCGCCGGCATGACTGCGTAGCCAGAGCACTTCACTGGGATATTTTACGTCAGCGAGGATTTAAAATTAGTGATAAGTGGTACCAACATCAACCTGGGAGCGTTGTTGAAAATGAACAATTCAATGTATTATAGGATTTTACAATACAGATGGATATTGAAATACATGCGAGGAGGCCAGACATTGTGATAGTGGATGAAAATTCGAATGAAACGATCATTTTGGACGTAGCCATACCAGTTGATGTGAACATACGAAACAAGGAGCAGGAAAAGATCGTAAAGTACCAAGATCTAGCTAGAGAAATCAGAAAGATTTGGAATGTATCAACCAAGGTCATCCCAATTATGATTGGTGCCCTTGGCACGGTTACAGACAGACTTGAACAGTACCTGAAGGACATAGGTGTAACAACAAGGATCGAGTTAATCCAGAAGTCAACCCTCCTTGGCACGGCGAGAATCATCAGACAGGTTCTTGATATCTGAGGAAACTAGATGTGACCCGATATCATGGACGTTAATTCCAAATGTAATTCATTTGTGCGTAGCATTAATAATAATAATAATAATAATAATAATAATAATAATAATAATAATAATAATAATAATAATAATAATAATAATAATAATAATAATAATAATAATAATGATGATAATAATAATAATGATAATAAATAAATAATAAATAATAAAGAATAATAATTCGTCCTGGGTATGATGTGAAACTGCATCCGGTTGTAGAGTTTCGACGTGGGAGAATGAGGCTACCCTTAGCCACAACTACCTCCAGGTCACCCTTGAGCAAGGTGTAGTACCTGTTAGCTCTCCCCGAGACCATGAAATACCGGGTTGGCGTTCGGCGGGGGCTAGTCTGTCTCATGGGTAGGAGGGGCTCTTTAGCCTTGGTCGGCAACCCTCCTAGAGATGGTGCCTCGATAAAAACACCGCTGGTTGTGTAACCTAAAATCCACTACCCTCTTTTTTGAGTGAAATATGTCAAACGATTCAATATCAAATAACGGCGTAAATGAGACCGGAACTATGTGTGAAGGTACCTCGCTCGGCAGGTGTTTCATGGCCCAGCAGCATGAACCCGGTCGTCATCAAACTACTGCTAGGAGGACAACAAGAAGAAAATGGTCACAAGAAGAAAATAGGATAGTGATAAAGTGCTACTTTGAAAGTGTGCCATCAAGAAAGGGTTACAGGAAAAGAATGCTAGTGGCATGGCAACAGAGAGAGATGTTCTTTGTCACAGAACAACGGCTAGTCGACCAAGCAAACCAGATCCGCAAGAAAAACTGGTTAAGTGATTTAGAAATGGAAGAAATGCAAAGAGAGGTGGAGGAAGGAGAATATCTTGAAGCTGACGAACCAACTGATGTTCTTGGTGGTGAAACTCCAGTTGATCAAGAGCAAGCAAATGTAGAGCCGAATGGAAGAGAAGGTAATATGCAGGCAAGGGAACAAATTGAACAGGAGATAGATGGACCGAACGCAGACCATGATGAAAAGCTTCTACTTGTAGAAGGGTGTGAAGTATCTCTGGAAGAGACCTCCATAATCGAAAAGATGGAAAGTATCTTGAAGAAAGAGAAAGTACGATTATCACCATTGCGAGGAATAGACAGAGACAAAGTGAAGAAAGCTGTTCAGAAAGTGAATGCTGTTTTAGCAAAAGTAGTGCCTAAGGACATATCAGCAACAAATGATCTGTTATATGCTGGAGCTGCTGTAGTTACTGGAATGGTTGGAATGAGAAAGACAGCCGCTGTCAACGGGAAGGAGCCATGGTGGAAGAGACGGTTGGAGAAACAAGTGAGAGAACTGAACATTGATCTAGGGAGAGTGAATACGGTGATACAAAATGGAAAAATCAAGCGCAAGTATAAACACGATCTTGAAAGGCGATACAAGATTGGACAAAAGGGACTAAAAACTGTAAAAGAAGAGATCAAGCAAAGGATATCTGCAAAAGTTGGTAAAATTAAGAGATATAGCAGTAGAATCAATCAATATCAACAAAACAGACTTTTCCTAAACAATCAAAAAAGGTTTTTCAGTCAACTTAATGGAGAATGAGAACAACAGCAGAATGAAGCACCAGATGCAGGACAAGCAAAAGAGTTTTGGTCGGCAATCTGGAGCAAAGAGGTTAATCATAACAAAGATGCAAAGTGGTTGAAAGACTTCAAAAAAGAATTCTTTCAGGAAGAAGGACAAGAAAAGATAGAAATAACAACAGAAAAAATTAGAAAGATAGTACAGAAACTTCCTAACTGGAAAGCACCAGGACTTGATATGGTACAGGGCTTTTGGTTTAAACATTTCCAAAGCATGCATATTCATTCGAAAAGCAACCTGTCAAGTTGTTTGGTTGAAGGAAAGGTCCCTTGCTGGATGACCAAGGGAAGAACAGTTTTGATACAAAAAGACAAACAAAAGGAAATGAAGCGAGCAATTATAGGCCAATCACTTGTTTACCAATAGCATGGAAAATGTTAACTCGTATATTAGCTGACGAGATATATTGTTTCATGGAAAAGAAAACAATGCTACCTGAAGAGCAGAAAGGAGGCCGAAAGGAATCAATGGGGACGGCAGATTTACTGTACATAGATAGAATGATAATGAAAGAAGTTAAAGCCAGAAAGAAAAGTATCGCAGTTGCCTGGATTGACTATCGAAAGGCGTATGACATGGTGCCACATTCGTGGATCGTAGAATGTCTCAAAGGCATTGGTATTAATGAAGATATAATTGTATTCATGATAGAATGTATGAAATCTTGGAGAGTAGAATTGACAAGTGGAAGTGATGTGTTGGGTGAGGTAAAGATAAATAGAGGAATATTCCAGGGCGATTCGTTGTCACCATTACTGTTTATCATAGCACTGCTGCCCCTTACAAGTATTCTACGAAAGTCTAAACCTGGATACAAATTCGCTTCGGGAGAGAAAATTAATCATCTGTTATTTATGGACGATTTGAAGTTGTATGGGGAAAACGAGAAAGCACTTGATTCGCTCGTTCAGACGGTCAGAATATTAACAAGTGATATCAGAATGGAATTTGGAATAGAAAAATGTGCGACAATGATCCAAAAGAGGGGAAAAGTTGTAAGATTGGAAGGTATTAAACTGCCAAATGAAAAGGTAATAAAGTCGATGCAAGACAACAAAGGTTATAAGTACCTTGGAATATTACAAGTTGACAAAGTAAAAGAGCAAGAAATGAAAGAAAATATCACAAAAGAATATAAAAGAAGAGTAAGAAAGGTTCTGGAAACGAAGCTGAATGGAGAAAATATGATTAAAGGGATTAACATTTGGGCAGTCTCTTTGATAAGGTATTCAGCAGCATTTTTAGACTGGACCAAAGAAGAGAAGCAAGGTATCGATCGGAAGACAAGAAAATTAATCACTGTGCATAGGGGATTGCACCCGAAGAGCAACACAAACAGAATTTACATCCCGAGAAAGGAGGGCGGCAGAGGGTTTGTGAGCATAGAGGATACTGTTGATCTAGCAAAGCTTGGACTGAAGAGCTATGTAAGAAATAGCTGTGAAAGATTACTAGTGGCTGCAAGGCAAATAGAGGATTGTCAAGGGGAAAGTGTGATAGAATTCAAGAATAGAAAGAGAATTGAAAGGCAACAGGAATGGAAAGATGAAACACTTTATGGCCAGTTTTTACGACTAACGGATGGTGAAGCAGGAAAAGAACGATGGATGTGGCTCAAAGGAACAGGACTTAAACCTGAAACTGAATCGTTAATTCTAGCAGCCCAAGAACAAGCGATAAGAACCAATGTTATCAAAGCCAAGATTGATAACACACAGGAGGAAAGCAAATGTCGTATGTGTGGTAAGGTAGATGAAACAGTACCTTGGAGTGATACCTTTTCTGAAGTCATATGCCCTGATCTTCAAGTTAAAACTCTAAATGAAATTTTATTGAATATCTTTTCAAACTTCATACCAAACAAAATAATCACAGTCAGGTCTCGCCGGGCACCTTGGATGACGCAGTCAATTAAAAACTTCATCCAGAAAAAGAATAGGGCTTACAATACCTTCATCAGGAATGGACAACCGGAGGACAGGCTGGAGGCAATCACTAACATGATATCCCAAGGATCCAAATTAATTGAGGACGCTAAGGACAAGTACTTTACGAAAATAGGTAGAACACTATCTAACCCTGACACTGGAAAGAAACTGTATTGGTCCTTGATTAATAAAATCCTGAACAAAGCTAAGATACCCATAATCCCCCCTCTGTTAGAAAACGATGTATTTGTCTTGGATTTCACTGCAAAGGCAGAAATTTTCAATGATTACTTTATACAGCAGTGCACCACAATCAATACTGGTAGCGAACTTCCACCGATATTAGTGCCCAATGCTCCACTGCTCACTGACGTTTCCATTTCTGATGAGAAGATCTTGAATATTATTCGATCATTGAATCCAAATAAGGCTCATGGCTGGGACGATATCTCAGTGCGTATGATAAAGATATGTGATGATGCACTCCTTCTACCCCTTAGTATAATATTTGAGTCGTGTATGAGCCAAGGTGTTTTCCCTGAAGTGTGGAAACAAGCTAACGTAGTTCCCATCCATAAGAAGAACAGCAAGAACTTGAAACAAAACTATCGTCCAATTTCCCTTCTTCCGATCTTTGGTAAAATTCTAGAGAAGCTGATCTTCGACTCCCTTTATCAACATTTAAACATGAACAGTTTATTAAACCCAAATCAGTCGGGATTTCGCCCAGGAGATTCAACTGTTAACCAGTTGCTGTCAATCGTCCATTCCATATTTACAGCATTTGACTGCAACCCCACACTAGATGTCCGCTCTGTCTATCTCGATATTTCAAAAGCCTTTGACAGGGTCTGGCATCAAGGTCTCATATACAAACTACGCCGTTGTGGAGTCTCTGGTAAACTACTAACACTAATGCAAAGCTTTCTTGAAAACAGAAAACAGCGGACTGTCTTGAATGGTAAAACATCAACATGGAGTACCATTTCAGCCGGTGTCCCGCAGGGTTCTATCCTAGGTCCTCTTTTCTTTCTTATCTATATCAATGACTTGACTGATGGCTTAAAGTGCAATGTGAAACTATTTGCCGATGACACATCAATTTTCACAGTCGTTCATGATCCACATACAGCTGCTCTTGATATGAACCATGATCTGAATCTCATCAAGCTGTGGGCACACAGTTGGCGAATGTCCTTTAACCCTGACCCAACTAAACAAGCAGTTGAGGTGACCTTTTCCAAAAAGAGAATTCAAACGAATCACCCGCCCATCTTTTTTAATGGTGCTCCCGTAATGCGGGTCCAAGAGCAAAAACACCTTGGTGTCATACTAGATTCTAAGCTGTCTTTCGCGAGCCATATTCAGTCAGTTATTTCCAAATGTAGACAAGGAATAGGGATGTTGAGATTCCTCTCGAAATATTTGCCCCGACACACGCTTAATGAAATGTATAAGCTATATGTTCGACCGCACCTGGATTATGGTGACATAATATATCACATTCCCCAAAATATATGTGAATTTAGTCAAACTGTCACTTTGACTAATTTAATGGAAAAACTCGAATCGGTTCAATATTCCGCTGCTTTAGCTGTGACCGGCGCTTGGAAGGGCACATCTCGTCAGAAAATCTATCATGAACTTGGTTGGGAATCGCTCAACTTCCGAAGATGGAGTAGACGCCTTGTTCTTTTTTATAAGATTATAAATAATTTGACTCCAGACTACACAAGGAGTCCTGTACCTCAGCTTCAGGAATCTGACTACAGTCTTCGCAGAAGAGCTGCAGTAGGGCAAATACGTGCGAGAACGGAGAGATTCAAATCAAGTTTCTATCCTAACTGTTTGTCGGAATGGGAAAAGCTTGACCCTGAGATTAGACAATCCTGCTCAGTTAATGTTTTCAAGAAACGACTATTAGCAATGATCCGTCCACCTTCAAAAAAGATCTATAACATTCACGACCCAAAAGGTTTATCAATTTTAACACAACTTCGCGTTGGACTCAGCAGGCTGAATTTTCACAAATTCAAACATAACTTCAGCGATACTTTAAATCCTTTGTGCCCGATAAACGATGGTATTGAGGATACGGAACACTTTTTGCTGCTCTGCCATGCTTATGACCAAGAAAGACGTGATCTTCTCAACAGTGTGAATGCGATACTGCGCCCCCACGGATTAACAAACCTCACAAATGAAACCTTACTTCAAATCCTCCTGTATGGCCACGAAAAGTTATCCTTTGATTTGAACGCAAAAATTCTTGAGGCAACGTTAAACTACATTCACGCCTCAGAACGGTTTCAATGAGTTCGTAAGTTTGCTGTCTCCTCTCTCTTGTAACTTGTACTTTGTTTTTTCGTACATTTATTTTTTTTGTGAATTTTTTTTTTTGTCGGAATCATCTGTAATTGTTGTTTTCCTATTTGCCTTTTGTAATATGTTATTTGTAATATTTATATGTAATATCAATTTGAATATCTATGTTAAATGTTATGGTCACAGGGTTGCTATGTATTTCCATGCTCCTCGTGGCATCGTCTTGTAACCTTTGTTTGTTTACTGTAAAATTTTATTGGAATATAAAAAAAAAAAAAAAAAAAAAATGAAACAGTAAATCACATTGTTAGTGAATGTAATATGCTAGCCTAAAGAGAGTATAAACGACGCCATGATTGCGTGGGAAGAAAGATCCATTGGGAATTGTGTGGAAAGTATGGGTTGGCAGCATCAGAAAGATGGTATGAACACCAACCAGAAACAGTTATGGAAAACGACAGCTGTAAGTTACTGTGGGATTTTAGTATTCAGACAGACCATGTCATCCAAGCCAGAAGACCTGATGTCATTCTGATTGATAAAGAAAAGAAAGAATGCAAAATGATAGACTTTGCTATACCGTATGATAGTAGGGTGAATGCAAAAGAGATGGAAAAAATAGAAAAGTATCAAGATCTAGCGCGAAAAGTACAGAAATTATGGAATATGCGAACGAAAGTCATTCCTATTATAATAGGTGCACTTGGGACAACCCCAAAGAAACTTTCCAAAAGATTAGATGATTTTGGAAAAGGAACACGAATTGTTGAACTGCAGAGAACTGTCATCATCTACTTTGCAAGGATCCTCCGGAAAGTGCTTGAAATTTGAGGGGTGTTGTTGACACTATGTTTCAAGCCGTTATCACCATTGACAAAGACAGTGTGCGACACAATGAAAAATAATAAAAATGATGATGATAATAATAGTAATAATAATGATAATAATAATAATAATAATAATAATAATAATAATAATAATAATAATAATAATAATAATAATAATAATAATAATAATAATAATAATAATAATAATAATAATAATAATTGTAAGTAAAGATTCTTTCGTCTTGATTGTCTAAGTGTAATAGATTCAAGAAAAACAAGAACTTTTCAGTGAAATATTTCGATCTTATGTAGATCTTCTTCGGTTACAATGTGAGTAAATTACAAGAGTGTACTATAACGATAAAGGGAAGAATTATAAATTCGATTTAAGAGTTCTAAAGATTTCCGTGGAATTCTTGATTCTAATAATCTGGCGTCGATTGCTGATAACGAATTGGATAAGCACATAAGAACATAAAGCCAGAAATAAGAAATAAATACAAGGAAATGCTATTACATATTCAAAAACTTGGGAATAGTTTATAATGCGTTTTTGCTAGTTCACCCATGGTGCTGTTCATTCCATGAGGTTCTTTTGTGTCCAGTCTAGTGATCCATTTGTCCTCAAAGTTACCTAAGTCGGTTTCGTTTCCTTCCACTTGCTGCAAAATGTGCACTTTCAAATTCCGATCGAAATTACAGTCTTGACTGTTGAAAAAGTGTCTTCCAAGTTCCGTTGCAGAGGGATCATTCTTCGAATCACTCCTATGCTTGTTAAATCTTTGGCTGACTGACGTCGAGGTATAACCAACGTAAAGAATGTTATGTTTATTGCACTCTGCTGCGTAGATTACGTTTTTGCTTTGACAGGTACCTCCAGAGATTTTTGAAACTTTTCCTGTAATTGTATTGCTTATTATATTCGTTTGCCCCATATGTGGACATAATTTGCAAGGACGTCCTCGTTTTTTCGTATTTTTTTGGGTGCATCTTATGCTCTCTGCAAATTGCTTTGGCTCCCTTGTTTCTGATCTTACTAATTTCGAGCGGATATTTGGGTTACGACGATAAGCAATCATGGGGGCATTTGAAAAGATATTCTTTATATCCGGGTCACCACGAATCATCAATTCGTAATTTTTGTGGAGAATCTTTGCTAGTCCTTTAAATTTTCTGTGCCAGTTAATTACTAATGGCATTCGATCTTTGTTTGGGTTATTCTTTTGTTCTTGTCCACTCAGGAGTGATGCTCTGTCCTTTTCTTCGACTTCTTTCGCGAGCTTGTTTAACCTTGATAGAGAATATCCACGATTGACGTAAAAAGTTATGAATTTCCTAGCGTGTTTTCGATAGTCCTGTAAAAGATGGCAAATCCTTCTAATGCGAATAAATTGAGACAGGGGATTTGAGCGTATAGTGTGGAAGGGATGGTCAGACTGCCTGTGAAGGTAAGAGTGAGTTGAAGTTGGTTTGCAGTACAGTTCTGTCATAATTTTTCCATCGACAATTTTTATCTTGGTGTCCAGGAATGCTACCTCAGTTTTCGAATACTCCGCGGTGAATTTAATGTTTGATTGATAGCCGTTATTTTCTGAATAAGAAAAGGCGAGGAATTTATTTAAGCTCTCAATGTCATCATTTATTTAAGCAGAATGTATTTGTCTGCTACATTGACTACGAAAAAGCTTTTGACAGGGTCTACCATGACCAACTAATGAGTAAGTTAAAATCATGTGACATACACGCAATGGATCTGAGAATGATACAAAATCTTTACTGGAATCAAACAGCCAGCATAAAGTTAGAAGAAGGTGAATCAGACAGTTTTGCTATCAAAAGAGGAGTGAGGCAGGGATGCATTCTGTCACCAAAGTTATTTAATTTATATACAGAGGATATATTCAAGCAAGCCGACAAGTTACCTGGTGTGAACATAGGAGGGAAAAATATAACAAATCTTAGGTATGCAGATGACACTGCCCTAATTGCGGAGTCGGCACAGGGTCTGCAACTAATTGTAGATGTAGTCAAATCAGAAAGTTTAAAGAGAGGTTTAAAAATGAATATAAAGAAGACAAAAACAATGGTAATCAGTCGAGATCCAGAGAATCCTAAAGTCGATATAAATGTGGATGGAAATACTCTAGAGCAAGTGGAAACTTTTAAGTACTTAGGACAAACGATCACATCTGATGGTAGATCAGATACTGCAATAAGACAACGTATAGAAATAGCAAGACAGACTTTCCTTAATATGAGTGATGTTTTAACAGCAAGAAACATTGAGATCGAGACAAGAAAACGCTTAGCCAGATGTTATGTCTTATCAACGCTTTTATATGCAAGCGAAACCTGGACGCTTAACGCTGATACATGTAAGAAAATAAACAGCTTTGAAATGTGGATGTATCGAAAAATGCTTAAGATCTCATACACAAGTCACACTACAAATGAGGAGGTGTTAAAACGTGTAAATGAAAATGGTCTGTCACTAGAAAAGAACATAAAAATGAGAAAGACACAATATTTTGGACATTTAATAAGAAAAGACAAGATGCAAAAATCATTGTTGGAAGGAAGAGTATGTGCGAAAAGACCAAGGGGACGTCCCCGTAAATCGTGGATGAAAAACATCATGGAATGGACAAAGTTAAACTTTGAGCAGTGCATAAGAGGAGCTGAAGATCGTGACTACTGGAGAGGAGTAACGACGAATCTTCTGAACTGAAGCAGTCACTGAATGATGATGAATGTCATCATTCCAGAGAAAGAATATGTCGTCTGTATATCGGACCCATGAAAGTGGCACACAGCCATGTTCTTTTCTGTAGGCATCAATCATTTGGTCTTCAAATGCTGACATGAATAAATTAGCATAATTCACTGCCATCATTAATAATAATAATAATAATAATAATAATAATAATAATAATAATAATAATAATAATAATAATAATAATAATAATAATAATAATAATAATAATAATAATAATAATAATGAATAAACTAAAACCTCATCAAAATTTAACAGAAAAAAAGAAAAGAAAAACGAAACTGCTAAAATTCCATACGTTTCGATCTAAAATCTTCCTCTAATAATAATAATAATAATAATAATGATAATAATAATAATATCATATAATATAATATCTTATATATAATAATATAAAATGTTATCATATCAAGTCTGCATATGATAAGAATAAGTTAGTCAACTTGCAGAAAGTTTCATTCATTGCAGAACCTTTGATTCGTGCAATGGCTTTTCATACCGGAATAGACTGATATTAGGGAGCGGTCAATTTTAATCCTGGGAACCGGGCGGTGGACTCTTAGTAGTGGTATAAAACTTTTCTCCATTATAAATAATATTGAATAAATTATTAATAATAATAGTAATAATAATGATAAATAATGATAATAAAAATGATGATAATAATAATAATGATGATAATAATAATAATAATAAGAATAATAATAATAATAGTAAAAAGAAACACAACTGTTAAAAAATCTGTACGTTTCGATTAAAAATGTTCGTCAGCATTTTCGATTAAATCGTTTTAATCGAAACTTACAGAGTTTTTAACAGATGCGTTTCTTTTTATTTTCTTTTTCTGTTAATTTTTGATAATGGTTTTGTTTCTCATAATAATAATAATAATAATAATAATAATAATAATAATAATAATAATAATAGTAATAATAATAATGATAATGATAATAATGATAATGATAATAATAATAATAATAATAATAATAATAATAATAATAATAATAATAATAATAATAATAATAATAATAATAATTTCCTGATGAAGATTTTATCGAAACGTTGAGCTTTTAACATTGTTGTTTTCTATTTTACTTCTCTGTTATTAATGATGGTGGTTTAGTTTATTTAATAATAATGATAATAACAATAATGATAATGATGATAATAATGATAATAATGATAATGATAATAATAATGATAATAATAATAATAATAATAATAATAATAATAATAATAATAATAATAATAATAATAATAATAATAATGATAATAATGTGGGGATGCTCAGCTGCAAAAGTTAAGGTTGTACCCATTGTTATTGGAGCATTAGGATCAATTCCAAAGAAGCTGACATACTTCCTGGAGCAACTTGATATCCGGACAGACATGCGAGTACTTCAAAAATCTGCCCTCCTTGGAACAGCGCATATTCTTAGGAAAGTACTTTCTGTCTAAGGCCTTTTGTTAAGGCTTGACAGTTTGACTATAGAAGAACCAGTATTTATTAAGAACAACACTGTGCAATCGAACACAGACACACAGGCCAATTTCGGTGTTTTCCTGATATTTCCTAGAGGTGAGAACGTTTGTATATATAGATAATGCAATAACAATAATAAAAATGATTTATTCAAAGTTGTCGTACAACTCTAATAGCCATGAAAAGCTAATTAATGCCAACTATCTATCATACATATAAAAATGTTGCAATGTTCAGAAAGGATTTTAAAGAAAAGAAGCTGAATAAAACCTAAACCCGAAATGAATGTTTTACACAATCTACAGTCACACTCTATTGTGCAGGTTCTTAATTCTTTTTTAAAAGTAGTTAGTGATTGGGACTCTCTAACACTGTGAGGTAATGTTTTTCACAGCTTTTGACCCAAGTATCTCACAGTTTCTATGCCATAAGAAGTTGTCTTGGTATTAGTAATGCTAAGAGTATTCTTATTCCGCACGTCATATTGTACATCTCTTGCCTCAAAAATCTCACTCATGCAACTAGGATTCAGGCTCTTTTTGGTTTTGTATATTTCTATCATCAAGTACTGCAGATTGCGTTGGTGAATGGATACTGCATTATCTAATTTCAGCAAAGTTTCGTAATCGGCGTGACTGCTTTTATACACAATTCTGAGTGCTATTTCTTGGATTTTATTTACTTTTGCATTGAGGCCCCTGTCATGGAACATCCAAATTAACGAACAGTAGCTAAACTGAGATTTTATGAAACTATTCATTAGGATTCATTAGGATTTATCAGGATTCTTGAAAGCAGATACCCTAGCAAGGGCATGCAGTCTTTGGCTGGCTTTTTTGCATAAATTTGAGACGTGACTTTTAAAATTCAAATTTTTATCTATTGTCACCCCTAGCAACTTTTCTTCAGAGTTTTCTTCAACAATAGCCTCGCCGACTGTGATCTTAATATCATCTTAGCTTGTCCCAAAAGTAAGAAGATGGCACTTCCCTTCATTCAATTTCATAAAGTTTTCAGGAAACCATGTTGATAAAACAAGAGCATCAGTTTCTAACCGTTCCGAAACTCTATCTAATTGACAGTCAGCTGCAAAGATAGTTGTATCATCAGCAAAATTACATATTGCTGTATCCATTACCGAAAAAAATAAATCATTGATGTAAATATTAAAACGAAGAGGTCCAAGAACTGATCCTTGCGGTACACCTGCAAAGGTCTCTCGCCAAGTGCTGAATGAACCGTTTACTTTGACTCTCCGTTTCCTACCAGTCAGATAACTATAAATCATGAGCAAAGCAACGCTGCAAAATCCATAAGCACTTAGTTTCGCAATTAGCAGCTCGTGGTCTATGCAATAAAATGCTTTTGAAAGATCCATTAGCAAAGCTCCAACGACTCCTTTTTTGTTTAGGGAATTCTTACAGGTATCCATTAATCTCAATAGCGCATGCTGTCTGTTGAAACCTTTCCGAAAACCACACAAGTAGTGGACCAAAAATGTATCTGCATAGTCAGTCATCTGGGCATATAGAAGTCACTCAAAGACCTTTGATAATGCTGACAAAACTGTGATAGGACGGTAGTTTCGCTTTTTTGTGGTTTCATCATTTTTAAATAGCGACGTTATGTCTCCTAATTTGAGATCTGCAGGAAACGTTTTCTGGAGTAAATCGTATAGGATCCTCTGATCCCCCATCCCCCTATCTCTAAGTTGGTGAGGTCGAATGGCGTTGGATTCAAGCAATGTTGAAACGGGGGCTGCCGGTGGGGGGCACTTAATCACTAAACAAAGATCGAAGCAGTGAAATTAGGTCCTAGGGACGGTAAAATTTTGGAGGAATGCCACAGAATTTCTAGTTTTCTCAAAGTCGGAAACGTTTTAGAAGGAAATACAACTTTGATGGTCAAATTACTTTCCTTTACTTTTGTTACTTGATGAGATGGGCAAGAGAGTTGACGAACTGGAAAAGAGCATTGGTGACCTGATGAAGCAAGCTGAACTCGATGAACCAGAGAAATGAAGCTGCTTCTTAACTTTATGCATTGTACATGATCCTGATGAGGAATTTCTGCGCACGCTTCACATTTCTTCCAGTATTTCATCAACTACAACGACTACAAGCAAGCAGCCCTCTGGCAGACAATCGGTCTGTTTAAAGTAATGGACTACAGTGTGATTAGAAAGTATCGATCTTTGATTTTTGCTTTGTAAATCTAGAAAATTTCCGTATTGACTTCTTGCAATATTTTCTTGCTTCTCTCGGGCTATTTTCGAGAATGGGAAAGAGCCTCTACAGGTATCCCAATTAACTGATAGTTGTAGCGGGCGAGTCAAAAAAAGGCGCGGCGTTTGAAAGGCATCTGCTTCCCGAGTATAGACTATATGAGCAATGCTATTTTGCAATACTGGTAGCAACATGTTCGATTATTTTAGAATTCTTGCTAGTCGAAATAGGTCATTCAGTTCAGATTTCGCAAGGGATTTTTCAAAGAGTTCCCTTCGAGAAGCCTAAAAACGTGCTAAAACATGAGAAAATTTTCCTTGTATGTTTTCCTCACAGCGATGACATGAGCACTCTTGAGCATGTGCTATTCTTCTTGGGGGATGACAAAGTCTTCAATTTGGTAACAAAATAATGATCAGATCTTGATGTGTTATTTTTTAGGTGTACTAATAGATAGATAAGTATCTACTAGATCAGTGCTGATAGATCTTTCTTAGAAATTCCATATTTCTAAACTAACAAAGAAACTATCCAGGGCATCTGGGGTCTCTTTAAAATTAGACACCTTATTTGTCTGGATATTTTGAAAACTTTACTTATACTTTTTTCTTCCCTTCTGAGTTATATTTTAGTTAATCATGTGGTAAAGTCAATCCACTTGCTGGAAGTAGGTACAACTGGAAGGTGACAGTTGTGGACGAACTGATAATTGGAAAAGAGCGTATGATCCTCATTTTTATTGCACATAAAGATCGAAAACTGCCCTTCAGGTGATTCTTGGTCTTATGCATATAAGGTGTTTGCATTTGTGGGCATCGTCCTGAGTTTGCAGAAGAAGAAACGCGCATAAAGATTAAAAATTGCTGTTCAGGCGATTCTTATTCTAACAAAAGGCATTTGATTCTCGATTGAAAGCGACTTGAGCAGTAACACTCATGTCTCTCTGACTTGCAGCTAAAACAGCATCAACGAACATTTAGGGTTCATGAACGGATTAGTATTCATACACTGTTGTTCTAGGAGGGACTTTGTAATCTTCCAGAAGGATCTTAGTTCTGTTTCATGTGCTTATTTTCTTTGCAGTTATGCCAATCCCTTGTCCAATCTAGTAAGTGTGGACTCGGAATCAATCAAATAAGATGAAGAGAATAAGACGGCGCTTTTTTTATATTTCAAGTTTGTTACCAGAACAATGACGTCTTAAAGACCCATCTCTGACCAGTATCCTTTGCGGGCCTCGAATGCTCTTCCCCACAGCTTCCATTAATTTCTGTATACAGAAAATAGCTGCGTTCGTAATCCGTTTTAATCTTCGATCAAAAGAACTTAAATGGACAACAAATTATATCGATTTGCTTCTTTAGTCCATAAACAACGCATTTAGGCATTGGATAGTCAGGGTTACGCAAATTGGAGGAAATAATTGTAGGCCACAGTAGCAGGGGCGAAGCTGGATGAAAATGGTTAGTCATGCTCTGAATTGAAGGCTCAAAGGAAAAAGGCTCTTTGCAAAGCCAGGGGGCGGAGCCCACAGAAAAATTTTCAGGCCACACCCTTAACTTTGCTCAACAACGCCCTCTTACGAAAAGAAATGTGGGTAAGGCCAATTGCTTGAAGGGACTGATTCGTACCTGAAAAAGAGAAACTCTTAATTTTCACAATGTTTAGACCAGAATGAAGGAAGCATGTTTTTGTCTCAGAAGAAAATTTGCTCTGGCCAACTTAAGTTTCTTCCTTTAACTTAGATTTCATCAATTCCATTTTTTATTGATACAATTCTTGATTTTATTGATTCATTCAGTTTGAAGATTTCTTGGTCATTCTCAAAAGGAAATAGCAGGAGTCGCTCAGATTCTTGATTCTCTTAAAGTGAGTTCCATGAATCAAAAAATTTAATTTGAACTTGACATTTTATGTGGTATCTGAAGATAGATCTTGTAGATACTAGATATCTAATTTGTTAAATTTTGGCAATTACTTTGGTGGAAAGCTTCAGGAAATTTTCTCTGAAGAATGACTTTGTTGATGTTGTTCCACAAAATTACACAATATTACAAATTCTATAACTCATCCTTGAATATTGTAAATCTTGTTGGAAATACCTTCTACCATTAACAAATTATGGTAATTATGCACAAGCAGGAATGTTCTCTTGAAAACTTTTTCATTCCAGCAATCAGGGAAGTCAACAAAGAGACCGTTTTATTCCATTAGGATCAACTGATTAACCTGTAAGCTCTCTTTGAAATCCTTTGATCAACAAGGTTATGACCATGATAGCAAACAAGAAATATCTCTGGAGAATTCCCGTGAAAATTAAAATATTCCTAATTGACGTTGGAGTAATGTCAGATGTTTTACAATGGTTTAAAAAAGAAATATAGAATGAATCTTAGCAATTGATGAGACAGAAAGGATAATCAGCCCCATCTTAGATAAGGCCAATTTGGTTTTGATTACAATACATATAATGGTATTGTGCCGTTGTTGTTCTTATTTACCTCTCCTGCTTTCTTTTCTCGTGAGAAATAAAAATTTCACCCTTCCAGTCCCGTTTTGGTGACCAATTATTGATAGTTTCCCAGACTTCATACAGGTCTTACTCGTAAAATGTCACTGACGAATTCCAGCATAAGAACCATTTTGCACTGTACTTAGTTAATGATGCAGACTAGTTTAGGCCTCCCTTAAACTGGGCCTGATAGAGGGCATTCCGCTTATTTGAAAAGTGATTACTACGGATCTTTGATGGATTTTTCTTGAAAACGAAATTGTATTGTACGTACGAGATTTTCTGCGAGCGAAAGGTCCCTCATCGGGTCAGAATGCGGAGCAGGCTACAGTAAATAAGGCTGATAAAGGTAAGAGAAGTCAATGATTACCTGCATTTCCACAAAGCCAACCTTCTTTACACTGGAACAAAGCTTACCCGAACTGTGCGAAGCGAAACTGGACGTTCTTCTCTCCAGGGCCCTTCTCTGTTCTGATCTCTCTGCTTTGCTGGCTAGGCCCTCTCCTTTCTACGCGCCAGCTCAATCATGAAGTCACGGTGACAGCGACACACAGGGTTGCTGCAATCATTGCAGTCCTGCCTCGAGAAATTGTCGGACTTGAGGTTTCTGTGCAATGATCTTTGTGGAATAAAATCTTCAGCCAATCAAACGCACCATGGATCGAGTAGCAGGAGAAGATTATGATTATTATTATGACCTAGGGCATGCTCTATTTTTAGTGCCGGACCAATCTTTTTTCTTCGCTTTTGTGTCGTTGGTTACTTTGTTTAGCATGACTGAACATAGGGCAACAGTCATAATGGCATGACTATATTCATAGGGGGATTTCCGGCAGGTCCTGCTAAGATCACAACGGATGCCCTGTTTTCCTCCTGTTCTCTATCGAAATCCTATTGGATGAGCCGAACTAAGCACGGGGGCCATTATTAGACTAAGCACATTGACCAGGGGGTGTATTCGATCAATCTTTGTATTTCTGAACTGGCTGAGCGGCAAGAAATTGCGTATTCGCACTATTTGCACATAAAAACGATATTTTTGTGATTGAAAAATGTTATATTTTTGAAAATGTTTTGTCATGCTGGGGGCATGACAAGCATGACCTCTAACTTCGCCACTGCACAGTAGACAGGAAGAAACCGGAGAAAATTTTGCTTATCTGCAGACAAACAGACATCAGAGACTGACTACCTTTACGATCAAACATTAAACTCAACAAGCAATAGTATCTAGAAGCCCGAAAATCAAATTGCGAGAAAATATTGAAGGAACTGTACCTCATGTGTTGCACGAGCAGGAGCCGTAGAGGAAAGTGATTCTGAAGAAAGAGAGTCTGCAGGCCAAAATTTACCGATCTAAGCTGGTCTGTTGGTCTTCTTCGTCGAAAGATCCAAGAAACAATGCCCCATAGTTTTTCCTTCGACGTCGACTCAGAGCTGTGCCGATCCTGGAGCGAGATCTCGAGGTAATTCTTGATCACTTCTGCCTGCGATTTCATGTTTTACGTCAAAGCATAGAGGCCAGGAAAACCCTGCGAGTAAGTATCTTCTTACGTCCTGACCTTCAAGTACAATAACTGCGTTGTTGTTGTATTCAATCTTCAGGACATTAAAATGTGCTTACATGCAGCATGATAAATAACCGTTTGACGGTTGCTGGGACAGATGAACAAACTTTCCTTATCTGCAGATATGCAAAATTTCCTCTCCTTTTCTCGGGTTTCTTCCTGTCTACCGTGGCAATTATTTCCTCCTATTTGCGCAACCCTGACTATCCAGAGCGAAATAAATCCCTAAATGCATTGTTTATGGACTAAAGAAGACTTACTACCTCATCGTAGGTATCAAATTGATAATTCTGTGTGGTTCTAGCTTGATGAATGATAAATTAGGCTAGATTGTTATCAGTCTGTTAATTCTCGTAAACAAAAAACAAAGGCGCGCAAAGGCTTCTCGTCAGTCATGGGTCTTTAAATGCAAATGCTTAAAACTGTACGTCAATGGAAGCATTCACCAAGGGCAATCGAATGTTGCATGTTTGAGATCAATCGGACAAACGAGACAAAAAATATGGACGTTTTAAAGGCAGTCTGTCATGCATTTGACTCTGAGGGAGCTCTGCCTGTTGCGGTCAATCAGATACGTGACAGGACTTACTGCCTTTAGAGTATGTATTTTGAATCTATAGCATATTTCATACTATTTGAAACAAATGTTGAGAGTATCAGTCCAGTGGTTAATCAAACAGAACTTTTCTTTTTCAGAAGGTATAAAATAACTAATTTTACTGCTTTACTTGGTTGCCTAGCAATGAAACACGTGATCAATTAATCATCATTGTTATATTTAAACCAGCTGTCTAAAGAACAATAGAGGTAAGTATCATTGTTATATCTCTTGCAGTTTCGTGGTTTCATTTGATTTCATTTAATTCTAAATTCTTTATCCACGGTAAACCCGTCGTGACAGAAATTTACAATCTAAAATTTACAAGTAAAAAGCTACAAACGAAAACGACGAATCTAATTACAAACTAAAGCGAAATACAAATCAATGCATGATAATCATAATGTTAGTGGCAGGACACAACCACACCGGACCAAAACAAATCAGACCCGACGCCTACCCTGAAATGGTACACGTCATTTCAGCACCTCATGGCAGACAAAGTTTACCGTTTATAGTTGGCCTTAATTAACTGTCATTTTAGCTACCGGGTTTCCCACAAAAACTTTCCCCGTTTGACATTGAACAGTTCCACAACAACAACCACTGCCTCGTTTTGAGCAATGTAAACGAAAATCTCTTGCTTAAAGGCTCACTTGGATCAATATACCTGTCCGCGATTGGTTTGCTCATCAAAAGACCTCCAAAATATGTATTTTTCGAAGATCGCATACTGGAGAAGTCCTTGAAAAGGTGGAAAATCTAGCGATGGAGGTATGTTCCATTCCTTCCATGTTTTACATCACAGGTATGAAGGCATACAACTGCTTGTCAATTTCTTAGATTGGTATTCAAAGTCAGCAATACGTGCGGACCACAGGACCTTGTCTTGGGTACTATCCTTTTTCTTCGAACATCAAGCATGATCGTGCTTTTTACGGACAAAACAGACAAATATGATTTTCTTAGGTCTCTTTTTGAAGTTCAATTGGAATTTAGTTGAAAAACAGAGTTTCCATGCATTTTTTAGGTGAAGGTTGAACGATTCTATCGATGAACCATTTTTAGCTCTTTCTTGAGCATTTCAGGTATTCTGTTTTTCACGAAAATAATCATAGGAGATCAATGCGCGCAGATACAGAAATGAAGCAAATGCTCGAATCTAAGTTGATCATTGTATGAGATATTTCATTTAAAATATTTGTCAAATTAAACATACTTTTACTAAAATAACAGCTTAGATAGGGAAAGTTTTTGCGGTACACCCGGTATCTAAATTAGAAAGCCACCTTTAAATAGATTGAAAATAACAATAGTAATAAATAATAATAATGATAATTATGATAATTATGATTATTATTATTAGAAAGATAAGAAAGAGCTAACACAGGCAAGGAAGCATAAATATCTTCAAAAGAAACTTCATCCAGTATTCTACAAGGAGATTTGTATTACCCAATTTGTATCACCAAATGTGCACATGATATCTATCTATCTATCTATCTATCTATCTATCTATCTATCTATCTATCTATCTATCTATCTATCTATCTATCTATCTATCTATATGATAATGTACAAAACCCAATAATGAGTATTACGCACAATTTGTTAGCGGTTAGTTGTTAGTAGTTAATAAAATCTAATGTATTGCACTTTTTAGGAAACTTATACCGCTAGAGATTTTCAAACGAAATGAGACTTTAGTGCAAAAGGGCGAAATTTGTAAGTTGTGTTGTGATTGGTTCATGTTGAGCAGTATTAGTTTCCCAAAAAGAACAACTTAAATGAGGTAAATCAAATTTTAAGTTTCTTTTCAGTTCCTAAGTAAAATAATTAACGAAAAACAGATGTTCTACTCTTCAGTAATAACTGGAAACGTTTATGTCATCTAAAGCTGCTTTAAAGTTATTTAATGACTGACTTTCCCTGATGGAAGGGGGAAGTTCGTTCCAGATTTTAACAGATGTTGGGACAAATGAAAATTTGTAACAATCTGTTCTGCAGAAAGGCAGGATAAACACTGCTTGACTTCTCCGAGAATGGCGAGAATAGTTTTGAAATAAATGTTGCGGTATTGCAATCAGGTTGTTCTGAATCTTGTACATCATCACTGCTTTTGCTTTTGCTCGTCGTTCAGCGAGTGCCTGCCATCCTAATTCTTTCATCATTGCTGTTGGACTTGCATGGTAGCTGTAATTTCCAACAACGAATCTGGCAGCCCTTCTTTGTAACATCTCTATTTTATCGATGTTTTGCTTGGTATAAGGATCCCATACAGTGGAGGAATATTCTAAAATTGGTCTTACAAGTGAAGTATAACAACTCTGTTTTACAGCACGTGGGCACGACCCCATGTTTCTGCGCAAAAGACTTAAGGTGTTGTTTGCCTTTGTGCATACAGTTTGAACTTGTTTGTTCCATTTCAATTTATCATTAATTGTTATACCAAGGTACTTTTTATCATTAACTTCCTTGAGGGTATGCTCGCTCATTACGTAAGAAGTTTTGGTTGGCTGTCTTTTGTTGGTAACCCTTAGCAGCTCACATTTTTCAGGGTGGAATGACATTGACCATTGTTTTGCCCACGATTGCAACTGATTAAGGTCTACTTGGAAAGCAAGGGCGTCTTCATTCTTCTTTATTTTTCTGTATATTATGCAGTCATCCGCAAACAATCGCACATGGGAAGAAACAACTGATGGTAGGTCGTTTATGAATATAGAAAAGAGTAATGGCCCCAATACAGAACCTTGTGGTACTCCAGATGCCACAGCAACCTCTTTGGACCTGGCACCCTCAAGTACCACTGACTGTGATCTATTAGATAAAAAGCTGGAGACCCATTGGTTTAACTGGCCTCTGATGCCATACTGGTTCAGCTTGTGTAAGAGCTTGAGATGAGATACCTTGTCAAACGCTTTTTGAAAATCCAGCAAAATAGCATCGGTTTGATCCCCTGAGTCTAATGATTTTGCTATGTCATTTATGCATAAAATAAGTTGGGATTCACAAGATCTGTGTCTTCTAAAACCATGTTGTGCGTCTGATAATAAATTGTAGCTTTCTAGATGATCCATTACTTTTGAACAAACAATGTGCTCCAAAACTTTGCAAGCAACACAAGTTAGAGAAATTGGTCGGTAATTTCCAGGATTTGACCTGTCACCTTTCTTAAACAAAGGTGTGACATTCGCTTTTGTCCAGTCACTTGGAACTGATCCTTGGTTTATAGAAGCTTGATATATTTTAGTAAGGACTGGAGCTATAGAGCCAGCACACTCCTTCAGCAAATGGGCAGGAATTTCATCTGGTCCTGGTGCTTTATTTGGGTCAAGGCATTTCAATAACTTAAGTACACCTTCTTGGTCTATGTTAATGCATGATATTTCATTGCTGATATTAATTCCTAAATGAGGAAGTTCTGCTCTGTTGAGTTGATCATCAGCACAAAATACTGACTCAAACTGCTTATTCAGGATGTTTGCTTTGGATTTGCTGTCTGTATATGTTATGCCATCGTTAGCTCTCAAGGATGACACACCAACAGCATCACATCTTTTGCTTTTGATATAGGACCAAAATTTTTTAGGTTTTGCATTTATTTCAGGGCAAATAATGTTTGAAACATAGTTATTATGAGCTTTCCTGCACTCTAGTTTCTGTTGTTTTTTGAGATTGTTGTAGCATGACCAGTCTTTCTCTTTGCCAGATCTTTTTGCCCTGTTATATAGCCTTTGTTTTCTCTTAGAAAGACGTTTTATCTTTTTGTTTATCCAGGGCTGGTGAAAACGTGATGATGACAGTTTAGATGGAACATGTTTTTCAATTATGTGTTTGCAATGATTTCTAAATGATTGCCACATTTCTTCAACTGGTGTTGACTCTTTGAACTCATTTATGAATTTGTCCCTGTATTCTTCCAATAAACGATTTATAACATCAAAATCAGCTTTTTTCCACAATAGAATTTTCCTCTTGGTTGGTTTACTTCTGTGAGGTTCTATATTCATGTTGACGAACACTGCTTCATGATCACTTATTCCAGGGATTACTTCACATCTGTTGAGCAGTGAAGGACGGTTCGTAAGGAAGAGGTCTAGGATATTTGTTTTTCGAGTTGGTGTGGCTACCATTTGCTGAAGTGAATTGTCATCAAGAAAACTGAGAAACTCTTCATTAATTTCTTTTGTGTACTGGTGGCTTTGGATTACGCAGCTATTCCAGTCTATATCAGGTAAATTCAAGTCACCCCCAATCCATAATATTGCATTCTTATTTCTTGTTATCATACTTTCAGCTCCTTGCCTCATCTGTTGAATATACTCCAAGTCTGATTTTGGAGGCCTATATAAAGATCCAATCAAGATAGGACTTTTTCTTTTTCTTGATATCTTCACCCATATCTGCTCTCCTGTTAATTTTACAGATAGCTCTTGGCTGTTAAGACTTTTCTTGGCTGCTATCAGAACGCCTCCATATCCGTCTGGTCTGTCTTTGCGTGATACCTCATAAACATAAGGTTGAAAGATCTCACTATTCTTTATGGATGAGTTTAACCATGTTTCAGAAGCAATGACTATATCAGGATCAGTTGAGTCAATAAGATTTATAAGATTTTCTTTTTTGCTCAGGATGCCTTGAAAGTTGGTGACCAGGATTTTGACATGTTTTGAATTTTTGGTGTCACCTTTAGAACTGATGGACTTAGGATTTTCTGCTGTACAAGGTCCCTTTCTTTTGATTTCTTTGTGTTGTTTGGCCTTGGGTGTGGATGCAAACTTGGGTGCCACATTGTGTTCATCATCTTTATTGAAATCTGATGAGTCAGATGATAATATGCTGTAGCTGTTGGAGGATTCAGCAAAAGTTTCTGCAAAAAGACTAGAGGAGAAGTTTGGGAAACCACAATGGCAGCAAATCCACTCCAGTGATGTATTAGCTAGGGCCTCGTAGACGTTGCTATTCATTCGTAAACAATCGACATGATACCATTTTGAGCAGTTGTCACATGCCAATGCCCTCGTTTTCCATTTTACAGCCTTATCACATACTTGACACGGGTACTTTACATTTCTTGGGCCAGGATTAATGTTGATGTCTCCACAAAGCATCAATATGGTTGTGATGAACTTTAGGCTTGAGCAAGTTGACTTAGGCCCATTTGTGATCACTGCATTTCTGCTTTTGTAAATTGAATATAAAGCTTGTACTTTTACTTGACCCATCAACTGACTGTATTCTTTGGACCTTCTGACATTGTTGTAAGACTGTTTTTCTGCTAATTGATTCAGAGATAATGCTAAAATTACGATAAATGTTGGAGCTGTGAATTGCATGACCGCCATGTTGTACAACAACAACCACCAGCTGATGTGTATTCCCTTCGCAGGAAGGACGTTTTTTGGCAATACAAACTGGGTTTATGTACACCAAGTGGCCTACATGAGAGGGCAGCCGATGTTGAGCAGTGTATGTTTGCTTGTGGTACTGCTACTGTGGTACTGTGGTACTGTGGTACTCTTACCACTGCATTGAAAACAAGCAGCGTAATGGCAGGGCTGTCGGCTGGCTGACTTCGTGCAGATTGCATGTAGTGGTGGGGTGGAATTCCCATCGAGCTATCCTGAAGTGTCCACGAGGGCACAGGAAATAAGCATGAGGACTGTTATTGAACCTTTAAGAAACTCGTAAAAAACTCTAAGTAATGAAAATCCGATAATTTGAGAAACTTCTAAGGTCGGTCCAAGTTACTAGTCTTTGATTAAAAAATCTTTAATTCAGCATTCATCCTTTATATTCTCTCATTATTTCATTTTATGATGATTCTGGGAAACGCAGCTTTGTTATAAATCGAAGGATGAGGACGACGATAAGAAAAGACATTTTGTTGCTTCGGTTACTTTGAAAATTCAGTTACGTTAAAGAAAAATTGTTTGACAATCCAGTTGAAATCCATTAAAGAGATATTTGACAATCCATGATTAGAGAAATTTCGACAGTCCAATTGAAAAAAATTAAGTAATTAGTTATTATGACATAATTCAGAACGTTTCGACTCTGGCTAGAGTCATCTTTAGCAAAGAAAATATGTGCACGAGGGCCTTTTAAACTAAAACGAAACATGGCATGCAGGAAGGGAGAAATACCTAACAAGGTAAAATAAACAACAAAACAAAGAAGAAAAAAAACCAGTACTAAAATGTGAGATAAAAAAACAAGACCTAATAAGGCAAAATCAGAATAAGACCATGGGAATAGATGACGTTTGGGAGTTCAAAGAGGGCGTGTCTCGTTTTATTAAAAGACTCTCGTGAATAAGAAGGTCAAAATGATTGTCTGTTTTGCTAATAATTTCAAAGTCATCAAAAGATGCTTTGTGGCCAAATTTAGAAATGTGGTCCCCTATGGACGAGGAGTTAGACTTTATCTTTTGACCTGCTTTGTTAATCCCTAGGTGCTCTCTACATCTAACAATTAAATGTCTTTTGGTTTTACCATAGTAAGTGGCATCGCAACCACTGCACGTATATTTATAAATAACATTTGAGCACATTAAGTTTGAAAAGCGATCTTTGAATCTAAACAGTGAAGAGAGTCGTCTAGGGGATTTAAAGATGACCTGAAATTTAACATCAGGGTAGCATTGCTTGAGGAGCTTGACAAGTTTGGTTTTGACCTGTAAGCTAAATTGACCTAGGAAGGGGAGGGAAGAAGAGAACGGCTCGTCTCTCTTCACTGTTAGATACAGGTTTCTTAGGACAAAATTGCTTATCTAAAAAAGATTTAATTATACGATCTACAATACTTTTAGGAAAGCAGTTTTCGCTGAGGATTGTTTTGATTTTAAGAATTTCCTCATGAAAAGTTTGGTACGTAGAACAAATGTGAAAAGCACGGTAAATAAGCACAGTAACCAAATTGATTTTGTACTTGTTAGGTGCAAGACTGGCAAAATCTGTATAAAGTCCAGTAAATGTTTTCTTCCTATAAAGATTGGTGGAAAAATAGTGAGACTCCTTTTCGACAAGAACATCCAAAAATGGCAATGTGTTGTTCTCTTCGATCTCGAAAGTATATTTGATATTTGGGTGAAAACCGTTGATATATTTAAGAAACCTGTCTACGTCATCTCTCCGATTAAATAGACAAAAAGTATCGTCAACATATCAACGGTATAACACCGGTTTAAACTGTGTAGGACAATCATTCAAGTAACGTTTTTCCAGGGCACACATAAAAATATTGGCAAGTGTAGGCCCTAGGGGAGAACCCATGGCGACACCATCAATTTGACCATAAAGTTCCCCATCGAAAATAAAATGATATTCCCCATCGAATATAATTTCATTTTGTATTCTTTAAACACGGTAACCCCGTCGGCAAAGGCCGCTTTTCAGAGGACCGTGACAAAAACTTAAAATCTAAAATTTACAAGTAAAATATATTAAGAAACGAAACTAAATAATCTAATTACAAAGTTAAAGCAAAGTTAAAATCAGTATTTACATTATTATCATATCGTAAGCGGCAGGACACAATCAGACCGGACCAGAGCAAACCGGACCCCATGCCCACCCTGAAATAAGACACCATTACAGCACCTCATGGCAGGCAAAGAATCCGACTGCCCCAGTCCAATCCAACCGCATCCTGCCACCCACGATCAAATTAAAGACGTTGTTTAAAAGCATTTAAAGAGGGTGCTTGCTTAACCTCAGGATCAAGGCTGTTCCACAGATGTACACCACGATATGAGAATGATTTTTGCCCATTACTGATTTTATAAAGAGGAATGCGCAAGTCAGTCTCAGAGTTTCTCAACTTGACTGGTCTACTGCATTCGAAAATTTAATGGAGCAGTGGAGAAAGGCCACAAAATGATCAAAACTCGAAAGATGAAAAATTTCAACGAAGAATCATTCCTGGCTGATGTTTCTGGCATTTGTTGGGAGCAAATGCTTACTGAAACGGATGACATAGATGTTCTCGTAAGCAGTTGGTCGAACCTTTTTTCCTTGATCATAGAGAAACATGCCCCAATGACTGTAATGCGTGTTTCAGAGAAGTACTGCCCCTGGATTGACAAGGACCTGAAGAAACTAATGCAGACCAGGGATAAGCTAAAAAAGACTGCAGCCAAAAGAAAGTCCCAATTCCTTATGGACTCTTATAGACAGGTCCGTAACAAGGTCAATGTCCTAAACATCCAACTAAAGAAGCAGTACTATACTAATAAGATCTCTGCATGTCAAGGTAACATGAAAGAATCATGGAAGACAATCAATGAAATCCTCAATAAAAGATCAAAGTCTAGCAACATTGATTGTCTCAAAGAGTCTGGTTCCGAAACTGTTCATAGAAAACATATTTCTAATGCAATGAACAGTTTCTTCTGCTCAGTAGGTAAGGATCTTGCTGAAAAAATAGATCCAGCCCCTAATCCCCTTCTTGCAGGTGACTATGAAATTAACAAACATAAGGCAACATTCCATTTCAGAACTATTTCAGTGCAGGAAATCAGGGATGCATTTGCCACTGTTAAGACAGCAAAGAGCTTTGGGACTGACAACATCTCTACCTACTTTTTGAAGCTTGCGCTGCCTTTTATTGAAAACTCGCTTGCTTTCTTGTTCAATACATCCATTGAAACAAGTCGTTTTCCCGACTCATGGAAAGTTGCTAGAGTTACTCCGATCTTCAAAGATGGAGACAGGGCTGATAAGTCCAACTATCGACCAATATCAGTCTTGCCTGTCATCTCAAGGCTCTTTGAAAAATTAGTAACAAATCAGCTGTACCAGTACATGAATGATAACGGCCACTTTTCATGCGGCCAGTCCGGCTTTTTGCGTCTTCATTCAACAGTAACATGCTTGCTTAAAAATACTGACGACTGGTACAATGGAATGGATATTGGAAAGCTTGTGGGTCTAGTGTTCATTGACCTAAAAAAGGCATTTGATACTGTTGATCATAACATTCTCTGCAAAAAGCTTGAGCTTTACGGTGTACATCATCGTGAACTCTCTTGGTTTAAGTCCTACCTAACGAATCGGAAACAATTTTGTAGGGTTAATGGTGTTGATTCCGAAATCGAGGACATAGAAGTTGGTGTTCCACAGGGTTCATGTCTTGGCCCTCTTCTTTTCCTCGTCTACATCAATGATCTCCCGCAAGCAGTCCTGGATTCCAACGTGTCCATGTATGCTGATGATACTAGTTTGTGCTACCAGTCTCACGATATGACTCGGTTGAATGAGGCTATTAACAGTGATCTTGCGAAACTGGACATATGGCTAAAAGGTAACAAGCTTTCCCTGAATGTAGCAAAAACTCATTCTATGCTTATTTCCTCCAAGCAGAAACACAACAGTATTCTCAAGGGTCAAAATGAAGACTTGAAATTGAAAATACGTGATAACGAGCTGGAAGTGGTCAAAAAGACTAAATACCTCGGTTTGCAAATTGACTGTTCTTTGGATTGGAAAGAACAGATCAAGGCAGTTTCTGCCAAGGTCTCCAGGGCAATAGGATTTCTAAAACATGCCAAGTCTTTTCTTCCGAAAGAAACTTTGCAAACTCTCTATACAGGTATTGTGGAGCCTCATTTTCGATACTGCTGTTCTGTCTGGGGCTGCGCTGGTTCAAGTGAAATTAATCAGCTACAAAAACTTCAAAAGCGTGCTGCTAGGATAATAACGAACAGCAGCTTCGATGCCCCAAGCAGACCTCTTATCGAAAAGCTGGGATGGAAGACCGTTGACCAACTGATTTCCAGTGAATCTAAGACAATGGTCTTCAAGTCCCTGAATGAGCTGGCTCCACAATATTTGTGTGACCTGTTCACCCGAAAATCGCTCTACTCATCATATAGTCTTCGTAATACGGGAACCGACTTGAGGTTACCGATGAAAAGGTCAACAAACGGCCAGAAATGTTTCTCTTATAGAGGTGCTAAGCTATGGAATAGCCTTTCAGCCGAGTCAAAGCAGGCAACCTCTCTGTATAGTTTCAAAAAAACTATTTAGAAACATATGCTTCCTTTCACTCTTATTGTAAATTTTGAACATTATTGTATATAAGTTTTAGATATTGTAAATAAGGTTTTATAGTTTAATTTAATTAATAGCTTTTTTCCTTTTATGTTATATATTGTAATTAATGTTTTTATCGGAGGGCCCCTTGAAAATCAACTAGTTGAAGGGCAACCCTCCTTAAAAGAATTAAATATGAAAATATGAAATATGACAGTGCTCCGTGATGAGTTCTTAGAAAAGATATTTGAGAGATATGTCGGAGCAAGACCATTTAGGGATTTGTAAACGATCGTCGCAGTCTCTCGTTTTATGATTTCAGCGATATTTGGCCACTTTAACTGTTGTATAAGGGCATCAGCAGGTGCATCATAGCTACTGTTTGTTACAATTCTGGCAGCGCGATTTTGTAACTTCTGCAGTGTAAGCCTTCTGGATTCCCCACAGCTCCCCCACACAGAGCAACAGTAGCGGAACTGTGGTTCTACGATTCCTCTATATATTTGGCTAAGAGTTTCTTGTGGTAGGATTTTCTTGGCATACTTTAAAAACCCTATGGCACGAGAGACCTTAGCACGCAAGAATCTAGTGTGCTCATCCCAAACAAGATGCTGATCGAGCTGGATTCCCAAGTACTTAGTTTTCTTAACAATCTCAATCTGCGAGTCACCTATAGCAAAGGAGGGGGACTGAACTTTTCCTTCAGAGATCTTTTTAAGATTAGGTCGAGATCCTACAACCATGGCTTGCGTCTTAAAAACATTTAAAGACAGTTTATCTCCTCGCAGCCACTGTTCCAGGCAGTTCAAGTCTCTATTTAGGTTATCGTTGAGATCATTGATGTTATTGGACGAATATGATATGGTGGTATCGTCTGCATACATGGTAACCTGAATATTTTGAAAAGAAAATGGCAGATCATTAATATATATCAAAAACAGAAGAGGACCAAGACAAGAGGCTTGTGGCACCCCGCAATTTATATTGTCAAGGTTAGAGGAAACATCATTAACTCTGTAGAATTGCATTCTGTGTTCTAGATAAGAAGCAAACCCAGGCATTCTCAAGACCTATGATACCATACTTCGTCAGCTTTTTAAGAAGAATTTCATGATCAACAGTGTCAAAAGCTTTTTTGAGGTCTATGAGCACCATTGCTGTATACTGACCCTTATCCATGTTAATATACCAGTCGTTCGTACAATTAAGCAGACAGGTGACAACAGAGTGCAGCGATCTAAACCCAGACTGTTTGGAAAAAAGAAGCCTGTTTTTGTCAAGGTAGCCATAAAGCTGGTTGTAAATCAGCTTTTTGAAAACCCTGGACATAAACGGCAGCACTGAGATCGGTCTGTATTTAGAGCGATCATTTGATTGACCACTTTTAAAAATTGGGGCCACTCTTGCAATTTTCCAACAATCTGGGAATACACCAGTTGCGATTGAAAGATTAAACATGTCACAAAGTGATTTAGCGATAACGGGTAGGCCTATCTTCAGAAAATAATTAGCAATACCAACAGCACCAGATCCCTTAGATGTTTCGAATTTGCCGAAAACCCTCTCTAACTGAGACATATTGATAGCCTCAAATTCAAAGCGAAGATTTTGTGTGTTTACCGAAACTCATTCTCTAGAAGTGGATTTGATGTTTTAGGTATTTTGTCGCTAAGGGTATTGCCAATACTACAAAAAATCATTCATTGATTTTGCAATACCTTCATTATCACAAATTTGCCTCCCATCAACCTGAAGTGCTGCGATCTGGGTGGTTTTCGATTTCTTGTTAAGGACGATATTGATAGTCTTCCAAGTCTTTTTTAAATCGCCATTTTGCGAGGCAATTTTATTAGTGAAAAACTCTCGCTTCAAATCTGTATTCAGCTTATTAACTTGGATTTGGAGCGCACGGCTTGTTTTTTCAACCTGTCTCTAGTAGCAGACAACTGCTTCAAGTCTTTAGTCAACCAGGGACTAAACTTTTCGGAAACACCATATTACGTACTGGTGCATGCTTTTCAAGTATCAATGAAAACATCTTGGTCCACTGTTCAGCGATAAGGTTAATGTCATCGCCATTCGAGACAATACCCTTCCAGTCAACAAGAAGCAAATCATTTATGAATTCGGTTTGATCAAAGTGCCTTAGTTGTCTTGTAGTAATATTTTTGTGCTGTCTTTTCGAAGCCCCACGGAACTTTCTTACACAGTATACCATGTAGTGATCACTGATACTTGTTTCATGCACACCAGAGGTTACTATGTTTGACTTGTTGGTTGTGGCATTGTGATCAATTAAGGTAGTAGATTCCAAGGTTTCCCTGGTCCCTCTTTTGATCAGCTGATGAAAGCCGAAAAGGTTCTAAAGTTCTAGAACATGCATTGATTGAATGAGCTGGAAGAACACTATTCAAGCTATCCCCATCCGAGTAATTAAGCAATATATCACAGTTAGTATCCCTAAGAGTATAATTTCTTTATTCAAGAACTTGCATACTCTCCTCTAGCTGACGAAAAATATCAGCACACTCATTAGGAGGACAATACCAAGCAAAAATAAGGAAGGGGACAGCTCGAAAAGGCTTAATTTCCAAGCATAAAGACTCTAAGGACGATTCTGGAAGGTCTACACGGATAGAGCATTTATCAATATTCGAATCTTTGATATATAGTGCAACTCCACCACCATTACGATTACGATCGCGTCTCTTAATGGAATAGCCGTCAATACTTACGAGAGCATCATCGATGGTACCATCGAGCTTAGTCTCGTTAATAGCCAAAATATGTATCCCAAGATCCTTAACAAGAGTACGAATCTCGTCAATATGAAGCAAGAGACTATTCACATTCAGAGACGCAATCGATGCAATGTTTAGAATACCAGGATTCAAGGCACCTTTTCGCCTTGACATTTCGGCCAGTTCTGGGGGTCTACTGGTTTTTGTGAAAGAGCATATCATTTCTAAACGCCTCTGTGGCATATCGTTACGTACCGATGTACAAATAATATCTTTAGAGTTAAAGTTTAAGAATACAAAGTGGCTGTTAATACCTATTTACAGACCTCCATGTCAGAATTTTGCGTATTTTAAGGAGGAGTTAGAGAGAGTGATTGATTTCTATTCCAAATCTTATGATAATCATATGATAATTGGTGATTTCAACATGGAAAAGGGAGACCCACCACTACACTCACTGATGGAAGATCATGACTTGTGTAGCCTGATTAAGACACCTACATGTT
Organism: Aurelia sp. 4 Dawson et al 2005; assembly: GCA_964019985.1. Classification (NCBI taxonomy): domain Eukaryota; kingdom Metazoa; phylum Cnidaria; class Scyphozoa; order Semaeostomeae; family Ulmaridae; genus Aurelia; species Aurelia sp. 4 Dawson et al 2005. The sequence goes on from OZ026497.1 coordinate 13,947,802, forward strand.
TCAAATCTGATAGAGGACGATGTATAGATCTAATCCTCACAAATAAACAGCACAGTTGCCTTTCTAGCCAGACATTTGAAACAGGTTTCAGTGATTTCCATCATCTAGTGTACACTATACTTAAGACAAGTAGTGTTAAGTTGCCTGCAAAGAAATCAAATATAGATGCTATCGGAATTTTTCAGAAAACAAATTCCATAAGGATTGTAACTGCTGTGAAGGCGCAGTTGTTGCTGCTGTTGTTGTTGTTTTGCAAGTTTTGAAATTTTGAATTGAACAAAAAGCGTGACAAGAGTCGGAGCAGAAGAGGAGGCGTGTCAATGAAGAAAATAAAGTCGTAAAGCCACAAATATGGGACTTCGAGCAAGAAACAGGCCAAACTGGTACGATATTTGTATGCTAACATTCTAGTTTCTTCGTTTCGTTGTTTGCAGCTGGATTAGGCCCAGATAGATATGTAATTTGTTTGTTTTTGTTTCTCGTAGATTGTTATCTTATCTTATTATCGACTAAATGTTGAGTTGATGGAGTTATGAATAACAAAATGGCCGAAGTAGTCCTTATTGCTCGTCTCGCTGCGTGATGAAAGGTTCCACAGCGTTACAATAACAATCAATGTAACTGCTGTGAAGGCGCAGTTGTTGCTGCTTTGCATGTGTTTTTGTTTCTGCTGCGCCATGTATTTTGCAGCATGATTTTTGCAGCGCATTTTTCAGTGCGTATTTTGCAGCTGGTTTTGCAGCAACTATTTTTGCCTTTTTTGTGCTTTTTGCGTGTTTTTCCTTGTTTTTGTCTGCTGATGTAAGTGATTCAAAATGGCAGATGAGTTTGAAAGACAGGAAACATTTAGTAACAGGTCAGAACCTATATTTAACCCACAAAGACTGCCTGAAAAATATTTAACTATGCAAACAAGGATAAGAAGGCCTACAGAGAAGGGGTTGCAGAATCAAATTGAATTGAAGCAGAAGTTACTAGCATCCAAGAAAACTCAGGCAACCAAGCACATGAGACAAGTCTTATTAAACATTGGAAGAACTAATAATGCTAATTTTTGGAAGCAAGAATACAGCAAGGCTCAAGTTCAATGGGCTGAATTTGGAGACCTATATTTGGAACTGAAAGAGCTGATAACAGATGATGAGCAAATTAATCATATTGAGAGGATTCAAAACCACTTTCAAAATGAATGGACCAATTTCAAAGATGCTGTAACATCAGAAATTGAGATGACTAAATTGATTATGCTGGAAAATGCTTCAAAATCATCAAGAAGGTCAAGGCGGTCAAAACATTCAACATCAGAATTCTCTTGCAGTGGCTCATCAAACTCTGAGGTGGAAAAGAGGAGCTTACAGAAGCAAAGTGAATGTATTAAGGTAGAAATAAAGCTTGCGGAAGAGGAAAAAAGATTGAGAATGTCAAAACTTGAACAAGAAGAAGAACTTTCAATTTTGAAATTGAAGAAGCAATTAGCACAAAATGAAACAAAATTAGCTGCATGTACAAAGGAAGGAGAGTATTGTCTTACAGAGGATGGTTTGAATTCTCTTCCAGCCGAAAACAAACAGAAAGATGTCAATGATTATGTTAGAAACCATGAATTGAATCCATCAGCCAAGCCCTGGTTTCAAAGTGAGGGAAATCAACCTTTTGAAAGGCAAGATAGTATTGGTGGAAGTTTGGACAAAATTGCCTCAACTTTAGAAGTATGTACGAGTAACATTGCAAAGACAAATAGTAGATTGGTAGAAGCAAGTTTGAAACAAGCAAAAGCTACAGATCAATTAGCTATATCAAGTCAGATGCCAAAAATATCAGTTCCTGTGTTCACTGGTGATCCATTGGAGTATCCAATATGGAATAACACCTTTTATGCTTTGGTAGATTCAAAGCAAATGGATGTGCAGTCCAAAATGAATCTTCTGAGTCAGTATGTCTCTGGTAAACCTAAGCAAATTGTTGACTATTACATCTTAATTGGCATAAATGAAGCATACCACAAAGCAAGGCAATTGTTACATGAGAGGTATGGCAATCAGAATGTTGTAAGTACAGCATTCATCAGTAAGTTAGACAGTTGGCCAAAGATTAATCCAAGAGATCCAAATTCCATCAGAGTGTTTTCTGATTTTCTACTAAAAGTGGTAGCTGCAAAGAAAACAATACAAAGTCTAGATGTGCTTGACTTTGCAAAGGAAAATGTGAAGTTGTTGGAAAAATTACCATATAGTTTACAGAGCAAATGGAGAGATCAGGTTACTTTCTGGAAGTCCAGGGAAGGGCCAGATAGGTATCCTCCATTTACAAGATTTGCAGTTTTTGTGAAGGAAGCTGCTGACAATGCATGTATTCCAGAGCTTGAAAGTATGTACAAACCCAAGCAAGAACTTGAGAGTACCAAACCTGGCAAGAAATTTGCTGTCAATACATTTACAACATCAGTTTCAGATAAGGAAGACCCCACAGTAAATGCTAAAGATGTTAAGTCAGAAAATTCAAAAGGAAACAGTGAAAGCAAAAGAAAGTGTTTGTTTTGCAAAGAAAATCACACTTTGGACATGTGCCAAAAGTTCACAGAAAAACCACTTAAGGAGAAAAAGTCATTCTTCTTTACAAATTATTTGTGCTATGGGTGTGGTGTAAGCTCCAATCATAAAATTAAAGATTGTGGATACAAGAAGTCTTGCAAAGTGTGCTCTGGACGTCATCTGACATGTTTTCACAAGGAACCCACAAGTCAACATGAAAGAGTTACAGCAAACTGTATTAATGTTTGTGGAGAAACAGATGAGAGTACAGAATATTCAATGATAGTTCCTGTATGGGTCAGGCCTAAGAACCAACCAGATAAAGAAATACTTCAGTGTGCTGTTTTAGATGATCAATCAAATGTTGCATTCATTTCACAAGCACTTTGTGACAAATTGCAAGTTAAAGGCCCTCAGACACAACTTGTGCTGTCAACAGTTCAAGAGCAAAATGTTTTGATAGAAAGTAACCGTGTATCTGAAATAGAAGTCTTAGACTACCACAGAGAAGAGTGTATAGAGTTGCCTCCAATGTTCACAAGAGAAACAGTACCTGGTAGTCACCATCAAATTCCCAAAGCAGCAGTTGATAGTAAATGGAGTCATCTTCAAAGTGTTGCAGATAAACTAATGCCTTGTGAAAGTGATATAGAAATTTCTTTGCTCATTGGAAATAACTGCCCTAGAGCAATACGTCCTAGAGAAATTGTTGTTGGTGGAGAAGATGATCCATATGGACAGAAATCTTTATTAGGCTGGGGGGTAATTGGTAGGATATGCAAATCACAAAATGATGGTGGTATGCAGCAAGGTTATTGCAACAAAATGTTAGTTGACGAAAGAAGTAGCAAGTTTGTATTTCCTACCACAGTTAAAGAGATCTTATTCCCTGAGAAAATCCTTGCAATTTTAGAGTCAGATTTCAATGAAGGCGGTAAGAAAGGGAAATCCTATTCAGTACAAGATGAAAGGTTTGTGAGGATCTTGGAGGCAAATATAAAGAAAACTCCGAATGGTCATTATGAAATGCCACTTCCATTGAAATCAGATGATATAAATTTTCCCAACAACAGACCACTTGTTGAAAAAAGATTGTGGCAGCTGAGCAGAAGATTTACAAGCAACAAAAGATTTCATGATGATTACCAAGCGTTTATGGCGAATGTTCTTGATGAGTGTGCAGAAAAAGTTCCGGAAGATGAACTGGGTCTCCGAGGAAAGCTGATCAACTATGTCCCACACACAGGAGTTTATCACCCAAAGAAAAAGAAGATACGTGTCGTGTTTGATTGCTCTGCGCAGTATGGAGGAGTTTCACTCAACCAACAGCTTCTGCAAGGTCCAGATTTGATTAATGATCTCGTGGGGATCCTATTGAGATTCAGAGAAGAACCAGTTGCTTTCGTTGCAGATATCAAAGGCATGTTCCATCAATTCTATGTTACAGAACAACATAGAAACCTACTTCGTTTTCTTTGGTGGAAAGAAGGGGACCCTAAGAAAGAATTAGTTGAGTACAGAATGAAAGTCCATCTTTTTGGAGCCACAAATTCACCAGGATGTGCAAATTTTGGATTAAAGCGTGCAGCTGATGATGGAGAACAAGAACTTGGCAAAGAAGCTGCAAATTTTGTACGAAGAGATTTTTACGTTGATGATGGTCTTAAGTCAGTTGAAACATCTGAAGAGGCAGTATCCTTAATAAAGAACAGTCAGGCAATCTGTGCAAAAGCTGGGCTGAAACTGCACAAGATCATGAGTAACAGAAGAGATGTCCTTGAAGCAGTTCCTAAAGAAGACCGTGCAGAAGTAGCAAGAAATATTGATCTCAAAATTGATCCTTTGCCAACAGAAAGAGTTCTTGGTGTGTCATGGTGTGTTGAAAACGACAGTTTCAACTTTAAAATTGAATTCAATGACCGTCCATGCACAAGAAGAGGAATATTGTCCACAGTTAGTTCTATCTATGACCCTTTGGGCTTTGCTGCTCCCGTAGTATTAAAAGGAAAGCAAATTTTGCAGCAACTATGCAGAGAGAAGTTTGATTGGGATAGCCCAGTGTCAGAAGAATTACGTGTCATATGGGAGAAGTGGCGACAAGAAATAATGGATCTAGAAAAGGTGGAAATCAAGCGTTGCTACAAGCCTGAGAATTTCGGGAGAATTAAGCATGCAGAGTTGCATCATTTTTCCGATGCCAGTCAATATGGTTATGGTCAGAGTTCATACTTGCGATTAGTTAGTGAATGTGGAAAAGTTAGTTGTTCCTTTGTGATTGGCAAGGCAAGAGTTGTACCTTTAAAGAAACTTACAATTCCAAGGCTTGAGCTAACAGCAGCCACAGTATCTGCCAAGATGAGCGAATTCGTGCGATCAGAGATTTCGTACCAGAATGTCAAAGAGTTTTTCTGGACGGATAGCAAAGTTGTCTTAGGATACATAAAGAATGAATCAAGAAGATTTCACACATACGTGGCAAACAGAGTGCAGCAGATTCGCAATGTTACAGATCCAGACTCGTGGTTCTACATTGAATCGAATGAAAATCCTGCTGATGTCGCATCCAGAGGAATATCTGCAAAAGAACTATCGCATTCAAGCTGGTTTTGCCCTGAATTTCTGAAGAAAGATGGTTTATTTACTGTGGACAAAAACGTTACCTATAAGTTAGCCGAAGATGACCTTGAGGTGAAAACAGGGACCGTCTTGAAATCAGCTGTCTTCAAACCATCCAGTTTCCTTGAAATCAGCCGTCTGGAACACATATCTGATTGGAAATCGGCTCGTAGAGCTATCGCATTATGCATAGAGTTGAAAGGAAAACTAAAAAGCAAGAGTCACAGGAGCTCAAACGAGCAACAGGACAAAGGAAACCAATCATCAAAGATGCAGATCTCCCTGGAAAAGCTTGAAGCAGCTGAGAAAGTCATTTTGAAAGGAGTTCAACATGAAGCCTTTAGCAAAGAGTATGAAGTACTACGTGTCGTTAGCAAGCCAGGAGAAGAGTTAAGTCGAGATCAAGCTGGAAAAAGGAAAGATGAAATGAAGAAAACAAGTTCATTGTATCGTCTTGACCCGTTCTTAGATGGAGACGGCATTTTACGTGTAGGTGGCAGAATCAAGAGAGCCAATGTACCACTTGAGTTAAAGAATCCAGTCATTCTTCCACGAAAGGGACATGTTACAGAAATGATAATAAGATATTATCACAATAAAGTCAGTCACATGGGCAGAGGAATAACACATAACGAAATTAGGCAAAGAGGCTATTGGATAATTGGTGGTAGCTCAGCAGTTTCACATGTCATTAGCAGATGCGTTGAGCGTAAAAGAAAAAGAGGTCATTTGCTGAATCAGAAGATGGAAGATTTGCCTCAAGACCGTTTAGAAGAGGTTCCTCCATTTACGTATTGTGGAGTCGATTTCTTTGGGCCTTTTGCCATCAAGGAGAAAAGAAGTATTGTAAAACGGTATGGTGTCATCTTTACCTGTCTTGGCTCAAGAGGCGTGCATCTAGAAACAGCAAACTCACTTACAACATCTTCCTTCATAAATGCATTGAGTAGATTTCTCAACCGCCGTGGTCCAGTTAGGAACATCCGTTCAGATCAAGGCACAAACTTTGTTGGTGCGAGCAATGAATTAAAGAATGCATTGAAAGAGATGGACGAAGAGAAAATAAGTGCATATTTGCATGAGAATAGCTGTGAGTGGATACCTTTTCAGTTCAACGTCCCACATGCTAGTCACATGGGAGGGGTATGGGAACGCCAAATACGAACAGTGCGAGAAGCCATTCAATCAACTTTGATGAAAGCAGGAGATCAGTTAGACGACGAGGCATTCAGGACATTCATCACAGAAGCTGAGAATATCATTAATTCTCGACCATTGTCTGTCAGTAATCTTTGTTCACCAGATGCTCCTGAACCACTGACGCCGAATCATTTACTCACCATGAAATCAAAGATTGTGCTACCTCCGCCGGGAAACTTTCAACGGGAAGATTTATACTGTCGCAAACAGTGGAGGAGAGTTCAGTTCCTAACAAATGAGTTCTGGTCCAGATGGAGACAAGAGTTCTTGCAAAATCTCCAAACAAGACAGAAGTGGATCCATCCAAAGAGAAATGTAAAGATCAACGACATAGTAATTTCTAAAGAAGATAGTGGAATTCGAAATCAATGGCCACTAGCTAGAGTCTATGAGGTATACCCGAGTGAAGATGGACAAGTCAGAAAATGTAAAATTCTGATGGGTGATAAATCATTAGATAATCACGGAAAACGTCAATCAAAGCCAGTTTATCTGCAACGGCCAGTTCACAAGTTGGTGCTTCTGTTAGCGACCGGGGACCAAGAGGAACAGAAACTAAAAGAATGACCAGGGATTCCCCGTCGAAGAGCCAAAAAGACACTTCTTTTGAGTAACTATAATGAATATAGTTAGAGGAGCCATGTAACTGCTGTGAAGGCGCAGTTGTTGCTGCTGTTGTTGTTGTTTTGCAAGTTTTGAAATTTTGAATTGAACAAAAAGCGTGACAAGAGTCGGAGCAGAAGAGGAGGCGTGTCAATGAAGAAAATAAAGTCGTAAAGCCACAAATATGGGACTTCGAGCAAGAAACAGGCCAAACTGGTACGATATTTTTATGCTAACATTCTAGTTTCTTCGTTTCGTTGTTTGCAGCTGGATTAGGCCCAGATAGATATGTAATTTGTTTGTTTTTGTTTCTCGTAGATTGTTATCTTATCTTATTATCGACTAAATGTTGAGTTGATGGAGTTATGAATAACAAAATGGCCGAAGTAGTCCTTATTGCTCGTCTCGCTGCGTGATGAAAGGTTCCACAGCGTTACAGCGTTACTAACAGAAAATTTTAAAACACATCCCTCGAATGACTACAATGATTTCGAACAAACTTTCATCTCGACACTTGATAAACATGCCCCCTTAAAACAGTCATTGTTCGAGGAAATAATAAACCCCACATGAACAAAAATCTGAGAAGGGCAATGATAAAGCGTATCAAACTAAAAAGAGTTGCTAATGAGTCAAAAAATGCTGCGGATATTGCAGAATACAAGAAGCAAAGGAATATAGTGGTTCGACTAAATAAAAAAGCAAAAAGGGAATATTTTGAGAATCTTGATCCCAATGAAGTCGGTAAGAATAAAGTTTTCTGGCCGACTTTTAAGCCTCTTTTGTCAAACAATTGTCAAAATGGGGCAAATAAAATAGCATTGGTAGAAAATGGGTCATTGTTGACCAATGACAAGGATATCAGTGAATGTTTTAACACCTACTTCACAAATATAACAGACACCTTAGATATTGATCAGCCAATTATCATAGACAATTCGGTGATGGCAGCTATTGAAAGGTATAAGACACATCCAAGCATTGTCAGAATAAAGCAGTTAGTTGATTCCAATCACTAATTTAGTTTCTGCAAATTTGGTATAACAGAGGTTTGGGATGAAATCAATCGACTCGATAGCACCAAGTCTGTTAGTGGCAACATTCCCACAAAAACTTTGAAGTTATCATCTGCCTTATGTTTTAGTGAGGTAACCAACATTGCTAACTCAATGATTGAAAACTGTACGTTTCCAGACGCCCTTAAAAAAGCTGATCTGTCACCTGCCTTTAAGACAGGAGAAACAACAACAAAAAAGAATTTTCGACCGATAAGTGTCTTATCAGCAATATCCAAAGTCTTTGAGAGGTTGCTGTCGAAACAAATCATGCCGTTCTTTCAGCCAAAATTGTCTAAACTCCTATGTAGCTTCAGAGAAGGCTACAGTTCCCAAGATGCTCTATTTCGAGTTATTGAGCAATGCCGTAGAACACTTGACCAGTCAGGCAAGGTTGGGATGGTTTTAATGGACCTTTCAAAAGCTTATGACTGCATCCCTCATGACCTGCTGTTAGCGAAACTTGAGGCATATGGCTTCAGTTTAGATAGTTTGAATTTACTGCATAGTTACCTCACGAACAGGCTACAAAGAGTGAAGATAAATGGTACCTACAGTAACTGGCAGCAAGTAAAATCTGGTGTTCCACAGGGGTCAGTTCTTGGACCCTTACTGTTCAATCTATTTATCAAAGATTTCATATACGCGGTCGAGAACTCGCAAGTTTGCAACTTTGCCGATGACAACATTATCTACTCGTGCGAAGATAGTATAGATAACATTTTGAGATCCCTCAAAGGAGACATAGATAATGCCTTAAAAGGGTTCAAGGACAACCGAATGGTAGCTAACCCAGACAAGTTTCAGGTTATTTTCATGGGTCTTGAAAAGGGGCAAAAAGTCAGCCTTGAAATAAATGGTCAACCTATCAAGACAACCGAGGAGGTTAAACTCCTTGGAATAACGATTGATTCAAAGCTACAGTTCCATAATCATGTTGAAGGTATTTGCAAAAAGGCAAGTCAAAAAGTTAAGGCCTTCTCTCGTATTGCTGGGTTTCTACAAAAGGACAAAGAAAACATACTATACAAGACTTTTATAAAGTCAGCCTTCAACTATTGTCCACTGATATGGATGTTTTGTGGTAAAACATCTGATAATAGAATAAACCGGTTGCATAAGCGTGCCTTGAGAGCTCTCCATGGCGATTATACATCTACATTTGAAGAACTACTGGCAAGGTCGGAAGAGATAACGATCCATTGTAGTAATCTGAAAAAGCTAATGGTCGGAATATATAAATGCTCCAATTTCATAAGTCCTTCTATTTTGTCAGAGTTTTTCGCAACGAAGGAAATCACGTATGACCTAAGAATAAAGAATCTACTCCAGGTACCAAAAGTTAAGACATCTTCATATGGACAAAGTTCCCTATCGTTCAGAGGTAGTATACTTTGGAACACTTTGTCAGACAGCATAAAATCCGCACAAAATACAAAACAGTTCAAAACAATGATGAAAAATTGGAAGGGAGAACAATGCCGATGCAACATTTGTAAATGGGATTTATGTTTAGATAGTTGGTTTTTATTAGTTTATATTGACTAGACACTTTACCAACTGTAAATAAATGAATTATTATTATTATTATTATTATCCAATATTGCAACCTGAACAATGTCATGAACAGGCCTTTGCCCTTTATCCCTGGCGATACGTGGCCTAGATCGGAAAAGAAAAAAAAATCCTGAGTCTCAATATACTAGAGGCTTGGGTCACATTTGGCCAAGGATCAAGGGTGTCAGGCTAACAAGTTTTGGTAGCCCTGCTTACAACAGAAGCTCACAAAAGCTAATCTACTATGCTAATCGTTCTAATTTTAGTCCTTCTGGATGATACCGGACAATGTCTTTCTCAGCATACTCTCACTTTCGAATAGGACGGCCTTCAGCATTTCATTACATGTCCACCTTGCTCCTTCGTCGTCCTTTATGATTTTTTTCACCTGACATTCCACTTGCTTCATTCCTCCTCCCAAACAGCCAATGACAATGGGTAGTATTTCAACTCTATACTCTGGTCTTTTCTCTCGTATCTCGAAGGCCAATTGCTGATATTTAGTGAGCTTTTCACGATGCTTCTCGCCAATGTTCTTTTCATTAGGGCACGCCATATCCACGATCCATAACTTCTTTTCATCATCATTTTCAATCATTAGATCTGGTCTTCTTGCACTGGTTGTATTTCTCATGGTAAACTCAAAGTCCCAGCAGATCTTCTTACCATTTTTCTCCAGCACAGTTCCTTTACTCCACTTTTGCTTATACCATACAGAATCTCTGGATAACAGACTCTCTTGCTTTGCCCATTCGACTGTGAGAACCATTAATTAATTGTTATGCCGCTTTAGATAGTCACTTCCCGCCAGGACCTTACATCCAGACAGAATGTGCATTACAGTTTCCTTATGTGCGTCACAGAGTCTGCAATTTTCCGTTGTCACATTCAGCCCTCTGCTTGCTTTCCACCCTCTTGTTTCAATCATTTGTTCTTGCATGTTGATAATGGCACTTACCTTCCTTGCATCTATATTACATTCTAACCATTGATGACTCTCCATGTCAAATCCCTTGAAATGCTCACTTTGCATATTCTTGCTCTTATACTTTTCAATTCGTATTTCTTCTCTCCTTCCCTTGATTTTCTTTTTCAAGTTTTTCCAAATTTTCCTCCAGTCTCCTGCCTGTGTTACGCCTTGTATTTCTACATGATCTAGGCGAAATTGAACATCTTCTCCGAGTTCTCTCAGCGCATCCTCTGCTTCACTTTTGATAGATTTGCCTTCTTTCTGGAATTCCCTTCTCCAAGCTGTCTTTATCCAGGTACTTTCCGAGTGAATCATGTAACAGGCCACTCTTACCTTTGTTTCCTCGTATAGATCTTTCATACTTTTCAGACCCCTTCCACCATTTTCCCTTCTCATATACAACCGCTCGTCACTGGCTTGCTTTCCATGTACTTTATTGTCTCTCAAAATCTTTTTAATTGCCTTATCAAGCTCATCCAACTTCTGTTTAGTGAAGGTGCAAACGTTCATCACATATCCAGCGACTGGGATCACAGTTCTGTTTATAGCCTTGATGAGATTCTTATCGTATAGCTCTTGCTGAACTAAAACATTCGTTCTTTTCTCTGTTTCCGCCTTTACCCTTTCCATTACTCTTTCCATATCTATCTTTTCTGCTTGCTCACATCCTAGAAGTTTATAAATTTCTCTTTGCTCCGGATCTAAAGCTTTCATCTTTTCTTCGAGAACACTAAGTCCTTCTCCCTTTATCATCTTACCTCTCTTAAACACTATTTCAGCACATTTCTTGACGCCATAGCAAGCTCCTGTGTCTAGACTTGCCTGTACTATGGTCTCATTCGCAATTTCTAGTTTGGCGTGGTTTTCTTGGTAGACCTTTAGATCATCTATAAAAAGGCTGTGTTTTCGGATCACTTCTCGATTTCCAGGTGGGCGCATTTTGTATCCTTCAGTTCCTTCTAGTAACATAGCAATTGGTATTTCTGTGAGACAAAACCCCACTGGGGAGTAGCTATCTCCTTGTAGAAACCCTCTCTTGATTTCTATCCATCTACTAAAAACCTTCTTGCCTTGGTCGAAGACTTCCAGTCTGGTCTTCCATCTCATCATTAGTTGCTCTATAACTTTGCAAATTGCCTTATTATTATTAGTATTATTATTATTATTATTATTATTATTATTATTATTATTATTATTATTATTATTATTATTATTATTATTATTATTATTATTATTATTATTATTATTATTATTATAATAAACGGAACCACCATCAAAAATTAACAGAAAAAATTAAAAAGAAAGCACAACTGCTAAAATTCGGACGTTTCGATAAAAATCTTCTTCAGCACAAACTTTCCAAAGGACAACCGAGAATTTATAATACATGATAAACAACCTAACTTAAAAATAAAATTACAATTACATTTTGTAAAAAAGAACCCCATCCTTAGTAAACATGACTGCTATTGAAATTAAATTCTAGTGGGAGTGAAAAATCACGTTTGAGTTCAAAGTGCTTGGTCCCCCGGGCCCCCAAGGCCGCCCAGAAGGACCCATCGACAAAGGACCCAAACTCCGAGTCCTTCTCCCCTGAGTCCCCCCGAGCAACCCAACGACCCAAGAGACCCAGCGCGATCCAGGCTCCAAGCGTAAACAAGAAAATGAAATGTTTGGCTGATTAGCAATTATTTCCCCCTTTGAGACCAGATAAATCACAGACCAAACCCCCGAGGAATACAGCCGGCAACCCCGCAGCCCTCCCATATGACCTTTCAATGATGATGATGATGATGATTATTATTATTATTATTATTATTATTATTATTATTATTATTATTATTATTATTATTATTATTATTATTATTAAGGAATTACCAGGTATGATGTTTAGCCCAAGTTTGTTAAACTGGCTCGATAATAATTTTTATTTTGTAAGAAGGACAGTAACTGGCCAGAAACAGAATTGCTTTCATGGTAAATCTTGTCATTTCATTGTAATATCGGAAATAGGTTTATACGAATATTTTTTTCCTTCCTTAGCTTTTATTTAGCCGTTGTGCATTCCATTCAGCTTGCCAAATATGAGATTGCTGTAATGGTTTTTAAATTCTTAGATTGTAATTAAGTGGATTTTTGATGAAAATGATACATGATGTTTAAAAAAATTATTATTATTTCCTATGTCCAAGAGCAGAAACACTACTATCATATGCTCTGTGTGACTGAGCTGACAGGGAAGAAACCTGCGCAGAAGTCAAGCAAGCATCCTCTCCATAAGCAACAGAATCTTGTCGACCATTCAGTCAAAGATTTAAAGCACGCAGTAATTTGTTCTCAAACATTCTATCTCCCACCTTATTAAGGTGGACTTTACTAGAATTTAGATGCTTGGAAGGATCAATATTGGTGTGTTCTAAAAATGCATAGTTATTTAATGTGCATAAATCCGCAAGTATGAAATTAACTCTTTGTCGATTTGTTGCAAACTTGTCTCCGCGACGTAGCAAGCCAGAGATGGCAACTTCGATGCCATTTTCTTTGATCGAGTTGGCCAATTCAATGATTTCATTTGCTATTTGAAGTTCAGATTTTTGCTCATTGTTTAACTTCAGAGAGAGGTCATTTGTACCAGCATGAAGGATAATTAGGCTTGGTTTTCTTTCGATGGTTGGCTGCGTGTAAGACTTCATATCTTTAATTGTGGCACCTGTTAAAGCACTTAACATAGACATTACTACTGCTGTCGTACTTCTCCTTCAGCTCCCAGGCTTTGATGTTTTTCACCAAGGAGTCGCCAATTATTACTGCGACACGTCGCTTGTTGTTGTTGCTTGTTGTCGATGGCAGTTGCTTGTTGTTGTTGCTTGTTGTAGTCGATGGCAGTTGCTTAGCAACATCCATCGCGTTCTTCGCTGGACCTCTATCTTGGATGATACTCGTTGAGGGTAACACGGCATTATCATTGTTCCCAATGGGAGCACGACTGTTTCATTTCACACTGCCCTTTACAATCTAATGACCGCGAAACCTATGGTCAGCGGATGCACAAAGCCTTTGTTGGTGGTTCAAAAGTCAGCTGATTTATGAAGCTACGGTATAGGTCATTGCTGTAAAACTTAGCCAGTAAACATGCAGTATGAGGCTTATTCTGCTACCTTGAGACGTTCATAATATCTGAGCACCTCAGGGCGGCAAAGGAAGGCCTAAACTCGAAGCTCCAAGGACGAATAACTGCGAAAACACGAACTGAAAATGCCCTTCTTTCCTGCGGATAAAATGAGTTTTCACAGCCCTAGTCAACTAGCCATCTTGCAAAATCCAAAAGGTGCCCAAAGAAGAAACTTATATCTATGGGAAGCTTATCTCAGTAGAGTTTGAAAGCAACTATTGCATGGGATGCAGCAAGTGTGCAAGACAACATTTGAGGCGATTTTCACTGGAAGCTCAAATATGGACGTGTTGGTGCTTGCTCAAAATGATGCCTGTCGGAAGCCATTTAGGAGGAATACAACGTTGGTTTTTTTGATAACTCGTAAGTTGAGAGCTTATTTTTCCTCGTGATGTTAGTTTTTCCTTCATTTTGATGCTTTTGTTGCCAGTATTTTGAACTAAACTTCGTTAAGTTAACAGACAATGTCGGCCATAACACCCCCTTGCTGGGGCTTCAGATATATCAAAATTCAATTGGTGCCCAAAGTTCTAACTTTCTTGATTGAAAAGTACACTTTCTAAGCTCCAAATCACCGCTGATAGACCGTTATTAGGAAGTGTGCAAGACAATGAATCTGCTGCTTCTTTCCCGAAGAGAATCGGTTAGGCCATCGATAAAGCCCCTCTTGCTGTGAATCAAAATGGCCGACCAAAGCCCTGTTTGCATGGCATGGATTGTGCGGTCGCGATACATTCTCACCTGCTAATTTTAGTTTGAGATAAATTACGAGGAAGAAGAAACAGAATTTGTACCTCTCTGTAGATTTGATAGATTTTTTGAAAATCAATAATAACCCATTTGCTCCCATTTCAATATAGTCTAAACTTTCATTAATTTTTTAACCATGCGAAACCAAGTTAATCATGATTTACTGCATTTGATAGAATTGTATATAAAATCCAGTGTATATTTTATATTCTAATAAGGCTAATAAAAAATAAAGCATCATGGCATTGTGGAAGGTATGGCTTAATACTTCAGTGGCTAAAATGCCAAATTGCTACACTGCTCTTATGTCTTGTTAGTGCATTCAGGCTTCTTTCAAACAAGCAATGCAGCTGAAGGCTACTGTATGAGAATACCTTGCATGAATATTGCAGATAGTGCTGAAAACATAGCCGTATTTCCATTTTAAACAATGACTTGAACCTTTCCCATACAAATAGAAAAAGCAGTAGCCCTCACTTTTCCCTCTGTCACATGAAAATTGATTTTGCAAAATTTTAATTATATACAAAGTGAAATGTTTCTGTGCAAATATGTTCAAAGGTACTCAGCTTCATTTTTGATGTATTTCCAAAAACTGACTGCAGTTCAAGGCTGAACTCTATTTTGTGAATCTTTGTATTTCTAAGAAAACTGGGTACCATTGTGAGGATTTTATTTGAAGCTTAAATTGATAGTTAATTCAATTTTTCCTTGCATTGACATTTTACTTTATACTTAATTGGCAGTCCACAATGTCTACATAGTCTATGCCTTGTCTTTCGCAGATCTGGAACATCATTATTGCTATGCAGCCATTGTGCCTTTGCAACCAGTGCCAACTGCAGTTCTTTTACTTGAATGGTGGCATATGTCCTTGTCCATTTGTTCCAGAAAGGATGAATACTCTCAGAGCAGTGTTCAGCTTCCATTCCCACAATGCCAGACCTTATAGCTTTTAGTGGAAGATCATAGCAAAGGAGGTGAAATTTTCTGCCAAGAGAGTCTTCAGGAAAATGTACAGGTAGCCAGTTGCCAAAGCTAAAACACCTGACAGCCAGGACAGCCACTTCATGTGTGCAAAGAACCCTGTCGGCCATAAACAATTTGTAGCATGCTGCAAATTTTGCCAAGCGCACATAGATCTTTTGTGCCAGGTTGTAGTCACCAAAGAGGGCAGTTTTCCCATCCAGAAGATTGATGGATTTTGGCTTAAAAACTGACATCAGTGAATTTATTTGTTCTGCAGCTGTCAGCTTGTGTACATCATTTCCAATCAATGCTCCTGAATGGTAGACAGCCCTCTTTAATTTCATAGAATCAAGAACTAAGTCCAAATGGGTCTTGAATGGTCCTTTCATTGATTGAATATTTTGATCAGTTATTGTCAGAAAAGTAGTTATGTCATTGATAGATTTCTGGATTGTTTTGATTGAGTTGCTGATTTCCTTGATTATTTTTTCTTGATTTGATATATGTTTTCTAAAATTTATTGCCTCTTTGGAATTATTTGCTAACTTGCCATTTGTTCTTTGCATGTAATCACCATTTTGTTCCTTTGCTTGATTGAGTCGATCCGTCACATTGTCCTTTTCATTTCGTTTCTCCTGCATTTCTTTTTCAAGCTCTTGTAACTCCAAAGTCTTCTCCTCGACTGACTGTAGCAATGAAACCATAAGGTCACTTGTGGCACCTTTTGCTTTCAATATCTGCAGGTCAAGGCTAAGGGCAATGGCTTCCAAAGAGTTGAGATTTCTCAACCCTATGCCCAGTGCTATGTGTAGTGGTAGCACAGAAACATTATCAATGACCCAGCCTTTGGAGCCAACTAGGGGAAGGGCCTCACACTTTTCAAAGTTGCTAGGATTTCTGGAACCATTAGTCTGAAATTCATTGACCTTTTCAATCATGTTTTCTAGATGCCTACGGTCAAAAATCTTTTTTTCCCGATGGTCCTTTTCCTTATACCTTTGCAATGTAACAGGTGCATGTGGTACCCCCTTGTGAATGTCTGACAAGGTTACTAAGCAGTGCATACAAAAATATTTGCCGTTTGGACCTGTCAGTCCTAGTAACTTTGCCAGCCAGTCCCAGCCACCACCATAGTATATTTTTACCGACTTGAAATGATGGCCATGCCCACTACTACTTATAGGTTCTTTGTTAGCTCGCTTGCAAGACTTACAGTTAGCATTGTAACCTGGGTTTTGAGCATTGTAGTAATGGGGATATGTCTCAGCTATTTGTCGTATACCACGAGTACAGGTTGTTAAGTCTGAGGTCTTTGTTAGTAGCAGCTGTGACTTATTTTCAAGGAAAACAGGGCAAGGCAGTTGTAAAGCAGAAATCTCGTCCGAGAGTTTTTGGAGCTCGATAAAAAGTGGCCCAAAAGTGTTTACAATGCACAGCCGGGAAGTTTGCTTGTTTGACAGAGTGCGTCCTTTCACAGTTTTGGAATTGTAACAAAATTTTTGTGGAAGAGCCACCCTTATCTCCAGTCACAAGAACATGTAAGCAATCTACTGGTGTGTTTGGGATCGGAATTAGTCTTTTACTCCCTTGAAGTGCAAGTACACTCTTTTGGATAACTTCAAGAATACTTGTGACTCTCAGAAAAGAAACTTTCTTACCTTCTGCCTCAAAACTGCCAGCCTCATAAACAAATTCTCCATGCTCCTTTAGACCTTCCCGCAATTTAGATTCTGTGCCCAGTAGATCTACCCCTAAGTTTTCCTGAAGGGTTCGCTTCACAAGTCTCCATAAATCTAAGGGCATTTGACTTTTTAGCCCAAGTGTTACCTCTGGGCTTAGTTTGAACTTTTTCAGATTTGTTACACCTGCTTGGACTGCACTTTGGAGAAAACCCACTTTGTCACGCCTGATCATGGAGGCTCTTTGCGATACTACATCACCATCATCGTCATTTTGGGAGACACTAGCAACGAATTTTCCAAGCTTTTCTAGTTTGGCACTTCGGGCTCGCAACGATGGTGATGAGCCCTCTGAGCTTCCAGTCTCAGGTTTGCGTAAGACAGTCAGATGTAATGGCCTACCCCTTTCATTCTTTGCAGTCAGGATACCATCAGGGCTACGTTCAAGTTTATGCTTTAAAATCTTTGTGAAAAGCACCTCTTGTTCATAGTTCAGATTACTGTCCAGATTCGTAAGGTTTTGGTAGCGGCCCTTGGTATGAATGAAGGAAGTTTGGATGTTAATTAATTGAACTTGGCAATCATCTAGTCTACCTTGCAATTCAGTTAGGCTGGGATTTTCAGAAATATTGCTTGGCTTGAGACGATTTACACTCAAAAAAAGCAATTTGAAAGAGTGCACTTGTAGCCTCCCCTGGTTAACGTCTGAAATGAGCGCAGGGGCGATTTGACAAACAAGGGGGTACCACAGGGCTTTATCATATTCAGTGATAAGACTGAACATGAAGACACACACCAGTTGCATTATCAAAAGATCTCTTGGAGTAAGAAAGGACATTATTCGAATCAAAAGATCCTTTGGTAAATTAATGAATTGTACCTGAGACCCCTTCTGTGCAAAAGTTTCAAGAGTATCGTGTTTTGGCCGTTTGGCAGTGCCGGCATCATGTTTTGCAGAAAGAAAGTGCTTTGTGCTCTTCACAACGGCCAGTTTCGCATCAGATTTGCCAGTTTTTCCTTTCGAATCGACAAGCAAAGGATAAGTAAGACTTGCATCTTGCTTGTGTCTAGTTATTGAACGACGACAGGCCTCGCACAAAACACCCTCTCTCTCTTCTTGCAGCTCAAAACATTTCCTTAAACAACTTTTCTCAAACTTATTTGTATCAGTATACCTCTTTGAACTGCTTGTCTTACATATGCAGCATTTTTGTTTCGGCATTACATTGAAATCGAAGAAAATCTTTTGAAACTTTTGCACAGTTTCCTCAGCTGGCAACTCTTGGCTGGTCTTGACCTTCAATGATCGAACGAGGAAGTTGCGAAACATTAAATCAGCTGACAGCGTGCTGCGTGCAGCCATTATGGAATTACGTAATTTGCACCAGTGCGCTTGCGTGCTAAGCCAGACATCCACCACTGACCAAAGGGATCGCGGAAATTAGATTAGCGCTCGAAACAGTCGTGGGAGATGTACTATTTTTCTCACTAGAAGTTGATGAGCTCGCCTTTGAATTGCATGCAACTTTTTGTGCTTTTGTCGCCATGCTAGTTTGATCAACATCGGAATCTCCAGAGGGAATTTCATCCTTTTCACTAAGATCTGACTGGGCAGACGACTTTGTTGTTCTGTTATTTCTGGCTTTGCGCTTATTTTTACCACTCTGTTTTGAATCTCTGTTATCATTTTCATTTTCCAGCTGTATACTCTCATAAACAATTTTAGGGCCTTCAGTATTATGAATTTCGTTGCACGTCTTCGCACGATTTGAGCTCTCCTTATTTGTTCCCTCGGGATTGCTTGACTTAGATTTACTTACTTTCTTTGAGATTTGATACTGTTCGTATTTTCGACTTTGTTTACTCACATAAGAGTCCCATTGGGAGCGAAAACTTGCCTCTTCCTGTGCAGGTGCCTCATCGCTGTCGCATTTTCCCTGCGTAGGAGCGTTCTTAGCTGTCACATTTTCCCTGCGTAGGAGCGTGGGTCTGTTGTTTACTGCAGCCTGCAAAACTTGAATCCTTAGTTTTAGCTCAAAGTTATCCTCCATTTTCGAATTTAAGTTTGCTGCAAGGGATTCATTTCGCTCCTTTTCTATACTAAGCAGTTTATTCAGTTCCTTGATGGAATCTGCCAGTTTCCCCATCACACCAAGAAATCCAAAAGTACTGTCAAACGATGCATCAGAGTCCGAGTGAGAGTCCGTATTGATAGACTGCCTTGGGGAGCAAAATGATTGATGAGGGCTAGACTCTATAGTTTTTGTCGAGGCATCAACATCATGAAGCTCAAAAGCTTCGTGCAAAATCAATTTCACTGACAATGACCTCCCCATCACCTTCGCATAGCTTCAGTGGGTCAAAAATGTAGTAAGAATCCTTACCGTTACGTGGCTTGCAATAAATAGCAGCTGAATCAAGCATATAATCAATGGTGCGTGTCACTGCCGATTTGCTTAGGCCATGCTTTCGATCCAAATGTGCAGCTATTGATACTTTGTCTGGTCTCTGTTGTTGTTTTCGAATCCCATCAATGGCAGAAAGTATGTACTTTTCGTCTACTGTTTCCATTATTGCTAGATAGATAGATTAATACAGTTGAAATACTATTGCTGATAAACTATTTAGTTGCTCACATCAGAGGACGTCCATCCTCCACTACTCTGTCATCATACTCGTCATAAAGCATCCTTGTAATCATAAAGCGATGTCATCATAAAGCATCTTTGGAAAAACACAATAACCAAGTTGCAACCAATTCAACCCCTCTCCCCTCTTCGAAGAGCTCCCCATGCCGACACAGCAACCGACATCCTGGCATCTCATTTAATTCAAATATTTGCCGAGGAGAAGCTTTTCGATGCAGAAGGTCGCAGAAGTTGACAGCTTCCAATTAGCTTTGCCCTTGCTAAATCTTGCTGAAAACACGACCTACGTATGTTGATCGCAACCAAACTGAAGCACCGAACGCTCAACGATGCTGCTGAAAAGTTGAATCTTAAAGTACTTGGTAGTGAACCGGATGTTGTCGTATGTATCATTTGCCATGATTAGGAATACCTACAGGCTTCATAACATAACAAATAGATACAATACAACACATAGCGTTGAAAACGTAAATGAAAGCACCCGTAATTCCAGTGGCAGGGATATCATTAAAAGGTCAAGCTGATCTGACTCCCTTAATGGTTCCCTTAGAGGTGCTGGTGCAATGAAAAGCATAAGACAAGGCAATAGAAAAAAGCTGTAGTTAGACAGAAGAATACACGTTGACAATTCCGTGACAATACCCAAAACAATCATACGAGCCAGATCGCACATAATTTCTTGAAAGCAAATTCTATGGAGACAAACAAGGTATCAGCATTTAGCTGGAAGGCCCCGCTATCTTTTGAGATGCTGCTTGGTCAGTTAAGGTATACGTTCTGTCCGAAAAAAGCAGTTTCAAAGATATGGAAATTGATCCATTTCTCAGACCATTCCGTCGCTTTCCAGTCAATTTTTTTGAAAGTGTGAAAAAAGCTGAATTCCAAATTCTCTTTGGAGCGTGAGATTTGAATGAGGAACAGAGGTCAATCATTTTGCAAACAAAAATTTCCCCAGACGACTTCTAATCTATCGCTATGTCGAATTTTGGCAAAATGTTGACTGGAAGATGGTGGTGATTATTTCACTCAAAATGAAGAATCTGGGATTCGAAATTATCTTTTGATCTGGTTTTTCAGATGGAATAAATTTTGATCTGGTAATACCCAATTATACCCACAGTTATACCCCAATAAGCTACTGTTCGAAATAACTCAAATATGCAATACATTCGTCATGCAGTCATAGGAATCTGCGACAATAAAGCAAAATAAGAAGGATAGACCTATGAGTTATCAAACATTTATGAAATGAATATTACGGCAAATACAAACTTTGTGTTGAACAAAACACAAGATAGAAGAGGATATCGAGAGAGTCAGTTCCATATATTTTTAAATTCCACTACATACAATTTATGAAATAACTAAACAGACAAATAACTAAACTACAGGAATATAAGATACAGAAAATTGATACATCAGCAAAAAAAGAAATGAAGAAACAATTAATACAATATACGTTGAATAAAACGAGGAGAAAAAATAAATAAAGTGAAATAAAATAAAATAAAATAAAATAAAGTAAGTGTGAGTGTTTAAAAAAATAAAAAAATATATGGCAAACAAAAAAATAAATTGTGTGGAGGGAATTACTTAAAAGAGGAGCTATCTCAGTAGTCAGACTAATCGAGGAGAGAGCATCCCCTGTTTTGGAAGTATTTTATTTACATTTCATGTGACTTTCAATAGAGATTATATGACTAGGATGGATGGTGACCTTTTTTGTGCCTATTATTCTAAGATCAATTTTGGTAAATATTTTCAAAGAGGAAAGCTTTGAGTTTACGACGAAAATTGATTGTAGAGGATGATTTTCTTATATCCATGGGTTCGTCATTCCAGCACTTAGGTCCAAAGTAACGAACTGATCGAAGACCGCATTGAGCAGTATTTTTTCTGCGTTAAGGAAAATATCATTTTTTGTGGCTTGCCGTGTGACTTGATGAACAGATTGAACTAAATCAAAAAAAGAATGAAAACAAGAAGGAGAGATCTTGTTGACACAATCACATACAAAAGAAAGCAGTTTCAATTAAAATAGATCACGCAGCTTTAAAATCTTTAAAGCAGAAAAGAGAGTTCTAGTGGGAGAAGTAAAGTGTTCAAATACAATAGCCCTTATGACCCTTTTCTGCAACAGAAATACTGGATTGATATGAGTCTCAGATGTTAGACTCCAAATTAAAATTCCATATTGCAGAAACGGTGAGAATAAAGAGTTATAAAGACAGACTAAAATATTGATAGGTAAGAAGTGTCTTACTTTGAAAAAACATGCCACAGATTCTCGCCAATTTGTTGGATAGTTCAATCAAGTGATACTTCCATGAAAGATTCTCATTCAGAAGAACGCCAAGAAATTCTACATAACAAGTTTGCTTGATAGGAAACTTTCCAATTTTGATTTTGTTCCAGGTGAAGAATGTTGAGGTGACTTAAAAATTATGAAATTAGTTTTATTAATATTGAGCGACAATTTGTTAACCTCAAGCCACAATTTCACTTTTTTTAATTCCCTGTTAATCACACTTTCAAGCTGATCAAGACTTTCTGATTCATAAGAAATATTAGTATCATCTGCAAATAAGTAAAAGGTTAGCTTAGAGGATGAGAGAGGTAAATCATTAATGTAAATTAGGAAAAGAATAGGACCAAGAACAGAACCCTGTGGAACTCCACAAGTAACATTGAGATAACAAGAGTAAGATCCATTCACTGACACGCACTCTTTTCTAACTGAGAGGTAGGATTCAAACCAATCTAACGTAGTTCCTCTAATTCCATAATGTTCAAGCTTCATCAAAAGAATATGATGTTTACTGTATCGAAAGCCTTCTGCAAATCAATGAATATTCCACCACCAAATTTTCTATTGTCTAGTGAATTTTTGATGGCTTCTGTTAAACTAACCAGGGCATGGTTAATGGAATGGCTGGCACGAAAACCAAATTGTAATGAATACAAGATTTTATGCAATTCTAGGAATATATGACGAGACGTTCATACATGACTTTTTCTGTGATTTTGCTGAAAACAGAGAGAAGGGAAAAAGGTCGATAATTTGATGCTGTTAGTGGACAACTTTTCTTGAAATGTGGGATTACTTTGGCAGACTTCATCTTGTGAGGGAATATCCCAGATTTAAATGATTCATTTATGATTTGAGAAAGTGGAGGAGATATCAATGGAGAAAGAGACTTCAGAATTTTCATGGGAATGCTATTAGGCCCAAGAGACTTTCCAGATTTTAGAGCTGAGATTATGTCAGAAATTTCGAAAGGAACGGAAGGTGCAATAAAAAATGAATTTTCAAGTCTGTCACCCATAAAATCCACAGATGAATTATTGGATCTTGGTAAATTTTTAGTGATATCATGAGAAACATTAACAAAGAATCTATTAAAAATGCTAGCAATAACCGCTGGGTGTGATGAAATGTTACCATTAGAGTTCTTAAGGTTGTTAATCACATTAATGTTGCTTGATTTTCTAATACTGATAACTGATTTAATACCTGACCATAGTCGTTACATGTTGTTGCTGTTCTGTTGAAAGTAGTTATAAAAATAGCTAGCTTTGCTTTCATTCTAGGAAACTGAAACTCGATTTCTAAACTGTTTATAAAGATCCATAAGAGACTGATTGTTGTTCTTTCTGAGCTTTCTAAGTATCCGATTTCTGATGCGCATCATTTTTTGGACTTTGCTATTGATCTGGATTTTGCCTTGTTCCTGAACCTAATATCCCTTTTAGTAAGTTTTTTCAATGGAGCGTGTGTGTTCACTAATTCGTCAAGTATAGACAGGACAGGAATCTGTTAAACTTAGCATTTACATCTGAAGCACTGTCATTCGAAAAGGTAAGGTTAGCAAAATCATTGTGGAGATTTTCTTCATTGAGGTTTGAAAAATCATGTTGAAAATATGACAAATTCTTATACGTCATTTCTGCACGCTTGACAATTAGAAACTGAGGGAAATGACCTGTTATCTGAGTCAAAATGTTACCACTTATCATTATCTGTGATACTAGAAAAGATGTTATCAATAAGATTAGCAGAATGAGTAGATACTCTGGAAGGATGAATGATGTATGGCGAGAATTGGTTAGAGAAGAAGAAATTAACATAATTAGTAATACAGTAATAATAATAATAATAATAATAATAATAATAATAATAATAATAATAATAATAATAATAATAATAATAATAATAATAATATTAATAATAATAATAATAATAATAATAATAATAATAATAATATACATGTTTATACAGGGTAGACCTTATCAATACTAGAAAGTATTGTTATCAACAAGGGCCCTGTTAAAATTAAAAGTAAAATAAATTAATGAAGTAATCCTAATATAATATAAACTTGTGGAGATAGATACAAGAATATTTACAATAAATCGTTTCAAAATCGTATCTTATTTATAGGGAATAACACTCCTTCAGTCTTGACCTGAATAGAACAAAAGAGTTCAAAGAACGAATCTCCAATGGAAGTTCGTTGTAACAGCGAGGTCCTTGAAACAGAAATGATTTTCTTGCTGCTTCTGTTCTCAGTAGTGGCAAACGCAGAGATGCGTTATTTTTTCTTGTCTTATAGTTGTGGCTTATTTCCTCGGCGTATGTTGAAAACGCAGGAATACTTGTTCCTTGTAAACATTTGAAGATTAAACATGCTGCTTTGAATTTCTTCTGGTTAAGGATACTGCAGAGTCTGTTCTCTCTATTATGATTTGCTGAATAGTAGATGATCTTTTGTGCTTTTTCCCGTAACTTTTCAAACTTTTGCGTCATTGTCTCCGATATATTTAGGACTGGTGTTGAACAGTATAGAATTGTTGGCAATACATGTGCACTGTACACCGATTTTGCAGCTAATATTGACATTGATTTTCTCATTCTTGCCAGGAGATTGATTCGAGCCATTGGTTTTTTAAGCACATTTTGTAAATGGTCACTCATGCTCAGCGAAGGGTCCAGGTGCATTCCAAGATATTTATACTTTGATGTAAAGTTTATCAGATGACCTTGCAACGAGACTTTCAGATCACCATGGGAGCAAAGTCGCTTAGCAGTCCCGAATAGCATACTTTCTGTCTTGCCTTTCTTTAGGTTAATGATTAATCTATTTTTGTCAAGCCAATTTTTAATGACAGTCATATTAGCCGAAAGGCGTTCTCAATGACTTTGATGTCGCGATGAGATGTGTATATTACAGTGTCATCAGCATACATCTGAACAGTACAACCGTCAAAAATTTTTGTAAGATCATTTATCTCAATCAAAAACAGCAGTGGACCAAGAATCGATCCCTGAGGTACTCCAAATTTTACCAGTTGGAGCTCTGATTTCACATTATCATAATGGACATACTGAAAGCGACCGGAAAGATAGTTTTCAATCCACATTAGCTCATTTCCTGTAACACCATAGAAAGGTAGCTTTGACAGAAGCACTGAATGTTCCCCTGTGTCAAATGCTTTCTGTAGATCTATAAAAACAGCACCTGTCAATTTGCCTTGATCCATGGCAAGGCGAATCCTATCTGTGAAAAGTGTTACTGCGAGCTCTGTGTTATATCGTCTTCTGAAGCCAAACTGTGAAGATGTTATGAGATCATTTCTTTCTAAGTAGCCCGATAGTTGATCATAGACTACCCTTTCTAATATCTTTGAAATTGCTGGTAATATTGAGATATTTTTTGCATGATTAGGAATACCTACAGGCCCCATAACATAACAAATAGATACAATACAACACATAGCGTTGAAAACGTAAATGAAAGCACCCGTAATTCCAGTGGCAGGGATATCATTAAAAGGTCAAGCTGATCTGACTCCCTTAATGGTTCCCTTAGAGGTGCTGGTGCAATGAAAAGCATAATGAAATATTGCTGTTCGATAGTTATCCATCAATGTTTTAGGGTCGGACTTGAAAAAGGGTAGGACTTTGGCAATTTTTGATTTACCAGGTACCGTTGAATCTCTCAAGGATCTATTTATGATATAGGTTAGAGGCTCAGCTAAAGCCAGAGCGGCATCTTTCAGCATTTTGGGGGGGGGCAGGTTATCATGCCCTGGTGCTTTTGTAGATTTTTGATTGAGAAGGTGCCTAGCCTATGCACCTTTTGCTTTGTGATAAGATGAAACTTAAAATGGGTGCTAGCTTGATTTATGTCACCTTCATTCCGCCAGTTGAAAATGGATGGTAAATTCCTACACAACTTCTCGGCGCATGTTATAAAAATGGCGACAGAAGGAATTTGCAATGGTATTTTTGTCAGTTGTGAGCTCTCCAGAAATATCAAACGCAGTTGAAGGTGATTGTGATACAGATTTATTGCCCGTTGGGTAAAGCTTCTTCACCATTTTCCAGAACTGCTTAGGATCATGGGCATTTTCTTCCATTATTGTCCTATTATAGGAGGCCTTACTTTTTCTGACACTAGTATTGACCTTATTTCGGTATTGCCTGTACAGAGACCAATCATGATTGCTGCCGCTTCTTTTAGCTCGCTTCAGATGGTGATCCCTTTCTTTATCAGCTCCGTTATTTCTGTGGTCTGCCAAGGGTAATGCAGTCCGCGAACCTTCTTTTGAATCATAGGAGCATGCTTTTCGACAGATTCAGCGACTATGGATTCAAAATTATCATATGCTGTTTCCAAGTCAGGTGCATTGTAGACCTGCCCCCAGGGGGCATCCTTCAGGTCGTTATTAAATTGTGCACTATTGTAGTTCTCGTAGTTTCTGCAGCTTATTACACCGGGTTTGAATCGCAAACTATTCAATTTTCGCACGGTCCCAATCATACAATGATCGCTGCAACTAGATTCAAAGGCAACAGTCTTTGTTATATTGTGTGGCATGTTGGTCAAAACGAGATCAATTAGACTTGCAGTCTCCTCAGTAATTCTCGTGGGAGACATCACCATTTGGAAGAAAACCAAAACGTGAAATTATTGATTTCAAAGGCCTGTTGTTTCGTTCTTTTTTTTGTGATACAAGAAAAGCATATGGAACAGTAAGGCGCATTGTAGACACCTAACAACGCATATGAAACAGTAAGGCCCCGCATTTAAGAAACCACCTAAAAGAAACTTTTAGGCTACTGAAAAATCATCAGCCCTCTTGCCTATAAGAAACTCTTGAGGCTCACACCCAAAATAAGTTTCTTGTATTTTGAGTAACATTAATTGCTTGTCTGATAGAGTGAGAGCATTACACTTTATACACGATTCGTTAGGAAATTACTAGTGAGATATTTTGGATTTAACAGATTTTTGCCTAAATTTCAATTCATGTCCTTGGCAATTTTCATTTCATTTCATTTTTAATTCTTTATACAGGGTAAAAACTTCAATAACTAAAGTTACTGCTTTACAGCTTGCCCTGTCAACTAAACAAAAACCTACTTACAATTTTATGTCGCAGCTAACGTATAAAAAAAATATAGAGTAAAAGTAAAAGAATATATGGAGTCAATTTTGCGTGACAGCTTTCTTAAAAGTAGAAAAGCTACTCGTAGTTTTGGCTTCGGATCCTAATTTGTTCCAAAGCTTTGCTCCCCTGAATGAAAAGCTCTTTTGTCCAAAGGATGTTTTCAACAGCGGAAGGTTTAAATCTAGTTTGGAATTGCGTAATTCCCTGACGCATTTATCAGAGACCCTAGTAAACAGACCTTGTAGATATTCAGGTACTTCATTGTGCAATGTCTTGTGAACAATCTTAGTTGTTTCAAACTCAATCATTTGTTGAATATTTAGCCAGCCAAGTTGTTTAATTAGCGGTAATGCGGAGGCGTCATAGGGACTATTTGTGACTATCCTGGCTGCTCTGTTTTGCAGCTTTTGCACTTTTTGAAGAGCCGTAGTACCACAATTACCCCAGACAGGTAAAAAATACCTGAAGTAAGGCTCTACAAGACTCTTACACATTCTTTGAATGGTGGATAATGGGAGGTATTTTTTTGAGTATTTCAGCATTCCTAAACCTCGAGCAATTTTTTTGGTAATAATACTTAAATGCTCATCCCATAGTAAGTGCTGATCGATCTGAACACCTAAATATTTAGTGTGCTTAACCATAGAGATAGGCTCCTCTCCTTGTTTTCAGGGCTGGCTCAGGGTTTTCAGACATGCCGATCTTTTTGAGTCTAGTTCGGCTACCGATTAGCATGCTCTGTGTTTTTGCTACATTTAGCGATAGCTTGTTACCCTCCAACCAGTTCTTAAGGTGATCCAAGTCTTCATTGACTGAATCATTAATATTTGTAACCGAGTCCGAGGAGTAGGAGATGCTGGTATCGTCTGCATACATATTAACTTCTCCAAACTTAAGTGAGAGGGGATGATCATTAATGTATATAAGAAATAGTAAAGGCCCAAGGCAAGAACCTTGGGGAGCCCCGTACTTAATTGACTCCATGCTGGAAACGTGCCCATTGACCTTGCAACACTGCTTACGATTTTGCAAGTAAGATCTGAACCAATTCAACTCCTTCCCCGCAACTCCATAAACACATAGCTTTCTTATCAATATTTGGTGATCAACAGTGTCAAAAGCCTTCTTTAAATCAATGAAGGTGACAGAAGTATATTGTCCCTTATCGAGGTTCAGATACCAATCGTTTGTACATCCTAACAAACAGGTAAGCACGGAATGAAATTTCCGAAATCCTGATTGTTTTGAAAACAGACGACGGTGTTCATTGAGGAAAGAATAGAATTGGTCACAGATTAGCTTCTCAAACAGGCGCGAGACTACTGGCAGTACCGAGATAGGCCGATAGTTTGAATCCACGTCAGTCGGACCATCCTTGTAAATTGGTGCAACCCTGGCAATTTTCCAGTCATTAGGGAATAAGCCTTTAGACATGGATAAGTTGAATATTTCGCTCAATGAAGGAGCTAAAATAGGCATTCCAACTTTAAGAAAATAGCTGGAAATGTTGTCTACACCAAAACTATGAGATGTTTTAAATTTGTTTATAGCTTTCAGCAAATGATCTGGTTGAAGTGGCGAAAAAGTGAACCTCTCGCTCTCGGTACTACCATCAGAGGCACTGTCTAGAAAAGCATTACCAGTATCAGGAATTTCCTTGCTAAGTTTCTCTCCAATACTACAAAAAAATTTATTTATTGAGTCTGCTATCCCCTGAGGATCAGTTATGATAGAATCACCCTTTTTTATTGCCGATATGGACGTAGTCTTGGACTTCTTGTTGATTAGTTTGTTGATGGTAGCCCACGTTTCTTTAAGATTTCCTTCACAAGAATCAATCTTATTTGTGAAGTATTGCCGTTTTAAACGAGTATTTAGAGAATTAACTTTATTTCGAACTTTTCTATATGCTTGCATTAATAACTCAGATTTTGCCTTAACAGCAGCAATTTTCAGCTTATCTCTAGTCTTTTGTAGATTCTTGAGACCAGAGGTTATCCATGGACATAGCTTTTCTGAGACACGACGCACCATAAGTGGTGCATGTTTCTCTATTATTGAACTGAGTTTATTTGTCCAGCGAGCAACAATTTCGTCGATGTCCAAGTCAGCAGTAATTAGCTGTCTCCAATGAAATGAGGCAAGGTCCATTAGAAAAAGCTCTTCGTTATAGTTTTTCATTTGCCTTGTCTTGATTATTTTGTGGTTATTTTTCACCGCTCCTCTAAATTTGCGAACGGCGTACACCAAGTAATGGTCACTAAGAGCAACCCTGTGGACACCAGACTCAATGATATTCATTACATTGCTAACTGCAATGTGATCAATTATCGTAGATGAAGTAGCAGTCTCTCTAGTGGGATCGTTGATTAGCTGAGTTAATCCATAAGAATTGTATAACTCATTAATACATTTAACGTTATTGAGGACTGGAACATTAGAATCCCTTTGCTCCTTTTGAAGTAAAGTAAAGTCACAGTTTGTGTCTCCAATAATTAAAACCTCCTTTCCCTCTGCTTCAACAAACCGGAGAACCTCTTCAAACTTATCGAAAGTTTCTACTGTGTCGGATGGTGGTCGGTACCAAGACAAAACTAAATAAGGTTCAGCATTCAGAGGCTGAATTTCAACGCATATCATTTCGAGGCTAGAGTGGGGAATATCAAATCTCCTATTACATTTAAGTGCATCTTGACAGTAGATAGCAACGCCTCCTCCATAGCGATTTCGGTCCTTCCTAAAAAGTTTGAACCCCTCTATTTTTAAAGCTTCATCTACGTAATTTTCATCGATTTTTGTTTCATTTAGAGCAAGAAAATGGATAACTTTCTCTTTCAAGAGTGTTTCGACTTCATCAAAGTGCAAAGGGAGACTATTAACATTTAATGAGGCAATAACAACTCCATTTTTAGATGCAAGCCTATTTCGGTTTTTTAACACTTCTGTAGATTTATTTCCGATTTTTTTGCTGTCTACTTTCTCAGAAAGAGCTGTTACACGATTACACTGAGAATGTCAGTTTTCATCAATATATCTTTTTAAATTATTTGCAAAGTACCCTTTGCCTCGCTTACTAAGGTGCAACTTTTTAATACCAAGGCACGAAGCATCAATGTTGTTGTTATCGATATAATCAATAACATTTCTCGAACAGAAGCTCTTCAATAACCCATTTAAGTGAGGCACTTTGCTCTGCAACTTCGCCTTGTCTGTTCTAGTGATAACCGATGAAATTGTGATATCCGTAGATGGAGATTCTTTCTTTATATGGTCAACAACCTTTTGCAACTCGTCTATGGTTTTAACATCTTTGGTCAGATCATTGGACCCAACATGTATGATCACTAGGTTGGGTGCTCTTCTGGCAACAGGCTTTATATGATCAACAAGATCCTCGGATGTCGCTCCACCGTGGGCATGAACCTTAACAAAATGGTTCCTTGAAAGCCCTTTCTCGTTAACTCCATTTAACATTGAGTCACCTACCACTATAACCCTCTTTCTCGTTCCATTTGGACTTGCATTGCCAATTTCATTGGGAGTTGCGTTGCAGATTTCGGGGCTCTGCGAACTCATTGTGCCAGTCTCATCACTGACATTTAAAGACTGACATACCGCAGAAACGGGGGTAGGCTCCGTTCTTCGTTCGGGCTCATCAGCAACATTGTTTACAGTTGGCCTGCGCTTGTTTTTCTTAGATCTGCCGTGCCTGCGCTTGTTTTTCTTAGTTTACAGTTGGCCTGCGCTTTCTTAGATCTGCAATCATTGTTGACAAACATAAATGGCTGAATATGGATGATATACCCATAGACAATCTCATTTTGGTGTAACTTATTTGTCTAGGACTTCAAAGAAAGTAAATTAGAACTTAAGAAACTTGAGCCTAAAACATGAGAAGTATCAGAGATATGAGAAACATTTTAGGCTATGGTGTGAAAAAGTAGTTTCTTAAATGCGGGGCCTTACTGTAGGTGTAAAAGAGTTATAATTCAGAAGGTTGATATTGAAATCTCCAAGGATAAATACTTGTTTATTAGACACAACTGGATTAGATAGAACATCTTGCAGATATTCACTGAAGGTATCAATTGATGTGCTTGGATGGCGATGACTACAGCAAAAAAGATAATTTTTGCCATTTTTTTTTCAACTTCAACCCAAACCGACTCAAAATCAGTGCTCTCCTTGCTTAAATCTGGTCTCGGAATCAGATTAAAGGAAATGAATCAGCACAAGTAGCGAAGTACCCTATCTGTCAAAATCTGCTGACAACGCATATGAAAATAGGGATCTTGATTGGCCAGTTCTGTATTGATCACATGAAACTGTGTGTTGTTGTGTTGTTTGCTTTAGTTCAGAAACAATGCAAAGATCAGCTGATGGCTATCTTTAAAACACGGAATACAGAATGACGAAATTACGGAATAGCTGTTAAAATTTTTGAAATTGTATCTTAAACATCAATAGGATGTTATGTTACCTTCCGAGTCAGAAAATCAAGAAATCAAGTAAAGAATTCGTTTTTCAAACCATTTCGTGTTTTCTCAAACCATTCCGTGTTTTCTCAAATCATTCCGTATTTTCTAAAATCATTCCGTGTTTTCTCAAATCATTCCGCTTTTTCTAAAATCATTCCGTATTTTCCTTGGGAATCTCCTTTTCGTGAAGCCTGTCTTCACAGCTGCCTTATCACCTCCATTGAACCCAGAGGACCATCAAAGCAAATCTTTTTGTAAATGCTAATAAGATGTGGAACCAAGGGAAACGTAATTGGTTGACAAAATATGTACCGTCATTTAATGTACACAGGAATGATTACTTGCTTGACTTCAGGGATTTATAAAATATCCAGGCCCTGTTGAATGTGTCAAATCGTGGTGGAATGCACACGCCAGATCACATGCTGTGCTGTTGCCAGATCACCTCGTGTGTCACTCAAAGGAACATGGCCGCATCTACCAATTCTACTTTTTAAAGTGCATCGAAAAAATCCCTGAAAAAATCAGGGCCATGAAGCGGGTTTGCCAAAACTGCGGTGGGAGGACATCCAACAAGAACGATTCAATTCAATTCAATTTTTAATTCTTTAAACACGGTAGCCCCATCAGTTGATCAGCAACTGCTTTTCAGGGGGCCGTGGCAAAAATCTAAAAATTAAAACAAGAGACAAATAACATTGATAAGAAAAAGAAAAGAACGCTTGAGTCAATTTTTTAATCTTTTTTTGAAGGTGGCAAGGGAGGGTGCTTGTTTAAGATCAAGTTCGAGTTGATTCCAGAGTTTAGGTCCACGAAACGATATTGCGTTTTGCCCATTTTTAGTCTTCCGCAATGGTAGCGAAAGATCAGTTTCAGTATTTCTAAGTTCTCTAACATTCCGAGTTGAATTTTTGACAAACAAGTTGGATAGGTACTCAGGTACAAGTCCATTTAGAGACTTGTACATAGTAGTAGCTGTTTCGCTTCTAATAATATCACTTACAGTTGGCCAATTTAGATTGTGTATTAGTTCCATAGCAGGCGTATCAAATTTACTTTTGGTAACAATTCTCGCCGCTCGATTTTGCAACTTTTGTAGGGTTAGCAGTTTGGTCGCCCCACAGCATCCCCACACAGAACTGCAGTACCGAAAATTGGACTCCACTATCCCCCGATACATTTTACTTAATGTGTTTGAGGTAAAAATTTTCTGGCATGTTTCAAAAACCCAATAGCTCGAGAAACTTTGGTACGGAGAATATTAAAGGCAGTCTGTCATGCATTTGATTGGGTGATAATGACAATACAAAGAATAGGAAATTTGAATGGCTGATGATCCTCTGACTTTCTACGGCCATAAAAAGTCAAGAAGATTAGCCCTCCTTTGTTTCAAATGCTCAGCTTCACAAAGAAATCCGTTGTGTTGATCTCTGATTGTAGCGGCCAATCAGATACGTGACAGACTGCCTTTAATGTGTTCTTCCCAACTTAAACTCCTGTCTATTATCACACCCAGATACTTTGACTGGTCTACGTTTTCAACTTGGGAGTCACCGATAAAAAACTGGTCATTGGTCATTGGAGCTTTGGCTCCGTGATGCTAGTGACATTGCAGCAAGATCCAGATTCAGATAAAGAACAAATTGTCATCAAGCAACCACACGATATCACAGGTCACGAAAAGGAATCTATATAAATAAGCGATGAAGAGTTTTGTTACGCACATTCCTGTTTGTGACACTTTCTCGTACGTAGCTCCTTACGCCTACTGCTTACCTCCAAAAATTTCAGAAAAACGATGAAAAATAGCTGACGATAAAGGCTTGCCTGTGGTCCAATACTTTTCTTCGTACGGTATCTTGGGGTAATGTGAGGAGGGGTTTTGCACCCAAATTTTAGCAATTCAATTCAACAATAGGCCTTAACCTTCGACCTTTCTTTGTGGATGCTGATGCCAGCCATAGAAATGTGATCGCAGCGTTCAATCTTAGCTAAAAATAAGTTTTCCAGTTGCTTTTTCCAAACACCGAGGGAGTAAAAGCTTGCAAATAGTTGATATTATGTTAGCTGCAGTATCTATCTGGCTCGTGGTAAAGTATTTTGATGATCTGGTTTGATATAGCGAAGTTATTGTCCTATTTTACAGAGGCTCTCCTCTTGGTTTTGTCGCAGTGTTACATATTCAGAGTTCGCTCTTGTAGTTTTTTAAGTCTTCTGCTAATAAATTTACTGATTACAACATACAGATTCTTTAATCAATTCTTAGTGAAGATTTAGCTCAAGTTACAAAGTGATTACTCTTTAAACTGATTTTTGGCGATTTTAAAGGCCATACTAATCACCTGAGTTTCCCTGCTTCGGCCAAAATGGCATACAGTACAAATCAAACCTGCGACCCTAGGAACAAAGAGTCGACATTTCCAAATGCCAACGGAGTAACTGGTCCAAGGCCAAAACCAAAGTCCTGTTTGCCCAAATAGTGAATGTTTGATTGCAAGTATAAAGCTTGAATGTTCTTTAACCAATCTATGTTACCAAAATAGAGTATGATTAAAGTAGTCTTTGCAATGTTTTCCAGAATTTCAAATATGAATTTATCACAGCAAGGGAGAGTCCTCTGCTATTACAAAAGGGGTGATGTGGAAATAACCTCAATAACAGTTCAACAATTCACTCATCGCTGGGGGCAACCTAGAAAATATTACTGAGGTGTGCAGAGTCCGAATTTGGCAATACAGTTCTTGCATTTGATGACAAGATACCTATTTCTTGGGCTCTGTTGTTGAATCAAAATAACGCAAATTTGGTAATGAATTAAGCATGCTTATTTTGAGTGTAGTCCAGTGACTGCCTTTGCTACTCCCCTGATTCATCGCCTTTCCATTATTTCAAAATTAAAAGAAAATCTGCTTTAACGTCGATGACCATATCATGTTACCAGGTCTGAAATTATTATAGGTCCTAGGTCTATTTTTCAACGAGATAGTAAATGACTTTGTTACTATTTTCTTTCTAGCAGTATCATCTTTTGTATTACGTTGTTTACGAACTCTGAAAGAGAATTCAGCACAAAAAGGTCCAGTATCGGACAGCTCTTCTGTTGTAAGATCATTTCTAAAGTTTTTTACTTGTACCATGCGTGCAGCCGTTGGCTTGCCAACTTCCAATACTGAAAATCTGTCCCATCACTAGCAAGAAAACTAATGTGAAGGCTAAACAGTACTACACATACTGTAAGTCCCTGTGAGAAGCTTTGGCCCCCTGCTACTAGCTGGTTTTTATATATTTGACCAATTTTTTTGTGAAGAGGTTTCTGTTAGTTTTGTGAACTGTTATTGTTCTGCAATTATTTTGAAGGGGCTGCACATTTTCCATTCACAATTTCAGAGCAATCAGATTATCAGAAATAAGACTCTATAATTTCAAACATTTGTGAAGCTAAACATATTTCATATTGGCTTCCTTATTCTGGGGGAACTAACTGGAAAAAAGACTGCTGCAGTTGCTTTCCTAGAAGACTACTCATACTGTAATTAGCTGGATCATGATCCTAGATTGGTGACAAGAAGTAAGTTCCATCTGCCTGCCTAACAGCAGCTGTATTGCCACGTCTTAAAGAAACAATCAACAAATACACTCAGTTTTTAGGATTGTAATGATGAATAGAATAGTTTAAGTTTTAAGAGTCATGATGAAGTATTTGATTTCTTAGGATTTTGTATTGAGGATATCAAGCTGCAAGGATAAAATGGTAGAAGGATTCTTGTGTTTTTTCAAGATCATGATCATTATCACTTCCAGTTGAGATTGCTTGATCAAGGATTTTGTCATGTATTCAGATTTCCACTCAAGGCCATATGCCATTCTCCATGCTGGAACGGCATGTTCTATTCGCTAGACCCCAAGACCCCAGGACCCCAGGACCCCAGACCCCAAGACCCCGGACCCCAAGACCCCAGAAGTAAATGTAAATAATTTTCATTATGCAATTTCTTATATCAAAGTGTTGGAAGATGGGTAAAAAGATTAGAAAACAGGAAAACTTTGTGAGATATTTTCATTCTTTGCAAAAGAAGGAGAGTAAGAAATAGGGCAGTGATAGTCCTTTCACAAGGCTGGTATCCATGAAGTGGTAATAGCCCTGAGAAATGGACAGATGTCTCAACACTTCTTCAAATAAGAATCACATTTTTCGAGCTTACTCTTGGGTTCCCTGTAAAATAAAAGGCATTGATGCGTCATTTGGAATAATAAGATACTATGCGATTAAGATTTTGCCTGGATATAACCCTGGGTACCAGAGCCAAAAAATATTGAAACTGGGCAATCCCAGGAAAGAAATGTGAGATTGCTATTAATCTGAAGTATTTGAAGCGTTGGTGCACAATAAAGCTTCACTTTTGTCGTGAACAGTTACGATCGCCTGGTCCAAGAAATTGTTACAATATGCGAAAAATAGGCCTGTTGTTTTGTTACGAAGGAGTGACGTTTTACTTCCGTTTTTATAGCAGGTTTTTCGCGCTGTGAACTGCAACATTGAAGTTTTCTTAGGTCTGAGTTATAATCGCCGTTATGTTAACGAAAATTTATCTCCATCATTGGTTATTGCGCGTAAAACTCCTGATTTTAACAGAATCATTGGAGACCTTGCAATATTTCTAACTTTCTATTCTGTTGGTTTGCTTTCACAACATGCTGGTTTCATGCGGCTACAGTTTATTCTGTATTGGTTTTTATAAGAAACTTGTTTATAACGAACCAATACCAGGATGGCCGAAAATTAAGGAATTCCATGCAAAGCTTAGAAAGAGCCAAGAGACCTTTCTTGAACAATATCATTGAGCAATGGCATCAGCTGTATCAGGCCAGGGCTTTTCACAGGAAGAATTTCTCTGGTGGGGAATTTTCTGCTACCTTTTTTATTTCCACTTCTAATCTTAACATGCAAGCGCAAGTGTTAAACCACTGATTTCTTGGCCTAACATAAAAGTGTATCTTCTGGGTTCGCGGCAAAAACAAAAAATGGATTTTACTAAAACAGAAACTTACGACCTTCAAAATTCCAAAGCGATACGGGTGGCGGCTAACGGCGGAGACTTCTCTCAGAAAACGACACGGCAATCTTCAACGTCAATAGTAACTCTTCGAATCCTTCGACACTTCTTCGAATAACAACGAACTAAAACCTATTTAACTAAAATCAATTATCAAAACCTAAAACTCTTTCGTTACGGCGTCGTCGGGTCGTCTAATATTTCGGCAAACGTCTTTTCGGCTTCAAATTCGACTGCAAGTTCCAAAACAATTTCCACACCACCCAAAAACGCCCTGACGAAAGGTTATAAGCAAAACGGTGAAACAATGGCAACGCCTAAAAAGTTCATATTAGGAAAACGTACCATAGCATAAGATCAGTCAACGCCTAAAAATGTTCTTATGAGGACAACGTAAGATTTGACAGCGCCTAAAATCATATATGTTGTCAATCATTAATTAAGATTTAGAAATATTGAGTCTACAACGGTCCTACAGCTCGATGATTCGAGTCCGTATTTGGTCTTTTCTTTCAACTTGTTTTGACACCCATCAATCAACATTAGCTCCCAATGTCACGGCAAGGAAGTCCATAAAATGACACGTGAACATGGCTATCTCGCCATGAAAAAAGGACAGAGCTGGCATTGTCAGTCAAAAGACTGAATATCGAAAAGCGATAACAATCATGTGTACTCTTCTTCTGTACACGTCATAATGTGCACAGCTAAATCACGTGTTCATAGGGAAGCCACGGTATTACAACATGACTCCCCTCTTTAAAATCAAGCCTCCTGTCTTGCATAATGAAAAGTCAAGCAGTTCTTATGAGTTCAGGAGAGTGAAAGTCCTCCGGTCTTGTTATTTGAGGTTCATCCGAGACAGGAACGTTACTATTTACATGTTCTTCGCTTTGATCGTTCGTCGAGAGTTCTTCATCATGGCTGAAACTTTCAGCTGGTAAATCAGAATCAGCGAGATCTTGAGAAAATGATTCAATGTCCGGCGGCACTATCGGCCGATCTGCAGGATCGTAAAACGGCTTCATACGATTTGCGTGCACTGGTACGGAAACCGGGCGATTGTCTAACGTACGTAAACGAAAATGTACTGGCGATAATTTTGTCACTACACGATAAGGTCCATGGTAATTATGCAGTAATTTCTTCGAGAGTCCTTTACGTTTCTTTGGCGTATAAACCCAAACTTTGCTACCGATATCAAAATCTACAGGCGTAGCCGTCTTATCGTACCGTTCTTTCATCCGTTGTTGAGCGAGCTGCGTGTTCGAGGAAATAATCCTTTGTGCATTCTCTACACTTTGCACGATACGGGCACGATGTTCACGAATCGATGTGGATAACTTTGACGACGGCAGTAAAAGTGCGACATCGATTGGCAAGCGTGGTTCACGACCATACAACAAGTAAAACGGCGATTCGTGGGTCGTTGCGTTTGGCGATACACGGTAGGCGAATAAAATCATAGGTATGTGTCGGTCCCAATCCTTTTGATTTGTGCTCACGTACATAGAAAGACCTTCTGCGAGAGTTCCGTTGAAGCGTTCAACGAGTCCGTCTGTTTGGAGATGGTATGCAGTCGTGTGTAGCTTACGCGTGTCCATGATTCGACAAACTTCTGTCACAATGGACGAGAGGAAGTTTGATCCACGATCCGACAATAATGTCCTGGGAGCACCGTGGCGAGCGAGAACCTCATCTACTAACAGCTGTGCTACTCGAGGGGCCTCAATGGAAGGCATGGCAAAAGCTTCCGGCCAACGGGTGTAATAGTCGGAAAATACGATAATATAACGGTTTCCATCATTTGTGACTGGAAATGGGCCTAGAATATCCATCGCAACACGATCGAAAGCTCCTTCGACGGGGATAGGCAGTAGCGGTGCTTTACGTTTGCCACGAGGAATCTTTTTCATAGCACAATCTACGCATGAATTACACCAGTGTTCGATATCTTTGAACATTCCGTGCCAATAATAACGAACACGAACTTTCTCGTACGTTTTCAAAACACCAAGGTGACCGGCAGTTGGATCATCATGGCAAGAAACAAGAATCTCATGGCGAAGTGAAGCTGGAATGACAACTTGAGAACAAATAGACTGAACTCGGCGTTTACCTGGCGACCACAAGTGATACAAGATGCCATTTTCATCGAGGTAATAAGAATCGATCGATAACAATAAAGAACGAGCTTTAGTGTCACTGGCAGGCAACGTAGCAACCTCAAGGTACTGGATGATGTCAGAAAGATCCTTATCCTGGCTTTGTAACTTGTGAAGGCTGTGAATTGATGGAATTGGCTGATCAATGGATGCTACCGGCAAAGAAACAGATGGCATTAAATCTGATGGCTCTAACGGTTCAGACGAAGGATAAGCACGACGAGAAAGTGCATCAGCATTTCCGTTAGAAGATCCTGGGCGGTGCAAAATTTCGAAATCATATTGCTGTAACTGCAACGCCCAACGAGCTAGTCTACCAGTTGGATCTTTAACATTCATTAACCACGAGAGACTTCCATGGTCAGTGTGCACATAAAACTTGGCACCCGATAAGTAAGGCTGGTTTCGTTTTATTCCATCTACAACAGCTAGGGCTTCACGCTCAGTAGTGCTATAGCGTGTTTCAGCTAAGTTAAGCTCACGACCTCCATAAGCGACGACATGTTCCTTTCCGTCAATTTTCTGTCCCAACACATAGCCAATTGAACTTTTACTGGCGTCAGTGTACAAATGAAAAGGTTTCTCAAAATCTGGATATGCAAGAATTGGAGGAGAGCATAGGCGATTCTTGAGCTCATTAAAAGCAACATCTCAGTCCGGACTCCAAACAAACTCTACATTTTTCCTTGTCAAGCGATTCAAAGGAGACGCAATTTTCGCAAAACCTTCCACAAACCGACGATAATAATTACACAGTCCCAGAAAGCTGCGAACGTCTTTCACACATTTAGGGACAGGAAATGACCGAACTGCTTCAATCTTATCTGGATCTGGAGACACTCCATCTGATGACACAACAAAACCAAGAAAATTCACAGAGTTTCTGGCAAAATGACACTTTGATGGTTTCAACTTGAGATTGGCTTCTCGGAGCCGCTGGAAAACGAGGCTAAGACGTGACAAGTGTTCCTCGAATGATTTCGAAAATATTATTATGTCATCGATATAGATCAAGCAAAGTATCCACTCAAGGCCATGCAAAATACGACTCATTAAACGCTGAAAATTCGGGGGAGCTCCTGTCAAACCGAAACTTAGTACATTATACTCGTAAAGTCCGGCATGCGTTATGAAAGCTGTCTTATCTTTAGAATCAGGATGCATTGCGACCTGATGGTATCCCGATTGAAGATCTAAAGTACTGAAATATTTACAAGCAGACAGAGAATCAAGAGCATCATCGATACGAGGCAAAGGGTAACTATCTTTTCGAGTTACCGCGTTCAACTTCCTATAGTCTATGCAGAAACGAGTAGTTCCATCTTTTTTCTTGACTAAAACAACTGGAGAGCTCCATGGGCTCGAGGAAACCTGAATGATATCTTGTTCCAACATATCAGAAATATGTTTGTCAATTTCAGCACGTTGTTGCTGGGAAACGCGATATGGAGATTGTTTAATTGGCCTAGCATCACCAGTGTCAATTTCATGCTCTATGATCGAAGTGCGGCCTAAGTCTAAGCTTGATTTAGCAAAAATATCCTCGTAACTTGTCAACAAATCATTCAATTGGGCATTCTCATGGACAGAGAGAGCTGGACTTGGCAAACTCTGAAACTTCGCTAATAAATCATCATTTTGATCTGACTCCAATGAATCGATAGAAGCTACCTCAGGCTTTGACTCTACTGTCAGAATTAAGTCTTCAGCATCTGTCTCAACAAATGTTCCTATCGAAGCTCCCTTGTAAAGAAGAACTGGCTTATCAGCAGGATTTAAAATGCGGAACGAAACCATTCCTTCAGATGTAGGAGCAGAAAGCGAAGAGGCAGATAACAAACGATAGCGATCAGAAAGTTTTGGTGTTGCAACTATTAGGCCTATCATTGGTTCTGAACACGACTTGTCAAGGCGGGCTGGAATAACTACCTCGGATTGAGCATCAATAACATAAGTTGTGGTGGTTCTAACATCAGAAACAAAAGTGGGTCTATCTCCCTTAATAAACTGAACGACGTTTGTATCAGAAAATGTCACAAAGCAACCTCTAACATTGATAACAGCACCAAAATGATGAAGAAAATCTCTTCCCAGAACAACATTATATGCTAGACCAGGGACGATAGTTGCGTCACACGAATATTCTTGGTCTCCAAGTAAAACAGGAAAATTTACTGAACCACTGACCGAAACTGTACTTCCATTGGCCGTTTTGATACTATCAATTTTGTCACTCTTTTTCATCGCAAAGTTTGTGCGCAACACATCAACATAAAACTGTTCGCTTACGACAGTAATGGCGCCACCAGTGTCAACTAAGACACGAATCGGTTGCTTGCAAACTGTTCCCAATATTAAAATGTTAGAGGGGGCGGACGAATAAAGGTTACCTTCTAGTTCAATACACGGAATGTCAACATTTTCACTTGCTCCGAATTTCGGAGGCAAATCTGCATTTTCATCTTCAACTTTGATCGAAATAAATGGCTCATTGACAGGGTCTAAATTCGAATCGAAAATTTCAGGAACTGTCTTCTCAGTCAAACAACTCTGCAAACTGTTTTGGGTTTCTGATTCTTTAACAAAATCACGATTAGATTGCTTCATCTTGCTATTCATTCTTACTTCAGCCCATTCTCCCAGCTCAGTGTTAGTTTTATTTCCGTTCGGGGCCTTCGCTACATCGGAAAATTGCTGGGTCTTCAATTTCCCCACTGTGAAGACCCTGCTCCGTTTAAAGGTAGCTGGTTTTTCCCACCAAAATTGGACTGGGACTGAAAGCGAGGCTGTTGCTGACATGGGGGATGCTGCTGAAACGGAGGCTGCTGATAATATTGCTGGAAAGATCGCTGAGGCTGGAATTGATGCTGATATTGGCCCGATGGTGGCGAAACAGGAAACTGACTTCGAAAACTGCAATATTTCGAAACATGCCCTACACGTTGACAACTGTTGCATATTGGTTGACCGTCAGTTGTCCGTAAATTTCTACCCCTGGAAACATTTTGAACTCCGGGATGTTGTTTCCCTCGTCCTTTAGGAACCTGGCTCCCCTGGAAACGGCTTTCGAAGGCGGCAATAATTTCTTGTTTTGCACTGGCAATCTCACTTCCGCATTCAGACTGATGCTGTGCAGAAAAGGGCAGAAACGGATTGGTGTGTTTTTTCACCACCGAGGGCGTTGTAGCCTCGAAAGCCTGGACGGGTTTTGCCGAAAAATTGGGATCTTTCCTTTGGACTGCCAACGTCATCAACAAATTAACTTGGCCCTCAAGCTCCTTTATCTTTTGTTCTTGCGAAACAGCTTGGGCGGTGGCTGTAGCAGTGTTTGAAAACCCTGTGGAATTCCCTACAGCATTCCTAAGGCGAGCAAGATTTTCTGCTTCCGCGAAAGATTTTGGCTGATTGAGAATAACATGAGTTTTAATCTCGTTATTTAATCCATTTATGAATACGTTCATCATATCATTATCACTGAG
Source organism: Aurelia sp. 4 Dawson et al 2005 (assembly GCA_964019985.1). NCBI lineage: Eukaryota > Metazoa > Cnidaria > Scyphozoa > Semaeostomeae > Ulmaridae > Aurelia > Aurelia sp. 4 Dawson et al 2005. The sequence continues at coordinate 13,990,183 of OZ026497.1, forward strand.
TGATAAACGCTGGCTATTTCGAATGACGTCTTCCGTGTACATTGACAAAGGCTCGTTTTGGCCTTGTTTTCTGGCGTAAAGCTCTTGACGAAAATGAATTCAAGGTTTTGGGCTCCAAAACGCGTTTTTAGTTCATCAGTCAACGTAGCAAAATCGTTAATTGTTCCATCAGGCAATGTTTGGAACCAGGCAAGGGCGGTTCCCCCAAGAAGAAGCGGAAGTGCGCCCAACTTTTTGGCATTCGACCAGTTGTAAAACTTCGAAAGTCGTTCAAATTTTGTTAACCATTCGTGAACATTCTCGTTTGGGCCCCCACAAAACGGGGCTTGCCGAAATAAGCCTGACTGGGCGTTCCCTTCTAAAGCAGCTTGGATGGCCGTCATTTGAGTTTGTAACTCGTTAACCGTGGCAGCAACTTCCTCGTCTCCCATTTCAGTAAGTTGTTGCAGCAAAAATCACGAATAATGAGCGAGCGAATCGAATAAAGTACGTACTAAAAGTCAACACGACAAAATAACGTTCGGAAGCAATGTATGTGACTCGAGAATAAGTGATAAATCGATAAAAACGTTAGCAAAGTCAAGCACAAGATGAAAATTCACGACAAATGATCTCAATATCGAGAAAAATGTCAGATCACCATTAGTTCATTCATAAAATTGTGATAAATCGCAGCTTCATTCACAAATTCTCTGGCAATCAAAGTGTTCAAATCGCATTAGGCAATCAATCAACAAAGAAACAACAGTACGGAAGTAGCGCACGGTTCAATTCAGCACAAGTCAAATATCTTCGACGCAAGAAAAATTTTAGTTCAAAAAGTACTCCAAAATGTAAATATCAAACTTCTTCTTGTTGTTTTCAGATGACCCACACTGGCCACCAGATGTTAAACCACTGAATTCTTGGCCTAACATAAAAGTGTATCTTCTGGGTTCGCGGCAAAAACAAGAAATGGATTTTACTAAAACAAAAACTTACGACCTTCAAAATTCCAAAGCGATACGGGTGGCGGCTAACGGCGGAGACTTCTCTCAGAAAACGACACGGCAATCTTCAACGTCAACAGTAACTCTTCGAATCCTTCGGCACTTCTTCGAATAACAACTAACTAAAACCTATTTAACTAAAATCAATTATCAAAACCTAAAACTCTTTCGTTACGGCGTCGTCGGGTCGTCTAATATTTCGGCAAACGTCTTTTCGGCTTCAAATTCGACTGCAAGTTCCAAAACAATTTCCACACCACCCAAAAACGCCCTGACGAAAGGTTATAAGCAAAACGGTGAAACAATGGCAACGCCTAAAAAGTTCATATTAGGAAAACGTACCATAGCATAAGATCAGTCAACGCCTAAAAATGTTCTTATAAGGACAACGTAAGATTTGACAGCGCCTAAAAATCATATATGTTGTCAATCATTAATTAAGATATAGAAATATTGAGTCTACAACGGTCCTACAGCTCGATGATTCGAGTCCATATTTGGTCTTTTCTTTCAACTTGTTTTGACACCCATCAATCAACATTAGCTCCCAATGTCACGGCAAGGAAGTCCATAAAATGACACGTGAACATGGCTATCTCGCCATGAAAAAAGGACAGAGCTGGCATTGTCAGTCAAAAGCCTGAATATCGAAAAGCGATATGTGTACTCTTCTTCTGTACACGTCATAATGTGCACAGCTAAATCACGTGTTCATAGGGAAGCCACGGTATTACAACACAAGTGTCTCTCCCTCTAAAAGCGCCCGACCCGTTATATATTTAAGGAAAATGAAAGAATCTCTGAAATTTTTTTGGGGAAAACAAAACAATGTCTTTAAAAATTGCTGTGATTTATAGGGAGTAGTTGCCTTGTGTCGTTGGCATGTGTCCGCAGTACAGTAGTCAATGGCTTTTTACATGGTAGATTTATTATTTTTCATTTGCTAGACGTATGTCTGATAGGGCTTTCCAGTTTTCCTTCAATTTCACTCATTTTCCACCACTTTTATATCAAAAACTTGCATGATGAAAATTATCTTCATCTATTTCTGGGGTCGGGGGTCTTCGGGTCCGGGGTCTTGGGGTCCTGGGGTCTTAGGGTCCAGCGAATAGAACATGCCTGCTGGAATACATGCAGATATCGAAGAGAGCATAGCTAGTTATAGGTAAATTACTGCCACCATGACATCTCCCAAAGTTTATTCTTGGATTGACCGCATCTAAGTCATCTAATTCTCTTCATTCATTTGAAATGAGCTGGACTCAGAAGATACATTTTCTCAAGATGACAAAAGTGATGATAAAAAGTGCAGGTCAGTCTTGTGACAATTACCGGGAATTTCTTACCAATTCAAATCACGAAATTGAATCCAAGGGGGTTACTTGACTTGGATTTACTGGGGTGCACCCCTGGAGAAAATCTTTCTTACCAGGCTCCATAATTTTTCACTCCAAATGATATCCCCACCAGGAATTGAACAATGGGCATTAGAATGCTCTTGTCAGGAGGTATGAAGTAATTTTAACAAATTCTCAGTTTCTGAATGGGATGAATTCTTCAAACAGGTGCTCAGTCAGATTCTTTGTTCCTTTTGATATTTATCTCTCCTCTTGATGGTCTACAAGTTGCATACACTAATGATTAACTTGCTTTGAAATTGTATGCCAGTTAAAACAGACTGTGGCAATCGCTGCAGAGCCTTGTTGTTCTGTTGTTCATTCAATTTCTGCCATTGCAAGAGCAGTTAAGAGTGATGATTGGGTGTAAAGACACCTGAACTTTGCTTCACATTAAGCAAAGTGTGAAGGAACTATGGCGCGCCGTTCCGGACAAAAATACAATTAAAAAACATCTGTGATTGTGAAAGAAATTTGTTTCGTTATCACTTTTTGTAGACATGTTCTTATTTGGTTCACACGTGACGTTATCTAGTTGACACAAGGTAATAATTTGGTTGACATAATTTGTTATTTTTGTGATTCCATCCACTACTTTTTATCGACACAGCTTGTTACTTGTTATCGCGTTGATTTGTTACTTTTAATCAACAAACTTGCTACTTTTAATCAACACAACTCGTTACTTTTTATCGACACAACTAGTTACTTTTTATCGACACAACTAGTTACTTTTCCTCAACATTACAAGTTACTTTTAATCAACACGCTGTGTTATTTTTTATCGACACAATTTGTTGTACATTGTGACGATCCGACTTGTTGAATTTGACCTAACCGCATTCTCCTGAATGATTGACAACGGCACTTGCTATTTCTTTGAAACACAGATGTAATAAAAAATCGCACAACATGTAATAAAAAATCGCACACCATCATGGAACGTGGAACGGGATAGGGGAAGCCTTGGAATTTACATGACATGGAAATTTCAGACCAACCAAGATTAGGACTGGTGCTGGGATGATATTTGTTAAATTGTTATCATCTTCCTCGTTCCTGAGAAGGTTTTCTTGCTACTTATATACATGTATACATAAATAATTGATTTTCTAATGCACCCCTATATTATGCAATACTCTTGTAGCACATACAATTTATAGGTACAAGTAATAAAAGTAAAGAATTGCATCAATCAAAATAGCTTAGAATTGCAATAAAGTTTCTAAAAGTTACAGTCTTTTGCAAGGAAAGAGATACTTAGAAATTGTTTGAAAAAATGAGTTTTTAATGAGTTTTTAGTTATTTCCTCAGATTGTCTGATACGGAGAGGCAAAGATTTCCATGTGTGAGGTGCAGCATACTCAAATGCTCTCTTGCCAAAAGTCTACTTTCATTGACTCTTAATGCAATGACTCTAATATTGATTCTAGAATAAATTCTTACCCTGGAGTACTCTCTAAGTTCAATATGGGGCTGTCTGAGTCTGTCCGAGCCATTATCTATTTGCTTGACCCCAACTATTGAGCCTAGAGTTTTGGAGACCACGAATATTGCTATTTATTTCTGGGCCCCAATGCTGAACGTATTCATTGAATGGGCCACTGTAATGAATGACACTAAACTGCACAAATCTTCCTCTCATCAGATTTTTGGCCTAAAACACTGAATTTTTTCCATGTTGTTATACACAGACCCCAAATATTGATTTAAAGTAAGATTTCAGACCCCAAACATTGGCATGGACCCCTGTATTGATAATGAGTATCCCCAGGGGGGGGGGAGATTCTGATAACTTTTCCAACAGAGAGCTTTTTTGTACATTCTTCCCGGGGCTGGTCGCCGTCCTGGGCCCCTATGGGGGGCCTTTTCTGCTTTTATCTTGTAAAATATATATATAGTACTTTTATGTAATCGAAAATTTATTATGGACATTGTAAATACTTTTTTTATTTCTTTTTTAGTAGGCCTTAATTAGCTTTAATTTAGCTATTTCTAATTTAAGCCTATTGTAAATAAATGAATGATGATGATGATGATGATGATGATGATAATGATGATGATGATGATAATGATGATGATGATGATGATGATGATGATGATGATGATAAGATCATTTGTTACTTGCTTAGTGTTAGTGTGAAATGCTTCTTGGGTCCTGTCTGAGACAGTAAACGCCATCACGCTTTGCATTGAAGGTTTCTCGTATAGAAAGAAACTGTCTTTTCGTAACTTGATCCCCCTAACTTCATTTCAATGAATGCAGGCTTTAACAGAACAAAAAGCGCTATTAACACCTTCCAGATCCATTGGCCCGTGCTTTAACTTTTCTGAAATATGATACATTTTGGCCGCTTTAATGAATTTGTTGCTCTTCATAATCAAAGGCTTGCAGAGATCCATCACCAAATAGAGTATAGTAATATCCGGACCAGTTGCATAGGATTTAGATGAAGCACTTAACGTAATTAAGAAGGAACGCGACTTTAAACGAAAAAAGTTCAAAACAAGACACCTTGGTATAAGTAACTCGACAACACCAAAATCAATGACGACAACAACAACGACATCAGTTATTTGAAGATATGTTACAAGGATGCATGATATGACTGAGCCCTCCTTTTCTGAATCTTAGGATTATTTCCCAATCCAACGATGCAACCTTCTAAGTTAGTGGATATGAAGGAAACAGTTCCAAAATTGATCTCGGCGTTTGCACTTAAAAACCTTACTAAATTCATGTTCCATGCAACGTTTCTTGTACAATAGCTTTCTATAATGGACCTGTAAATCACAAAGGATTCAACAGGCTGCTAAGGCATAGTGGTCAAGGTAAAGTTAAATCTATGGTGAGAACAAGTCAACAGCGCTTCAATCTACCTTCACACTGCTCCGTTTTCGTTTCTATCCATTTCTGTTGATGAAAACGCTGCCTGGGCACATTGCTCCGTTTTCAAGCAAATACTCTATGAAACGATGGGCGTTCACACTGCTCCAGCAAAATGGTGTTGTTAATCCCCTTTTCAAAACAAAGCCTTTTGTTGATATCTGCCAAAAAGGCGCCAATCACGACTTTGAATACAATTGTACTAATCAACATATTAACAAAGGAATGTGAGGCGTTTTCAAATGTCTCCCTTTTGGCGTTCACACTGAAAATGGATCGTTTTCACAATTTAATGCGTTTTCATTATGTATGTATGTATGTATGTATGTATGTATGTATGTATGTATGTATGTATGTATGTATGTATGTATGTATGTATGTATGTATGTATGTATGTATGTATGTATGTATGTATGTATGTATGTATGTATGTATGTATGTATGTATGTATGTATGTATGTATGTATGTATGTATGTATGTATGTATGTATGATTTTGCCATCAAAGTAAAATACAACTATTTAAAAAGAAAAGAAATCTAATTACAATATCTACAATTTAAAATAATTACAGGCAAAAATTACATATCTTATTAATAATCTAATTTAAAAACACCCCATGGTAAAAGATGGCAGGGATAGCATTAAAAGGTCAATGCAACCTTGTTTCCATAATGGTCCCTCCAGGAGTGCTATTTAAAAGGAAAATGAAAGAAAAACGTTTTCGAGAAAAGAAAATAAAAAGTTTTCATAGTAAATAAAGTTTTGACTAGACCGGAAGTAGAATCGATGATTTCAATGACGAATAAGTATTGTTATTGGTTGTTTTTGGATTTCTAATAATATATATAGGGGCTATCATTAACACTCTGGAGATTTTTAAAGAATTGGTCTTTGATCTTGTGTTTGAAACTGTTGATGTTTGTTGCAGATTTCAGTTCTGAGGATAGGCTGTTCCATATTTTAGGTCCTAAATATGAGAGACCATTTTGCCCTGTGTTGCTTTTTCAGAAAGGTTGAATTAGTTTGTTTTTAGATCTTCGAGTTACTCGGCTCTGGCAAACTGGTAAGAACATTTCCGACATATATGATGGGGCTGCATTATCAAAAAAATTGAAAACCTTTGCAGCAGTGCATTGCTCAAACCTTTCTTTAGTGGGGAGCCAGTTAACAGTTCTAAATTCGTTTATTCCTATATGCGCTCTGTTACTTAGGTTCAAGCAGAATCTGATACATTTATTTTGAGCCGTCTGAATTTTTTTGGTTAATCGTTTATTCAACATTGGAAGCCAAGCACTGCATGCAAAGTCAAAGTGGGGTTGAATTAGTGCATTGGCCAGCAATCTCCGAAGGGAAGAATCAAGAAAAGTTTGCTTTCTGTAAAGGAATTTGAGCCTGCCATTGATTTTACCAAGGGTCCGGGTAGCCATTGACTCACCAGACAAGCCCCCGTCCAGGACACAGCCCAGGTATGTGACTGACGTATGTTGTTTGATCTTAACGTCACCTCTTCTGATGTCTAGATTTTTACTGCCGGTTCGTTTATTTTTTCTACCAAAAAGTATCGATTTTGTTTTATCCTCACTAAAATGAATGCTTAACTTGTTATCAACGAACCAATCACAAAGAGAATTAAAATTTCTGTTGAGCTGTTTTTCTATTTCTCAAAAGCATCTACACATGGAAACAGAGCAATGTAAACGGAGCTTTAAGTTGAAATTTAACAAATTTGACTTTTTAGAAGTCATCATATCAAACAACATAGACATTTTGGGCATTGCAGAAACAAACTTGACGATACCTTTCCCACCAGTCAATTCTTATTGGATGCCTTTCATCCTCCCTTTCGTTACGATAGAAATAGACACGGGGGCGAATCCTTGATAAAGTTTGGTTTTAGGAAATCTATGTGGAATCACATCATTGCACGAACTGAACTCAAAACAACTAAACATGCAGCAAAAGCATAAACAAAACTGTATACTCACGAACAACAGCACAGCGGTTAATAACGAACACAAACAGGAAGTAGCTGTCAATCAATAAACATGAGTCACCAACGAAAGGTACAAAGTCTATTTCTAACACTCCCACTTGACGAATGTTCTATTGAAAATATATCAATCAATGGTCGCTTGTAATTCCCATTAATGAGCGCAACTCGTCGAATTTTGGTCTGGGTAGTCCTTTCGTTAGAATGTCTGCCACCATCTTGTCTGTTGGACAATAAACGAGCTCAATGTCTTTCTTGTCTACAGCCTCTCGAATGTAATGGTACTTTATATCGATATGCTTGGTACGCGAGTGTGTCTTTGGATTTTTGGTAGTGCAATCGCTCCTTGGTTGTCTTCGTACAATTTGGTAGCTTTCGATTGCTTAAAACCGAGACTTTCAAGTAGGCTTCTTAACCAAATAGCTTCTTGAGCTGCCAAACATAAGGCAATATACTCAGCTTCTATGGAAGATAACGCAACAACAGTCTGCCTCTTTGATTTCCATGAAACTGTTGCACCAGCTAGACTGAACATGTATCCGGAAGTGGATTTTCTTGTAGTAGCATCTCCTGCCCAATCAGCAGCTGCATATCCATGGAGATTTATGTCGCAATCACTTGAAGACTCAAACTTTAGGCCTTGATCTAGTGTTCCCTTAATGTAACGAAGAACTCTTTTTACTCCACTCCAGTGTTCTGGGCCTGGATTAGCCATAAACTGACTTAGTACTCCCACTGCAGCTGACAAATCAGGTCTAGTTGCAATTGAAGCGTATGTCAGTGATCCAATAGCTGCTTGATACTCTCTTGTATCCACTGCATTCTCTCCATCAGCTAACCTTTCAAATCTCTTCCCTGCTTCCATGGGGGTTGATACGGCTTTGCAGTCATACATTCCGAATCTTTTCAGCACATTTTCGAGGTACGCTTTTTGATTAATGGTAAGCACTCTTGCAGCTCTATCTCGTTTGATAGACATGCCTAGACAATAGTGAGCTTCACCTTGATCTTCCATCTCGAATCGTTGTTTCAACTTGGCCTTTTCCGCTTTTAGCATGTGAACATCATTTGTGGCTAACAGAATATCATCAACATATAAAGCAATTATCATCAAACTTGCTTTCTTTCCATCTTTAGACTCTGACATTGAATAGATACAAGGATCAGCACTACTTTGAACGTATCCGGAATCTTTCAAGAAACGATCTATTGCAACATTCCAGCATCTTGCTGACTGTTTTAGGCCATAGAGACTCTTCTGCAGCTTGCAAACCATGTTAGGTCGATTTTTATCAACATAACCTTCTGGTTGCTCCATGTATATCTCATTCTCAAGATCACCATTCAAAAATGCAGTTTTAACGTCCATTTGGTGAACTTCTAAATCAAGCTGATTTGCGATAGCTAATACAGATCGAATAGAACTGTACCTAGCGACAGGAGCAAATACTTCTTCATAGTCCTGTCCTGCTTCTTGTGAATACCCTTGAGCAACTAACCGAGCTTTGTAGCGACTGACATCACCGTCTGCATTCCGTTTAACCTTGAATACCCATTTGCATCCAACAACATTCTTTCCTTTAGGTAGATCAACCAATCTCCACGTTTTGTTTTACATCAGTGACTTATATTCACCATCAGTGGCTTCTTTCCATTACTTTGCATTCTTTCCGTTGAGTGCTTCACTGATACTCCTTGGCTCTTCAGTATCAGAAACGGCAATAGAAGCGTAACTAACATCTTGGTATTTCCACCATTCCAGCAATTGTACCCAATCTATCAGGAGCTACTCGTTGTCGCTGTGATCTTCGCAGCTCTATTTCTGGTATCACAGGCTCCTCCACAGTATCTTCGGTGGGGTTTTCATCAAAGTAGACAACATCAAGCTTTGATAGCATTCCATCAATCAGCTCTTGATCCTGAAGTTTGATTTCACCATCAAGATGTTTGCTGCCAAAACTGTTCTCGATGAAAATTACATCACGACTTCTGAACATTTTCTTTGTCTCAGGATTGTAGAACTTGTACCCCTTGCTGTTGTTTGGATAGCCAGCAAAGATAGACTGAACAGATTTCTTATCTAGCTTCCTTCTCTATTCTGATCTGGTACATGGACATATGCATTGCAGCCAAATACTTTTAAGTTGCTCACATCTGCGTTAGTGCCGTGCCATTTTTCATAGGGTGTCATCTCTTTCAGGTAAGACGTCGGACTTCTGTTTCGCAAGTAAACTGCACTTGATACAGCTTCTGCCCAAAAACTTAAAGGAAGCTCAGCATGATGTTACATAGATCTGCTAGTCTCCATTATGGTACGATTCATACGCTCTGAAACTCCATTCTGCTGAGGTGTGTAAGGAATAGTGTCATCTTTCTTTATTCCTTTGCTCTTGCAATACTCTGCGAATTCACGTGATTCATATTCACTTTCATTGTCTGATCTCAAGCTCTTGACACGTTTCTCAAAAAGGTTTTCCACCAACTCAACGAATTCTTTGAATTTTTCAAGAACTTCACTTTTATGCTTCATGAAATACACTGTTGTAAATCTTGAATAATCATCAATGAATGTAACGAAGTATCTGGAACCTCCCACTGAATTAACACTCATGGGACCGCAAACATCACTGTGAATAAGTTCCAGTGGCTGAGAACTTCTACTCTGGCTTTTCTTGGGAAAGGGTTGGCGGTGTTGCTTTCCCATTGCACAGCCTTGACAATTTCGATCAACTTGATCCTTTGAATTCAAATTCAAGCCATCCACCATTGACTTTTCATGCAATAATTTGAGATTATCATACCCCAAATGGCCATAACGACAATGCCACAATGACAAAGATTTTTCATTGCTCTCTGTTTCTCCAAAGAAGGATGATTCGATGGGCTCCGAATTAAGCTTGTACAGTTTTCCATGCTTGTGCCCAATACTGTAGAGCTTTTCATCGATAAGAATCTTACAAAATTGGCCTTTGAATCTCACTTCAACGTTCTTCTGCGTCATCGAAGGCAAAGACAGCAACCTTTTCTGTATCTTAGGAACATAAAGCAAATCTTTCAGAGTAATGTTTACCTTCTCTGTGCCATCAAAAACTGATAAGTGTAAATTACCCTTTCCATATGCCAGCAATACACTGTCATCAGCAAGCTTGACATGTAAAGGATTTCTGAATGTGACATAATCTGTCATTCCTTTCTTGCTAGGCGTCATGTGCTGTGAAGCACCAGAGTCAATCCACCAATCATTTTCCGTTGATGAAAGACCTCCTGCTGATAAAGCAATTTCAGGACTGTCGTCTTCAGATTCCTGTGTGCTTTCAACTCTGTTTGCAGATTCCTGGTTTGACTGGTTTTGCGTCTTTTTTGCATCTGCTTTCTTCTTGTAACAATCTTTTGCAAAATGCCCCTTCTTTTGCAGTAAAAACATTTGAAATTCTTTGTGCTAGATGGCTTTGTTTGCTCTTGGGATTGCTTACTAAATAGTGCATCTTGACAAGCCTCATCTTTCACTGCTCCTGCACTTCCGCTCTGCATCTTATCATGCTCATGAATTAATCTATCACGCACATAGTCCCAAGTAAGTTTATCTTCTTCAATAGTTTCGAGAGCCGTGATTAAATGGTTATATTCTTCAGGCAAACTACTAATTAGAATAATAACCAAGTCCTTCTCAGCTAAGGCATCTCCCACTGCTTCTAAGTGCTCCGATAAAGTCTTGATGTAATTCACATGAGTGAGCATACTCGTGCCCTTATCCATTCGAGCAGAATACAACTTTCGACGATAAAATATCTTACGAGAGAGTGACTTTTGTTCGAAATGCTGTTCAAGGTTGTCCCAAGCTTCTTTTGCACTTTTGGCAGATCGTACATAAATTTGTAAATTTTTGGCCACTGATAAGCATACCGAAGCGAGAGCGAAATTCTCCCTCTTCCTGAATTTTCTCTGCTCAGCATCTGTAGCCCCCTCTGGCAGTTGATCCGTGCCAGTAACGATCTCCCATAGATCTTTTCCTATCAGACATATTTTCATCTGAAATTTCCAGCTATGGTAGTTGTCTCCAGTCAACTTTTCCACTTTAAAGCTTATGTCTTCAGTCGCCATCGTGATAAACAGACTCAGACAGCCAAACTGAGACCTACAAATTCAGTGAAAACTGCCCGCGATCGGCGTGATCTGGGCCCATAACCTGATAAAGTTTGGTTTTAGGAAATCTATGTGGAATCACATCATTGCACGAACTGAACTCAAAACAACTAAACATGCAGCAAAAGCATAAACAAAACTGTATACTCACGAACAACAGCACAGCGGGTAATAACGAACACAAACAGGAACTAGCTGTCAATCAATAAACATGAGTCACCAACGAAAGGTACAAAGTCTATTTCTAGCAATCCTTGTATATGTAAGAAATGGAATTCCAGCTAGGGAGCTGAAGGAGTACCAGCTTCCTGACGACATAGAATGTGGTTTTGTTTAAATAAATATCAAAAATAAAAAATGGCTTCTTGCGAATATATACCGTCCTCCTAATCAAGGAGAAAGATATTTTTTCCAGGAATTAGGAAACGCGTTAGATCACTTCAGTACAAAATTCGAAAGTTTCATCTTGATGGGAGACTTTAATACGGAAGAAAACGACGAGAATATTAGCAATTTCATGGAATCCTATAACCTTAAAAACATCGTTAAGACACCGACATGCTTTACGTCCGATAGACCTAGGACAATTGATCTGATTCTCACAAACAGAGTCTCTTATTTTCCAAATACTGTATCGATTGAAACAGGGCTATTGAACTTTCATTGCATGGTTGTAACTGTTGTAAAGGGTCGGGTGGTTTCATAAAAGGGGGCCCTACAATAATCAATTATCGGGACTACCGTAAGTTTGATATTGACAGCTTTAGGAAAGACCTCAAAGAGAGACTACTTAGACAAAGCCAGCAGGCTTTGATTAGCTATGATATCTTTGATGCGATAGTCTTAAGTGTATTGAATAAGCATGCCCCGGTGAAACAGAAATCTGTTAGAGCCACTGAAGGACCCTTTATGACGAAAGCACTCAGGAAAGCCATTAGGACCCTTTATGACGAAAGCACTCAGGAAAGCCATTATGAATCGAACTCATCTCTGCAATAGATATAACAAAGACAGAACGGACGAAAATAAGAGAGCGATCAAAAACCAAAGAAATTTATGCTTGAAACTTCTCCGTGAATCCAAGCGAGAATATTATAAAAATATTAATCTTAAAAGTCTTAACGACAATCGAAAATTCTGGAAGACAGTGAAGCCCCTCTTTTCTGGTAAAGTAAAAACTACTTCAAGTGTGACTCTGCTTGAAAATGACGAGATAGTCTCTGACGATAAAGCTGTTGCAGAGGTATTCAACGATTATTTCGCTAATATAACGAGTTCACTGGGTATAGAGGAAACAGGATCAAACGTTGTATCAGCCGATGGTATCGACGATCCTGTTGAGCTCGCTATTATTAAGTACAGTTTACACCCAAGTATTAAGAGGATAACAGAGAGTTTTCATCCTCCCGAAACGTTTGAATTTCCGCCTTGCTCGCCAGAGGAAATAATGACTCAGATAGAAAGATTAGATCATAAAAAAGCATCTCCAATTGAAAGTATTCCAGCCAGAGTTCTAAAAGAAAATTCTGATTTGCTTTTGCCACACTTGGTTAGCATTTACAACTCAAGTATTTCTGAAAGCGATTTTCCTAACGAACTGAAAGCTGGGGATATTTCCTCACTTTTCAAAAAAGATGATGCTTTAGCAAGAACAATTTTAGACCGATTACTGTTCTGTCATCAGTTTCTAAGATCTTTGAGCGGCTCATGTATGAGCATTTAATACCTTTTGTCGAGTGCTTTCTTTCTCCTCTACTATGTGGTTTTCGGAAGGGCTATAATTCGCAACATGCACTTCTAAAATTCCTAGAAACTTGCAAGATAACCATGGATAACGGAGACTTTGCTGGTGCACTGTTAATGGATCTCTCCAAAGCCTTCGACTGTCTAAATCACGAGCTACTATTAGCGAAATTGCATGCGTATGGCTTTAGTAGAAGTGTCCTCGCGCTAATTCACGGCTATCTATCGAATAGAAGGCAAAGGGTCAAAATTAACGGTTCCTTTAGCATGTGGAAAAATACTAACTTAGGTGTGCCACAAAGTTCGGTGTTAGGACCCCTTTTATTTAAAATACATATCAACGATATATTTCTTCTGATGAACGGAACCGAGATATGTAACTATGCAGACGATACTACATTGTACTCATGCGATTATGAGGTAAAAAATGTGATAACAAGACTAGAACAAGATGCAAACCGACTGACAGCATGGTTTCCAGAAACTATATGAAATTAAATGAAGATAAATGTCACTTCATTCTTTTTGGGAATAGTAAAGAAAGAGCTAATATTCACGTTGGAGAAGCCTAGATTAAAGAAAGTGACGAAGAGAAGATATTGGGCATTACCCTTGACAAGAAATTAAGTTTTAAAAACCATGTCAAAACGCTATATAAAAAAGCTAGTCAAAAGCTTCATGCTCTTGCGCGCATTTCAATCTACATGGAGCCCGAGAAACTAAAACTGTTGATGAAAACATTTGTCATGTCCCAGTTTAGCTATTGCTCGCTGATATGGACGTTTCACGATAGAAATTTGAATAATAAGATAAATAGGATACATGAAAGGGCCTTAAGAATCGCATACAAGGACAATGTTTCTACTTTTGAAAAACTGTTAGAAATGGATAATTCGGTAACCGTTCATCAGAGGAACCTGCAGTTGCTCATTATCGTGACGTTTTGTTGTTGTTGTTAATTTAGAGACCACGCTTCGCTGAGCTAGTTATGTTGATTGACATTTTTGATGATTAACGACTTTATGATTGTAGCCGTAGTTAGAGTATGAGTTGACAGAGAGCGTTGTAGAGTTTGGTCGATAGTTCCAACATGCGATAGATTTGCCCCATGGTCCATATACGATAGAGATAGGATCGTTTTGCCTGAGATTCGAGAGTATTTACGACATAAATTGGCGCCCAACGTGGGGCGGAACGAACCTAAACACGAACGAAGAGATACATATTCGCGATACCATGGGCAAAGAAACTGACGAGAAACTACAACGATTGAAAGCGTCGAGAAAGGCACATCGAGGAAAGATAACACAGTATATCAACGAAGTTAACGATGTAATAGATGGAGGAACTTTATCGAACGAAGGCCAATTTACGATCAAGAATTTGAAAACACGATTGGAACAGAAGAAAGGAACTTTAGATATTATCGATAACGAAATCTTGGCAATATGCGACGTTACAACTATAGAGAAAGAAATAGACGAAAGCGAAGAAATCAACTACAAGATAACAGAAGCACTGAACAAGATGGAACACATTTTAACTCGAAATCAGAGACGAAACGAACGAGAGATGAGTCCAAACTCAAGCTTGCATTCGACAGCGAGTACAACCAGAAGCCACGCCCGACTACCGAAATTAGATCTGCAAAAATACAACGGAGATTTGCTGAAATTTGCTGGATTTTGGGACAGATTTGAAACTGCGATTGACAATAACGATGAAATCCCAACAATTGAGAAGTTCAATTATTTACAGTATTATCTGGAGGGGCCAGCAGCAAGGGTCATTGAAGGGTTGCAAATCACCGAGGCCAATTACGAAGAGGCAAAGCAAAGAATTAGGAAACGATTCGGCAGAAAACAATTGACGATTTCGACCATTACCGATGAGCTGATCAAGCTTAAACCATGCAGTGGCGACAAACCAGGACAACTGAGGTATTTATATGATAAGATCAGCATAAGTGTTAGAGGGCTCGAAAATATGGGACTATCTAGCGAAACACATGGAGCGACATGGATCCCAATTGTGATGGGAAAACTTCCGACAGACGTACGAGTGCAAGTATCACGATTGATATCCCGAGAAATTTGGTCAATGAATGAGCTGTTGGAATTGCTTGAACGAGAAGTGGAAGCGAGAGAAATCGGAGAAGCAGCGAAAATTAGTGAAACGACAACGAGTCAAACGAGATCACATGTATCTAACCCGAACAATTGGAACCAAAACACGAGATCTACAGCCTCTGTGCTGTTTAATGAAAGCGAAAGAAGAAATTCGAATATCTGGTGCATTTATTGTAAAGGTGAACACTATTCAGCCTCATGCAGCAAAGTGGAGAATATTAATGAGCGAAAGCAGATTCTTAAAACACAAGGACGGTGCTTTCTGTGTCTACGACCAAATCACCGAGTACGAAATTGCAATTACACAACGAGAAATTGTCGACGATGCAGCAAGCGACACCACCAATCGATTTGCGATGAGATAACGAAGTCTGATAACGAAACAAGAAGAGATGCGACTACGAGCAATGCGAGCAATACGAGAAACGAACCGAGACAGGCTTCGAGCGAAAACACAACGACGAGTGCTTCTGCATCATCACGAAATGAATCACGAAGAGTCTTACTGCAGACAGCGAAAACGATGGCATATAAGGAAGGAGAATCGACGGGAGTTCCTGTACGCATACTGTTTGATAATGGAAGTCAGCGAACATACATAACTGAAAATTTGAGAAGAAAGCTGAATCTGAAACCGATGAAGAAAGAGACGGTTCATTTGAACACGTTTGGTGGCGAGAAATTCACGAAGAGTGTTTGCAGTTTAGTTAAGCTTAGCTTAAAAGGGGTTAGTGATGAGAAGGTTGAATTAACAGCCTTGAGTTTTCCCACCCTTTGCACAAATTTACCCGCGAGGGTAGATTTAACACAATACCCCCATCTAGAAAACCTAGAGTTTGCCGACGCCCTAAATTCAGAAAACGAAAATGAACCCGTAGACATTTTGATTGGATCCGACAGATACTGGGACTTGGTATCTGGAGACGTAATTAAGGGAACAGAAGGGCCCATAGCAGTAAAGAGCAAATTTGGTTGGCTTTTGTCAGGCCCTGTGAAAGCCCCCACTAATGATGAAGTAAACAACACAATATCGAATTTGTGCATAGAAGAACGTCCCCCCTTGGAAACCGAAAACGACATTTTGGCGAATGAATTAAAACGATTTTGGGATACCGAATCTTTGGGTATTTACGAAGAAAAAGAGAACAAAACACATCCGTTTTTGAAAGAAATCAGTCACGATGGTGAAAGATATGAAGTAGAGCTTCCCAGAAAAGGTTCAGAGCCTGAGCCCTTACCCGCTGACCTCGATCAAGCATTGAATAGGTTAAATTCGTTGTATTCACGTCTCGAAAGAGACAAAGAGGTTTTACAAGAGTATGATAAAATCATTGATGAGCAATTGAAGTTAGGCATAATTGAACTAGTGCCAGAAGCTGAACAAACAAGCGAATTCATCGAGCGAAATGAGACACATTATCTTCCTCATTTTGGCGTAACGAGGAAAGACAGAGAAACAACTAAATTGAGAATTGTTTTCGATGGATCTGCAAAATCGCAGGAAAATGATTTATCGTTGAATGATTATCTTGAAAATGGACCTAACTTCATACCGCCCATTTTTGATGTGTTAGCCAAATTTCGATCGAAACCAATCGCCATGGTTGCAGATATTGAGAAAGCCTTTCTGCAAATTTCTATTGCCGAAAAGGACCGTGATGCCTTGCGGTTCCTATGGTACAAAGCTTCTGATGATGAAAAGGATCCGAAATTGTTACATCTCAGGTTCCGGCGTTTAGTTTTCGGCTTAAAATCAAGTCCGAGCACTTTAGGCTACGTAATCAACGAGCATTTGAGCAAATTCGAAAACAGCAATCCCGATGTCGTTAAATTGCTGAAAAATCAATTATTTGTGGATGATTTGGCGGGCGGAGCAAATTCAGTCGAAGAAGCCTTTGAAATATTCGAGTCTTCCAAAGAAATCATGAAACGTGGAGGTTTTAATCTAAGAAAGTGGAAATCGAATTCCCCCCATCTGATGAAATTGATTCAAAACGAAGAAACCAAATTGAAAACAGATTCTAAAACCGACGAAATAAGTATGCCAGTGAGAGAAGATGATGAATCGTTTGCGAAGAAAACTTTAGGCCCACAAACAGCAGATGAGGTAAATGAGAAAGCGAAAGTTTTAGGCCTAAATTGGGACACGAAATCCGACGAATTTTATTTCGATTTTCAAGAACTGATCAAATTTGCGAATACGCTGCCCCCGACGAAAAGATCAGTGCTCAGTTTAACAGCCAAAATATTTGATCCTTTGGGATTTCTGACACCGGTCACTATCAAGTTGAAAGAAATGTTTCAGATTTTGTGCGTCGAAAATATTAATTGGAACGATGAACTTGAAGGTGACATGCGAAACAAATTCAATTCGATAATTTTTGATCTCCAAAGGCTTCAAGACGTGAAATTGCCTCGTTGTTTGTTTGAAACGAAAGCGGCCAAACTCAAAACTCATAATTTAATAAACTTTAATAAACTCATTTTCGGTAAAAATAAACTCATTTTCGGTAAAAATAAACTCATTTTCGGTTGAATAAACTCATTTTCGGTAAACAATCAGCCTACAGACAGTTGCATTCTGTTCTGTCGTGTTTGCTTAAGTGCACTAATGATTGGTACTTGAATTTAGAGGGGGGTAAGTACACTGCAGTTACCTTTGTGGACCTCAAAAAGGCTTTTGACACGGTAAATCATGAAATATTATTGCAAAAACTTGAGCTTTACGGTATTCATGATAAAGAAATGAAATGGTTCTGCTCTTATTTAACTAATAGAAAGCAATGTTGTAAGGTAAATGGGAAGATTTCGAATATAGAATCTATAACCTGTGGAGTACCACAGGGGTCCTGTCTAGGGCCTCTGTTATTTACCATATATATCAATGACCTCCACCTACAGATGAAACATTGTGACGTTAACATGTATGCTGATGACACAAGCCTTATGTTTGCGTCGGACTCGGTTACGCATATTAACGACTGCGTCAATGATGACCTGAATAACCTTAAATCTTGGCTTCAAGGTAATAAATTGTCCCTGAATGTTGCTAAGACACATAGTCTTGTAGTCGGCAGCAGAAAGCGACTGAAAGATATAAATGATGAAAGAGTAGCAAAGCCCTCTTTCGTAGTAGGCGAGGCGAATGTTTCCATAGTAGAAAATATCAAATACCTTGGGGTAATCGTTGATAAACATTTGAGCTGGGACGAACAAATTTCAGCAGTGACGAAAAAAGTTTCACGTGGTTTAGGGATGTTACGTTTTTCCAAAAAGTATCTGCCCATTGTTACTGTACAAAAAATGTACAGAAGTTTGGTGGAACCATACTTCAGATACAGCTGCCCGGTATGGGGAGTTGCCGGCATCAATGCTATCAATAGGCTGCAAAAACTCCAAAATAGGGCGGCGAGAATCGTCACAAACAGTGCTTACGATGCTTCTGCCTTACCCATTATCAAAAAACTTGGTTGGCCCACCATAAATGAACTTATCGAATCAGAAACCTTGAAGATGGTGTACAAATCGGTAAACAACCAAGCTCCCATTTACCTTACAGAAATGTTTGTCAGGCTGTCCGATGCATGCAAGAGAGAACTTCGCAATACTAAAACAGATTTGGCCGTTCCTCGTCGCAAATCGGCTTTCGGCCAGAAATGCTTTTCATATAAGGGTGCTAAATTATGGAACGATCTTTCGGTTGAAGTAAAATCATCAAAATCTTATGAAATATTCAAAAAACGTATCAACAATGCCAACACCGAATGCTGATTCTCTCTTTCATGCTATAGTTAGCATCATTTTAATTTGATCATAAGAAAATTTTGTAAATAGGGTTTTTTTAGTTATGTATGCTTTTGTTAGCTTTGTATTTATTTGCACGGCCCACTGTAAATCAGTCCTTTGACTGACGTGGCCACCGTGCCTAAACAATTTAAAATCAAATCAATCAAATCAAACCGACGGAGTTTGAAGTCCACGGCTTTTCAGATGCGAGCTCAACCGCTTATGCAGCTTGCGTGTATCTGCTCACAAGGTACGATGATGGATCTGTTTGTGTCAATTTGATTGCCTCTAAATCGAGAGTTTCACCCATCAAAAAACAGACAATACCCAGATTAGAGCTTCTTGGTGCACTGATTTTGTCTAGACTCATGCAAAGTGTTTGTCAGTCATTAGAAAGCGCGATGAATGTCAAATTAAAGCGTTATTTCTGGGTCGATTCAAACGTCGTGCTCTGTTGGCTAAGAAATGATAGAATTTGGACAACTTATGTTCAAAACCGAGTAAACGAGATTCGAGCACAATCTTTAATTGAGGAATGGGGTTACTGTCCTGGAACGATGAATCCTGCAGATTTGCCCTCTCGAGGCATCAAATCGAATGAGTTAGTCAAAAGCAGTCTTTGGTGGACTGGACCCGAATTTTTGAAATCGAAACCAGAATTTTGGCCTAAACCTCCCTCGAACTCAAATTCACCAAAAATTGCATATGGGGAGGCCTTGAAACAACGCGATACCGAAACACATGCCCTTTCAGTCAATGAAAAGGAAAATTCTGAAATTATTGCAATTGAAAGATTCAGTTCGAAAACGAAATTATTACGCACAATGGCCTGGGTACTTAGATTCATAGCGAAATTGAAAGCAAAAGTTTCGAAATCAAATTTGAATATTGAACACGAATCGGATACGCTTACTTCAAACGAAATAGAACACGCTGAGAAGACAATTTTGAAACAAGTTGAAAACGAATCTTTTGTAGAAGAAATTGAATATTTGAAAGAAAGAAAAGGTAAACCGCCTGAGCTCGTACACGATTTTGATTTATTTCTCGATGATGAAGGGATATTACGATGCAAAACTCGCTTGCAAAATGCACCCGTAATTGATACAAGTAAACGACCGATTTTGCTGCCAAAAAGGCACCATTTTACGACTTTAGTTATTCGAGAAATACACGATTCTATTGCGCATAGTGGTGTACGCATGACCTTGTCAGTTGTTCGTGAACGTTACTGGATTCTGCGTGGAAGAGAAAGCGTAAAGTGAGTTGTTAGAAATTGCTTGTTATGCAAATGGTTCTCAGAAAGAGCGTTTGCAACAGCACCTTCGTTATCGTTACCAGAATTTAGAACTGACGAAGGACCCCCTTTTGTAAATATAGGATTGGATTTTGCTGGACCTTTATATATACGAGGTGCACAAGGAAATACGTCGAAAAGTTACATTTGTTTATTTACATGTGCATCAACACGCGCAGTACACCTCGAACTTACAGAAAGTTTAGATACTGAGTCATTTTTACGAGCATTTCGACGATTTACGGCTCGTAGAGGATTACCAAAATTGATTCTGAGCGATAATGCGAAAACCTTCAAGTCTGCGAGTATCGATATTCGAAAAATAGTCAGATCAAAGGCCGTTTTGAATTATTTAGCGAATCGAAATATCGAGTGGAGATTCATACCGGAGAGGGCGGCCTGGTTCGGCTCTACATACAAACGCATGGTTGGTTCTGTCAAGAAATGTTTGCGAAAAGTAATCGGCAGATCAATTCTTCGTTACGACGAGCTGAACACGTTATTGATTGAAGTAGAAGGCATAGTAAATTCAAGGCCTATTAGTTATGTTTACGACGATTCAGAAGGTGTTTCGTACGCTTTAACACCAGCACATTTGATATATGGTCGTCGAATTACGACAGTACCATCTGACACGCATTTCGAGATTGTTAGCACGAATCAGTCCTTAACACGAAGAGCGAAACATCATCGACGATTACTCGAAATGTTTACGAAGTTATGGAGAAGAGATTACTTGTTGAGTTTGCGAGAAGGAGTTACAAAGAATGATAAGTTGAGTTCAAAATCTCAAATCAAATGTGGAGATATCGTATTGTTGTTGAATGAAAAGACACGACGAGCTTTTTGGAGACTGGCGAGAGTCGAAGAAATTTTAGCGGGAAAAGATGGAGTCGTACGTGTTGCAAAGATACGAGTGTTAAGCAATGACAATCGAGTTACAATATTGAGACGCAGTGTGAAGCATTTGATACCCTTGGAAGTTCCAAGCGATGATGATGTGCAGACAACAATAGCAAACAATGAAGATCAGGTGGAGAGGAAGCAGACTGCGAAGGAGAGTGAAGAACAGCAAGAGACGACAAGATCGAAGAGGACTGCAGCAATCATGGGAGAACTAGTAAGACGACTTCAACAAACGTGAGTTTATCTTTTACATTAATTTTCGTAGTTTTAGATGTTTGATCATAGGTATTTGATCAACCCGGGGGAGTATATCGTGACGTTTTGTTGTTGTTGTTAATTTAGAGACCACGCTTCGCTGAGCTAGTTATGTTGATTGACATTTTTGATGATTAACGACTTTATGATTGTAGCCGTAGTTAGAGTATGAGTTGACAGAGAGCGTTGTAGAGTTTGGTCGATAGTTCCAACATGCGATAGATTTGCCCCATGGTCCATATACGATAGAGATAGGATCGTTTTGCCTGAGATTCGAGAGTATTTACGACACTCATCGTAGAGATCTACAAAACAAAATATAATCTAAATCCCAGCTTTATGAAGCAAATTTTTTTGAGGAAAAAGAAATGTCTTACAACCTAAGGTGTTCTGATAGACTGCGACTACCAAAGGCGAAAACAACCTGCCTTGGAATCGATACAATCAGATTTATGGGGAAAAAGGTATGGGAGACACTACCAGCAGAGCTGAAAAACATGGATTCCCTTCAAATCAAAGCCCATAAATGCCATGCCTGCAACTGCAGATTATGTAAAGTATTTTATCCCAATTTAGGCTTTTTATTGTAAATTACGTCTTCACTTCAATCTTATATGTATTTTTTTTAACTAGTTGGCCTTAATTAGCAATTTAGCTATAACATTTAGCCAACTTTAAATGAAAGAGTTAATAATAATGATAATGATAATAATAATGATAATAATTTTTAAACATCATGTATCATTTTCATCAAAAATCCACTTAATTACAATCTAAGAATTTAGAAACCATTACAGCAATCTCATATTTGGCAAGCTGAATGGAATGCACAACGGCTAAATAAAAGCTAAGGAAGGAAAAAAATATTCGTATAAACCTATTTCCGATATTACAATGAAATGACAAGATTTACCATGAAAGCAATTCTGTTTCTGGCCAGTTACTGTCCTTCTTACAAAATAAAAAGTATGTGCATCTTATGCAAACATTTATTAGTTTTTTAACAATATAATCCTCTTCACTCTTGGATAGGCCTAGTTCTTGCAACATTGTCTTCAGATTATGGCTTTCCTTTCCAATTATTCCTAAGGCTCCCAGTGATAAATTTACAAAGAGAACCTTTTCGTACTTATTTTGTTCACGACGTCCTTGTAAGTTTTCAATCAGATCTGCATATTTTTGCTCTTTCCTTTCAGCATTCTTAGAGATATTAGTTTCAAATCCAACGGTTAGTTCCAATATGTACAGCAATTTTCCTTTGATTATCACCATGTCAGGTCGCAAATCATCACCAGTTATCACTGAAGGTGAAGAATATCTTTCCAGATCAGCATGCACACATAAGTTTTCTTTTAATCTAAGGTAATCAGCAAGATTTTTAAGAATAGAATCATGTCTCCATGTGTATCTCCCCTCGTTCAAGTGAGCTGCACATCCACCAATTACGTGTCCTAGTGTTTGTGGGGCACTGCATACACTGCATTGAGCACTAGCTGATTTCTTCCAGGTAAACATGTTTTTGTTTGTGGCTAGTGTATTGTTTAAATACCGTATACAGAAGTTGAATATGTTTCTTGGCATCTTATCAAATGTTGAGAGCCACAGTCCCTTGTATGCTGGCATCACTGCATTCCAAATTGCGCGAATGATAAATCCCTGTGACGTCAGTTTGGTCGTTATGTGATCAGTTGTCGTTGCTCTCATATCTTTTAGGACCTCTCGTGTGGTAATATGATAATATAATATGATATAATATAATATAATATAATGTAATATAATATAATAATATAATATAATTATATAATATAATATAATATAATATAATATAATATAATATAATATAATATAATATAATATAATATAATATAATATAATATAATATAATATAATATAATATAATATAATATAATATAATATAATATAATATAATATAATATAATATAATATAATATAATATAATATAATATAATATAATATAATATAATATAATATAATATAATATAATATAATATAATATAATATAATATAATATAATGTAATATAACATAATATAATATAATATAATATGATAATGATAATAATGATAATAATAATAATAATAATAATAATAATAATAATAATAATAATAATAATAATAATAATAATAATAATGGACACTTTCATTCTCATAAATAAAACTTACAACAAGATGAATATTTAAAAATATAAAACTTAACAGTATAAAGAATTTATTCGTGACTACCACTCTCCATAAAAGGGCATGCTAGTCAAGCCTTACTGCCTTCAACAATCTTACGTCTTTAGAATGTTAAAATTTCTGGATTGGTCCAGTTTTTGTCTTTTCTACAAAATATATAATACGTTGTCCTTATACAGATGTTTATCATGTTTCTAATAATGTTTTTTTGATTGGAGCTCCGAAAGTCCGATGCTCTTTAATGCTTGCATTATGCCATTTCCATTATCATCCCTGCATATCAATCCTAGGGCGCTCATGCTCAGATTCACAAATGTTACTTTCTCGAACTGCTTCTTGAGATCAACAATGGTAGAGTTGTATTTTCCAATCTTTCTTGCACAATTTTCTTTTACGTTGGTAATAAAACCACAGGTTAACTCTAGAACGATGACGATCTTCTCTTGATAGACTATGACGACATCTGGTCGCTTTAGTGTTCCGGTGACAACTGTAGGGCAGGGATAGCCTGGAATATCAGCAAAGATTCTCAAGCCCCTCAGGCCATCAATGCTACTCAAAAGAGTCGCCAGGATGGATTTATGCCGCCACGTATATCTGCCTTGTTGTAGATGAACTTTGCAACCCGAAACAACGTGCAAAAGGGATTGACTATTTTCCTTGCATGCAAGGCATGTGTCCATGGTTGCTTTTCCCCACAGGACCATATTCTTTAATGTAGCTAGAGTATTACTCATGTATCTGTTCGTGAAGTTGTAGATATTTGATGGAAGAATGTCTCTTACATCTATCCATAGCTTTTTGAGTTGCTCATTGCTGAGGGTCCACATCTGTTTCACGATGTACCCTTGATACTGTAGATCATTTGAAATCTTTTCGATTTGTTTGGCTCTCACAGATTTTGTCACGTCACTTGTATCTTTATATTGATCAACCTGGATGCTTTCTTGTGATGTAGCTTGATGTAAATAATTTATATCGGGATTCGGAGATTTCTTCAGACAATTACGCTTGGTTGTTTGACACTGCAGATACTTTGTTGAAACCTTAATGACGTTTAGACCAAATTTTTCCTTAGAGAGTGTCACTATATCAAGTGTGCTATTAATTGGAATTTCTAGCCATTTTCTCACGAATGATGAGCTGATCGAATCAAGAGTTTGTTTTACCCAAGTGATGTTTATATCCGATATCGTAAGGTCCCAGTTTATTTTTGACATCAGGAACTTCGAGTATAGTTGTATTTTATGTTTTGGGTGAAGGGGTAACCTGTCTATGTCTTCCAATATCCTCTTGCATTTTTCGACTAGCGATGTTTTATGAGCATCGTTGTCCATATGGAAATCAAAGACCCTTCCTAGATACGTGAACCCCTCATTCATTCTCACAGGTGGTATTACTGCATCATTGGTGGCTAATTTCGGGGAGTATTTAACAGATGCAGTATTTACTTTTTGTATTCCGAAGGTCTTGCACTTATCTACTCGGATGATCATGTTAGCCCATTTCGTCCACCTCGTAAAAGCATTTAGTAAAATTTGGTTTTCGTACTGCTGACCTGTTATGATGGCTGCATCGTCAGCAAATTGATACCAGTGTCTCGGGCTGAGATGCTGAGAATATCGATATCCCAATTGCTCGAATTCTTTAGATTCGATGGAATTGATGAAGGTACTAAATATCATATTGAACAACAATGGGCTGAGGCAGTCTCCTTGCAATACACCTCTTTCTATTGGAATGAAGGGCGTTGAGTACGAAGATGTTGTCACGGAGGTTTGGAAGCCAGTATAGAGGTCTGAAATTAAGCTTTTCATCTCTGTTGGGATGTGATGGTATTCAAGGATACAATTCATCAAGTTGTGATGCCAAAGGCAATTTTCAGATCGATCAAAGTAATTACAAGTGCCCTTTGGTGTTTCTTAGCATGCCTTATGAGGTGTGCCATTTGAGCTGTGTGTTCAATCGTACCCGTTATCTTTGGGGTAAACCCTTTTTGAATGTTGTTTTCTGCATATCCGTTTTGTGACAAGAATTCAAAGATCCTATTTCTCATGAATGACGTCATGACCTTCAAAGCCGTACATTGGAGCGTAATTGGACGAAAATGAGACGGGTCGTCCGTTGTATCTTTTTTATTGATCAAGATAGTGACGGCTTTTTTCCATGTGTCTGGAATTGTTTTCGCCTTCCACGCCTGTGATATTATCTCTGTCAGGTATGTCCTGAGGTAAGGTGAACGTTTCAGTGCAATAATCGAGATTTGATCGAGGGGACATGGAGACCCGGATGTTTTCATTTTCCGTATAATGTTCGTAATTTCACGGTATGTTGGAGGATTTATGTTGAATTGAATTGCTGGTGTCGCAAGCCGGGGTATCCAATCTGGAATTAGAAAGACTCTATTTGGTCATAGTGCTTTGAATGTTTGATAGAAATAATAATAATAATAATAATAATAATAATAATAATAATAATAATAATAATAATAATAATAATAATAATAATAATAATAATAATAATAATAATGATAATAATAATAATAATAATAGAAGGAAATGGAATAAAGAAGTTAACAAGATTGTGATGAGATGTTTTTATAGGAGTGAGCCAACCAAGAGAGGCTATAGGAAAAGGATGCTTGGCATATGGAAAGAGCTCGGTGTTTTTGAGATAAGTGAACAGTGCCTGGTTGATAAAGCAAGAGCAATAAGAACAAATGAATGGTTATCCGAAATAGAGCTAGAAGAGATACAGATAAATACAGAAAGTGATCATATGGAAGCTGATGTAAGAGCATCAAGTGATAGTGAGGATGCCGCTCAAAGAATAGAGCTTGAAACAAAAGACGAAGCTGAAGAGCATGAAACAGCAGCTGAAACTGATAACAGTGCTGACAATGACTTATCTGTGCAAGATCTTTGTAATACGTTGAGAAGGGAAGGAGTTTCAGAGGAGGATATAGATCTCGTGAAATTAGTACTTGAGGAGAAAGAAAAAGGAAACGCACCTCCCGATAGTCTAAGAAATGTTTACCATAAGACATTGAAGCAACATGCAGCAAAAGTAAATGGGATATTGAAATACATACCAACTAGAGATATAACAGATATGAACAATTTGTTACTCGCGGCTGGAAGAGTGGTACAAATGAAAGTAGGCATGAAAAAGAATGAAAATGGGAAGGCAAAGGCACCATTATGGAAAAGAAGGCTCCAGTCTAAGATGTCAGGCATAAGAAAAGATCTTGGCCGTGTTGAGCGTTGGAAGAGAGGTGAATTAGCGAATGTTGACCTTAAGTATGAATTAGAAAGGAAATACCTTGTTAAGAAGAAGGGGATAAACGTAGTGATAGAAGAGTTAAAACAAAGAATGAAGGCCATCCAATACAAAATAAAGAGATACGAGGATAGAACTGAACAGTATAAGCAGAATAGAATGTTCGAAACAAATCAAAAGAGACTGTATGAAATCATTGACGGCCTCCACAGGAATAACGAA
This sequence comes from Aurelia sp. 4 Dawson et al 2005, assembly GCA_964019985.1. Lineage (NCBI taxonomy): Eukaryota > Metazoa > Cnidaria > Scyphozoa > Semaeostomeae > Ulmaridae > Aurelia > Aurelia sp. 4 Dawson et al 2005. The sequence continues at coordinate 14,017,405 of OZ026497.1, forward strand.
GAAGCACCTAACGCTGGAGATTGTTTAGAGTTTTGGAGTGGAATATGGAGGAAGCCAGCCAATCACAACGCCGATGCAGAATGGCTTACAAAGCTGGAGAAAAAGCTCAAGAATGTTGAGAAGCAAGATGATATATTGATAGATTCTGGAAAAGTTCGGGTACAGCTCAGTAAAGTACCCAATTGGAAATCACCGGGGCCTGATGGACTGCAGGGTAACTGGCTCAAGAATTTCACTTCATGTATAGACAGGATCGCTAAACATCTCCAAGAATGTTTGGTTACGTACAATGTGCCAGGGTGGATGACCAGAGGAAAAACGAGTTTAATAATGAAGGATACGGAAAAGGGGCCTATAGTAAGCAACTTTAGGCCAATAACATGCCTACCTCTAATGTGGAAGCTGTTGACCTCAGTCCTTGCGAATGCTATGTATGGTCACCTTGACGGAAAAGGACTGCTCGTGGATGAACAAAAAGGCTGTAGAAGGAAATCAAGAGGCACAAAAGATCAGTTACTAATCGATAAGATGGGAATGAGAAGTTGCAAGAGGCGTTTATGTGGGTTAGGAATGGCTTGGATTGACTACAGAAAATCGTATGATTTGATACCGCATACATGGCTGTTGAAATGCATGAAGATGTTTGGAGTTGCAAGCAATATGATATCTTTACTGGAAAACAGTATGAATACTTGGAGAACGGACTTAACATCGGGCAAAAGTGTCTTTGGTGAAGTTAGGATAAAGAGAGGGATATTTCAGGGAGACAGCTTGTCTCCTCTCCTTTTTGTATTGGCCCTAATCCCATTGACTTTGACTCTTAGAGAGGTTAAAGCAGGGTATGATCTGAGAGAAAAAGTGAGGATAAATCATCTACTATTTATGGATGACCTGAAATTATATGGCAAAAATGAAAACCAAATAGATACACATGTCAACACAGTAAGAGTATTTAGCGATGACATCAGAATGGAATTTGGAATCAGCAAATGTGCGATCTTGATCATGAAGAGAGGAAAGATTGTGAAATGTGATGCTATTGTTATGCCAGATAATGAAGTTATGAAAGGTCTTGAAGAAGAGGGGTTCAAATATTTAGGAATTTTAGAGATCGACAACGTAAAACACGAAGAAATGAAGGAGAAACTGAAGAGGGAATATATCAGGCGGGTTAGATCAATACTGAAATCCAAACTGAATGGTGGAAACACCATCCAAGCAATAAATGCCAGGGCTGTATCAATCATCAGATATGATGCAGGAATAATTAACTGGTGGGTAGATGAGCTGAAAGCCGTCGATAGGAAAAGCAGAAAGTTGCTAACAATCTATAGAGCATTGCACCCACAGGCGGATGTTGACAGACTCTATTACAAAAGAGCAGACGGTGGCAGGGGTTTAATCAGTATTGAGGATTGCGTTGAGATTGAGGTAAACAGTTTGTATAGCTATGTAGCGTGGAGCAAAGAACCATTTTTAAAAGCAGTAAAGGAAGAAAACTTGTTGGGCGCTGGGATGCCAAAGGAGGCAATCAGGGTAAAAAGAATGGAATCTTATAAAGAGAAGGTTTTACATGGTCAGTATGAGAAGTTGACTGCAGGCATAAGAAGTTCTGATTCATGGGAATGGCTGAGGAAAGGTACGCTGAAGAAGGAGACAGAGGGGATGTCAATGGCAGCCCAGGATTAGGCGTTGAGGACGAATGCTATTAAGAGCCGCATAGACAAACAAGATGTTTCACCTTTTTGTAGAATGTGTGGAAAACGAGAGGAATCTATTGCGCATGTAGTGGCTGAATGTGAAAATTTGGCCCAGAACCAGTACAAGAATTGGCGGCATGATAGAGTTGGGAAAGGAATTCACTGGGAGCTTTGCAGGAAATATGGGTTCGATTGTACAGAGAAATGGTATGATCATATTCCAGAAGATGTTTTAGAGAATGAAAAGGCAAAGATCTTATGGGATTTTAGAATTCAAACAGATCAGCAGTTGAATCACAACCGACCTGACATCGTAATACACGATAAAGAGAAAAATGAATGCAAAATCATTGACGTTTCATGCCCGTTTGATGGAAGAGTGATCGAAAGAGAAGAGGAGAAGAGGGAAAAGTATGAAGATCTTAAAAGGGAAGTAGCAAAACTATGGAATGTCAGGAAAGTGATGATAATACCAATCATCATTGGAGCTCTTGGTACGCTGAGCAAAAACTTTAAGAGATATGTTGAGCAACTTGAAATGGGACAAATGACATCTTTATTACAAAAGACTTGTGTACTTGGCACGGCGAAGATAATTAGAAGGACTCTGGACACCTAAGATTGAGGGATTCAATCCGCTGCCCAGAAAAAGCCGCCAAACAACAAAAAGGCGTGAAGAAAGGTCAATAATAATAATAATAATAAAAATAATGATAATAATAATAATAATAATGATGATAATAATAATAATAATAATAATAATAATAATAATAATAATAATAATAATAATAATAGTTCGTCCTGGGTATGACATAGAACTGCATCCGGTTGCGGAGTTTCGACGTGGGAGAATGAGGTTACCCTTTGCCACAACTACCTCCAGGTCACCCTTGAGCAAGGTGTAGTACCTGTTAGCTCTCCCCGAGGCCTTGAAGTACCGGGTTGGCGTCCGGCGGGGGCTAGTCTGTCTCATGGGTAGGAGGACTCTTTAGTCTTGGTTGACAACCCTCCTAGAGATGGTGTCTCGATAAAAACACTGGTGGTTGTGTCACCTTATCACCACTACCCTCATTAAGAGTGAAATAAATGAATAATCACAGTGAAATAAATAACGACGTAAATGGGGCTGGAACTTCATGTGAAGGTCCCACGTTCGGTAGGAGGAGTGACGAGGCTGCTCAGACCGTCATCATGTGAAATCCTCGTCAACCAGAGAAGTCAAGGACAACTTGGACGAAGGCATTGAACAAAATCGTAATGACATGCTTCTTCAAAAGTAACCCTAATGTTAGAGGTTACAGACAAAGAATGCATAAGATCTGGAAAGAAGAAGGCTTGTTTGAGCTGTCTGAGCAGAAATTAGCGGGGCAAGCTCGAGTGATCAGAACCAATGGTTGGCTATCTGAGGTTGAGCTAGAAGAGAGTAGGAGAGAAATCGAGACCGAATCAAACGTACAAGATGGTGATCTGAATAGGGAGGTAACGGAACAAAGTAAGGCATGAGGCTAATGGAGATCCAATGACAAGGGCTGAGGATTCTGAAAGAGTGAATGCAGTGGAAAATGTCGAGGACAGGATGAAAGCTGATGGTGTAGGAGATGATGACATTAGGGTGTTGAGGATGTTACAAGAGGAATTATTAAAAAATGAGATAGAAGACCCAATAAATCTGAGGTTCTGTGATAGAAGAAAGCTGAAAGAGGTAACGGCTCAGGTAGATAGAGTCATCCCATACTTGGAGTCAAGCAATCTTCTTCAATGCAATAAGATTATGAAAGCTACCGGATGCGTAGTAGGTAAATTGCTTGGTATAAAGAAAAGACAACCTAAACAGAAACGAGACCCATGGTGGAAAAAACGATTAACCAATCAAATAGGAGAACTCCGGAAAGAGATAGGGAAACTGGAAAGCTTGAAGAATAACACAATAGCAAATAAGGCCTTAAAGGAAAGATTATACGAAGAGTATAAACTCAAGAAAAGAGAATTGAAAGTTGTCATTGAAGAACTGAAACAGAGAGTAACAGCAAAAAAAGAAAAGATAAAACGTTACGATAACAGAAATGAGCAGTTCCAACAAAACAGACTCTTTCAAAATAATCAGAGGAGACTGTTTGAAAAACTGGAGGGTATGGAAAGAGGATGCGACGAGGTACTAGATAAAGAGGCAACTAACCTTTTTTGGAGGGAAATTTGGGAGAAAGATGTCTCACATTAAGATACGGCTGAATGGATCAGAAAGGTAGAAAAAGAGGTGGACGTTAGAACTGGGAAACAGAATGACCTTTATGTAACGCCAGAAATGTTAAGAAAGCAAGCAAACAAACTCACAAACTGGAAGTCACCCGGACCAGACGGAGTCCAAGGCTTCTGGATAAAGAGCATCAAGTCGTTACACTCCAGAATGGCTGCAATGTTCAATGATTGCCTTTTATCAGGAGTTATACCAGTCTGGCTTACTAAGGGCAGGACAGTACTTATAATGAAAGACAAGTCCAAAGGCAAGGAAGTTACCAACTACAGACCAATAACCTGTCTGGCTCTGATGTTGAAGCTCTTCACAAGCATTCTATCAGAAGAGATTTACAAACACCTTGAAGAGAAAGGTTTGTTGCCCGAAGAGCAGAAAGGTTGTAGAAAGAGGTCAAGGGGTACTAAAGATCAGCTACTCATTGACAAAGCCATCATCAAAAATTGTAAAAGAAGGAAAGTTGGTCTAGCCATGGGCTGGATTGACTATAATTAATACTCTCCATTCCGCGTTTATACCGAACATTGGCTTTTGGAGATATTTTTATATCACTAATTCGAAAACCTTACGAGATTTTCAGAACAAACAAGGATTCTTACGGATTGTGGTAGGTTTTTCATGAAAATAGAAGGATCTTTGCAAAAGGTGCATGACATTTTTCTTCTTGTTTGATGTTTTTGTTATTTTTGTGAAGCACCCCCTCGTATTCATGTGCTCAGAATGATCAGGGGCTCTCAGGTTGTTTAGGCCCAAAATGCGAGAGTCTGTTATTTTGCTCGGTCTTTCAAAGACAGAATTCTTAGGCCAATGAAAGACATTCGTAAAACTGGACATCAAGCTTCTATCACACAAAAGCCCGAACGAACAAAATGACGTTACATACATCTACTATCAACCATAAAGATAAATGGGGAATGGAGATGTATCTTGTGGCGTAAGGAATGTCCTCAAGTGCTTTTGAAAACGAGCTCCTACGCGTCGGAGTCGTAACTGAAACACGGGGGCTCCTAAACGATCCACGCAAGCGACGCAGACAGGAGCGAGCCCGGCCTCAGTGAAATTTCCATAGACTGTAGTTTTGAAACCCAACTCCCACCGATCCAGGCAAACGACCCAGACAGAAGTTGAGCAACTTGGAAAAAGGAAACAGTGAATTTTTCCTAGCCTGTACTATTTAAAGCCTAACTCCTACCGATCCAGGCAAGCGACCCAGACAGGAGTTAGGTAAGTATCGGGAAAATGCGAATCTATATTTTTCAAATCTGGAGTTTAGTCTATTGAATATACTGTGACATTTAGAGAGTCTATGGGAAAGGTGTGCTGCGAAGGACACTTACGCCACAAAATGAAAGCATCTCACGCTACATATAATTCATGTAGAAACGATTTATAATAAACGCTAATACAAAATCATCGCTACTGAAACTAAAATGTCAAACTGTCCATTAAATGAAAAGGTTTCTTTCTGAGTCAGCAGATGAAGCCTGACTATTTAACAATACGCAATAATTATAGTGCATCCTGAAGAGTGAGTGTGACCGATATATCGATTCAGGCGGATTTGGGTAACTTCTACTTGGTAAGCTTTCTGGGAGGGTTTGGGTGGGACTTCGAAAATTTCTTACTGCTTTCGTGTACGTTGTAAGAGAATGAGGTGGGGCTGGTTGTTTTCATGCGATCATATCGCTTACTCTCGCTTCCCCTGATTGGGTGAAGACATACAATGACTTTTTGTGTTATTGGCCGACTAAAGTCACGTTGGTAAGAAAATTGATCCCATTGGCTGTCTCGCATCCTATTTTGGTGCGGTAAGGTCACCTGACTTTCTTGGCAGTACTTTCCCACGGCATTTTTCCTGGCTGTCGTTATAAATAACATATGCAATTAACGCTTCTAATGTCACTTGTATCGTTTGTAATCCGCGCTTTGAAAGACCGTTACCTAATGCCCTTGTTCTCCTAGCTACACAAAATCGCACCTCGTTTATTCGCAGGAGACCGCGTTAATTGCCCCGACCAAACCGCTCTTGGGTTGTTAGCCATTCGCTAGTTGTGTGTTGATTTGGTCCTATAATCCCCATTGAGAGTGATCTCAGTGTCCTTAGTCTTTCCTCGGGGAATTCATAATATTTGGCGAAAAGAGATGGTCTGTAGATTGCAGATCTCTGTTAAATTCCCCGCAGTGAGGGTCTGGGTAAGAGCTTCAGGTCTTTTAGGTTTCCAACTCACTCTAATGCGAGAGGTGCGGAACGAGGTTTCTAAGGCCTTACACAGTGGCTGCAGGAGACTATTAACCGCATTTGATGAAGTTTCATCAAATTTTGAATTAATACTCTCCATTCCGCTTTTATACCGAACATTGGCTTTTGGAGATATTGTTATATCACTAATTCGAAAACCTTACGAGATTTTCAGAACAAACAAGGATTCTTACGGATTGTGGTAGGTTTTTCATGAAAATAGAAGGATTTTTGCAAAAGGTGCATGACATTTTTCTTCTTGTTTGATGTTTTTGTTATTTTTGTGAAGCACCCCCTCGTATTCATGTGCTCAGAATGATCAGGGGCTCTCAGGTTGTTTAGGCCCAAAATGCGAGAGTCTGTTATTTTGCTCGGTCTTTCAAAGACAGAATTCTTAGGCCAATGAAAGACATTCGTAAAACTGGACATCAAGCTTCTATCACACAAAAGCCCGAACGAACAAAATGACGTTACATACATCTACTATCAACCATAAAGATAAATGGGGAATGGAGATGTATCTTGTGGCGTAAGGAATGTCCTCAAGTGCTTTTGAAAACGAGCTCCTACGCGTCGGAGTCGTAACTGAAACACGGGGGCTCCTAAACGATCCACGCAAGCGACGCAGACAGGAGCGAGCCCGGCCTCAGTGAAATTTCCATAGACTGTAGTTTTGAAACCCAACTCCCACCGATCCAGGCAAACGACCCAGACAGAAGTTGAGCAACTTGGAAAAAGGAAACAGTGAATTTTTCCTAGCCTGTACTATTTAAAGCCTAACTCCTACCGATCCAGGCAAGCGACCCAGACAGGAGTTAGGTAAGTATCGGGAAAATGCGAATCTATATTTTTCAAATCTGGAGTTTAGTCTATTGAATATACTGTGACATTTAGAGAGTCTATGGGAAAGGTGTGCTGCGAAGGACACTTACGCCACAAACTACACCATGGTGTGATTCCCCATAGACGAATCAAATTTGCCTCGCTAATCTTTGCGAGGCTTGAATGAGTGTTTCTGTTGGCGTGCGAATGTATTTTTCAATGCAGTCCGAGGACCAACGCCCTTATGTCTTGATGAGCCAAGCTGGGAGCTTGGCAGCCCCGTTGCAGCTCCTATTCAAAAGCTGTGGCCGGCATAGTGGGTTGGGTCCAATCCACCTATTGACCGAAGGTTGCGCACATTTTTCGTAAATTATTTGCGGCTGAAAGGTTTGCCGTTTTGGTACGAAAAGAGCGGGCTATTGATTGGCGAGTTCTTTATCGAAGTAAATCTGGAGAGCTTTTACGGGGCAAATTTCGGCGTCTGCTGCACTCAAGATTATTTGTATTCCTTTTCTGAATGGGTCCTTTTTGGACGTTGTAATGTTGATACTGACTGATGTGGCTGTAACCAAAGAGGGATAGAAAAATAGACCTCTACTAAATATGAAATTTGACCCACCAATATGAGCATTACGTCCATTATGACTTAACGAGGTACCCCTCCCCCTGCGGAGTATTCGGTAACAGATTATTAAACACACAGGTTGCATTAGTAGCTCTACGAGTTCGTGTTATTCCGCCAAACAGCCAGAACAGCATGTATAACAGCTCTGCAATCCACTTCCACGTGCATCCGAATTGCTTTCATGCGATCAGATCTCATTTCGAAGCGAATATCCTACCATTTTGGCCGCATTCGATGGGATACCTATAAAGATAATAGGTTTAGGTAGTAGTCGCGATTCAGCCTGTAGCGTTGACTTTTTATGTTTTTTTTTGTCTGTTTGACTTTGCTGTATTGGAGTTACAAGTGGCCAAGAAAGCAAGCATTATATCATAGTTCGTAGTAAGCTACAAGTCTAATGTATTCTGAGTAAGCTGAGGTACGCTGTTGCAGCTATGATTGGTTATATGTTTGAAGGAGATCATCAACAGCAACTGGCTATTAAACTCAAACATTTCTTAAATCTATTCTTTAAAGGATCCTTCCTTTACCAAATCAGTTATGGGCATGCTGTCCTTATGCAAGGTTAGATAAAGCTGATTTTTTTAAATGTTTTTAAAGCAACAAGCTGTTGAGTCAGATCAATAGAAATGCTCCCATTTAATTATAATGAGAGCAACTGATTGCTTGACAATTTAGGCGATGGGTATATCACTCTTCCGAAAGGTGTACGCGCCTCCCGAAAACGACAGGATTTGTAGCGACTTTTGGCAGATCTTTTCCGAAAACAAAGTATTTTTTTTTTGCTAGATTCTAGAATACCCTCCCTTCTCATGTTTCGTTCTTAGCTCGCATTTTTTCGTTCTTAAATATTATTGTTTCGTTCTTTAGATCTCATTGTTTCATTCTTGGGGGGGGGTGGTAGAATCGCTCTTTTTTCCAAGGAGTCATGACATATATAATCTTGCATGACCTCTGTCCCGAAAATCCTCGCCATAAGTTCACTGAAAGATCCATGATTTCAGAGTATAGAACCAGAAACCATGGAGATCTGCAAATTCCTAAAGTTAGGTTAGAATATGCAAAGCGAAGTTTCTACTTCTCTGCAAAGTCTTTTGAGTTCTCTGGTGTCAAAAACTGGAATGATATCCCTGACAACATTGGAGAAAGAGACTCAATCGCTCGTTTTAGAATAGGTCTTAGAGATTATCTTTTGAGCCTTTCACAGGACCCAAACACGACCCCTTGGTAGAGCAGCAATATTCCAGCTTTTTCTTTTTCTTTTTATTTTTTATATTATTTTATAGAAATATTGTTAATAGGATATTAATTTGCTGAAAGGATCTCGTGTGTTTCAAATAATGATAAAATGAAAAAATGGAAAATGAACCTAAGTTTACAGATTTAACGGAGTTCTTATCCCCCCTTCGAATTTGGCCAAACAGCAATTAATATAATATAAGATAAAACACTTAGCTTTCGATTCTCGTTGAATTCTCCAGATGAGCGAATGAATTGCCAGATCACACTCTACACACTGACACGACCTAAAACTCCATGTAATAGTCAATCCATCGCCAATCATTTCGATATTATGGAAAAGTCCAGTCCCCGACGAGCATCTTGCTGTCTCTTGCTTGCAGTCTATTGAGCCAGACAGCTGGTGGTCCGTGTGTCGCTCAATTATGCTACTTGATCTTCTTTTCCGTCTCAGGTTGAATCTTGAAATCTCTTGAAGTACTTGTCTTGAAGAGTCCTTTTGTCCTTAGAAATCTTAGTTGCCCTTTTTGAACGAAGGCCAGTGCTGACAGAGCTTTTGGAAGAATTAGCAACATACATTTGTTCTTCATGTAGCCAACCTTTTCTTGATAGTGGGCCAGAGGCGTCTATTAAACATCCAAACTGCCAAGGTAGAGCAAGTGAGAAGCTCCTGGCGTGAAATCTTGCTTGGTCGGCCCAGCTTCTTTTAAGCTTTCTTTGAAATTTTTTATTTGAACTGACTTTCGTTCATGTTTCACATCTAACTTCGAAAATTTCTTACTGCTTTCGTGTACGTTGTAAGAGAATGAGGTGGGGCTGGTCTTTTTCATGCGATCATATCGCTTACTCTCGCTTCCCCTGATTGGGTGAAGACATACAATGACTTTTTGTGTTATTGGCCGACTAAAGTCACGTTGGTAAGAAAATTGATCCCATTGGCTGTCTCGCATCCTATTTTGGTGCGGTAAGGTCACCTGACTTTCTTGGCAGTACTTTCCCACGGCATTTTTCCTGGCTGTCGTTATAAATAACATATGCAATTAACGCTTCTAATGTCACTTGTATCGTTTGTAATCCGCGCTTTGAAAGACCGTTACCTAATGCCCTTGTTCTCCTAGCTACACAAAATCGCACCTCGTTTATTCGCAGGAGACCGCGTTAATTGCCCCGACCAAACCGCTCTTGGGTTGTTAGCCATTCGCTAGTTGTGTGTTGATTTGGTCCTATAATCCCCATTGAGAGTGATCTCAGTGTCCTTAGTCTTTCCTCGGGGAATTCATAATATTTGGCGAAAAGAGATGGTCTGTAGATTGCAGATCTCTGTTAAATTCCCCGCAGTGAGGGTCTGGGTAAGAGCTTCAGGTCTTTTAGGTTTCCAACTCACTCTAATGCGAGAGGTGCAGAACGAGGTTTCTAAGGCCTTACACAGTGGCTGCAGGAGACTATTAATCGCATTTGATGAAGTTTCATCAAATTTTGAAAAAAGCTTTTGACATGATCCCCCACTCATGGATCATAAGATGTCTTGAGATTTTCAAGGTAGCAGATAATATAAAAGAATTCATCAAGAATAGTATGAGTCATTGGGAGACGGAATTGACATCAGGTGGGCAGTCCTTGGGAAAGGTCAAAATACAGCGGGGCATTTTTCAGGGTGATAGCTTGTCTCCTCTTCTCTTCATTATCTGTCTTATACCGTTATCACTTATCTTACGTAATGTGAAGGCTGGCTTTGAATTCCGCAAATCAGGCCCACCATTAACCATTTGCTATACATGGATGACGTAAAACTGTTTGGAAAAACTGAGAAACAACTAGAAAGTCTGATGAATACTGTACGCATTTTTAATGATGACATAAGAATGGAATTCGGTATCAAGAAATGTGGAGTTCTGGTGATGAAGAAAGGAAAACATGTTCGTAGCGAAGGGATAGAGATACCTTCAGGTGAAAAAATAAAGGAGATAGATCTCGAAAATGGCTACAAGTATCTCGGAATTCTAGAGGCCGATGGTATAAAGGACAAGTATATGAAGGAAAACTTCAGGTCAGAATACTTGAGAAGGCTGAGAAAGATCAAAATTGAACAATAAGAATACCATAAATGCAATAAACTCAAGAGCTGTTTCGATTATTAGGTATAGCGCTGGAATTGTGACTTGGAGAGTGAATGAGCTTCAAGATTTAGACCGGAAAACACGAAAATTGTTGACTATGTACAGTATGTTCCATAAAAAGGGTGATGTAGACCGATTGTACATTAAGAGAGCCGAGGGAGGCAGAGGCCTTATCAGTGTCGAAGCCTGTGTTCTTATTGAAAAGAATTGTTTGTATGAATATATTCGGAACAGCCAAGAGCCAATGCTTAAGGGGATTCAAGGAGAAGGGGTAGTTGACATCAGAGCTGAAAAGAACTTCATCAAGGATAAACGGAAGAACAACTTAAAGGAGAAAAAACTCCACAATGCATTTTTCAGCAGCACGGAATTCAGAGATGCAATAAGCTGGGATTGGTTGAAAAACGGGGATCTGAAGAAGGCCACTGAAGGCACACTAATGGCGGCTCAGGAACAAGCCATTAGAACTCGATCGATTAAACATCATATCGACAAGGAAAATAGTTCTCCCCTCTGCAGAATTTGTGGAGAGCGCGAAGAAACAGTTGCCCATCTTATTTCCGAATGCAAGAACCTTGCGCAAAAACAATACAAACAGTGGAGACATGACAAAATCGCTCAAGTGATACATTGGCAGTTGTGCAAAGATTATAACCTAGAACACGCCGAGAAGTGGTATGACCATAGACCTCAGGTTACTGTTGAAAATGACAAGGTTAAAATATTATGGGACATGAAGATTCAAACCGACAAGGTTCTAGAACACTCAAGACCAGACATAGTAGTGCTGGAAAAAGATCAAAGAATTTGTAAAATCATAGATGTTGCATGTCCCTTTGATACGCGCATAATTGAAAAAGAAAGAGAGAAAGTAGACCGTTACCAAGACCTAAAATGGGAACTGAAAAGAGTCTGGCAATGCAACGATGTACAGGTAGTCCCCATAATCATCGGGGCGTTGGGCACTGTATCCAAGAGCTTAAAGAAATGGCTTGAACGCATCAGCCTCAATATTTACTTTGGAACATTGCAAAAGGCTTGCCTACTTGGAACTGCAAGAACTCTGCGTTATGCACTGAATATTTAAGGCTGCGGGTTGCAGCTTGATGTTCAGCTTAACTTTCCAGTCGAGCAATATCTTGGACTGTGGTATTGCAATAAATAATAATAGTAATAATAATAATAATCGCCTTAGCACTGAATATTTTGGCCATCTGAAGAAAGTTTTGAAATCAGAATTGAACTGCGCAAACAAGATACAAGCGATTAACACATGGGTAGTACCTTCAATATCATATGGATTCGGAGTAGTAAACTGGTCAAAAACAGAATTAACGGAAATAGATCGAAAGACTCGAAACCAATTAAAGAATCACCACCTACTCCACAACAAGTCCAACGTAGAAAGGCCTTATATACCACGGCGTTTGGGTGGAAGAGGCTTACTAAGCATAGTGAAACAGTACCAGAAGCAAAGCATCAATTTGGTCCACTATCTCCGACATACAAATCCTCGATTCAATGTAATACTGCTAAAATGGGATACACAGAGAAAGTCGAAGTCACTACAGAAAAGAGCACAGGAATTCACAGCTGAGATGAACATAGACCTTGATAATCTAATGAATAAAACAAAAGAGCAATGTAAAGCAAAAGTAAAAAGTGCTATGATTGACGAAAGTATGAAACAGCTGAACGAAATGCCATTCCACGGGCAGCGTCAAAGATTGATAGAACAAGACTTCGTAGATAAAGATTTGTCTGTTAAATGGTTGAAAGATTCTCGGTTAAAAGGCAACACAGAAAGTATGGTGTTTGCTATACAGGATCAGGCGATTAAAACAAGGTACATCGAGAAGAATATTTATCACACAAGGGAAGATGATACATGTAGGCTGTGTAATGAATACAAAGAAACGATACACCACATTGTTAGTGGATGCCCAATATATGCAAATACAGTTTACCTAAGGAGACACAACAATGTAGCAAAATACATTTACAATAAGATATGCGAGGAAAATGGTCTACCATCAATGAATCAATGGTACGACGTCGAACCACAGCCGGTTGTCGAGAATAACGAAAGCAAAGTACTATGGGATTTCACGATTCAAACAGATAAAGAAATAACGGCGGTTAGACCCGATATAGTATTCATTAACAAAAAAGACAAAATTGCTTTGTTAATAGACATTGCAGTACCTAGAGATGACAACATTGTTGATAAGCGTATCGAGAAAGTCGAGAAGTACCAAAATCTTGCTATCGAGTTGAAAGCATTATGGCAACTCAAAGAAATTGCAATAGTACCTATCGTTGTTGGATGTACAGGTGTCGTTGACAAAATGTTTCCGAAATACATTGAAAAGATACCAGGAAAGATGAATATCTTCGAGATACAAAAGATAACATTATTGGGAACGTGCTACGCAGTAAGACGATTCTTGATGAACTAGTGAAACCATGGAATTAGTGAAGATTGGGACACAATGCAAACAGTGATACCTTAGCCCACAAATGGGGTGGAAAAACTTTCAAATTGGAACTCGTTGTAAATAAGGACAAAAAGACATAATAATGATAATAATAATAATAACAATAATAATAATAATAATAATAATAATAATAATAATAATAATAATAATAATAATAATAATAATAATAATAATAATAATAATAATAATAATAATAACAATAATAATAATAAATTCTGATATGATTTGACTAACGAGAGCTAACTAAGATGTCTCAACGTCAAATGTTTGTCCAGCATACTCATAAAATCAAATTTCACTCTGTCCGTGAATCCTTTTGCATCGGTTTCGCCATATCATGTTTCCACATATCATATTAGATACACTGCACCATTTCATCGTAGACTTTGCCTCCTCACTCGACAGTCCTAATCCTTTTAAGTTCTTTCTTACGTCTTCATGAACAGTTCCAAGCGATCCAAAGCACAATATTCTTATATTTGTCTTTATCCCATTCCGATTCAAAATGTTTTTGAGTTTTTGGTACTTCCTAGCTTTACTTTCATATGACTCTGACATGTACAAATCAAAGCATACAGTTACTTCTATGATCTCGCATTCTTTTTCGTTAGACTTTATCTCTAGCAAATCAGGCTTCCTGTTATTGATTTGCTGCAGTTCTGTTCGTAAATGTGGAAATGCTGTTTCTGCCATCCTGTTAACAAACTTGAGTGGCGTTTCACTCAGTGGCGAAGCTAGCTGAAAATGGTCAGTCATGCTCATATGCGCCGAAGGCGCGCAAAGGAAGCTCTTTGCGCCGCAGGCGCAAAGAGCGCGGGGGTCAGGGGGCGGAGCCCCCGGAAAATTTTTTTGAAACACGCCCTCTTTTCCACCCAGAAACGCCTTTTTAGACCTGGAAACGCCCCTTTTTGAAAGAAGATTAAAAAATCCAATTGCTACTGAGATGAAAATGCACCTGTAAAAGCAAGAAAAACTTTTGTTTTCACAAATTGCAGGCCAAAATTTTTTTCCTAAATCTTTTCTTTCAAATTGGATATTTCAGTAAAAACTCTATGTAAGATTTAGCAGGCACTACAAAAAGGCTCCACATTTAAGAAACCGCCTAAAAGAAACTTTTAGGCTACTGAGATATGATTTAGACCCCTCTACTTATAAGAAATTCTTGAGGGTCACACCCAAAACAGTTTCTTGTATCTTGATTGACTCTAAATTATTGTCTGATGATCTGAGGGCATTCCATTTCATGGAAGGTTGATACGAAATTGCTAGCAAGATATCTTGGATTTTAACAGATTTTTATTACTTAGTTTTATTGACGTTCTTGACAATCAGTGATAACATACACATATGCTAACATATTGTTGAAGATTGAGAAGTTAAAGGGAAGAGAGAAGACTCGGGACTATTTTTCTAAGATTTTCCAGAAAAAATTAGAAACTGAAGTAACTTGAGCCTAAAAAAGTGAAAAATATCATACTGTACATAGATAGAAGAAACATTTTAGACTAATGTGTGAAAACGTGGTTTCTTTAATGCAGGGCCTTACTGTATATATGTCAGGGCTTCAGATGTCATGCAGTGATTTCAGTTGAAAGTTGCCAGGAACATTTAGTCCCCAATGAAAAGATCATTGAGTTAAGCTCAAGCCCCACGTCACGGGAATGCCCATTGCTTGAGTTTTCCATTTTTAAGCAGAAGGAACCCCACCAGCTCATTGGCAACAGTAAAACTGGGGGTAATCAAACTGCATACCACTGGCTCTGCAAGAAGATTTGGCTGTTGTGGGACAAAGTCCTTCTGTTCTGTGACAAATTACGATAATACTGTACAACAGGAAAGTTCTCATGGAAAGTTCCTTTAATCAGCATCAAATTATGAGCTGCATAGTTCCTTTGCCAGTGAAGAAAGCTCGTTTTTGTTACGCCAAAGGTTTACGCCACGCCAATTGTCTAAAGACAATAGACCTATTGTTCCTCCATTTTTCTTGATGTTGCTCCACACCAAAAATATTTGGTGTAACATGCATGTTTTCCAGTGTCGTTCCTTTGCAAAAGTTCCTTTGCAAGACAAACAAGCAACTTCTCTTGGAAAGTTCCTTTAATCAGCAAGAACTGAAAGAGTCAAAATGATCTGATTGAATGCATAGATATGATGTTCAGCCAGCAACAAAATAATGATAATACTGTGAAAAGTTCTCTTGGAAAGTTTCTTTAATCACCAACAAAGTTATTATATGATAAAACTCACAAGCAGGACAATGGACCACTTTCACAATGACATCGCTTCTTTTGAAATTCTTCCAGGAATATCACTTTCCTAAATTTGATGTGAATCTAAATCTCAACAGCCTGTATTGCTCTCAGCAACACACAGCATTGCTATTTGCTTTGTACGTGTAGTTGCAACATAATGGTATATTGTAGATTTCTTGCTGTATAGGGAGTCACATCTTTTGCCTGGAATTGAATTTAATAGTGAATAAGTCTATTCTCTTGGAAAGTTCCCTTAATCAGCAACAAATTATGATAATACTGCTCACACAGGACAGTGTGTCACATTGTAAATTGACTTGCACCTGTAAGAAGGCCAAAAAAGCACTTTGGCAATCCATTCTTCATGGCGTTTGTGCAACTTTGGTTTGAATGGGATATCTTTAGATTATCTTTGCTATTTGCAAATGCAAGACTTTAACCTTGTACACCCTTTTAAATATTTCTGTTAATAGGCAGCAATTTAGAAAAAGTTTCTTGAGTTAGAGATTTCATTTCAAATCCTTAATCTTCAATGGCAGTTTCACACCTATTTGTAAAGAAAATTGAGTCTCCTTGGTTTTTCGATAAACTTTTCTGTAATCAAGTTGTGCAATTGATTTTGATCTTCTTTTTCCTTTAAAATATCTTTATGAATGGATATTCTGCATAAAGAGCTGAGACGCTCTTGACCCATTTTACTGCGGAGGTAGGTTTTCACTCGCCTTAAACAAGAAAATGATCTTTCTACTGAAGCACTGGACACAGCAATGACTGCATTCAGCTTCAGCAGCTTCACTACTTCTGGTAGACTTGGATGCAGATTGTAGTGGTAAATATGATGCATGAGTACCATTGAGCTTTCTTTGTGGAAATCAGTATCCTTGTACATAAACGATAACTGGCTTTCAAGTGTTGGCATATCAAAAAGTGATCCATATTTTTCTTTCAAAAGTTGCAATTTGTTTTTTGGAACATTATCTTTCCAGCCTCCAAAGAAATAAGGATATACCAAATCAAGAAATGCAAAGCTTTCACAATCGGCGAACCGGTCATTTAACATTGTTATGGTGGTATCAAGAATTTCAAAATACAGTTGCTTGTAGTTAGGCTTCTTGTCAGATCTTGAAGAGGGTTGTCCCACCATATCAACTGTTACTCTAAAGAGCTCGT
The DNA here is from genome assembly GCA_964019985.1 of Aurelia sp. 4 Dawson et al 2005. NCBI lineage: Eukaryota > Metazoa > Cnidaria > Scyphozoa > Semaeostomeae > Ulmaridae > Aurelia > Aurelia sp. 4 Dawson et al 2005. Next base: position 14,034,318 of record OZ026497.1, read on the forward strand.
CAAAGGCAGCATCTGAGCATAACTCAGTGAGGAAAGTGGCAAAACCCTTCACTTTTCTAACCCCAAGGGAGAAATCAGTGGATCTGTTTTGCAGAATGCTGTACAAGATAGTTGAATGCTGCAATATCTTGTTAAACAGACACAACAAAAAGCAAAACAGAAAGCTATTGAGGTATTGCAACAGCCCACTGGCTTGTGTCACAGTAGCATCATCCCAGCTTTGTGGCTTATCCTCTATCTCCTCTAAAACATTTACCAGTGGCTCATATTTTTCAAAGATAACACCAATGGTACGGGAGCGGTAGTACCACCTTGTTTCCCAAGGGCTTGGAATGTCAATGTCATGTGACCTGAACAATTCTTTTCTCTTTGAGCTGACACTGGTGAAACTACTGAAGGCACTTACGTTGGCAAAGAAGGCTTTGGCATGGGAGATTCTGGATGCAGATTGACACAAGACAAGATTTAATCTGTGAGCTGCACAATGAAAGAAGTAGGCAAAAGGATATTCCTGGCGGAGAAGGGTCTGAACACCACCAATATGACCAGACATCACAGTTGCACCATCATATGTCTGCATGACAAGCTTTTCCTTCAATGACTCTCCATACCTGTTGAGGATTTCCTTTACAATGGCAGTGATTGCTGGTGCAGACCTATCTTGACTTACATTGACAAACTTTAAAAATCTTTCAACTATTTCCCCATTTCTATCTAGGCGAATGATTGCACTGAGTTGTTCCTTTGTTGACACATCTGTCATCTGTTGTTTCATCAACCTGGATAGTAAGGAAGGTGCATTCTTGGATTTCCTTGTCAATTTGATCCTGAATTATCATATCTATGCATTCAATCAGATCATTTTGAATATCTGCAGAAACACCAGTAAAAACTCCGCCTCCAGAGGCCCTTTCAGAATCAGCAAGCCTCCCATGAAAGCGGCGCTCAAAAACAAAATCAAATTTTGCCAGGCATTCTAAGAGCTCTCTGTAGTTGCCCTTGTTTAAGCTTGCAGAAGATTCATCATGGCCCCTAAAAGGAAGTTCCTGCTTGGCAAGATAAAGAACAGCTTCAGAAAGAGTTTTTAGTATCTCTCTGTTCTGTCTCACCTCTTCGTTGTGCCGTTCAATCTCCTCTCTTCTGGCTCTCGAAAATAGGACATCCACCCTCTCCGAAATATCAAAGGTTTTCCACATCTTGTAGGCCTGCATATGAGACCTGGCTCTCTCGTGCTTCGGGCAGTCAGACAGGAAACCTTGCATGTTGCTGTAGCCTGTTTCAGCCCAAGTTTGGGAAGCTCGAGGGGGTCGAAATAGCAGGCATGGCCAGCAGAAGAGGCGTTTCATTTCTTCGCTCCCACACAGCCAATCTTTCTTCGTTTACCACGCTTCCTAGAATGTTCTGTCCTTCGTCTTCAGCGCAAGCTTCGGGGTTGGCTTTTGGTTAAAAATCACCTTCTGCTCGCTGACATTTCTTGCTGCAAAAGACTTCTTCAACAGCTGGGTGATCATGTCTCCTTCAGGAAGCGTTGCAAATGACTCTTCGTACTCCATGGTAATCAAAATTCGAATTATAATTCTCCGAACTGTGTAGACTTTCCTTGAGCTGTGTCTAGGCCTGTCAGTCTGACTGTTCGAAACACAAGACAAAGGTTGTTTCGTCATCATTTCTATTGTTTCAACACAGGTCTTGCTCTAAAAATAGAGCACGCCTTGGAGTTGAAAACTGGCGCAATGAACACGCGTAAGATCAGCCCTAGCCAATCAAATCGTTGCTAGCGTCATTATTATGATGACTTTGGTCCAACTTTCTCAGATGAGCATGATGTAACATAGGGAACCAGTATGGGAAACAGAAAAATTAGACAACCACTACATAGTGGAAGCTGCAAAATGCTGCAGAGTTAGTATAGAAACCCTATGATAGATCTTGCTTTCGAAAGCCAGCAAGACTTAACACAGGGGACCAATGTATCAATCTGCATGGAAGCAAAGGTTATGTGATGTGCAGATATTATCAATGTTGCGATTTTACGAAACTTTTTGCAAAACATGTTTTTTTTTGGTTGAAAAAATATTCATAATCTCTGAAAATTGTTACTCATGCTGAGCATGACCAGCATGACCGCTAGCTTCGCCACTGGTTTCACTATACCGACGAATCTTTTGATAAATGGCTTCTACTATCCTATCGTGTCGTTTTGAGTAAAGATCTTTAAATCTTTTGCAAGAGTTCATTAAATGGGCTACTGACTCTGTGTGATGGTTACACAACGAGCATCTCTTTTCATGATCTTTATTCCAAAAATTGATCAGCTGGTTGCAAGGTATTTGGTTCATTCTTGCTCGTAACACAAATTTTACTAAACTACCTGAGAGCTTCCATCCGTAGTATATTTGATGAGATATTTTCCGATCAATGGCATCTATTCCTATGAATTTCCCTTAAAACCTGAGTTCTGAGCAGTTTGCTACATCAAGTTTTTCAAATTCTCGCTCGATCTCTTGCTTCAGATTTTTGTGACTAAGTTTTTTTCCATTAACAACAACTTTCGCCAAATTTTCCTCGTATATGACACACCCTTTCAATTTATTCACTTGGAAAAGAAGATCTGGCCAATCTGAATTTCCACCGTAAGTTTTGTTTTTCACCAGTCTGTCGTTATCATCTAATTCATAGCCTAAAAAGTTCTTTTCATCATTTGTAGCTCTTACACCCCGCGCTCTCATATCCAAACTTAACGATTCTCTTGCTATATACCTTATATTTTCTTCTTCGTGGTTTAGCATGTTGACTAGATTTGCGATCCGTGTAGCTCTGTAAACATTGGATGGCTTTTTTATACCAAGACCCCTTTGTAGCCTTTCAATGAAAAACACTTTATCGGTTGTTTTAGGGTATAACCCAAACATATCTCTTACGACACAGCTAACTTTACTTTCCATCTCTCCTAGTTGTTGTTCCTCTATTCTTGTGTAATATTTTGTAATATTTTGATGTAATATTTTGGCTAGAGCCATGTTGTTAAACGCACTAAGTTTTAGAGGGATTGGGAGGGAGCTAGCGTCGATCTTATTCAAAGTTTCTTTGAATTCTTCGATAAAGTCTTCAACTTGATTTGGGTCTTCACCACAGATGCTGAGAGATTACCAAGATATTTGTATGCCTGTGCTCTCTTATATGTCTCAATCTTTTCGCCTTGAATCTCTATGGCTGGTTGTCTATCATTCTTTCCTTTATACCAATTATTGCCTGAACGCCTTTCATAGAATAATGCACATTTTGGTCCCTTCACTTTTAATCCAGCATCATCAAAGAGCGGCTCACTTATTTCTAACATCGTCTTGATCATTTTGAAATCACAAGAAACCATTGCGATATCATCTGCATATGCTTGAATAGGTAGAGGGTTAATTTTTCTTTCATTTTGAATGCTAAGAGCTATCAAGGAATAATTGAAAGCAGGCTGTAGAACTCTATTTAATACCATCAAAACGATGATAACACTAAGTGGATCTCCTGTTTTTGTGCCCCTCGTGATGTAAATCTTTTTTGATAAAGTGTTCCCACATATGACTTGAAAACATGCTCCTTCATAAATGTTCTTAATGGTCTTACAGTACGTAGCAGGAATATCATACTCGCTTAGTGTCTGTATCATTTTATCATGCTTGATGCTACCATAGGCATCTGCGAAGTCAATAAACAGGACGTGCAACTTTGTACTGATATGTTTGAAGTCATCTAAGGCCGTTTTTAAACTGAAAATTAGATCCTGCCTGTTTCATCCTTGCAAAAAGGCTCGTTGCCAGAATTCAATTCTAGGCTCGATCAGTGGTAAAATTCTCTGGATGATACATCGTGAAAAAATCTTATAAACCACTGATGACAGGCAGATGTCACGCAGCGTTGTTAAATCCTTTTGTTGAAAATTCTTCTTCGGTATCCTTTGTACTATATCGTGTTTCCAACTGCTAGGCACCTTTTTGTTGATTAGACAAGTATTAAAACAGCTTATAATGTCTACCCTCTTGTCCTCGTATTCCTTTTCACATTTTCATAGCAAACTCCATCAAGCCCTGGTGATTTCCCATTGGGAAGCTTCCTTAGAACACTTTGTATCTCCTCCGCAGTAAACGGCGGAACTTCATCTTGGCATCTTTCCACTTCCTGTTGGTGTCCAATTGGGTTGTTTTCATCCCACTCATTTTCCAAAATAAAGCCCTTTTCATTTTGATAGAATGCCTCTGTTTCTGCTTGATTAACTTCTACGTGTACCTTTATTGGCCATTTGTTGTCGTTCTTTATGATTTGAATGGCTTTCTTCCTTTTACGAAGCCAAAGATTGGTTAATTTATTTCGTGAAACTGGATCCTGTGAGACGTGTCCTTGTTCTTTTGAGAAGAATGGTTGAATTGTTTTTGTAACATAGTTGAGTTTTTTTTCTAATTGTGCTATAATTGGGACTCCCTCGTTTGATTGCGATGGCTCACGTGGCATTGAACTCAAAATCCTTAGACAGTAACTGCACAGATTTGGATCCCAAGGGGTCCCATCGATCTTTTGCTTCTGAAACTCTCCCCCCTTCGAAAAGATTCCGTTGATAAGCTTTATTACTTTTTTCCATTTTATAAAGTCCCCCTTGCAAACAAATTGACCATAAAAAGTACCTTGACCACTCAATGATTTTCTAAGTGCTACTTCCTGTTCTTCAAATTCTTTCCACTCGGCGCCGCTGAGACGTGAAGCAAAATTACTCAATGGCCTAGTCCATGGTGCGTCCTTCGTCGCCACGCGAAAAATTTTCCCTCGCTTAATAGCCCTTTTACCTTATGACGTAATTTGGCGCGCGCGCACAATGCATTGTGGGAATGGTAGTATCATGCGGTCGTGTTGCTGCTGTGTTTTGTTGTTCACATGGTGAAAGCGGAAGAAAGATGGCGAACTTGACTCGAAATTGCAGCAACATGGAAAAAGAAATCGAGGAAATGGATACTTCAACTGTCCTAGAAACGATTCCTAGCTTTCCTAAGAGCTCTTGTACAGAAAAATCTGGCATAGAAAGTGAATTGATTAAAGTTGTGCCATCACCAGTGGACTTGACTCTGACACCGCCGACGGCAACAAGAGGTGGATTTACGTGCTGTGTCCCTCATTGTTTCAACAACTCGAAGGAAGACAAAATGCTGTCATTTTATCGCATTCCGAAGGATAAAACTTTGAGAAAATTTTGGCTTCATAAAATTTCAAGAAAAGATTTTGAACCAACAGATGGGCACAGGGTTTGTTCTGCTCACTTTATGGGTGGCAAAAAGACGTACATGAACAATATCCCATTGATTGTGCCTAAAACAGTGAAGCCAGTTCAGTCAAAGCCTCGTCAAACATTGGCTTCGTCAGGAAATAGAGGAAGACCCCTTGTCGAGATAAACATGAAAACTAACGACACAGAAATTGAAAATGAGCAGCCACTTCTCGGTGACATCCAAGAGGAATCACATCAATATGAAAAGCAAATTTACAGGTATGAAGAGGAAATAGCATCCCTCAAACGAAAGATTCATGATATGGAGGTTAGCCACAAGAGAAGCATTGATGTTTTGCAAGGAGAAATTAAAGAACTGAAAAAGAAAAACTTTAGCCAGAGCTTTACAATTGAAAATGCAAAAGAAACGAGAGATATGCTCCAGTTCTACACAGGCTTGCCAGACTATGAGACTTTTGAGATCCTATTCAACTATCTTGGACCTGCTGTGAAAAATTTAGTTTACATTGGATCAAACACAGTTGGGAGCAAGATTGACTCAGAAACATACATCAAGCGAGGCCCCAAAAGAGCTTTCTCCCCAAAACAGGAGCTCTTCATTGTTTTGTCAAGGCTACGATGTGCCCTGCTTGAAAAAGATCTCGCTTTCCGCCTTGGGGTCTCTGTGGCTAACATTTCCAGAATATGTGCAACTTGGATTGACTTTTTGCACTGTAGGCTTAGGGCACTTCCAATCTGGGCCTCAAGACAAACCATAGATGATACTATGCCCAAGTGCTTCAAGGAAAGCTACCCAAGCACCAGGGTTATAGTCGATTGCACTGAATTATTCATAGAGAAACCAAGCTCCCTGCGATCCCAGAGCATAACTTATTCCAGCTACAAGCATCACAATACAGCCAAGGGCCTCATTGGGATTGCCCCATCTGCAGCAATCACATTTGTTTCTGACCTGTTTGCTGGAAGAGTTAGTGACAAAAAAGCAACCAAGGAGAGTAGCCTTCATGAATGGGAAAGATCAGTTAGACATTGTTGATGAGACTGAGACCAGGCGCATAGCCTCTATCCGGATTCATGTGGAGAGGGCTATTGCTAGGGTGAAATCATTCCTTATTTTGAAAACAATATCATCCATTAGTATGGCTGCTGATTTGAATAAGATCTGGGTGATCTGCTGCTACCTGACAAACTTCTTGCCTCCAATTCTGGTTGATAAAAACACTGAATAACTGATCCTTTATTGAGATTCATTTGCAAGTGTGTAACCTTATATTAATGTGGATTGAAATGCTGTAGGGAATCATTTGTCAACATTGTGTTTTCATTGCATACCTTTTGCTGTGTCATGCCAAGTTTAGCATTCATTAGTTTTCCAACTTATCAATTCTGTAAATATTAAATACATAAATCACAATGGAAGCGTTATTTGGTACTTTCAGTTTAACAAAGCATATTTTGGAGATCTTGTTGAAAACTAGAATCATAACAGAATACATTACAGGCCTTTTTTACCAAACACTGTTCAAACCAAGAAATGAGTCTCAATGTAAACAGTTTCTTATGAAAAAACATGGAGCTTCTCACAATAAACAGAGTTTTCGGTGTACAGTTATTGTTCTAGTTTTCAATGATGTTTTAAATTTGGTTGACAAATATCATTCCAAGAGTTGATAGATAATTTAAACACTATGGAAATTCAAACTAACGCTGGATTATTCCATCAGAGCCTTTTAGTATCTTTAATATCAAAACTTCACAAGAAATTAATCAAGTTCCGCCTTGTCTACAAGATGAGGCAAAATATGATCAAAATAAAAAGAATTTAGTTTTGGAAGCATAACATTTTGCCATAATGCCTCATCATAAACAATTCTTTCTACTTGTAGATCCTTTGTTGTAAATGCTATAAAGTCTATCCATGGTAACTCTGTGAGTGCCATGACACCTTGACATTGAAAATAGTACTGATGTCTTCTCTTTAAGTTTGGACCATGCTGTGTTTCCACCATAAAGAATTTTTTGTCTTGTGTAGCCTCCTTCACTTTCTTGTCTCTGTGCGTATATGGGCATTTTACCTCAATACAGCCTTCAATAGTTCCTTCCTTTGACAGCACTATACCATCTGGGCTACAACCTAGCCAAGGATACTTTGGATTGACAATAAGCCCAGTGTTGAGTACTGTTGAGGCAGCTCTTTCACAAGAATACCTTTCAATTGCAAGTGCTTCATTTTCTCTTCCCCATTTAAGAGAGGGAGGCAGCCTTTCACAGTTTTTCATAACTTTTTCCTTGGTCACTTCTTCCACCAGCTTTGTTGGGTCTGTTGTCTCTTTTCGTGTTATGACCTTGCCAAAGTTTGAAGATGTAAGTCGAATAGATCTATGAGCAAACCAGCTTTTGGAAACACTTTGCAGTCTTGTTTCAAGCTCAATTTCCTCTGCTTGCTTTGAATCTAAGGCTATCTTTTGAAATAAATATTTGTGACAGTGCTCATTCATGGTTTTGTTTTCAACTGATGGCACATAAGTTGCAAACCTTTCAAAGAATCCTGTCTCTTCAAAGTTCAAAGATAATGTTTTCTCTTCTGATCCTGCAACCTTTGCATGGTGGTCATTTGAATTCATTGCACGCTGACAGGATGTTTGAAACATTGTACATGGCTCATATTCATTTCCTTCCAAAGCTACCATTAGAAGCTGGCATTTACCAGATTTCCTCAAGGCTGTGGCAAGCTGTTCAATTTCATTCCGGTTTGCCTGTTTTGCAAATTCTGGAGTCGCACAGTAGTCTTCCCTTAAACCATTCACAATAGCTCTTTTTCTGCTTCCATTTTGGTCACGCTTGAAATCTGCTTTCTCAAAGCTTAGCTCCTCAAAATAAACTGCCTTGATTGATTGTCTGGCTGCCTGAGTGGGAACATGCCATTTCTGAGCAACTTGTGTGCATGTGAGGTCATCAGGAACAACTTTGAGTCCTAACTTTGAGTAGTCCCAGAGCGTGTACAAAGTTGCAGCAACATGCTTACAACATCCACCTTTTCCAGATTTGCAGTTGCAGTTAGCGAAAAAAACTTCGCCATTTTTCTGTAATAGGTGGACATATACATTGTATAACTGCTGCTTCATAGAAGCTGCAACCTTTGTTTTCACCAAAAATCTTGCAATGTCTCTGATCTTGACATTGGATTTCACGAACAGCTTCTGCACGTAACCTTCTTTGAATAGCTTGTAACCTTTTTGTTTATGTCGATAGGCTTGGGCATCCTTTTTGTCTGGCATTGTTGACGATTTGTAAATCAAATGATTGTCAATCATAGCTTCGGTAAATGCTGGCAATTTATTCAAATTTTTGGACCACTCTCCAGCAGGTATTCCTATCACAGTGTGGTGATCATCGTCTTCTTCGGCAAGTGACTGAGACTGGCCATGTTGCGGGATTGCAGCAACTTCCTCGTTCGTCTCGTTCGTAATGTTACCAGTAACGTCATCAATACCATGAAAAGAGCTTTGAGAAAAGCTAGGGATCATTTCTAAGACAGCTGAAGCATGCATTTCTTTGATTTCTTTCTCCATGACCCTGCAATTCCAAGTCAAGTTCGCTTTCTTCCGCCTTTATGAATAACAAAACACAACAACAACACGGCCGCATGATACTACCACTCCCACTATGCATTGCGCGCGCATGGAAAATTGCGTCATAAGGTAAAAGGGCTATTGCATCTTTGAAACATATCTTCAACGTCTGTATCAATTGCATTGACTTTCAGTGTTTCATGAGTATACTGGACAGCATTTTCGACGGCAGTTACGACGGATTAGTATTGAAAGTAGACAGCAAAGGTAGACGCGCTTCAAAGCACGTCCATCCTGCAACGCCACAAATAATAATAATAATAATAATAATAATAATAATAATAATAATAATAATAATAATAATAATAATAATAATAATAATAATAATAATAATAATAATAATGATAATGATAATAATAATAATAATAATAATAATAATAATAATAATAATAATAATAATAATAATAATAATAATAATAATAATAGCTAGCTGCTAGGAGCTAGCTGCTGAAAATTTATAAAAATGCGCTGCTTGAAAAAGGCGAAAGCCGAAAGCAACCTATAAGGTGCTAAAAATCGAGAGAATTAAGGTGTGCCACGGTAGTCTAACGGTTTTCTGATTACAGTGAGTCCCAGATATCGCACACCAAAACGAGACTACTGCTTGCCAAACCGAGACCGCTCAATCTGGGACTCATAACCAAACTGCTAAAAAGCCGGCCTGCTCACTTCTGGATCGAGAAGGACCAATCAGCTTGCTGGAATCGTTGTGCGCGAAGGTGATTGGCTTATTCTTGAAATATTTGATGCCCCTGCACCCATCTGTTTTGAACCCCGCCAGTCTGTGAATTCAATGTAAACATTGGCTGCCATTCCGTTAAATGTCAGTCAGTGAAGGGGAGAAAGGCGGCTGTTTGCCAAAATGGAGGTTGTTATTATCACGGCTACGAAATAAAGACAAAGAAAAGGACTGTGGAGGATCTCAAAGGGCACTGTACGAAAGAGTAATTTTGAAGGGAAAGCTTTGCCAACTTGAGTGGAAGATGTATTACTGTTTTGCGAATTTAAATCGTCGAAGAAGATTCCTTTTTGGCTTCTGCAAAACAGCGGGAACAGTTCGAGGTAAGAAACATTTCAATCTAACAAAAGTTAACAGAAAACTCACACATAAGATGCGGAAAAATGCTCTAGTTTCTTGAAACATTCCCGCATAAACAGCAGAAGTATTTGTACTTGAAATTCTGTGCAAATGACGATAAAGTCTTGCTCAAAACAGACTTTACGGCTACGTGAACAAGGGGCTTGATAAAGATTTCTCGCAAGCAAACGACCGATAAATCTGTCTTTCCTCCAAAAGTAAGTCACAGATTACAAAGCGTCTTCTAACAGAAACAAATTTAAACCTACGAGAAAATGCAGCCGTTATGAGAGTTTTGTGGATAGCTGCGTATTTCTTAAGAGAACTGCTTCCCAGACCGAAAGAACATTCCAGAAGAATACCAAAATACCTCTGGGAAATAACGGCAGAAAACTTATAAATTTTGATATAAGAAATAACCAAAACTTCACGAAACATTCATGAATCAACTGTAGAATAATTAGCGATTGAAAATGCTAAAAAATAGTGTAAGACTATTGTGCAAAACAGATTCAGAATAATGGGTTGCTCGTACGGCTTCGGTAAAGAGTTACTGAAACCGAGCTGAAACGGTCCGTCGAGAAACCAACTACTGGTTGCACTTTACTTTGGGAAGAAAAATATTTCAATGTATCTTTAAGATAATATCATCAAAGCGCACCCAAATGCATCGACTGAAAATTGAAAGCTTTTTACAGAAAAAGAGATAACGAATCCAAGTGCAGGCTTTTTCGCCGAAGCAAAATATATGATAGGATTCGCAACGGTGAAGTTCATCCTCCAAAAATTCTACTAATTCTACTACTATACTATTTAAGGCAATTTAACTGTTTACACCGAGTTATTCAAAGAATAGAAATAGATTTACATGATTTGCTAATGAAATTCTTCTTGTTAGAAAGACTTCACTGCTGCAGAAATAGCCCCTGAATGAAAATATCAAATGGAAAATTTGTAAACAAAAGACAAAACCGAAGCCAGTCTCAAAATTGTAAAACCACTACTTGCACTTGAGTTGGTTTCTCTCAAAATATCCCCGAAAAAAGTTTATCATTCTTGAAAGTGCCGTTTTTCATAAATACAAACACTTGCGAAATTTGGATTACTATAAAGCAAGGTTAATGGAAAATTGTAAGAAAAAGCGTGAAGTCCGAATGCCAAGCGAAGAATGAGTGACTTTGTGCAGTCGGCGAATATGGAATATCTGCTAACCTGAAGACAGCGATTGGTGCATCTCATGGAAATCCTGAAGTTTTGGTAAAAGCATGGCAAAAGTTTACAAGTCCTCTGTTAAGAAGAAACTGCTTATAAGAAACTCAACTCCCAGATCGCCAAAAATTTAAGAAGCTCCAGCACTGAAAAGATATAACTTAAGAAACCAATATAATTTCGATAAGGGGAATCGAATTTCACATGATAATCACACTTGTTTCCTGTATCAATTACTCGGAAGGTACTCAAATAATGTCTAAACATTCGAAAAGCTTCAAAAACTTTGGTTTGAAATTTTCACGGGGGCACAGAAGGGTAAGGTGAGGTAATTTGGGTCTAGGGGGTAATGTGGGTTTACTCGAGGGGCGAACTTATTTTTTTCGTACACCTTCCTTGAAATCACAAACAAATCACAAACAAAAATCACACATGCAAGAAGCACAAAAACCACAAATCACTGAGAAGTTACTGAAATATGACACAAAAAGTAAAATCACTAAAATCACAAAAAAATCACAGAAAAAAATCATGTAATTTTAAAATCACTAAAGACACGTTCGCTAAGTTGAGAAGTGATTTGCCCCTCGGGTCTACTTGCTTTTTCGCTTTTAAACTGATCGCAGCAAGTTGAAAATTTCGATTCAAGAAACACGTGTATTGATAGATATTACAGGTTGAAGCCATGACGAAACAAACGCAAACGTTTGCCACAAAATTGTTTGTTTCATTCACGCCACAAAATTATTATTTTGTAAAGAAAGAGCGCGGAAAAATCACATGACCTCCACACCTCCACAGCTTTGAAAGTTTCCTGACGGCGCTGCCAATCAATGGAGCGAGGTTTCAGTCTAACGCAAAACGCAGACCAGGGCGGTGTATTTTCCAGACCAGAAATTTCCAAAACGAGGCTCCCTTGAATAGGCCGGAATTTTCACTGTTTGTTTATGAGTCGTAGTTGTAGCGGGGTATATCAGTTTGGCGGAGGAGCGAAACTACGGCTTGTAATCAGTCTAGTCTAACGGTTAAGACGCTTGCCCGGAAAGCATGAGATCCGTGGTTCAAGTCCCGGCTGTGGCGCATTTTAATTTTCTCGATTTTTCCTGAGACTTTTTTAAAATGTTTCCGTTTGCACCGATAAAGGAGAAATCCTGGTTGCTTGCTAGCTGCTGAAAATTTATAATAATAATGATAATAATGATAATAATGATGATAATGATAATAATAATAATAATAATAATAATAATAATAATAATAATAATAATAATAATAATAATAATAATAATACGCCTTCTTGTAATCTATCCAAGAAAGGCATAGATTAGTCATTCTCCTTCTGCAATTTTTCAGCACCATTTTATCTATCATGAGTTGGTCTTTAGTACCTCTACTCTCCTTCTTGCAGCCTTTCTGCTCCTCAGGAAATAGCCCTTTACTTTGTAGATGCTGGTATGTTTCCTCTGCAATGATCCCTGTTAACAGCTTCCACATCAGTGGCAAACAGGTTATTGGCCTGAAGTTCGATACAGTATTTCCTTTGCTTTGGTCTTTCAAAATCAAAGACGTTCTTCCTTTTGTCATCCATAAAGCTACCTGTCCTGTTTGTAAGCATTCATCAAGTTGTTCTGCTATCCTAGAGTGCAAACTTGTAAACTCCTTCAACCAATACCCATGAACTCCATCAGGTCCACAAGCTTTCCACTTTGGCATCTTTTTTATCTGTGTTTTCACTTTTTCTTCTGTGATGTTGATGTTTCGTTGCATCTCGACACTCTGATATTCTCTTTTCAAGTCAGTCAGCCACTCAGCGTTTTCATCATGACTCACATTTTTATCCCACAATTCACTCCAAAATTCCTTGCTTTCGTCAGCATCGGGCCTTACTTCATTTTCTCTGTCATAGCCATCGATCATTTCGAACATTTTCTTTTGATTACTTTGGAATAGTCTGTTCTGCATGAAAGCATTGTTTCGCTCTTCGTATCTCTTGATCCTTGCTGTTTTTGCTTTTACCCTCTGTCTTAGTTCTTCAAGTACCACATTCATTCCTTTGGCTTTTACATGGTACTTTCTTTCCAAGTATTCCATGTTATCTTTATCTTTCAGATTGCTTCGCGACCACTGATCTAATTTACTTAAATCTCTTCTCAATTCTTTTATCTGCTTCATTATTCTTTGCTTCCACCATGGTTCTTTGTTCTGCTCTTTTTTCGGTCTTTGTTTACGTTTTACTTGCAGAAGGTCTGCCACAACATTTGCTCCCGCCAATGTTAATCTATTTGTTTCGCTAATGTTTTTGGTATCAAGTTTCTTTATCACATTGTTCACGGCTTGCGTTGCTTCCTTCAGTTTCTTTCTATCTACAGCTCTAAGATTGTGTGGTGGTAACTCATTCTCTTCTAATAGCTTTGCTCTTATTGCTGCTGCCAATTCCACTTGCTCATCACTCATGTCTGCTTCATTTATCTGATTCTGTCCACTGATTGTTTGATGACCACTATTCAAAATTTTACTCATTCCTTCATCACTATTGTCCTCTGGACTTATATTCACTCTAACGTCTGGGTTTTCAATCGTAATCACTGCTTCGTTTGTATCATTCTGCTTATCTTTAATGTTCCTACGGATCTCTTCTATTTCCACCTCAGAAAGCCACCCATTCACCTTAATTGCCCTAACTTGATCTGCTAATCTTTGCTTTGTCACCTCAAAGACACCAATCTCCTTCCACATAGCTAGCATTTTTTTTCTGTATCCCCTTGCTGATGGATTACTCTCAATGTAGCATCTCATTATACGCTTGTTTACTTCTTTGTTCCAAGTCTTTCTATCAGTAGCTTGTTGACGACCTGGGACTCGCTGCTGTTCCCGAGTACCCCTGCCGGACGAGGACCCTTCACCTGGGTCGGTTCCAGTTCCATTCACGTCGTTATCTCTAATTTGTGTATTAGACATCTAAGCATCATAATTTAATATTATGAGATTGGTTTTATCCAGGTTTCCTTCCCTCGGGTATTTTTATTGAGACACCATCTCTAGGGGGGTTGTCGACCAAGACTAAAGAGTCCCCCCACCCATGAGACAGACTAGCCCCCGCCGGACGCCAACCCGATATTTCATGGCCTCGGGGAGAGCTGACAGGTACTACACCTTGCTCAAGGGTGACCTGGAGGTAGTTGTGGCAAAGGGTAACCTCAGTCGCCCACGTCGAAACTCCACAACCGGATGCAGTTTAAAGTCATGCCCAGGACCAGAAGGCGTATGATATGGTGCCCCACTCATGGCTGATGGAGTGTACTACGATACTTGGAATAGCACTGAATATGAGGGAGATGTTGAGTAACTCAATGAAAAGTTGGAAAGTTGAACTGACATCAGGAGGACAAACACTAGGGGAAGTTAACATCAGGAGAGGGATTTTCCAGGGAGATGGCCTATCTCCAATTTTGTTTGTGATAGCCCTCATACCATTATCAGAAATTCTTCGAAAAGTAAAGATGGGATATAGCTTAGGAAAGGACAGAGGAAAATTTAACCACCTCCTCTTTATGGATGATTTAAAACTTTACGGAAGAAATGTCAATGAGATAGATTCACTGATTCAAACTGTAAGAATATTCAGCCAAGATATTGGTATGGAATTCGGAATACAGAAATGCGCCATGTTGAAGATTGTTAGAGGAAAAATGGTAGAATGCGAAGGAATATCCTTGCCAAATGGAGAAAAGGTAAGATCATTGGAGAAAGGACAGGATTACAGGTACCTAGGTGTGCTACAGTGCGACACGATAAAGCACAATGAAATGAAAGCGTTACTGAGGAACGAATATTTTAGAAGAGTAAGAAAAATGCTAAAGTCAAGTTTGAACTCTGGAAACGTTATTCAGGCAATAAACTCGAGAGCAGTGTCAGTCATCAGGTATGGGGCGGGGATAGTTGATTGGACAAAGAACGAATTACAGGAAATGGATAGAAAAACCAGGAAACTGTTGACCATTTATCGGAGTATGCACCCCCAGGGTGACGTAGATAGGCTGTATATGAAAAGAGTAGCAGGAGGCAGAGGACTACAGAGTGTCGAGGAGACAGTTGAGTTGGAAGAAGCGAGTTTGGCCTTTCATTTGGAGACCAAAGAAGAAGAACTGCTGAGAGAGGTCTCACGAGAACAAATTTTGGAATTCAATGGAAGTCCTCAGGATAAGAAGAAAGCAATGTTAAAGGACAGACAAATGAAATACGAAAATAAAAATCTACATGGAGAATTTGAAAGAAAAACGAAAGAAATAAAGGACAGTGTGGAGAGTTGGACTTGGTTAAAGAAAGGATACTTAAAAAAGGAGACAGAAGGGATGATAATGGCGGCCCAGGATCAGGCAATCAGGACAAGATGGGTGCAGAAGAATATCGATAAGATGGATATCACTGAATCGTGTAGGATGTGCGGAGACAAAGAAGAAACCATCAGCCATATAGTATCTGAATGTAAACAGTTAGCCCAGAAAGAATATAAACTTAGTAGACATGATAAGGTTGCTGCCATACTACATTGGGACATTTGTAAGAAAAATGGATTCGAATGTGGTGATAAAAGTTATGAACACGTCGTTGATAGCGAGAAAAAAGTTTTGGAGAATGAAGATGTTAAGGTTTTGTGGGATTTTCCAATTCAAACCGACAAGAAATTGGATCATAACAGGCCAGATATCACAATGATTGACAAGAGAAAGAAAGTATGTTGGCTAATTGATGTCGCTTGTCCATTTGACACAAGAATAGACAAGAAAGAACATGAAAAAATAGAAGCGTATACAGAGCTGAAATATGAAGTCCTGAAAGTATGGCGGGCGGAAGTGCTTCATAGTCCCAATCAAGGGAGTGGAGCCATTGCAGAAAGCTTGTCTACTGGGAACAGCTAGAATTATCAGAAAAGTGTTGGACTTTGGTGACTAAAGAGACAAATGACTTACTATCTAAAGCTGCGGGAGGTGGCTTGATAGTAAGATGAACCCAGTTGAATTGTACGAACTGTGAAATTGCAAATAATAATAATAATAATAATAATGGGTATGACTTTAAACTGCATCCGGTTGTGGAGTTTCGACGTGGGATAATGAGGTTACCCTTAGCCACAACTACCTCCAGGTCACCCTTGAGCAAGGTGTAGTACTATATCGCGGCATATAGGTCAAAATTGTTTCGTCGTAGTGTTTCATCGTGGTCAGCTACACTCGCGATACTTAGTGTTCGTAATCGAATTATTGCACATTCGTGATCTCCGGATGTCGTGGTCATGTTTTCTTTCACGATAACTTCACGATAATGAGGTCGGGTGATCATTTCCTGCCTGGCCAATTGGAAGATTATATCCTTCATATTCTTAGCTGTTGGCTGTTGGTGACATTGGAGCCTATCCAGTATATCTAGCAACTCTTCTTCATCACAACTTTTAAAATCAACGATACTCTGCTTTAATGTGTCTTTTTCATCTGCTGCTAGATAATTGTAAGATGACTCAACAATGAGATCATCAGGAACATTGTCAAAGATACTGTAACAGATAAATGAACTTGACAATCTCACGGGAAAGTAACCACGCTGCATGTAGCCTTTGCAGATAATTCTGGCAATTGCTACCCACTCTTCTTTGAAGAAGTCATGTATTACAATAGGTACTCTTTCTGTGTGGCCAATCAGGATTGAATCATAAACTTCTTTCCAGAAAGAAGTGAAAACTTCCCTTGCAACACCAGTTCCAGCACCAATTTCTTCATCTCCTCTGTGATCAACGACGGTAAAGTCAATTTCCTGGTCATAATCTTTCTGAAACAAAGTAATCATATCTGCCCTAATGGTTGCCCTATCAACTGTCAACCTTACTTTCTCCCTATCCTCATTTTCCATAATTCTTTGTATGGGTGTCATTGCTGGTGCTGCTCTGTTTTGACTGTCTTGTTGTTGAAGGTAGGCTAGCCTTCTTGTGCGAACAGTTTCAATGTCCATTTCTTCAGGCACTGATTCAACTGCTGGTTCAGCTGGCATTGTTACATGTGGTGCAAAATTCTTACTCAAATCAAGCTTGAAGCATGCTCCAAAATACCACATATTTTAGTAAGGGTAGCTACCAAAAGATGACATGAAAATTTGTACCACTTTAAGATATGAATGTAATCTGAATTAAACAAATATTTTGAAAGTAGCACTGTATTATTTCTGTCCAATTCTTACTCATGTTTGTTGCATGTGCTGTCCTCATGGAGTCTCAAAGTAGTGAGAAAATCCTTTTGGCAATGAGAAAAATGTCTAAGATAGGGCATTCTCTGTCAAACTTTTCAATAATGGCACTGCACTGGTACTGCACTGGTTGCAAGACCAAGTTTTGTGGACATCACACTCTCAGCTAGATTAATTTCTTCCCTAAGTGCCTAAATTTTGTGTTTCTGGACAAAGCTTGCCACAATTTGGCCTTCTTTATGCCAAAACCACCAATATTTGTTATCTTTTGGCACAGGTTTATCAAATGTAGGCCATTGCTGGACCAAAACCACCAAAACTGCCAAAAAGGGTATACCCTACTTTTTCCTAGGCCTAGGAAAAAATAAATGTAAATAAAAGCATGCCCTTGGCTGAACGAGATAGACTAGAGATCCATACAACTAAGTGTCTATTGGGGGAAAATGGGTAATTTTAGGGTTGTAAAATGGGTAGGCTGGCAAATTACGATAAATTCTGCCCAATTCTTTGCTCAGAGCTTTCCTCTAGCCAGAGCCGCTTGAACTTACATGAACTTCCCTCCTTGACACAAGTGTGAATATTGATTTATCAGTACATCCAGGCATCAAAAGCGTACTGCTTTTACTGTTTTCCAGCAATCAACAGTAGCCATTCCTCTTTGCCCCCCAGCAGCCTACACATTTTACCCCAATAGACCCTCCTGTATAATATCCTTGAAGGTAGCTTATTACTCGGTACCCTTTACTATCTTATAGCAACATATTTATATTTTCAGCCTTTCCGTAGTAGTGATTCACGTTCACGATTTCACTTAGCTTCGATCGGCCTAAATCACAATAATGTCCGGAAAAAGCCTAGGTTGGATAAGCCATCATCGCAGAGAAAATATTCGCCTTTTTCGTTGGAATGGCTGTGTCGCATCTTTGCCTTTGAGCTTTCTTACCATTTACCGTTCTTTGTAAAACACGATGAAAACACAACAGTTGAATCTTGCCAAACCATTGCTGATCTCAGATCCCAAGCCACTTAGCAAAAAATTGCCCTCGGACATCCCCAAAGATATTTGCTATCTTCGCGCATGCTCTGACAAATGTCGCCTTTCTTGCTCTTGCTCGTCGATGACAACGAAAACGAGGCACGGCACGAATAGGCTATTCGCGTCGTGATGCAGGAACGAGGCACGGCACGTATAGGCTATGCGTGCCGTTGAACAAGACATGACACAAATAGGCTATTCGTGCCGTTGAACAAGACATGACAAAAAATAGGCTATTTGTGCTGTTGAACAAGACATGACACAAATAGGTCAGTTAGTATGGCTATTAACATAAAAATATCGTTAGCACTTGCGATACCTAGGGATCGCAGTCGTATCAAACTTCGGTGACGAACACTAAGTATCGCGAGTGTAGACATTTTCTTAGCGAATACAATCACGCTGCCTAGTGATCACCAGTGAAATGGCACTGGCGATGCCTAGGGATCGCAGTCGTTTGAAGGCTCGGTGACGAACCCTGGTAATGATGACTGAAATATGCAGCTCAAATGCACTATTTGCAGCGCCCATCTTGGTGCGATGATGTTTTCCACGTGTTTTCAATAAAACGTGTGGTAGAACGTGTGGTAGGAGGCAACTTTGATTCGCATCATTTGCACAGCTCCATTTGTACATTGTCATGGAAAAGTTAATCGTAACATCAATAAATCAAATTCGTCAAAGCAAGAAGAGGCCAGACACTGAATTCATCTTAAAACGTATGCAGAAAGAAGCAGTGAAAGTATTGACAAGCATGATCAAAAACGGCCTAATTGAAAACCGCCCCAATGATGGTGAGGAGTCTCTGTGGGTTACTGAATCAGGTGAAATTGATAGCTCTTCTTCACAGTCAAAAACAGATGAAAGCGTGCCTGGCGATCCTGGTAATCACACACAGCCAAATGATATCATTGATAATGGCGATAAAGCAAAATGGGATGATTTCGAAAGTTTTAAAAAATTTATTCATGGCGAAGTTCTTGATTTGAAAGCAAAGGTTGCCAGCCGAAACACACCTGAGAAAAGCAGCTCTCCCGATTACGAGCGTGCCTTCATTCGAAGCCTGGAGCATCGTATTGTTTCCTTGGAGAAACAGCTTGATTCTAAGCAAAAGACAATCGATAAATTGTTGGAAGATCGCTTCGATAGAGCCATTTTTCCTGATCGGGCTATGCTTTTTCCTAATTGTCATGCGGAGGAGCTGCAGGTACCTGCCACTGTTGCAGATCACAAAAGAGTCAACTCACGAGACAATTTTCACAAACAGCCATCACAAAACTCCATTGAATTGAACAAAAGGACACTAAATGTTGAAACAATGGGCCCCAAGACAACTAAAACTGGAAACAATAGCGCTTCTGTATCTTCAAGTAAACAACAAGCTCAAACAACTGAATGTGATGAAAAATCGAAAAGCAGCGGGTCCACTGAAAAAAAGCGAATTGTCATCATCGGAGATTCGATGGTTAACAATATCCAGGAGAATGGTTTAAACAAACAGCACCACGTTCAAATAGCAACAACTTTGGATGTCAAAGATTTCATCAAACCCATTGTTCGAAGAAAACCAGATCTGATAATTATTCATGCTGGTACTAATGATTTAACGGATGATAATGTAAACACTGCCGAGACTCTCACAGAGATCTTTGAAGCAGCTAGTGATGTGTCGCCTGAGACTGAAATCGTTATGTCATCAGTTATCACAAGACAAGACAAGCCTGGCATGCCTAAGAAGGTCAAGAGGCTAAACAAAGTCATTGATGAGGTTTGTGAAAAATTCAATATCAAAGTGATGTCCAACTCAAACGTTGGTGGTGAATGCCTCAGTACTAAAAAACTACACCTAAATCAGAAAGGGAACTCAGTATTCGCTAGAAACTTTCTAAAATTTATTGGTAATTATTGAACTGTGGCCAAAAATAATCAGCCTATTACGGCTAGCGACATCAGCATTACACAATTGAATAGAGCTGATACATACATAGGGGTGGAGAGGGATAGATGTACCAACATTCATAGCGTCCAGATTCCTCCTCCTACTCCACAAAATGTATCTCCCAAAACGCCGAGTTTTGCCAAAGGGATGGTCATTGCATCTCTCAACATTAATTCTTTACACTTGCATAAAGACGAGGTTTCGTCATTTATCAATGAAATGGGGATTCATGTTCTTGCATTAAACGAAACGAAAGTCGAAAGAAAAATGGGGAATAATCTATTGAATATTAACGGCTATGAGATAGAAAGGGAGGATCGAAACACTAGAGGTGGTGGAGTTGCAATCTATGTAAAAAGCAGTATAAATTATGCTCGAAGGAAAGACATACCCCTTGATGGTCTTGAGTTGGTTTGCATAGAAATCAAACCAGTGAATGCTTCCCCCTTTATAATCATTGCCTGGTATCGACCCCCAAGCGACCCCATCTCAACTTTCGATAAGCTTGAAAAAGTTCTTCAGTACCTTGAGAACGATAATAAGGAGATAATTCTAATAGGTGACATGAATTGTAATCTGTTGCCCCAAGAAGATCTTCAGTCTTCTTATAGCGATCTTGCACCGGCGTTTGGCTCAACGGGTACTGCTGGTACTGCTGATGCCAACACTGGTAGTGGTATGTGTAAGCATATGATTGATTTGTATGAAGCGTATGGTCTAAAACAGCTAATTAAGGAGCCTACTAGGGAAACTCTTCGTACGTCTACCCTAATTGACCACGTGGCAGTTAGTGAGCCGAGGAATATTGTTGATTCCGGCGTTCTAAAAATTGCCATGAGTGATCACTATATGGTTTATTGTGTTCGGAAGTTTCGTGGAGCATGGAGAAAGCAACATAAGAAATTACCACCCGTCAGATGAAAAATTTTGATGAAACTAGCTTCCTTGCTGACATCTCCTCAGTAGATTGGAATCTCATTATTCAGAGAAGTGCTGATCTTGACTCAGCTGTGGAGAATTGGACAAATATGCTCTCGCTTATAATAGAAAAGCATGCGCCTCTGCGTCAACGCAGGGTCTCTGATAGATATTGCCCATGGATTACCTCTGAGCTAAAAACCACTATGAGGTCAAGAGACAAACTTAAGAAATCTGCTGTAAAACATGGGTCTGCTCTGTTAATGCAAGCATACAGACATATCAGAAACAGGGTTAATAGCTTAAATACCAAACTGAAAAAGGCATATTTTTCACAAAAAATTGCCGATTGTCAGGGCAATATGAAAGAAACTTGGAACACCATTAACAAACTAATCAATAAAAGGTCCAAAACGACCAATATTTCTTCACTAATGGTGGATGAGGAATGCTTGACAAAAAGCAGTGAAATTGCAGATTCTATGAATGACTATTTTTGCAACATTGGTAGCAAACTTAGTTCGAAGATACCAAACTTAGAAAACCCACTTCTTAATGGTGATTATTCAATAAACGAGAAACATGCGCGCTTCCACTTCCAAACGATTCGCCCTGATGAACTAAGCAAAATAATGAATAAGTTTAAAACTTCTCAAAGTTCTGGCATTGACGGTATATCATGTTCTTTTCTCAAAATTGCGATGCCTGTTCTTGCACCATCATTATGTAGTATATTCAATGTGTCCATTTCACGAGGTTGCTTTCCAGGAAACTGGAAGATTGCGAGGGTCTCTCCTATCTACAAAGATGGCTCCACCGAAGATAGATCTAACTATAGACCTATTTCTGTGCTTCCTGTAGTCTCGCGATTATTTGAAAAGATAGTCTTCGATCAGGTATATAATTATTTTACTGAGAATGAATTTTCTACTCAGACCAGTCGGGTTTCAGATTATTTCACTCCGTATTGACATGCTTACTGAAGTGTAAAAATGACTGGTATCTAAATTTTGACAAGGGATTCTTTTCTGGAGTCACTTTCATCGACTTAAAGAAAGCCTTTGACACAGTGGATCACGATATTCTCATAGCTAAGCTGCGTTTCTATGGAGCTGAAGGCGTGGAGCTCGACTGGTTCATATCATACCTAAGTAATAGGAAGCAATGCTGTAAGGTAAATGGCAAAACTTCTGAAATACAAGACATCCAGTGTGGAGTTCCTCAGGGCTCTTGCCTTGGTCCACTCTCATTTTTGATCTGTATCAATGACTTGCCGTTTGCCTTACAAAGAACTAAGGTCACAATGTATGCAGATGATACAAGCATTTCCTATTCCTCGAAATCTGTCTCTGACCTGTGCAATGCCATAAACTCAGATCTTCAGAATCTTAGTTCGTGGCTTCAGGGGAATAAATTATCTCTTAATGTGGCTAAAGCTCAGAGCATGATCCTTGGTACTGTACCAAACCTCAGAAGACTAGATAGCAATGATTCAAACAGTTTTCCCCTCTTTCAAATAAATGGCGATGAGATCGAATCCACTGGAAATATAAAATATCTTGGGGTTCAAATCGATCCGTCATTAAACTGGAAAGAGCAAATCAACGTTGCTATCGGTAAGATTTCAAGAGGAATTGGAATGCTCAAGTATGCTAAGAGATATCTTTCACTGCAAGCCATACAAAGGATGTACTTCAGCATAGTAGAGTCGCACTTTAGATACTGCTGCTCTGTCTGGGGTTGTGCTGGTGATACCGCTCTAAGAAAATTGCAAAAGCTACAAAATCGGGCAGCTAGTGTCGTGACAAACAGTCCCTTTGACCATGCATCGCTGCCATTAATATCAAAACTAGGATGGTTAACAGTTAACGAGATGATTGACTTCGAGACAGCCTGCATGGTATATAAAGCCTTGCATGGGCTTGCACCTCCCTATATGAAGTCGATGTTTCAAAAATTGTCCGAGCCTTGCAATAGGACTTTACGTAATACCAGCACTGACCTCAGGATTCCTTTTTGTAAAACCTCAAATGGGCAGCGAAGCTTTTCGTATTGAGGGGTTACTGTTTGGAATCAATTAAACCTTGAAATAAAAACTGCTCCTTCGCTAGCTGTTTTCAAGACGAAATTAAAATCTTTTTGAAAGATCAAAGAAGTTGATGATCGAAATCAACATCAGCCACATTTTTGACTCCAGAGTCACCTTTCTTTTTATACTTTTCTTTTTCTTATATATTGGATTTTAATCTTAATTAATTCATGTAATTAAGTAAGTTAGGGTTTTAAAGCAGGGCACATTGTAAAACAGTAGATGCCATAGTTACTGAATGTATTTACCCTGTGAAAATAAATGAAAATGAAATGAAATTCCGGTTATCGTGAAAGAAAACATGACCACGACATCCGGAGATTACGAGTGTGCAATAATTCGATTACGAACACTAAGTATCGCGAGTGTAGCTGACCACGACGAAACACTACGATGAAACAATTTTGACCTATATGCCGCGACGTATAGTACCTGTTAGCTCTCCCCGAAACCACGAAATACCGGGTTGGCGTCCGGCGGGGGCTAGTTTGTCTCATGAGCAGGGGGGGACTCTTTAGCCTTGGTTGGCGACCCTCCTAGAGATGGTGTTCTCGATAAACACACCGGTGGTAGTTTAACCTTAAATCAACTATCCTCAAATTGAGTGCAAACAATGTCGTATAATAATATGTCAGACAATGGTGTAAAGAAGACTGGAAGTAACAATACTGAAGGTCTTTCACCCGGCAGTTGTTCTGTGCGAACGCAGGCAGACTTCGGTCGTCATCCCATTACTGCAAGGAGAAGAAAGTGGACGAAAGAGGAAAATATGGTGGTGATGGAATGCTATTGCAAGAGTAAGCCGCATATTATAGGATATCGTAAGAGAATGTATAGATTGTGGAACGAAAAAGGATTATTCATAACCAATGAGCAACGTCTGGTTGATCAGGCAAACTGTATCAGGTTGGTTGACAGGACTTGAACTGGAAGAAGTACGGAGCAAAATTGAAGTGGAAGAGAATTTCGGACAGGCTTCTACGGATCGTGATGATGACACACGTGATCATCAGGATACAAATAACGTGGCAGAAAATGAAAATCCTCAGACAACCCCCATTTCAGAACCTCCAGAGGGCTTAGAAATATTAGAACCATTCACCCAGGAAGAACAAACATACTTTAATAGGATGATTGTGCTAATGGAAAAGGGAAGTACAGAAATTCCGAGCATGAGAAATATTGACAGGCAAAAACTAGCAGAAACAAGCTCAAAAATTGACAAGATGCTAAAAAAGATCAGGATTAATGACATAACAACACTCAACAGGGTCATGTACGCGGGTGGAGTTATAACGGCACAAATGTTGGGGGTAAAAGCGAAAGTACAAGAAACTGCAAAGAAGCCATGGTGGCAAAAACGACTGGATAGCCAGGTAAAGGAGCTTCGCAAAGATTTTGACAGAGTGAAAGTGATCAAAGATAGTGGAAAGATAAAAAAAAACAGAGACAGGTTACAACAAAAATGTAGATTGAAAGAGAAAGGTGAGAACACGGTCTTAGAGGTAATAAGTCAAAGAATCAAAGCAAAGCAAGGCAAAATCAACCGATATAACAACAGGATTAGTCAATACCAGGAAACCCAAATGTTCCTGAACAATGAAGGAAACTTCTATCATAAGCTTAATGGTGCTGGCAAACAAACCGAGAATGAACCTCCGGATGCCGAAGAAGCAAAGAAATTCTGGCAGAATATTTGGAGTGTGAAGAAAGAACACAATAAAAATGCAGAATGGCTAAGTAATGTCAAATCAAAAATGAACGAATTACAACAACAAGAAGACATCACTATTACTAAGGAGAGCCTACAAAAAGCTGTGAAGAAATTACCTAACTGGAAAGCACCAGGCAGTGACGGTTTACAAGGATATTGGATAAAAGCCTTTAAGTCATTACACGGAGATATGGAGAGGCTTCTTAATAAATGCCTAGGAGAAGGTTGGGTTCCATCATGGATGACCAAAGGAAGAACTGTACTGATCCAAAAAGATCTTAGTAAATGAAATGTTCCCAGTAATTACAGGCCAATTACGTGCCTACCAATAATGTTTTCAAGAGCAAATTGCTTCGGATCATTAGACCTGAGAAAAACCCTGTTTACAATATCTATGATATTTTGGGAATCAAACTACTAACAAGGCTTCGAGTTAATTTCAGTCCTCTGAACGAACATAGATTTGGGCATAATTTTGACTGCTTGAGTCCAATTTGTATTTGTGGTACAGGAAAGGAAGATAATGAGCAATACCTCCTGCACTGCCCCCAGTTTACAGCTCAGCGCCAAGATCTCCTTGGTCAAGTCTCGGATGTCGGATATGATGTTGCTAGCATGAACTCAAAGGATCTTTGTCATTTGTTGTTATATGGGAACCCAAATGAAAGTACCTTTGCAAACAGAATCATTCTAGAAGCAACTATTTCTTTTATTAAGACTTCTGGACGTTTCAATTAAACTTTCTGGAAAAACAGCAGCCTAAGCCTTTTTCTTGACTGGGGTGCTCCCGATATTTGCGTGGGCAGTCTCTGCTCATCGGACTGCTGCTGCGGGGGCGTTGGCTGGGGGAGTCTAGGATTAGTTGGAAGTTTTTTAGTTTCTTTTTCTTTTCTCCTCGGAGTTGATCTCTGTACCATAGATTCCATTCTCCCTGCCGGTGCTCTCGTGCTTGTGGTTTGGTGGGGGGTGGGCTGTTTGTTCGGGTTTTGGGGGTACTTCAGTTTCGATTTAGCTTTTGTTTCTTGTTCTTGTTTTGTTTGTTTTTTTTGTTGTTTTTTTGTTGTTTCCTTTTCTACTATTAATAAGGTGGTTGCAGGAGAAAAGCTCTAACTTATTTGATAATCTTTAAATTCCGAAAGTTTTTTTCTCCTGCAACCACCTTAAGCTATCGTTAATATTTTGTAGAAAATTGTAAGTGGCATTTGTAGTGAGGACCCGGTGACCTTGTGTCTTTCCCGCTACAAATGTCACAGTAGTTGTATTGAATTGTTGTTTTTAAAATTTTAGATTGATAAATAAAAAAGAATAATGTGGAAAATACTAACGGGAATTATTGCTGATTGTGTCTACGAATCTCTGGATAGCAGAGGAATGTTGACTGCAGAGCAGAAGGGTTGTAAACGTGGAACAAGGGGTACACATGACCTTATTTACATTGATAAAATGGTACTAACGGAGGTGAAAAGAAGGAGAAAGAATCTGGCAATGTGTTGGATCGATTATCGTAAAGCATAAGATATTGTTTCACATTCATGGATCATGGAACGTCTGGACTTATTCAAAGTAGCAAAGAATGTCAGGAATCTGCTAACAGAGACAATGGAAAAATGGTGTGTTGAATTAATATCAAAAGGAAAATTACTAGGAGAAGTTAATATCAAAAGAGGGATCTTTCAAGGAGACGCATTATCACCGCTACTATTTGTTATTGCATTAATCCCACTGACATTAATTCTGCGTGATTGTAAAGAGGCATATGAATTTTATAAGAACAAAGAGAAATTGAATCACTTGCTCTATATGGATGATTTAAAATTGTTTTCGAAAAGCGAACGAGGGCTAGACTCACTGATTAACACCGTGAGGATCTTTAGTGCAGATATTAAAATGGAATTCGGAATAGGAAAATGTGCAGTCCTAATTATGAAAAGACGAACGAAGGTAAAGAGTAATGGCATTATATTACCAGATGCAGTAAAGATAAAGTCATTAGATGAAGGAGAATCCTATAAGTATTCAGGAGTACTAGAAGATGACAGAATAAAACATCAAGAAATGAAAGATAAAGTGTCAAAAGAGTATCTTAGGCGAGTGCGAAAAGTGCTAGAGTCAAAACTAAACAGTGGGAATTTGATAAAAGCCATTAACGCCTGGGCATTGTCTCTGTTCAGATATACAGCAACAATTATTGACTGGAGGAAGGAGGAAATAATGAAGTTGGACCAACGGACAAGGAAGCTACTTAGCTACTATGCACAAGGCTCATCATCCAAAAGACAGCGTTCACCGTTTATACATAAGTCGGAAAGAGGGTGGGCGTGGCCTTATTAGCATAGAGAATTGCGTTGAAATTGCAACAGTAGGATTAGAAAACTACATTCAAAATAGCACAGAAAGACTCAAAGAATCAACTGAAAGTGTTAACAATGTTAAACAGCGAATTAAAAGAAACAGAAAGGCGGAATTAAAGGAGAAAAAACTACATGGTCAGTTTCTTAGAGATATAGAGGAAGTTGCCGATGAAAAAACTTGGAACTGGATGAAAAATGGTCATCTAAAGAGGGAAACCGAATCTCTTATTATAGCAGCGCAGGATCAAGCCATCCGAACGAATGCTATCAAAGCCAAAATCGACAAGACTCGAGATGACAGCATGTGCCGTATGTGCAACGCAAAAGATGAAACGATCACCCACATCATAAGCGAATGCCCTAAGCTAGCCCAAAAGGAATATAAAAGAAGGCATGACTGGATGGGTAAGGCGATCCATTGGGAGCTTTGTCGAAAGAAAGGTTTTGCAACCACTGATAAATGGTACGAACATGAACCCCAGCCAGTTACTGAAAACGAGAAGTTCGAGATCCTTTGGGACTTCACTGTACAAACTGATCATATCGTTGAGGCAAGGAGACCAGACATGATGGTTATCGACAAGGAGAATAAATTATGTTTAATTGTTGACTTCGCTGTACCTTCTGATCATCGTATTGAAATAAAGGAAAGAGAGAAGATCGAGAAGTACCAAGATCTTGAACGAGAAGTGCAAAAGCTTTGGAACATGAAAGCCAAGATCATACCCATCGTTATTGGTACTCTTGGGACAATTCCTAAAACACTGCAGAAACAATTGGAACAGATTGAATCAGGTATTGCCATCAACCAAATGCAGACCACCGTATTACTGAACACTGCAAGAATACTACGAAAGGTCCTGGAAATCTAAGGAGACTTGTTGTCACTAGATGTTCAGAACATTAAATCCGTCAATGGACGAGCGTTGAATTTTCATAATAATAATAATAATAATAATAATAATAATAATAATAATAATAATAATAATAATAATAATAATAATAATAATAATAATAATAATAATAATAATAATAATAATAATAATAATAATAATAATAATAATAATAATAATAATAATAATAATAATAATAATAATAATAATAATAATAATAATAATAATAATAATAATAATAATAATAATAATAATAATAATAATAATAATAATAATAATAATAATAATAAGGGAATCCAAAATCACCTCAATACAATCCCTGGAGAACCAAACTTGCAAGAAATACAAAAAATAGTACTTACAAGTACTACCCACCTTCTTCGCAAAGCACTGTCAATATAAAGATCTGAACAGCATATAACTGTGACGTTAAAGTGCATATCAATGTTAGCATGCAAGTAACAAACCCTCTTGCTGCCCCAGGTATCGGGATGATCCCCGGCAGCTAGACTGTATACAGCCGAAATCAAAAGAAAGTACCAATTCATAATAATAATAATAATAATAATAATAATAATAATAATAATAATAATAATAATAATAATAATAATAATAATAATAATAATAATAATAATAATAATAATAATAATAATAATAATAATAATAATAATAATAATAATAATAACAATAATAATAATAATAATAATAATAATAATAATAATAATAATAACAACAATAATAATAATAATAATAATAATAATAATAATAATAATAATATTAATAATAATAATGATAACAATGATGCTGGTTGCTCCGCCCAAAGCCCATCCGCAACCCAAAAATGCTAATAATAATGATAATAATAATAATAATAATATTAATAATAATAATAATACTAAAAATGATAATAAAAATAATAATTATGTTAATAATAATAATAATGATAACAATGATAATAATTATGATAATGATAATAATGATAATAATTTATACAAAAATGATAATAATAATAATATTAATAATAATAATGATAACAATGATGTTGGTTGCTCCGCCCAAAGCCCATCCGCAACCCAAAAATGCTTTCTCTGCATGATCACAGGCTTCCTTTCCAGGAGATAACTGTTCGCTTTGTCCCTTCAGCAACAAACTGATGATTGTATCCCCATGTATATAAGTAGCAAGAAAACCTTTTCAGGAACGAGGGAGATGATAAAAATTTAACAACTATCATCCCTGCACCAGTCCTAATCTTGGTTGGTCTGAAATTTCCATGTCATGTCAATTCCAAGGCTTCCCCTATCCCGTTCCACGTTCCATGATGGTGTGCGATTTTTTTACATGTTGTGCGACTTTTTATTACATCTCTGTTTCAAAGAAATAGCAAGTGCCGTTGTCAATCATTCAGGAGCATGCGGTTGGGTCAAATTCAACAAGTCGGATCGTCACAATGTACAAAAAATTGTGTTGATTAAATGTAACTTGTAGTGTTGAGAAAACGTAGCTAGTTGTGTCGATAAAAAGTAACTAGTTGTGTCGATAAAAAGTAACGAGTTGTGTTGATTAAAAGTAGCAAGTTGTGTTGATTAAAAGTAACAAATCAACTCGATAACAAGTAACAAGCTGTGTCGATAAACAGTCGCGGATGGAATCACAAAGATAACATATTATATCAACCAAATTATTACCTTGTGTCAACTAGATAACGTCATGTGTCAACCAAATAAGAACATATGTCTACAAAAAGTGATAATGAAACAAATTTCTTTCACAAGTGCAGATGTTTTTTAATTGTATTTTGGTCGGCGCGAACGGCGCGCCATAGTTATCATGGTATTTCATCAACATTGTGCTTTTTCAATGAAATCAGATTGATAATAGCTCACCTATATTTTAAGTTGAATTTCAAGTTTGATCAGTACACACAAGCTCTTAATTAGAACTTTCCAAGCAAAATCACATTTCTAATTAACAGATATTTGTGCATTGATCAAACAAAGCAATAATTCTGAATGAACACAACCTCACACAAACATAAAGAGCAGAAGGAATCAATCAGTAAGAGCTACAGTAAAGAATTCAGCTTTCTCTTTGAAATATTGTATGTCTCCATTTCTTTGCCACATTGAATTACATAATTACAAGACAAAGTCAATGTTTGCATTATATTCATTAAAGTATATTCATTCAGTGCCTTTAAGGTAACAGGCAAAGAACATTGCTTTTATGAAGTTGTGCAAAAATGGCATAAAGTAGAGAATGTTATATGAAGTATCTTTTGTGTTGTTCTATCATTGCCTTTGGGGTGTAGATTGAAGAGTACAAGTAATTTTTAAAGGACACTTTCCGTAGGTCTGGGATAAGGAAGTTTCTTAGATTTGAAATTTTTTCCTTGCCAAATTTGGTCACGAGTTTCTTTTATTGTCAATTCGCTGAATTTTGAACTGATTTCATTATCCAATGAGGCTTCAAAAATACACAGCAATATCTGAAAAAATATGAATAGAAGTTGCAACCAGTTTCAAAACATCTTTGTCTTAAAAACTGAAGCTGCAAATTATTAAGTGTTCTTGTCAGCTTCACAGCAGTGACCTAGTGGGTAGAATCATTCATAAATTCTTATGTGGACTATACTCCCATGGATATTGCCAGGAAAATCCACTGGTGCAAGTTTCATTGTGTTACTCCCTCAAGTTGTATAGGTAGGGTCTGCTAGGGTAAGGTGAGAAGGCTGAAGTGAAATAGGTTGTGCTGATTGCTGGCAAACAGCAGACCTTCTAATGTGGAAACAAAGGCTTCTTAGGCAGACATGTTTGGCGGACAGAGCACACTGTCTATAGCTTCCATTGTTTTATTGGTACAATGTCGTGCATAAAAAATTTGGGTGTTGTTGATTGCTCAAAAACAGTGGACCCTGCGCTGCTAGATCAACTTTTACGATGTCAAGGTAGGTGGCTTGAGCAATTCTAGGTAGAGGCAGGGGCGGATCCAGGATATCTTGTGACAGGGTTGAATTGCGGAGAAGCCGTAATGGAAATATGAGGGTCCGGGGGCGAAGCCCTCGGAAAATTTTTTTTAGGCCACGCCCATTCATTTTTTAGGGAACGCCCTTTTTCAGTACAATTTTTGGACCACGCCCTTAGCTTCTCTTAGGGAAGTCTGTTTTTAATTGAAGAATTCCATAACAGACCTTTTAGCTATTCTGAAAAAGAATCTCAATCGAACGATTCTTTGCTACATTCTGTAGAACTTTTGAATGTGCAAAATTATGGTAGAAGCTCTAACGCCAACTCGATCGAATTTCGTGGCAAGTCTAGGAAATCACAAAGTCCATGCACGCTGATGCTGAATGCAAACAGAGTTTAAGATATAGAATAGTCTCTGCATAGGAGAGTTTGAAGCTCTCATCTGCCTTGCGCAATCAGATTCGGGTTGGAGCGGGTTGGCACCATTGGCACCGGGTTGAGAGCTCAAATGAATGTGCCACAGGGTTGGTTTTTCCTTCATGAGTCATGCTATCAAACAAATGCGGTATGGCATAACGGAATAACCAGACCCAGGACCAATAGGACCGGACCCTAACGGACCAGACCCCTATGAATGCCCATTCCTTTCCGTGGTGAGTTTGCAACAGCGGTGCAGAAGTTTCATTCCAAAATGACGACATGACCAAAACAATCATTGCTGAAAAGAAATAACTAAACTCTGGAAACCATATAAACTGCAAGAATGCACGATCAGCAACATTGATCATCTAATCAACAAGCAAAATTCCACTTGAAAGGAACGACGACCAACGAAGATCCACGCATGATCTGGTCTAGCAAGGCCCTGTAACTTATTTCAGTTTCCCAAGGACAAGATTCACATTGACAT
This sequence comes from Aurelia sp. 4 Dawson et al 2005, assembly GCA_964019985.1. Taxonomy (NCBI): domain Eukaryota; kingdom Metazoa; phylum Cnidaria; class Scyphozoa; order Semaeostomeae; family Ulmaridae; genus Aurelia; species Aurelia sp. 4 Dawson et al 2005. Next base: position 14,066,550 of record OZ026497.1, read on the forward strand.
TCAGAACAATACTTAGCACGCAATGCCAAAATGTAATACATAGCAAAACTACTACAACCAACTGTCTGGAGCTTTCAAGGAACCAAGGAATAGGCTGTAATGCGTAAAAAAAGCAAGTAGCCCATTATCATTGTACCCCATCAGTTACCTGGAAACATAGAAATGAATGCGTATTCTGTCGGGGTCTGGTCCGTTAGGGTCTTGGGTCTGGTTTTTCCGTTATGCCATGCGGTATGACGACCGATAATTATGTTCTGTCTGTTGAATGCAGCACAAGAAAAGAGTGATTGAAATCCTCACTTCATCGGCCAGTATAAGCTGATATCAGTTTTCAACAGCAGAATTCACGGTTTGCGCCTCCGTATGATAGATGTTCATGAAAGGAACGGCATTCAAAAGCGGGGGGAATTGTTCTCTGGAAATCTGACCGGTTTATTCAAACCTGTCAACCCGGCCTAGATCCGCCCCTGAGAGGAAACTGTGAACAAAGTCTTCAGCAAAATCTCTTCAGATCTTTTAGGCTTATTATATTCAACGAAACGAAACGAAACGAAACCGAGCGAAACCGAACGAAACCAAGACAATTTAACAATTAAATCTTTAAAGGTCAATTGAAATTGCAAATTCATTAGTTCTTATCGTGCGGATGGATGCAAACAATTGATAATGATCACTTTAGTAGTAAATTAAAGGCCCCCATTAGCAATGTTTGAAGAATGAGATTATGCACGTAGCTTGCTTCATAAAGTGATATTTACTTGCAATTGCAACTGTTTAATGCAGGATTTAGTTCATATCAGGATGGCAATAGCCTAATAATCAGCCCCCTTAAGGAGACCAGATTTCTTGATAAGGAACAAAATCATTACAGTGGATGTACCGAATCTACTGGATGTATAGAGTGCTCGCGAGACGGCTTGCAAGATGGCCGCAGCTATTTCTCAAGATACGTTTGTCGATGTTCGGCCTCGTGAAGATGATTTTGTTTCCGAGTCGGGAATTATAATGGGCAGTAAGGAGATTGAAGAATTGATTGAAGGAGAAATAAGTATCTTTGGAGCAAGCAGACACCGTATCGACGCTAAACTGATATGCCAGTCACTGAAGAAGGAACATGGCCTAAATGCAAGCACGGTACTCCTGTCACTGAGTTACATGATAAATACAGGAAGAATAAAGAAAGAGGAATATAGGGGTTCTGAGACGCTGAAACTGTCAGAAGAGAGAAGTAAGGAAGCAAAAGAATCATTGTCAACCAGCAAAGTATCATCAGATAATGAAAAGGTTATTCAATACCGTAGTGAACTTTTGGAAATTGCTGCGGGCGACGATCATGACAGCGATAGTATCACCGATAGCACCAGCGATAGCGACAGCATCACCGACAATGAACAGAATCCACAGTCGGACAACATCGTTCCGGAAAAACCATCGAATATTTTAGAAAAGCAAACCCCAGGTAATGCTTTTTTTTACAAAAAATGAAAATACAGTAAAAAGAAATAATTCATGTTGTGAAGGAACTAAGAAACGCCTTCTTGCAGAGATCGAGAAACACATCGATCATATTTTAGTCAAGTTAAATGACTCTGAATCTTCCAGTGAGAGGAAATGGAAGACAATGTCAGGTTTTTTCAGAGAATTAGCACCCTCGCGCGGGAAAACCAGTTTTAATAAACGAGAACGAAATTTTGAAGGAAAACAATGAAAGTTTGTTTAAGGGCGATAATTTTATTGATACTAGGCCCTATTTCAAGCCCCTGGATTTACCAAATTTTACTAGTGATAAAAACAAAGGAAAAAATGAAGCCCCAAGAGATCCTGGAATAGATCAAGTAAATCCTCAAAAGAATTGAGATGTAAGATCATCAGCTACAACGACGAGTATTTCAGCAAACCGTTGCTATGGTACGCAACACACTAGTATAAATATGAATGGATCAGAAGACAAATGGGAATTCCCAAGGGCAGCAAGGAGACCTTTTCCAGTCCAAGATCGGGTAATGCCAATAGCAACAACCAACAGGTTTCAGTACTTGAGCAAGAATGGCTGATTGTGAGTCTCACGAAAATGGAACTGAAAACCAGCAATCAGAGGAAAATTTAAGGGTCCCAAGGGAAAGAAATGCATCTTTTCAAATGCAAAGATTTCGAAACCCGGCTCCAATAACAAATCGTTTGAATCGTAAAAATGATCAAGTTTCTGTGTCACAAGAGAATCATCAAATGCAGTCTGATGACCCTCGGCAAATCCAGGGAGACACAGCAAGAAACTTTCGTAACAGGCAAGGAATGGTCTCTGAAGAAGCACAAAGATTTTCTTTCTCAAGGGATAGGCAGGCAGAGCCAGAAATGACCACTTTCGGAAATGCAACCAGGCGACAAAAGAACAGGATTGTCTATATCATTGGAGACTCTATGTTAAAGAATTTAAAGAGAAGAGAAATTAACTCAGAACTACAAAGCCGCGGCATAACCACACATGTGAAGACATTTCCAGGTGCAACTGCAGAAGATATGAAGTTTTACATACAACCTGCGTTGAAGTCAAAACCTGAAGCTGTAATTGTGCATTGTGGAACAAATAACATGCGGTCTGAAGAGCCACATGTTGTTGTCAGAAAGATAATTGATGTTGCTGTCCAAGCTAAGTCACACGTTCCGGAACTGATGGTATCAACACTTATGAAACGTGCAGATTCACAAGAGCTTGATGCAAAAAAGACTCAGGTAAATAGTTTGTTAAAGTGCCACTGACATAAAAAAATGAAAATTTTTTTTATTAGCTAAATAGTTGCAGTAAACATCGCTGGTTCCAAATCTGTGATTCTTTTTTCGATCTGAGGGGCAGAAGTGTGCTTTTAATGGGGTTTTATAGGGGCTGGTCGGTTGAAAAGAGTCTGGGGCGAGTGACGTATTCTGGTGTTCTTAGAAATCGCATGTCAGATGAACAACTGATGTAAACAGTGGAAGCATCAGTATCACGCATCACATAAAGCCCATAACGGAGAGAAACATATCGAATTCGTCCTGGAAATGACAAAAAGACATTGCACTTATTACTGACAAAGGCTCTGAAGATAACGGCAACCTAGAAACGATTTTTGAGCCGTGATAGGACAAATTCCAATCCTTCTCTGACAAAGATGTGGACAATGGCGTGGAAGGGCAAGACATATTGATGGAATCCCTTTCAAAACCTCAACGCATGATATGATACAGGCAACCTGTTCACGAAAGGTGAGTAGTTCTAGTATTGCTTACTTCAACCTTTGTGTCTATAACCATGCAAAACAGTAGCCAAATTCATCATCAACAGGCCGCGCACGGTGGCTAAATGTTATTGTCAGGCTTGAATTTAGGCCCAATCTACCGGCCTGACATGAATCAGTACTTTACTTCGCTTGGCCAGTTTAAATTCATTTTCCGTGATTTCTTGGGAACAAACAAGATCTATCGATGATGTTGGCGTAAACCTTTATTTGAGGGCATTATTGAACATCTGAGGTATGTTACAACAAGTTGCATGACCGTTCTTCGATGGGTGAACAGATACAATCAACCATAAAGAATGAATTCGATCTCTTACTCCGAACAAAGACTCCACGGAAATATAAAAAAGACAAACAACACGCACGGCTGATTCTTTTGAACAATGAAGGATTACCTTCTCCTAATAAAAGAGGGAGGTCCTAAGAGTTCAGTTCAAAAAGACTTACAAAGTGCCGTTTCAAAGGAAAACTTAAGTCTTGTTTCAATGAAATACCTTCAACAAAATATCCTGAGAAAATGCAGCATTCAAATATGTAGAATCAGTTTGGTATTGATAAGTAACATATATTTAACATCCCGCGGCATTCTGGGCCAGAAGACAGGATAATACAACACAGAAATTGCAGCATGTGTTTGGCAGTATTTGGGGTTGCATGTCAATCAAATACTATGTGGTAATTTCATATACATAGGCTTTTAAATGTCCAGGGGTACAATCTCTCCTGTGGTAAGGGGGAGATGGGGCCATGCTGGTATGTGGGAGCATGGCAAAACAGCCTAACTAGGGGACATACGACCCAGTCCTAATTAATTGTCTATCTTTCAAGTAGTGTCCTTGACAGTCTGAAGATTGCTTGTTGCTGTACTTCACTGTTTTCGGTTTTTTCACTGTTCTTGTGTCTGTTCTTGTGTCTGTGCTTTCTTTTCTTGTATTTATCTGGGCTTGTGGAATTTGTGATGTCAGCGCACCTGCCTCTTAAAGCTCTATCCTCTGCTTCATTCTCGAGCAACTATCCTTCTGAGATGTTGAGGAACCAGTTTTGGTTCGATCTTCTCGATCTGTGATGATAACTGCAATGCAAACGATCAGTAGTCCGCCCTTTTGCTTTGAAACTAAGCTAGTGATTGTTATAATACTCAGACAGACGTTATAAGGATGCAGGATTCTACTTCTATATTATGTCACAATCTGTGCACACATCTATGTATATCGCGGATATTGTATATATCGTGCACATTCCATCTAATGAAGATGGGTTGCTGGGAATGTGAACTTGAGCGCGTGTTTCTGTCTTGATTTCATAATCTGACCTGGGTTGCTAAGTACTGGGTTGCTAAGTACAATAAGTACAATTAATACCGTGGATACAGGTATTCCCGTGGGATCATGGCCAAACGCACAATTATTGAAAAGCAAATTGATTCAAGAAAGCAATGTATTTACAAGCACTGAATCGAAACCAAAAGATAAAGTATCTACAGCAAAGAATTCTACAAACAAAGAAAGCCCTGACAATAACGTGGAAGATCTAAATCCCACTGGAGCAGACTCAACTGTTTCCAAAGATGTGAGACACCAGAAACAAAAGAAGGGCAAAAACACAACGAAGTCCAACGACAAAAGCTCTGTTGAATCTGAAAACAGTTCTACTACAGCAACAAAACAAGCAACTGACAACGCAGAAAGCAAGAAAATTAAGGTTCTCATTGTTGGTGACTCGCAACTAAGAAATGTGAACAATGAAAAAATGGAGAACAAACATCACATTTTAGAGAAGAAATTCAAGCCTGGAATGCGAATAAAGGAAGCAGTTAAACAAACTGGAAAAGTAGACAGTGATGTAATCATAGTGCACGCCGCTACCAACAATGTTGCGTCAACAACCCCTCAAGAATTATGCAAAGAAACAATGGATACACTTGGAGCAATCCAGAAGAATAATCCCAAAGCAAAGATTGCCTTTTCTGCTGTTTTCAGAAGAAAGGATTCTCATGAGCTCAACTCCAAGGTTACTCAACTGAATGAGCTTTTGTCTGAAAAATTGCCCCTTGATGGTTTCGATATGATAGAAAACGATAATACTTTATTTAGTAACTTGAAAAGTGACGGTTTGCATTTGAATGAAGGGAGAGTAAGAAAATTTGCTGGTAACTTGAATAAATTTATAAAATACTGTTAACGGTGTCTTGGCTCTTTTAGTAGCACTAATGGACGCGGGGAGCATCACTCGAGGAAGAGGAATGGTCTTAAGATTGCTTTCCTTAACATAGTTTCCCTCAGAAAACATAGGAATGAGCTCAGCATCATATTGCATGACAATGATATTGATATAATTGGTCTTAGCGAAACCCGGTTGGACGAAAACATTGGAGATGCCGAAGTATCGATAGAGGGCTACAAGATATTCCGTAACGACCGAAACGCAAATGGGGGGGGGAGTCGCAATTTATGTCAAAGATACCCTTCCTGAGCCCAAAATCAAAAAGAACTTTGATAATATAGAGCTTCTTTCCTTAGAGATAAAGCAACAAAATGCAAGGCCTTTTTTCTTTGTCTGCTGGTATCGACCCCCAACTTCTGGGGTTGATGAAGCAGCATTCGAAAACCTTAGAGAATCTCTTGGAGACCTAGATAAGGAAGGAAAGGAAATTATCCTTGTTGGCGACACAAACTGCGATTTTAAGAATAGCACAAATGCTAATACAAAAAACTGAAGCTTGTGTATTCAGAATATCAAATAGAGCAGTTGATTAAAAAGTACACGAGAGTCGCAGTAACAACAACCGAACTAGGTGAACAAAGAGTAAGCAAATCACTCATTGATCATTTCTCTACCTCGAACTCCAAATGTATTTTAGACGCTGACGTCCTAGGAACGGGGATGGTGGACCACTATTTGGTGTACGGAATAAGGAAAATAAATGCCTGGCGAATAAAGCAGAAAAGAGCAAAGCCAAAAATAGTCGAATCTCGTACAATGAAGAAATAGGACAAGGCAATTTTCCAACACGACCTGCAACAAATAGATTGGGAAACCATTCTTACCCCTTTTGCTAATGATCCATCTGCCATGGCTGGCACATTTCAGGAGATTTTCGAACCGCTTTTGGATATACATGCTCCGATTAAGAAAAGGAGGGTAAGATCAGAATTCGCTCCTTGGCTAACTCAAAGTCTTAGAAAATCGATGGAGACCAGGGACAGACTGAAAAAAATAGCGGCGAAATCTCCTGAAATGTGGTCAGCTTATAGTAAGCAGCGGAATAAAGTAACCAAATAAATTCGATATTCTATTCAGGATTATTACAAGGGTTTAATTGAGAAAAATAAAGGGGATCCAAAGAAAATGTGGAAAACAATAAACAGGGTCTTGGATAAAGATGCAAAGTCCACGCCACTTGCCACTTGAAATCGACGCAAAACGTTGACAAAAGAGCGTGGTGTGCTTGAAGCTTTAAACTGCCACTTTGTATCCGTTGGACCAAAGCTCGCAAGAAGCATAGAAACGAGACCCAGCGATAATTGCTTGCAGCATGTTACGCCAGTAAACGAAGAAATGCTGTTCAAACCAGTCGACAAAAAATATGTGATGAATGCTATCAATCAGCTAAAGAACGGGAAAGCGTCAGGTCCTGACAAAATTACCATAACTTTGGTAAAAGACGCGAGCGAATTTATCGCTCACCCTCTTATGCTGATTTATAACTCATCACTTGCGAATGGTGTTTTTCCTGATATTTGGAAATTAGCGAGAGTCACCCCAATTTACAAGTCGGGCCCAAAGACTGATGTAAACAAGTACAGGCCCATCTCTGTAGTCTCAGTGTTTTCAAGGATGCTAGAAAGGATAACGCACGACCAGCTGTTTGATTTTCTCAAAATCAATAAGAGTATTACATGCAACCAAGCAGCTTTTCGTAAGTTATACTCCACGATAACATCACTCATAAGCAGCACAGACTTCTGGCACGAAAACATAGATCGCAGTAATGTCATTTACACTATATTTCTTGACCTCAAGAAAGCTTTCGATACGGTCGATCACGGTATATTACTAAAGAAATTAAGTGCATATGGAATAAGAGGCAAAGCTGGGGATTGGTTTGAATCCTACCTAAGTAATAGAAAACAGTTCTGCTCTCTGAACGGTCAGCAATCTAAGGCCAAAGACGTAACCTGTGGTATTCCTCAAGGTTCTTGTCTAGGCCCTCTTCTTTTCATCATTTACTTGAATGACTTAGAAAAGTGTCTTAAATTCTCCCGGGCTAGTATCTATGCTGACGATACCAGTATAACGATTGCATCGGATGATGTAGCAAAACTAGTCGAGGACGCACATCAAGAGCTTTCCAACCTCTCTGAGTGGATGAGGGTGAATAAACTTAGCCCGAATCCGAAAAAAAACTGAATTCATGATCATAGGGCATCCGCTTAAAACCAAAAATCTAGAACTGCCAGACGTGCTGAAACTAAATAACTCTGACATAAAAAGACTCGACCTGCAATACGAGGCACTGTAAAGATCTCCAGATCCCTAGATACAGGACTGAATTTGCCAAAAAAGGCTTTCATTACGCAGCTCTCACATTATGGAATGATACACCTGCCGAAATTCGTGAGCTACCGACATAAGATCGTTTTAAGAAACAACTAAAAACGCATCTAAAGAGCAAGACTCTCAAACACAACTCCCTGGAAGAACATCAATGATTAGATTTATAGGGCTTTAGGTTTTTATTCTTAGAGTTTTATCATTGTAATTAGATATTGTATATTTTGAGTTGCTGAAGGGTTTCTTTTGTGTATAAATAATATTAAATGAAAATAAATGAAATGAAAAATGAAAACCAGCTTTGCTCACCTGAGCTACACACTTTAGAGCTGGGATCCTTTTGGTATTAGAGCCAGTTTTCTTTTTACCTGTAATACGTGCTATTGGGCTGGGTTGCTTTGGCAATTGAGCCAGCTTTTCTGACCTGAGATACATACTATGGAGCTGGGTTGCTTATGCAAATGAGCCAGCTTTTCCGACCTGAGATGCCTACTATGGAAGCTGCTTTTCCGACCTGAGCTACATACTATGGAGCTGGGCTGCCTATGTAATTTAGCCAGCTTTTCCGACCTGAGATACCTAGCCCGCTTTTCTGACCTGAGATACATCTATGGAGCTGGGTTGCTTATGCAACTGAGCCAGCTTTTCCGACCTAAGATACCTACAATGGAGCCCGCCTTTCCAACCTAAGATACATGCTATGGAGCTGGGTTGCTTTTGCAATTGATCCAGCTTTTCCGACCTGAGATACCTACTATGGAGCCCACTTTTCCAACCTGAGGTACATACTATAGAGCTGGGTTGCTTATGCAATTGATCCAACTTTTCGACCTGGGATGCCTACTAAGGAGCCCACTTTTCCGACCTGAGATTCATACTATGGAGCTGGGTTGCTTATGCAATTGAGCCAGCTTTTCCGACGTAACGTACCTACTATGGAGCCCGCTTTTCCGATCTGAGGTACATACTATGGAGCTGGGTTGCTTATGCAATTGATCCAACTTTTCGACCTGGGATGCCTATTGTGGAGCCCACTTTTCCGACCTGAGATCCATACTATAGAGCTGGGTTGCATGTGCACTTGATCAAGCTTTTCCGACCTAACATACCTACTATGGAGCCCGCTTTTCCGATCTGAGGCAGATACTATGGAGCTGGGTTGCTTATGCCATTGAGCCAGCTTTTCCGACCTGAGATACCTGCTGTGGAGCCGGCTTTTCTGACCTGAGAAACATACTATGGAGCTGGGTTGCTTGTGCAATTGAGCCAGCTTTGCCGACCTGAGATATCTACTATGGAGCCCGCCTTGCTGACCTGAGATACAAACTATGGAGCTGGGTTGCTTATGCAATTGAGCCAGCTTGTCTTGATCTGAGATACATCATATGAGCTGAGTAGCTTCTTGTAACTGAGCCAGCTTTGCGGACCTGAAATATGTACTATGGAGCTGGGTTGCTTATACAATTGAGCCAGCTTGTCTTGATCTGAGATACATCGTATGAGCTGAGTAGCTTCTTGTAACTGAGCCAGCTTTGCTGACCTGAAATATGTACTATAGGGCTGGGTTGCTTATGCAATTGAGCCAGCTTGTCTTGATCTGAGATACATCATATTTTTGAGCTGAGTAGCTTCTTGTAACTGAGCCAGCTTTGCTGACCTGAAATATGTACTATGGAGCTGGGTTGCTTATGCAATTGAGCCAGCTTGTCTTAATCTGAGATACGTCATATGAGCTGAGTAGCTTTTGTAACTGAGCCAGCTTTGCTGACCTGAAATACTTACTATGGAGCTGGGTTGTTTATGCAATTGAGCCAGCTTGTCTTGATCTGATATCCATCACATGAGCTGAGTAGCTTTTGTAACTGAGCTAGCTTTGCTGACCTGAAATATGTACTATGGAGCTGGGTTGCTTATGCAATTGATCCAGCTTGTCTTAATCTACGATACATCATATGAGCTGAGTAGCTTTTGTACCTGAGCCAGCTTCGCTGACCTGAAATACATACTATGGAGCTGGGTTGCTTATGCAATTGAGCCAGCTTGTTTGTCCTGAGATACATCATATGAGCTGAGTTGCTTTGCAATTGAGCCAGCTTCTCTGACCTGAGATACATAATGTGAGATGGGTGGCTTTCTGCAACTGAGGCAGCTTACTCTGGGTAGCGTTTTGCAATTGAGCCAGATTTTTTGGCCTGAGATATATCATATGAGCTGAGTGGCTTTTTGCAATTGAAGCAGCTTCTCTGACCCGAGATACACCATATGAGCTGGGTTGCTTTTGCAATTGAGTGAGCATTTTTTTAACCCTGAATTCATAATATGAGTATGGTTGCTTTTTCAGTTGAGCCAGTTGTTTTGACCTAAATTGCATAGCATGAGCTCCAGTGGCCTTGCAACTGAGATAGCTTTTCCGCCTTAAGGAGCACTACATATCTGAATTGAGCTGTTTCCTGTTGGGTCAGCTATTAGGCTCTGATTTACATAATATGAGCTGGGTTGCAGATGCAATTGAGCCAGCTATCTTACCCTGATTTACACCATGTGTGCTTTAGCAATCCCGTGCCTCATTATAATCGTACTGAGTTGCCATGACTTCTTCATACAACTAAATTTTGATAAACCCCTCATGTTGCTTGGCTTACCAGCAGCAAGACCTATTCCTTAAGGTGGGTTGTTTTATGTGCTGGGTTGTGAGAGACTTGAGACCAACTTTTACCCTACAAATGAGTTGATTGCTATCTGGCCCAGATTCTGCTACAAGTTCCATGAACTATAAAGGAGGCTAATTACAACCAGCCCCATGGTATTTACCCTTGCTCTTTAACCTATGGGACTATCTTTGTGCAAATGAGACCAATTCATATGCTATTAATGTGATGCTGTTTGAATGAGCTCCATTCCCCTATTGTAGCTCATTATTACATTTCTTGGTTGCTGTTCAGTGGAGACCATGCTGTTGATGTGATGGATGTAGGTTAGCCCAAGATACCTTTTTTTGTTCTATTACTATACCAACATAACTACATTAAGATCAACCTCTTATATTACAACACAGACCAAACAACCACAAATGTTCTGTTAGCAGGGTACTGTATCTATATGTGTGCAGAGCAACTTGTATGCAACTAATGAGTGGCTGTGCTGGTGGGCCCCCTGTTACCAAGCAACTGAAATTGAATGACACGGGAGGCTAAGTGACACAAAGCCTTAGGTATCTACAGCCACTACAACAACTATCCGATGGCTGCTGTACTAATGAGATAAATTCATATGCCATTATTGCATTTATGTGTGAACGAATTTTCTCCTTTTTTCAAGCCTATGTACATTGCTGGGATGCTGTATGATTAAGATTAACTCACATGCTGATAATCAGACGCAGTGTGCTGTGGCCCTACCCAACTATGAATTTCATTAATTAATACTTAAATTAACTACAAGGAGGCTGCACAAACCCTCTCAGTTTACAACTACTACCACAGCCAAGGATGTTTCGGCTGTTCAAGACCGATCCACATGCTATTAAGAGTTGCTGTATGAAAGAATTCCTTTTTTGTTTCACTATTACATTGCTGGGTTGTTGTGTGTTTAGGACCAACTTGCATAGTGAGAACCATATGCCATGAGATTGGACCCAGCGGAACCTTGAATTCCACTTCCTACAAATACAACTAAATTCAATTAATCAACGTTAATACTACAACAATGACCAAAGGACCAACAAATTCATGGCTTGTGAGATGTGCTGGGTAGCTTTTCCAATTTGGGACTAACTGTCAGGCTATCAAGATTTTATCTTGATGCTATATGTGCGTTGCTGAGCTTGGGTCTAATATCCAACTTTCATAAGCTGTATCACAACAAGCCTCTTGGCATCTACAGTAGAACTACAACTGGAAACCATCGGCTCTATTAGCTAGGCTGGTGTGCAAATGAGCCCCACTAATTTGCTGTCACTGAAGAGCCATGTGAAAGATTTCACTTTTGCTAGCTGTTTAAAGACTGATAAGAGGAGGCAAAGTAATATAAACCTACAGTATATATTCAAAATACTGCAACACCAAACCACATGCAGGGAGGGTGGGAGGAAAACTAATCTGAATTTGCCAAATTGATGACTATGGTTGCTCATGGCTGCCAAGCACATGAAAGCTGCACCACGCGGTCAGGCCCAAAGGATTATGGGGACACCCATCATGCCTTACTGTTAACCCAAATTTATTCCATAAATTCTCACTTAACATCCCGCAGCATTCTGGGCCAGAAGACAGGATAATACAACACAGAAATTGCAGAATGTGTTTGGCAGTATTTGGGGTCGCATGTCAATCAAATAATATGTGGTAATTTCATATACATATGCTTTTAAATGTCCAGGGGTACAATCTCTCCTGTGGTAAGGGGGAGATGGGGCCATGCTGGTATGTGGGAGCATGGCAAAACCACCAAATTTCCCCCAAAGAAGCCCCAAACCCCTAGGCTGTGCCTAAGGGCCCCATGATATTACCTGCCTATAGGGGGAGCCTAATACCTGTGGGTACTATTTATGTGAATGCGCTTGTCAACAGCCTTAGCTTTAATCCCAATACCTCAGGTACCATGAAAAGACCAAGGTAACCTTTGCGACTACGTCATGCATTCAATCAAGCATTGTGGGTCTGCATAAACCACGTACCTTAGGATATAATAAAACTATCAGGTGGTCCTTACTAAAGGACCTTAGGCTTCAATCAAACTATCATGTAGCCCTTACTGAAGGACCTTAAAGCTTAATCAAACTATTAGATCTTTTGCCAGGATGTATGCAGCACCAACTGAGCACAATGAGAACAACAGTTGTTGATTTGTGAATCAGACCAAGAGCCAGGCTCTGAAATGTGCTTGCTGATTGATTGTCTCCTGCCTGGAGCAAACCAGTTCCTATCTGATTGTGGAATCCAAGTCCCACTATCGTCATACTTGCCCATTCATTCAATATTTGCTGTTCATTTAATGATGTTTACCATACATTTCATGTGTGGGCCCTGCAAGGCCATGAATTCCAAAATCGCTCCCCATGTAACTGTCAAGCTGAGTATGAGCGCATCCTCCAGACACATACGACCAGTAATCTATAAATCCAATCCAGCTAAACTTGACCGTGGCCTTTTGATCAGGTCCGTAACATTCTTGTGCTCGTACCCAAAACTTGACAACAAGCTAATTCTCTAAAATGTTGATAGATACTTGCATTATCTTGCCCTTTCCCTTTGAAGATGTTGATCTGCTTTTCCGACTCTATTTCAATCTGCATTTCATCTTCTCTTTCGTTTAGTGATGAACTAGTAAGGTTTGCATGTTGATCCGCAGATGAAACAAATGTTCATTTGGCTGCAAAACTTGCTTACTTTGATAATGCCATAGGCTGCGGATAATTTACCTGTTTATCCATAAGGGCTGCTTGGGAATCAAGAGAAAACTCTTCTTGCTCCAACTTCGGCATTGATCGGCCTACCTTGTACACTTCGCTTCCACGTTGAGTATCACTCTCTCTCCTTCAAGTAAATCTGCATTTTTCAGCTATAACATTCTTTATAAGACAATAATGGGTTTTCTCTTTTCTTTACTACTGTTTGTTGAATCCATTTCCTCTGAAAATCCCTGATAAAACTAATCTGAATTTGCCAAATTGATGACTATGGTTGCTCATGGCTGCCAAGCACATGAAAGCTGCACCACGCGGTCAGGCCCAAAGGATTATGGGGACACCCATCGTGCCTTGCTGTTAACTGAAATTTATTCCATAAATTCTCACTTAATTATTTCATCAGCATAGGCCTATTCTTCATGGGAAGCTACTCATAGGAAACTGGCAGGTCACCAAAACAAAGAAACTCAGGTGCTGGGAAAAATAACTCAGGCCATTTATTCTAAGAAAGAAAATCCCTGGCATATGTTTAATTTATCTTGTTACTTGGAGGCCACAGGCAGTATCATTTGGGAACCTTCGAGAAACTCTTAAGAAACTCTGAGTACTTAGACTGGTGATCTTCAGAAACTTTCAGTACTGGCTTAATTTTTACAATTGCATATTCAAACTTGCATCAGTTGGACTGCACAACTTGGCTATTTACATTCAGGTAGCAATGTCTTGTCCTAAGCCTCCCAAATTTTGGAAAGTTGAAGCTTGCCCAGATTGGATATGTAGCTCTCCTTGGCCCCAGTTCATAGCAAAATGACCATGCGAGTTAGATAATAAGTTTGTTTTCTTTATTATTGTCTTCATTACTTTATACTGTATTACTATAGTGCAAGTCTCTTCTTTCATGCAGATTTCTTCATACAATGGCTTGTCCACTGACTGTTTGGATTTTGAGGGTACAGCACTGAAAGTGTACATGAAGTAATGTGTGCATCAAGGCAACATTTGATGATGTTCAGCATGGGTACCTACAAATAACGAACATGATGAGACAGGATAGCATCAAAAGTAAGAAATGACCAGCAAAAATTACCAACAATGCGTAAATAGCAATGCCATAATTATTGTTGCCCACTGTCATTCTCATGATTCTAACAAAGATGGTTATTTTGCATTGAGACAGAGATGAAGTATCTGTATTGTAAAGTTGGATTTTGATGATGATTTAGTTCCAAGGCCTTGTGTGCAAGAAATCTGTCTGTTTGTTTGTGCCTACTGCCTTGATAGTGTACAAATTTTAGTAACTCAATTTAGCATTTTTTAGAATTTAGATGCATAAAAGAATTAAAGTAGTCACACAAATAAGCTAAAAGGATGTAACATTATTTACCATTGAACTTTGGGAAATTGATTATTCGTTTTCATGGAATTGCAGACAAAGATAATCCTGAAAAAATGTAAGCTCTTTGAAAATTTCAAAATTTGAAATTGCATCTACCAAATTTTTCCAGCAGTAAGGCTCACAGGGGTATGGGTAATGTCTCATTCAATTCAATATGACCATCCCCCTCAGGCAACTTTGTGGTCTACGAAATATCATGCAGAAGTGCCTGGGAGCATGCACATTCCCAGTAAATGTGAAGTATACCTGAAAGGCCCTGGGATTATCAAAGGCCCTGGGGCCAGGGAAAGTCTACAGCCTAATTTCTAAAGGCTGGGAATATCTATTGATCTTATACCTGGGGTTTCCCAGGGGATAGGCAGAATAGGAATTTAACGAGGCATTGCATTTTACACACCCCCCCCCCATTAGACTGTTACAAGGTCAGGAATACTGCAATATGCAGTACAGAGTCAGGTACAGCCAGTGGCATAGTTAAAGTTTTGCACAAAATCAATTAAAAACGCAATTAAAATGCCTGTGCATGCCTCTTTAAATCCCCCTCTCCTTCCTCGGTTTGAAAACAAAACATGGGATAAGCCTGCAAGGGAATGCGGAAGTAGTGAAATTACAGAGTCTCTTTGAAGCTATCGAGTCACTCGCCATAAAATTATTTTTATCAATAATTATTGTTGAGTTAAAAATCGTTAGATATTCAGAGGAGTAGTTCATTACCTATAGGTAAGGATGAGAGACCCGGTATTAAAAGTCTCCATGTATCAGAGAGAGAGAGAGACCGACGAAAACTTAGGCCCATTGGCATTTATTTAGACGAATCCTACCTTCCTCAAACGTTGCCTTTGATCCCGCTTAGAGCACTTCCAATTGCATCAACGGAGTGAACAAAAACCAGCTTCAAGTCTCTGCTGTCATGTCATATCCGAAGTTGCTCTTTCCATTCTTTAAGCAAAATCTGTTGACTTGAAATTTTCGAAGACATGGCTGACGAATGAAAGACTGATGTCGCCTTACAAATCGCACCGATAGTAATCGCTGCTCTTCGTTGTCTGGAAGTTATGCATCAACATCTGTGGAGGATGGCTGGGTATGGCTACTATTCTTACAGCAGATGCCATTCGACGCACAAGCAAAACCATATTTTCCCCTCTTCTTGGTTGTTTCTTCGCGTCCCCTTCGCGTCCACCATGCTCAAGTCATGGTGCCTGACTGTGTTGATCTTATAACGCACGGCGATGAGTCCAACGCAATACGTCACGAATTCCTCAAATTCCTCTTTGACCGCGCATTTTTATTCGCACAAAGAATCACGAAAATTGCCACTTTAAAGATTAAGAAAACATAGTTATAGACACAAAATGCCGGAAACAATCACACCATTCGATTCAGCGTTGTTTACTCCTTCAGATAAGAGCATAAAATCAATTTCGAAAATTTTTTTATTTTTCATGTCACGGGCACTTTAATTTCTGAGTGCAACAGACATGGTTTGCAGCTTGTAAATAATGATAACGTACAGTATAGTCATCTTGATAAATGGGGTCTCCATTTAAATTTTCGTGGAACAAATATCCTTACAGGCAACCTAATTCGTAGTTTAGAGTGATTGAATTCGTTAAACTTAGTACCAGATGAGACCGTTGACATAGATAGTACAGATCACACGATTGCAAGTAGCGATAATCACGTTAGTAGTTTTGAATCTTCTATTGCATCAGTCCCCTATTCACAAGTCACAGTGACCTCACCTGTATTATCAACTGACTCTGATCAATCCATGTCTTCTTGTGACATCGGCAGATTTTTTGGTGTAAGGATTAAATACCCAAACAATCCAGTCATTGGTTTTTTGAACATAAACAGTCTGAGAAATAAGATTATTGACCTTAGGTTAATAGTCGAAAGGTGCAAACCTGATGTTTTGGTAATCGGGGAGACAAAGCTAAATGCAAGTTTCAAAACTGAAACATTATCTATTGATGGTTATCAAAACCCTTATCGCAAAGGTAGGACGGAATTTGGAGGAGGACTGATGCAATATATTAGAAACGGAATTGTATGTAAGAGAGTGCCCTGGTTTGAATCTCCTACCCAGAGTCCAGAAAAGTGCTAAACCTTCCTCCGGTCAAAATTTTTTCGCAGCAAAACCTTCCTCCAATTTTTTACATACCAGGGCGTGGCTAAGTCATACCTAGGTCGTGTCAGTCTTTGTCTTTGGAATTATAAGGTGAAGTACCTTTGAAAAACGATAGAAAGTCGTGACAATTACTTGAATTATCGCTTCTACAGTAGACTTACTACCTGAGCTCTACATTGTCCTACGCAACTTCTTGTAGCAATATTGCCAAATGTAGGACTCATGTAGTAACTCCACATGCTTTCTTTGTGGCAACAACAACAACAGTGGATATCGATGGCCTAGGCAAATAGTTGAGATGAATGTCAATTTGAAGCAGATTCAAATGGAAGAAGTGAATTCCTATAAATTGCGTAAACATTTAGTCAGCTTTGGTGAAAAGACATCGCTGTTTTACATGACATGGAGTCGGAACCAACAACTCAGAATGCTAGGTATTGGACGATATCCACGAAAAGATCTTTTGATGAGGAAGTGGTGATTGACTTGACTGACACTGTATCTCTGCACTGATTTGTAATGTTAGGAATACAGCCAAGAAACAAAGATCTTTTGGAACACATGAGAAGTGAATAAATGCACAACATCTTTTGCAAGATTTACAGATTAAGATCATAAGATTTATTGTTGGAAGTTCAAAATCTGAAGATGAAAGACATCAGAGAACCAAAGAATTTGAAGTTTGGTTAATAGGCCTATAGTATACTATGAAAGCCATTGCTTGAAGTTTTGATTGAGGATTGATAGCAACAAATTTCAAAAACATTATGAAGAAACAACACAGGGCCAGGAAGGTAATAACTGACACTAAGATTGAAAGATGTTTCAACTCTGATTGACCCTCAACCCAACTGGAGCATTCTGTGCTGTCTGTACAGCAACTGTGTGGCGGCACCATGTTTTGTTAAGTTGGTAGACATCACCCTGCTTCGATGAGTTTATGATGAAGCTTTAATAAGCTTTGGAGTCTTTCAAGACTACATGTTACTGAAAATAACCCTCTTTTTTGGGAAATGAAACTGTTTTACACATGCAGCAAGTTGAAGTGGAAAATAAATCAAGAGTATTGAAGCGCATATTGAAATTGAGAAGATATACCAGTTATCAATGCTAAAAGACTATTGTGAGACAAATCATTTGACATGTCATGCCAATGCACTCTGACTTCATTGCATTGACAGTTTCTTCCAATAATTTGACTCAGTTTTTATTGTTGAAGTATTTATCCAAAACTTCCTCCAAATCTCTATTTTGACAAACCTTCCTCCAAATCTCTATTGTTTTACCAACCTTCCTCCGGTTAATGACCGTGCGACCGTAATGTTTTCTGGACTCTGCTCCTACCATCGAGCTAATATGATCTGAACTTACTATATGTAAGAAGAAATGGGTTGTTTTTAGTTTCTATCGACCACCGGACTCAAATCTAGAATCATTTTTTAGGGAGATTTTCAAGTCAGTAAATGCAGCTCTTGATAAATATGATAACATTATTATCATGGGTGATATCAACATAGATACACATGATACGAAACATCCTGGCTACAACAAGCTGAAATCTTTCTGTGACGTTTTAGGGTTATCCAATTTAGTAACGGGTAAAACTTGTTTTTCCAACCAATACCAATCTTCCATTGATGTTATACTTATCAATTGTCCGAGAAGCTTTCAGTTGACCTCTGTCTATGAGACTGGGCTGAGTGACTGTCATGGCCTTATTGCTACCACAATGAAATCTCATATCCCTCGCGTTAAACCCAAGACAATTATTTACCGCACCTTCAAAAATTTTAACTCAAATGATTTTTTACTTGATGTAAGAAATATTGAATTGACTGTAACGTTGATGACCCTAACAATCTGTACACTGACCTCTCAGTCAAATCTCAGTCAAAAGAAACCTACAAGTGTGGCCGACAATTACGGCATCAAAGATGATCGTGAAGCTGTTAAAAAGATTCTTGCAACACACAAAAATCATCCAAGCATTCTAGCAATTATTCAAAACCCAAATAATAATTTCGAGCCTTTTTCTTTCGAAGAAGTGGAGAAACTCTGCAGTTTTACGACTATTAAAGGAGGTGGACGGTAGGAAATCTATTGGCGAAGATAATATTCCCCCAAAACTAGTTTCTCTAGCTTCAGTTGAACTCACAGCTCCGCTGACCAACGCTATTAACAGCAGTATCCGTAACTCTCAGTTTCCAGAAAGAGGAAAACGTGCATCTGTCTGTCCTTTAGACAAGGGAGAGCAAGATAAAACAGTTGAGAGAAACTTTCAACCTGTGAGTGTTCTAAACGCATTCTCCAAAATAGACGAAAAGTTATCAAAAATCAATTGATTCCTCATCTTGATAAGTCTCTTTCCCAGTTTATTGCAGCCTATAGAGAGCGCTATAGCACCCAACACGTCTTGATAAGACTAATGGAAGAATGGAGATTTATGTTAGATAACCATTACGTGGTAGGAGCTATCCTTATGGACCTTTCAAAGGCATTCGACTGTATCCCTCATGACCTTTTGATAGCAAAACTGGCTGCATATGGGCTTGATGAAAACTCTTTAGTGTATATCTATTCCTACCTTAAAAGACGAGAGCAGTGTTTCAGGATAAATAATACTTATAGCAAGTTTCAACTCATTCTATCGGGTGCCCCCCAAGGTTCCGTACTAGGCCCTATTCTGTTTAACTTTTTCATAAACGACCTGATTTTGTTCGTCAAAAAAGCATCGGTTTATAACTACGCCGATGATAACACCCTTGTTCACTCTTCTAAAACAATGTCCGATCTTATACATGTTTTGGAGGGCGAAGCAAATATTTCTTTAGATTGGCTTAAGAATAATGATATGATTGCAAATCCTGAGAAATTTCATGCACTTTTGATCAGAAAAGATCAGTCTGACACCAGTGGTGTTGATATCAGTATCCAGGGCAAGAGTATAAAATCGGAAGATAACGTGACGCTCTTAGGCATAAAACTTGACAACAAGCTCAACTTTGATTTGCATATTTCTGATCTTTGCCATAAAGCTGCAACTCAGGTTAATGTCTTGAAAAGGCTAAAGTCTTTTATCGGCTTCGAAGAACGAAAAGTGTTGATTCAAAGTTTTGTATACTCGAATTTTAATTACTGTCCGTTGGTCTGGAATTTTTCATCAGCAAAGTCCTTGCAAAAAGTTGAAAAGATACAGGAAAGGGCGTTGAGATTTCTATACAATGATCACACTAGCTCGTATGATGCCTTGCTAGTGAAGTCGGGCAGATGCTACATGCATGTTTCTAGGCTAAGATCCCTCTGCATCAAAATTTACAAGATTTGAATCCCACTTTCATGAAGGATCTTTTCGAATTCAAATCAGCAACAAATCCAACTCGTTCTCAAAGAAATCCTTATGACCTACTGTACCATAGGCCTAGTCAGGTAACTTACGGCTCCAATAGCCTTAGAACCTTGGCACTAAAAGTTTGGAACAGTTTGCCAAATGAGATCAAATCGGCTGATAACTTCGCTGCTTTTAAACGTTTAATTAAAGAATGTGAGGGTATCAAATGCGGCTGCAACGTCTGCAGGCACACAGAATCCTAATGAACACAGGCGCGGGATGGTTGGCCAAGGCACTGAGCATCGCATACAAGGATAGTGTCTCAGACTTTGATGCACTGCTGACGAAAGATAATTCTGTGTCTATTCACAAGCGGTATCTGCAGTTGTTGATGACAGAGATCTTCAAAACAAAATCGAATATAGCCCCAAGCTTTATGACGGAGATTTTCATTGAGAAGAACCATGCCCATCTTCTTAGAAACAAGAGCCTCTTACAGCTGCCCAAAGCCCGAACAGTTCAGTTCGGGATAGAAAGTATTGCTTTCTTGGGAGCTAAACTGTGGCATGGACTCTCAAATGACATTAAAGAGTCACTCAATGTTTCCGTCTTTAAAAAGCACATAAAAAAATGGAAAGGCGACGACTGCGGATGCCAATTGTGCAAGACATACGTAGCACAGGTTGGGTTCTTGAACTAATTTAGTTTTATCTTCATTCCAAACTCACCTGTAAATATGTATTATATGTAGATATCATTTATTGTTAAATTAATTAGATTTTACTTTGCACTTTGTAATTATTTTATCTTAGTTTTTTTTTGTTTAGTAGGCATCAATTAGCTGTAATGTAGCTATCTTAAAAAGCCTACTATAAAGAAATTAATAATAATAATGATAAAAATGGGGTATCCGGTGTTCGGTTGGATGGCTGCGCCTATGGCTTGGTGCTCCCTTCTGTCGGGATGGCGGGCCTGCTTGTTGTGGCGCGGTTGTCCGTCCGTGTCCTGCTTGCTTGACCCTCTTGCACTTGTATCAAGGATTACTTGTCTTCTTTTACAATAATCAAATTGGTCCTTTCAACGGCCTTCCGATGGGACTGCAACTTTCTTCCTCCAAATTTGAAAAAGAATTTCTTTTCCTTGGTGCTTCCATATCGAACTTAGTGTATTTATTTAGTTTTAGTCTTTCTTCGAATTTGATTAATGACGATTAGAATGAAATTCTAATCGGAGTTAAAGCAACGAACATGCTTTGTATTGCTCTTGTTACAGATTTACAAATCTGGCAATTTAGACTACCTTTGTTTTAACCCTCTAGAGATGCAGCGTTTTTCATCATCTGCGTGTTTATTGATGGTCGTGCATGTTGCATGGTTTCTTCCATGCAGTATGAAATAGAGTTTGGAATGAGAATTTAGTAAATTTTGCACACTCGCGCTGAGTGGTTGCAAATCAAATGCTAAAAGTCTCGACAGCGAGTTGAGCAATGTTGGTTGAAATGGCCTTCGGGCTTTGCTTGTGTTTGTGTGTTACGTGTTTGTGGCCTTCAAGCCATGTTTTTCCTTTTCAGCTTCGTTCGAGCAGGCCATTTTGTTGGCCAGTTGTAGGGCCTTGTAGAGCAATTCTACATTGGTTTAGCACGAGGCATGGAGCCTCAGATTTGGTGAGAAATATCTTTTTCATTTATATCATGTGTACTTTCGCCTCTGGTTAGCAATGCAAGTATTTCGAGGTATCATTTTAGCTATCGCTTACAGGGGCTGCATTTCCTCATCTTATTTTCGCTTCGACCCAATTTGGCTTGGAGTCTTGCGCTGTTGCTCTCCTCTTGGTTTGGGGTTGGGGGGAACACTTTGCTTCGTTTCATTTCATTTCCTCGCTTCGTGTTCTGTGGCGGGAAAAATGCAGGTTTTCCTTCCAACCCCACCTTCGGGAGGGTTATTTGCTTTTCGGGAGATGGGCTAATTCCCTCAAAGCCCAAATTGCCCTAATGGTGAGGAAATGCAGCCTTATGTTTGTCTGATGCTTATGAGGAAAGATTTACGAAAAGGTTGAAAATATCTGAAGGGCAGCCAAGCCCCAGCAGCATTGGGCAGATTTATGGGAATGTAGCTTTAAGTTTCTTTTTATCTATTATATATAATTAGAAGCTATTTATTCATTCGAAGTAAAATAAGTCGACAACAACAACAACCGAAAACAAGGATGGCATATGATGCTGACAAATTCTTCACTTTAGCCAGTCAAGATTTGCCACCGTGATAGTGCCACACCTGTTCCTTGATACGGGTTGGCTGGTTTCCTTGACAACAGTCGTCCATATGAAGATTTCAAGCAGTAAGGGAACTATGCCAGGTCAAACTTTGAAAATTGCATCTTAATGACTTTGCAATAGTTTGTTAGAAACACCTAGTAATTAGCCTTAATCAGGAAAAATCGATTGGCAACTCATCAAAATTTGCTACTCAAAATCCGATAATTTTAAGAAACTTTCAGTGCTGCATCAAATCCTCAGTTTCTTATACAAATATTTGTAGATGTTTCAGTGCTACTCCAAATCCATAGGTTCTTACCAAAAACGGACAATGCGGACAAATTTGTACTTTAGCCAGAAACCAAGCTGCTGCCTGAACAGTGCAGCACTTCTTCTTTGATAGCTTAGAATGAGTTGCTTGCCCCTTGACAACACTCCTCCATGTTGAAGATTTGAAACAGTAAGGGAACTTTGCCAGGTCACAGAGGTCAGATCTTGGAAAATTGCTTTTCAAAGGCAGTCTGTCATGTATCTGATTGGCCGCAACAGTCCGAGTTCAACACAACAGATTTCTTTGTGAATTTGTCTATTTGAAACAAAGGAGGGCTAATCGTCTTGACTTTCTACGGTCATAGAAATTCAGAAGATTAGAAGTCATTCAAATTTCCTATTCTTTGTATTGTCATTATCACCCAATCAGATGCGCGACAGACTGCTTTTAATGAGTTGGCAGCTCAGTTGATGGATTCATTAACAGTAACAGCCATAATTTGGCAGCTCACCTAAATTTGATTGTTGGCCCAAATATCTTTGAATTGTTTTGATTGTGTAAATTAACAATGTATATAAATACCTCAAATGCTTTATTGATTGTTTTGATTGTGTGCAGGAATAATGGCTTTTTGTTACAACATTCCTGATTCCTTCCTCTATAGCTAGGTATATAGGTATATAGGTATATGGATCTCCTTCCGGTTGGAGAAAATACCCTCCATAATGTTTTCATTCTTCAAACATAATTAAAGGCCCCCATTAGCCATGTTTGAAGAATGAGATCATGCTTATAGCTTGCTCGATGAAATGCTGAAATATTTGAAACTGCAACCTCTCAAAGTACGATTTACATTATATGGGTTGCTTCTGCCCTTAACAACAGACGACCATATACTGAAGATTTGAAGCAGTAGGGGAACTTTCCCCTTCACGAAATTAGCAATTTAATTACGATGATACGGGTTGGCTGGTTTCCTTGACAACAGTGATCTCATCAACAGCGAGAGTTTGTGAGGAACACCTAGTAATTAGCCTTAATCAGGAGAAATCGATTGGCAGCTCATCGAAATTTGATACTCAAAATGCGATAATTTTAATAAGAAACTTTCAGTGCTGCCCCAAATCCTCAGTTTCTTATACAAATATGTGTGATGTTTCAATGCTACTCCAAATCCCTAGGTTCTTACCAAAAATACGTGTAGATGTAGAGAATAAGGGACGTCGACAATAGTGACGAATTTGTACTTTAGCCAGAAACCAGCTGCTAACTAAACAGTGCAACACTTCTTCCTTGATAGCTTAGTATGAGGCGCTAGCCCTTTGACAGCAGTTGTTCACTACGACGATTTCAAACAGTAAGGGAACTTTGCCAAGTCACAGAGGTCAGATCTTGGAAAATTAGTTGGAAAATTAGTCGGGCAATTAGTCGGGCAATTTAATGAGTTGGCAGCTCAGTTGATGGATTCATTAACAGCCATAATTTGGCAGCTCACCTAAATTTGATTGTTGGCCCAAATATCTCTGAATTGTTTTGATTGTGTAAATTAAAAAAGTCTATAAATGCCTCAAATGCTTTATTGATTATTTTGATTGTGTGCAGGAATAATGCCTATTGTTACAACATTCCTGATTCCTTCCACTATAGGTATATAGGTATATAGGTATATAGGTATATAGGTATATAGGTATATAGGTATATAGGTATATAGGTATATAGGTATATAGGTATATTGGTGTATTCCTTCCGGTTGGAGAAAAGCCCCTCCATAATGTTTTCATTCTTCAAACATAATTAAAGGCCCCCATTAGCCATATTTGAAGAATGAGATTATGCACGTAGCTTGCTTCATAACGTGATGTTTACTTGCAATTGCAACTGTTCAATGCAGGATTTAGTTCATATCGGGATGGCAATAGCCTAATAATCAGCCCCCTTAAGGAGACCAGATTTCTTGATAAGGAACAAAATCATTACAGTGGATGCACCGAAAACAAGGATGGCATATGATACTGACAAATTCTTCACTTTAGCCAGTCAAGATTTGCCACCGTGATAGTGCCACACCTGTTCCTTGATATGGGTTGGCTGGTTTCCTTGACAACAGTCGTCCATATGAAGATTTCAAGCAGTAAGGGAACTATGCCAGGTCAAACTTTGAAAATTGCATCTTAATGAATTTGCAACAGTTTGTTAGGAACACCTAGTAATTAGCCTTAATCAGGAAAAATCGATTGGCAACTCATCAAAATTTGCTACTCAAAATGCGATAATTATAAGAAACTTTCAGTGCTGCCCCAAATCCTCAGTTTCTTATACAAATATTTGTAGATGTTTCAGTGCTACTCCAAATCCCTAGGCTCTTACCAAAAATGCGTGTAGATGTAGAGAATAAGGGACGTCGGACAATGCGGACAAATTTGTACTTTAGCCAGAAACCAAGCTGCTACCTGAACAGTGCAGCACTTCTTCTTTGATAGCTTAGAATGAGTTGCTTCCCCTTGACAACACTCCTCCATGTTGAAGATTTGAGACAGTAAGGGAACTTTGCCAGGTCACAGAGGTCAGATCTTGGAAAACTGCTTTTTAATGAGTTGGCAGCTCAGTTGATGGATTCATTAACAGCCATAATTTGGCAGCTCACCTAAATTTGATTGTTGGCCCAAATATCTCTGAATTGCTTTGATTGTGTAAATCAACAATGTCTATAAATACCTCAAATGCTTCATCGAATGTTTCGATTTTGTGAATGAATAATGCCTATTGTTACAACATTTCTGATTCCTTCCACTATAGGTAGGTAGGTAGGTAGGTAGGTAGGTAGGTAGGTAGGTAGGTAGGTAGGTAGGTAGGTAGGTAGGTAGGTAGGTAGGTATATAGTATATGGATCTCCTCCTTCCGGTTGGAGAAAAGCCCCTCCATAATGCTTTCTTTCTTCAAACATAACAAGCGATTTGGCTACCATGGATTCCCTTAGGAATGAAACGCCGCCGTTTTGTTCCTCACGGAACGAAACCAATTGCTTTCAAATCACGGGACAAAAGATTACAGAGTGCTAATCCTTAGAACCAAAACAACAAGGCCACCAGCTGTTCAACACACCCAAGCTGTGAAACTAAAGTACGACCAAACACTATGTAGAGTTAAAACGTTTTTCGATGCCATTCGGCTCTATTTGCTTGATAGTAAAAGTTAAGGTCTCTTTCGAAAGAGGAAGAGAAGCGTAATATCCTTAAGCAGCATTTTCGAAATTTGAACATACAGAAGGGGGTTGAAATCAAGCCTCAAAAAAGCAACTCTTAGCCCACGCAACCGTTGAGGTTGAAAAATATATGGCTGAAAAGCTCTATCCTGGCTGTATCCAAATCTGTGCTCCGTTTATTTGTCAACTAATAACATTTGTCTACACCAATTTCAATTGAAATTCCCCCTAAAGGGCCCTAAAGTGGATCCTTGGTGTTTCTTGAATTGTAGTGAATTGTTTGCGCGCGTGTATGTCACTCTTGCTCTAAGAGAGATACTGGTTAGAGTTCCGACTATGGTTCCGACTTGCAGCGATTTTTCGACATGAATTATTTTCGAGTGCCATTTGCAATTCCAAACTTACCACCAGTGAAAGCTTCAGTGGATCCATCTTTTCCAACTTTTGACAATAATTCCTTTCGTTCCCAGGGGGAGCGGCGCCTCGTTCTCTTGTATGTGAAATTCTAGGACAGGGTATCGTTTTCAAAGGAAAATTCTGGAGCAGGTTAAAATTTTTTTGTATTGGGCACACCCCCGTATATAAAAGGTCAAGTACCCCCCGAGATGTGAAATGGGGTGAAATGAAGTCTCTGAATCGTGAGTTTTTCCTCTAAAATTTTCGCTATTAATGGAAAATGATTCATGTCGAAAAATCTTTGAATTAACAATAGCTGCAAATTGCAGGGTGGTGGAACAGGGGTCTTAATCTCCTTTCTCCCTTGAAAATTTAGCGATTTCTCCCTTCTCCCATCAAAAATTTACAATTTCTCCCTTCTCCCACAGATTTTTTATTCTCCCTTCATCTCAAGCTCTGGTTTTGTTGTTTATTCGTTTTCTTTCAAACATCCAACTAAAAATACAGGTTCTTTTTCCAGAATTCATTCATATAAACGCAGTATAATGTTTTGCAAAGATTGCTTCGCACTGCCTAAATCTGTCAGGGGGTATCCACTATTGGTGTTGCCTATTGACAGAACATTAACGACCTCTAACCCTATTTTAATCGGGGGCGCTTTTAGCCCCCTCCCAAACTTTTTTAATAGCTCCTAAACGATGATAAATATAGCACCGAAACTTGCTGACTTTTACTAAAATTAATTGGAAAAAACAAATTTTCAATGCATTATGTAAACCACGTGACCACCAGATGCCCATATTTGGAGAGTGGTCACAAGGAAAATCTTTAAAATTGCTCTAGTTTCCTCATTTTGTGTTGAATCTCATTAATATGGTATACCATTCGATTTGTCTAGATGAGCACTTTCATTTCTTACATAATTTATCTATATTTGCTGACGTCAGCAATTTATAACTTCTATGAGGTCATAAATCTTTATGACATCATATCTCTAATAAATTAGAAATGTTACATAAAACATCATGTAAGGACTTGAAAAATTGATAAAACAACTAGATTTCACTCAAATTATGCAAAATTGATGATGTTTCATAAAAGAAGTTTCTCTGACTTTCTTATGAGTCTATGCCAGCTCTGTAAAAGTCCATATGCTTTGCAAAGAATTTGCTGTTGACAAGGACAACAAGCACCATCGTTTTTAGGTTCTTATTTCTTTCTCGATAAAAGCAGCCAAACAAATTCGAGAGTCGATCGTGTCGTGTATTCACAAAAGAAGTACTGTCGTCCTCAGTTGTTAAGGATGTTGAAAGCCTTTGCGTGTCTTCCTGGGTAGACGTCACTAGAACCCTGTCCTTAGGCGCCCTGAAGTGTCCACAGTCCAAACCACACAAAACGCGTCGTAAAAGTGGTTTAGAAAAAGATTTCGAAAATTTTTTTGCAGAAAACCATAACTTGATGAGTTCTAACGGAAAATGAGATAAACAAATTTTGGGTTTATGGGCACTTTAAGCATTATTACTGAGCAAACAACTTTATCTTGAATCGCGTTACCCTTCTTTAATTAGTTAATTAATTTGGAACCACAAATATTCATATAAAACCAAATGAAATCTCAAACTAAGGCTATCAAGTAAGTATTTGGATAATTTTTAGTCTATTTTGGCCAGTTATTTGATATGAATTTACCTTTTTTAAAAAATAGCTCAATTTCCTTAAAATTTGCCTTGCTTTTTGTTGCCTAGCAATCAATCACGTGATAAGAAATTTATTGATGCTATGTTTGGATTCTCTTCTTTAATTATGACACAGTGTAAGTTTCATTGTCATAGCTGTTATAGTTGCGAAAATAAGGGGCGAGAAACGCCCCCTGGTAGAAAGTCACTTTTTCACCCGGTTAAAATAGGGTTAAAGGAACTCTACGCATTCATAAGGTTTGATGAAAGATGTAGGCAGTGACACGTGTCGTACCATATTTGGCTAACTGGTGGCTGGTTAGAATCCCCTTCAATTGGCAGAAAATTTAATTTGAGCTTACTAGAAAGATGTAGCAATGTAGCCATATGATCTCTACAAACTGTTTTGGAATACAATGGAACAAGATACCTCATGTCCCAGAATACAAGTAAACAGCTTTAGTAGGGATTAGTGATGAAAGTCTAGTTTTAATCAATGGCCAATCAGTCTTAATTAGTGGCTAGTCATCTTTTAGATACCACACGTTTTATATTGGCGCTTTAAGTATCGAAATATCAATGTTAAAATTTCAAATTTGCTGTCATCTGTAAACCAGAGCTTCACTTTTCGGCGTAAGTAGAATGTCGAAGCCTAGAGAATAAATCAACACCAGCCTTGACAAAACTTTGAAACAAAAATCATATTACATTGTACTGTATCATATCATATTATATCATGATACATTATATACAATTTACGTTTGGTAGAATTGTGCCGTGCTATTGTGCCATTTTCCAGTTTTCCTTTGATTTAGTTAATGTTAGTTTGGCTTGTCCTTCAAAAATTTACTTTCGCCAAAAGGCCAAAGCTCTGGCTTGTAATTGAGGGAAGATTTGAACACTCTTGATTAACATTTCTGATCTCAAAGCACGAGTATCAACAAATATCAGCAATTTGAAAATGATAGAGGCATACCGGATGAGCCAGAAAAAAGTTCCCACTTTTAAAATTTCGGAGCACCAAAAGTACTCTACAGCTTTGAATGATTCAAATTCCAGTTAATAACCGAAAGACTGAAGTATTTTTGTGATTTTTCTCGCTGCCTTACCAGCACTAGAAGTATCGATAGATTTAGCATTATGAAAATTTCATGGTAGCAAAATGACTAAAAAAGGCCAATAACATTGATCAAATTGTAAGGAATCTCCTTACACATAACAATACTCAATGGGCGTTTCACCTCCCTTGAGAGTTATCTGACATCAATTTCCAAACAGATACGATGGATTTTTAGCCCCAGAGCCATGCATGGGCAGTGGCTAATTGTAATTTAACAGAGCAGTAGCTATGATGTTACTGATCTGCCATCAATAGTTGACTCTCTTCCAAAATTAGAAATTCTTTCAAAAATTCAAAACCTTCCAAACCTATCTGATTATGACATTGATGAGAACTTTGAGCCTGACATTGATTCTAGCTATGATAATCTTGATAAACTTAAGGCTGTTAATGTCTCTTCAAAGGATCTCTCACTTTTTCATATGAATATCAGAGGCCTCTCTCTTCATTTTGATGAATTGCATACACTGCTAGGAAACATTGGGATTGATTTTCAGCTTATAGGCTTGTCAGAAATCAAGATTACTACAGACTCACCTCTTTTATCAAATCTGGACATTTCTGGTTACAAATTTCATCATACACCTTCTCACACTTCTACTGGTGGTGTTGGTATTTATGTTAAATCAAACCTTACAGCAAATAAGCGGCTTGACCTTTCTCATAGCACTCAAGATTTTTAGACAGTTTGTATTGAAATTGAGAGTGCTAAATCAAAGAACATCTTATGTTGCTGTGCATACCGTCATCCAAGTTCCGACATTGCTCTTTTTAATGACCACATTCAAGAAATTATGTTAAAAATTGCAAATGAAAGTAAATTAGCATTTATTATGGGTGATTTCAACATAAATTTACTCAACTATGAGAATGATACCCCCACTGGTGACTTTATAAATAACATGTTCTCTAACCAATTTCAGCCATTCATTCTTCAACCTACTAGGGTAACTGACTCAACTACAACATTGATAGACAACATATTCTCAAATGATTTTAGTTGTAAGGTCACAAGTGGAAATGTTCTGATCCAAATTTCAGATCACTTCCCCCAGTTTTCCATTCTTCAAAATTCTGCACCAGATTATAATAACACCTCATATTATATTTTTGATTATAAAAACTTTGACAGTTCAAAATTCCTTGATGACTACCAAAATATGAATTTTGACTTTTTGGAAACTGATGATCTTACTACTGACAATAAATTTGGTAAATTTTTAGAAGATTTAAACAATCTTGTTGATAGTCACTGCCCTAAAAAGAAACTAAACAAGAAGTCTCTAAAATTGAGAAATAAATCCTGGATTAACACTAAAATTCAGCGCATGATGAGAATAAGGGACAGGTTACTTCAACAATTCAAACAAAGTGAATCTTCTGAGGACTATTCTCACTACAAACAATTTCGAAATCGAGTTGTTAATGAGCTAAAGACAAGTAAATCAAATTACTATCAAAATTACTTTGCAGAGAATAAGGCAAATACTAAGCTCTTTTGGAAAGGCATTAAAAGTGTCATCAAAACCAAGACGGTCACTGGTGAAGCACTCGCAGTTTCTAACATTAATGATAATGGTGTCAAAATAACAGATCCTGTAAACATTGCCAACAACTTTAAAGACTACTTTCTCACGGTTGCTGATAAAATTACAAAGAAAATCCCAAGAAATCCAGGTTCTCCCCTTAAGTACTTGAACTTTTCAAATAACAGCAGCTTTTTTATTTCCCCAACAACCCCGAATGAGGTTTCTAAAACAATACAGTCACTTAAAAAGGCAAGACTCTTGGATCTAATAGTATTCCAGTCAGACTACTCAAAATACTTGACCCCCACATCTCCTTGCAGCTCTCTTTAATCATCAATGAATCATTCCGGGATGGCATCTTTCCAGAAAAATTGAAGATTGATATGGTTATTCCGATTCACAAGAAAGGTGATGTAGCAACTAATGCAAATTACAGGCCCATCTCTTTATTATCAGTTTTTAGTAAGATCTTTGAAAAACTTATGCATTAGCGACTATACAGTTTTTTAGAACTCCATGAGATTCTGTTTGAGATGCAATTTGGTTTTCGCAGTGGCCACTCTACCGACCATGCCTTGATTAGTCTGACTGAGAGAATAAAATATACGCTTGACTCTAAAAGAATTGGATGCGGAATCTTCATAGACTTACAGAAAGCTTTTGATACTGTGAACCATCAAATTTTACTACAAAAACTGAATCACTATGGTGTTAGAGGTATAGCACTGAAGTGGTTTGAGTCTTCCCTGACAGATAGACAGCAGTTTGTCTCAGTAAATGGGTATTCCTCTAATCCAGGGAAAATAACTTGTGGTGTTCCTCAAGGTTCTGTACTTGGACTCTTACTTTTTTTTAATCTATATCAATGATTTGCCTAACGTATCTAAGATTTTGTCTTTTTTCCTATTTGCAGATGATACGAGTATTTACTATGGATCTGATAACATTAACAAACTCAATTACAAACTTAATAGAGAGCTGCTGAAAGTAAAATCTTGGCTTGAAATAAACAAATTAGCGCTTAACATTGAGAAAACAAACTTTGTCATATTCTAGTCACCTATAAAGAAATTTACTGAACAAATTAATATAAAATTTGGCAAGAAGCCTGTCTCAAGATCCAGGTATGTTAAATTTTTAGGCCTTTTGATGGATGAAAATCTATCCTGGAAATATCATATTTCTGAACTAACTAACAAACTCTCAAGAACATGCGGCATCTTCTTTAAGATCAGGCATTTTCTTCCCCTGGATGTTTTGAAAAATCTTTATTATTCCATTTTCTCCTCATTTCTGTGTTATGGCTCAACAACTTGGGGTCTTTCCTATGACACCTATCTGGAACCTCTGTTTTTAGTGCAAAAAAAAGTATTGAGGTCTATCTCCCTTCAACCCTTCGCATCTCCTTCAACACCAATATTTGCTGCATTGAAAATTCTCAAACTGAAGGATATGATTCATCAGGACATTTTGAAATTTGTTTTCAAATCTGTCAATCATCTTTCACCTTCTCATTTTCACAATTATTTTCAG
This sequence comes from Aurelia sp. 4 Dawson et al 2005, assembly GCA_964019985.1. Classification (NCBI taxonomy): domain Eukaryota; kingdom Metazoa; phylum Cnidaria; class Scyphozoa; order Semaeostomeae; family Ulmaridae; genus Aurelia; species Aurelia sp. 4 Dawson et al 2005. The sequence goes on from OZ026497.1 coordinate 14,098,622, forward strand.
CTCAGTATCATGGTTCACAACCACGGAACACGTCAGGCAATTAGAGGTGACATTTTCCAACCCTCAAGGAATACATTTTTGTATGGTCTTAGATCAATAAAGTATCTAGGTGTGAAACTCTGGAATGACATTCCAACTTTTATTAAAATGTCAACTTCCATCAATATTTTCAAATCAAAACTGAAGGAATTCCTCATAAATGGCTATTCTCTTTAGTCATTGATTGTGATTTTTTTCTCTCCTCCTTGCTTTCCAAATTGGTCAGATTGATATCTTCTGGTCAAAGTCGAAGAAATTCCTAAAATTGTGATTATTACCTTCTGAATTTACTTACTCTATTTTTGGTCATCTGGTTTTATGCTTACTTTAAAAAAAAATTCTTTTTAGTTTTCTTTAATGGGTGGGGGGGGTCCTCTCTCGATTAGTCTATCTGCTTTGAGGACTCCTCCTTAGACAATCTTCCTAAATACAAATTGTAGCGCTTCTTATGTAATCTTTATTTTCCTTGTTTTTCCTTTGTATGTAGATTTTGATTATCATGTATTTAGAGTTATTTATTGTATTTGTAGTTGTTGTATTGTATTTAGGATGATTGTCAAATGAAATGAAACTGAAACTGAACAGCTTATGGCAACTTAATTGCAGCAACTCCAACAAAATGGCAAATACAAAGCATGCATTGATTTCAAAGGGAGGCCAGCCTCCAAAGCGTTTAAATCTCAGTCATACATACATACATACATACATACATGGTTTTTATGAGCATATCCACAACTAAAGTGTGGCTCTTCAACTCTAGCTAAAAAGGTTTTGTTCCCTATGTTTACAATCAAATTGAAGAAAAAGTAAAATAAAATTGAAAATGAAAGAATTGTAAAAACGCCAAAATGAATAGTTATTAAAGATTTAGAATAAAAATGAATTGGCAAGTCGTTCGTTAGCTTGCTTGAAAAGATGTTTCTGTAAGCTATTACAGAACGAGGGTAGAGTTGTTTCGTGTCGAACAGTAGATGGTAGTCAGTTGAATTGTTTGCTGGCTTGATCTTGAAACGCCCCTTTTATCATCGAGGACATCAGCTTGAAGTCGTTACTACTACGGAGCATGCGTCCTGTCGTTTTGATTTCTATTTGATTGATAGTTGGCCAGTTTTCATAATGAATAGCTTTGTATGTGAGCTTCATGCAGTTGAACGCCCGTCTCTCTCTACAGGGAGCCAGCTCAGTTTTAGGATATCTCTGGTGGAGACATATTTGCTGAAAACAAAACTCGCAGCTGCCTTCTGTAATCGTTGCAATTTGTTAACTTGTGCAATAGTCAAGGGTGCATAGACATGATCGTTAAAGTCAAGCTTTGATAATATTAAGCATTCTGCAAGTTGTTTTCTCAGCTTAAACGTTGTGAAATTTTTTAGTTCTTTTAAGACCGCAAGTTTTCCGTAGCAGCTTGATATGATTTCTTGCAAGTGATTTGACCAGTCTAAGTGTTTATCTAGGTAGATGCCAAGTAGACGTGGGTTGCTTTCTAGGTCAAGAGGCTTTTCACCCATTGATAAAAAAACTGGTATGTCACTCAGGTGATGTCTATTGTGTAGTTGTTTAGACGAACAGATGAAATACTTTGACTTGATAGCATTGACAGCCAGAGAATGATCGCTTGACCAAGTTTCTAACTTGATAAGAGAATCATTCAATTTATTTACAGCGTTTTGGATGTTGGAAGGTCTGCATGATTCATAGATCGTAGTGTCATCTGCGTATTGAATCGATTTTGATGGAAGGCATTCTTTAAGATCGTTCACATACAGGTTGAACAGAAGTGGGCCTAAAATGGAGCCCTGCGGAACACCAAAGTATGTTGTCATGAATGTAGATTTCTTAGAGTCAAGTTGCACGTACTGTTTGCGGCTACTGAGGTAGCTTAGCGTCCAGTGGAGAAATTCTCTTGAGAAACTGTATTTGTGCAACGTTTTGATCAGGGTATCATGCGAAATAGTATCGAACGCTTTGGAGAAATCAATGAGTACGATTATCGATAGTTCACTCGCACTCATTGCTTTCTTGACATCATCTCTTAGCTTTAGCAAAGCCGAACCAGTCGAGAAACCCTTCCTAAAACCGGTAACTGTATCTTTATACAACTGTCGCTTGTCTATGAATTCGATGAGCTGGTTGCAAACAGTTCTTTCAAAAATCTTTGAGAGGGCTGGTAAAATAGCAATAGGCCGAAAATGAGATTTTTCAGTTGGTGTTGCCACTTTGTTAATTGGGACGATCCTTGCAACTTTCCAAAGGCTTGGAAATTTGTTGTTTTCTATAAATGCATTGATGATATGTGTCAGGGGGGAGCAGAGGATTTCAGCTACCATCTTTACAAATCGAATCGGGATCTCATCAGGACCGGTCGATATGTCATTGCGTAACAGTTTCAATTGTTTTAGGACATTCTGATAGCTGGTACGATGAAGATGAAAACAATCAGAAGTATCATCTTTTAGAGTTTCTGGTAGACTGTTAATAAACTGGCTGGTTTCATTCCTTGGAATAGCCTTCTTTTTAAGTGTGACACTGGCAATAGTTGCGAAATATTATTAAGCTCAGCAGGGTTGAAGTTAACGCGTTTTGCTGGTGGGTGTAAGATACCATGGATTATTTTCCAGACCTCTTTCGGGTTGTTTTTCGAAAGAGCCTTGCGATAAAAGGTAGACTTGGCTCTCCTCACAGCCTTTTTATTGCACGCTTGGTTTCTTTAAATTTGTCCCATATCGATGGATTTTGTGACTGATGGGCTTCAGAGCGGCTCATATCTCGCGAATTTTGCAGTTTTTTGATTGCAGGATCGTTCATCCAGGGTGCAGGTGGTCTTGTAACCTTTATTCTCCTGATTGGGGCATGTTTGTTGATTACGTCAAGAAGAAGATCATTAAATATGCTCAATTTTTCATCAGGATCAGAGATACCGTAGACTACGCTAAAAGGGAGGCATTTTACGTCTTTGACGAATGACTCTTGATCAAAAGACTTTTCATTCCGAATCAGCTTATATCAGCTTATATATTCCGAATCCGAATCAGCTTATTCCGAATCAGTCCATTCCACGGGCACAAAGGACATCCTACCAGGGGCTGTCTTCCTTCCAGTGTAGTACAGTTCCAAAGCAACGTGAAACGGTAAAATGATGATAGAAAAAAAAATCAGTGGCCCGCTTCATGAAACGCACATAGGAAAATGATCATATCAGCTATGATGATTTGAAGATCTTTCCTTCTCTCTTCATTATTTTTTCTCCCTTCTCCCCTTTAGAATTTTCTGAATTCTCCCTTCCCTCGTGAAATTTTGGCCATTCTCCCTTCTCCCTTCGTAGTACTACCCCCCTGAAATTGGAACTCTATCTCTCTTAGAGCAAGAATGAAATACATGCGCGCAAACAACTCACTACAATTTAATGAACACATTTAGGGCCCTTTAGGGGGGATTTCGATTCAAACTGCTCTAGAAACATGGGACGTAAAAGATTTAAGAAGAATAATGTCTCTCTCGAGATCACCTACCCCATTCAACCAAAATTTATCAACCAACGTGTTTAGCACGTTAGGAACCTATAGACGTTTGACACAAAAGTAGTTTCACAGCTTGGGTGTGTTGAACAGCTGGTGGCCTTATTGTTTTAGTTCTAAGGATTGGCACTCTGTAACCTTTTGTCCGGTGATTTGAAAACAGTTGGTTTCGTTCCGTGGGGAACAAAACGGCGGCGTTTCATACCTAAGGGAATGCATCGTAGCCAAACTCGCTGGTTTTTGCTACTAAAGTGATCATTATTAATTGTTTACATCCATCGCGCAAATGATGGACCTTTTATGACCAGAGAACTGCGAAAAGAAATGATGCATCGCACCAGGTATAACAAAGACAAGTATAACAAAGACAAAACTAATGAAAATTTTGAAACTTACAAACGGCAAAGAAACAAGTGTGTGAAAATGCTGCGCAAAGCCAAATTTAACTATTACAAAGACCTGGACCTAAACAATCTTACGGATAACAGTAAGTTTTGGAAAACAGTTAAACCAGTTTTCACAGATAAGGTACAAGTATCTCAATCTATCACACTTATTGAAAAAGGTGAAATGGTTACTGATGATCTCAAAATTGCAGAGATTTTCAACAACTATTTTGCTAATATCACACAAGATCTAGAAATCACTGACAATGGTGCACAGCTATCATCCACAACAGGTATAGAAGACCCTATAGATAAGGCAGTTGAAAAGTATAAAAGCCATTCTAGCATTAAGAAAATTAAAGAGTGTTTTACATGCTCAGAATCGTTTCATTTTAGGCAAGTTACTGCTAAAGAGGTCTTTTGTCAACTTAGGAAATTAAACCCCAGGAAATCGTCTCCAGTAGGAAGTATACCTGTGAAGGTCATGAAAGAAAACTCTGACATTTTTGCACCAATCCTTCAAGGACATTTCAATGCAACTATTTCACAAAATGACTTTCCAGAAACTCTGAAAGCAGGAGATATCTTATCACTTTACAATAAGGATGATAATTTCATCAAGAAACTTTATAGACCAATAACAGTTTTGCCATCTGCATCCAAAATCTATGAGAGATTAATGGAGTCTCAAATGAAAGCTTTTGCTCGCTGCTTTCTCAATTCATTGCTATGCGGTCTTCGTGAGAATTATAGCACACAGCATGCTCTTCTTCGTTTCATAGAAGACTGCAGGAGGGCATTGGACAGTGGTAACACTGCTGGGGCCGTGTTAATGGACCTTTCCAAGGCCTTTGACTACTTGAATCATGATCTGCTAATAGCAAAATTAGAAGCATATGGCTTTAGCAGAGGAGCATTGCAACTCATCCACAGCAACTTGAATGGGCGAAAGCAAAGAGTAAAAGTGAATGGGTCTTTCAGCACATGGATAGAAACTAGTGTAGGCGTACCGCAGGGATCTGTGCAGGGGCCTCTCTTGTTTAACATCTACCTGAATGACCTGTTTATGTTTGTGACAGACCGCAAAATATGCAACTATGCTGATGATACAACGATCTATGTCTGCGATGGCAATCATGAAAACGTAATCAATAAGTTAGAGAGCGAAACCCTACTTATTTCTGAATGATTTCGGAATAACTACATGAATCTAAATGACGATAAGTGCCACTTGATGATATTCGGCAAAAAGAGCAATGATTTGTCGATAAAAATCGGAAGTACAACTATCACAGAAAGCAAAGAGGAAAAATTGCTGGGCGTGACTTTGGACAAACAATTTTCTTTCAAGACACACGTTCAATCGTTATGCAAGAAAGCAAGCCAAAAGCTTCAGGCTCTGTCGCGTATTTCCTACTTACTTGACGCTGAAAAACTCAAGCATATCATGCGGGCTTTTATCCTATCCCAATTTAGCTACTGCCCCCTGGTTTGGATTTTCTGTGACAGATATCTTAATAACAAGATCAATCACATTCACAAAAAGGCACCGAAAATCGCATACAAAGATAATGTTTCTGACTTTGATACACTTTTGACGATAGATAATTCTGTGTCTGTACATAAACGGAATCTGCAGTTGCTAATGACAGAGATTTACAAAGCTAAATCAAATATCACCCCAAGCTTTATGACTGAAATTTTCAGTGAGAAGAATCCCCCCTATCATCTAAGGAGCAATAATATTTTACAAATGCCCAAGGCCCGGACAGTTCGGTATGGGTTAGCGAGTATTTCTTTCCTTGGATATAAACTGTGGCATGGAATCTCCACTGACATTCAACAGTCACTTAATATTTCCATCTTTAAAAAACGTATAACGAAATGGAAGGGTGATGACTGCAACTGCCGATTATGCAAGACTTTCATGGCACAGGTGGGTTCTTGAATTAACCTTGTTCTTATCTCAAGCTGAAACTCGCCTGTAAATATGTAACATATGTACATATGTATATACTTAAGAAAATCGTTTTTATAATAGATTTGTAGGCTTATTCTTATTTTACTTTTGCTTTTGTTTTAGTAGGCTTCAATTAGCTGTAATTTTGATATTCATTTAAACGCCTACTATAAAGAAATTAATAATAATAATAATAATAATAATAATAATAATAATAATAATAATAATAATAATAATAATAATAATAATAATAATAATAATAATAATAATGATAATAATAATAATAATAATGATAATAATAATGATAATAATAATAATAATAATAATAATAATAATAATAATAATAATAATATTATATTAATATTTTATTAATAATAATAATAATAATAATAATAATAATAATAATAATAATAATAATAATAATAATAATAATAATAATAATAATAATAATAATAATAATAATAATAATAATAATAATAATAATAATAATAATAATATTAAAGGGCAACTAAACAAAAAAATCTTATTGACTAATTTGAAAGAGAATGGTTTGAAATGTCGAAATGTGAAAAAATTTTCTTTTTACCATTTACCCTTTAAGCGTCATTGGGAGTTTTATAGCGCCCCACCGTGTTTCACGACCGCGTTTCTGGTAGGCTGGGTCCTAGCGACGTTGACGTCATGCTGGGAACCACGCGGAAGGCCCACAAAGAAAAAGCTCGCACGCCTATTCATCTCCAGCAGTCAAGTCGGTAGATTTACGGGAAGTTCATTTCATTTTTTCATTTTCATTTCATTTTATCATTGTTTAAAACACACGAGATCCTTTCAGCAAATTAATATCCTATTAACAATATTTCTATAAAATAATATGAGAAAAGAAAAAAGAAAAAATTGGAATATTGCTGCTCTACCAAGGGGTCGTGTTTGGGTCCTGTGAAAGGTTCAAAAGATAATCTCTAAGACCTGTTCTAAAACGAGCGATTGGGTCTCTTTCTCGAATGTTATCAGGGATATCATTCCAGTTTTTGACACCAGAGAAGTAGAAACTTCGCTTTGCATATTCTAACCTAACTTTAGGAATTTGCAGATCTCCATGGTTTCTGGTTCTATACTCTGAAATCATGGATCTTTCAGTGAACTTATGGCGAAGATTTTCGGGACAGAGGTCATGCAAGATTTTATATGTCATGACTCCTTGGTCAAAGGAGATCAATGACTTTACAGAGAGCCATTTGCAAGTCCATCCGTCCTTATACTTGGCATTCGCTATTAGCTTCTTTGCCCTTGTCTGTAATCGTTGCAATTGGGATAGTTTGGTGTTGGAAAGAGTACTCCAAACAATGTTGCCATAGCGAAGATGGCTTTCAAAGAGAGCTTTGTAAACTTGATCAAGTTTCCTTTGCGGAAGGATGTTTTTCAGCTTTCTTAAGGAGCTCAAGCCCCCTTTCAGCTTGTTTTTGATAGCTTTGTACTGCTCTTTCCAATTAAGGCTTTCGTCGATGTTGATCCCTAGGTATTTTGTCTTGTCAACCCTTTTGATAACTTCATTATTGAGGACAAGATCTGGCAAATCATTACCTATCTTATTTAGTTGTCGCCTGTGGCCTATAACCATATATTCACTTTTACTGGCATTCAAACTAAGTTTATTAATCCTCATCCAATTCGATACATTTTCCAGCTCGTTTTTCAAATCTGTTAGAAGTTCATTCAGGTTTTCTGATGCGATATTCACACATGTATCATCAGCATACATATTTGGGATCGTGCTTTTTAGACAATTCTCAACATCATTAATGTATAGTATGAAGAGTAAGGGTCCCAAACACGAGCCCTGCGGAATACCACACTCAATGCTGCTTTTGCTGGAAGTGGATCCGTCAAAATAACAGAACTGCTCCCTATTGGTCAGATAAGAAGTGAACCAGCTGTGGGAAGCACCTTCAGCACCATACTCTCGCAATTTCGACAATAGGATTTTATGGTCAACGGTATCGAATGCTTTCTTGAGATCAAGGAATATACTCAAGTTTATTTTCCCCTCATCAGAGTTCTTGAACCACGGGTCTATAACATTCAATAGACATGTCAGTGTACTGTGTAGTTTTTGGAACGCAAACTGGTTTAAACAAAGCCTTTTTTGTTCCTTTAGAAACTCCATTAGTTGGTCGTGTACAATCTTTTCTAAAATTCTTGACACAACTGATAACACTGAAATAGGCCGGTAGTTGTTTACATCTGTTTTCGTGCCCGCCTTATGAATAGGTGTTACTCTGGCTAATTTCCAGATCCGGGGGAAAATACCCCGTTCTAAAGATGCATTGTATATCAGTGTCAGTGGTTTCGAAACTAAGTTTATGGCATCTTTAAGTATTTTGACGGGGATTCTGTCAGCACCTGGAGACTTCGAGTTATCCAGAGCTTTTATAGCACGTTCTACATACCCTACATTTACTGGCTGTAGCTTAAATTTGGTTCCTCCGGTTTTATCTCCAAGGTACTTAAGAGGGTCATCGGAAGGCTGAGTTTCTATTTTCTCCGCTAACTTAGGTTCAACCGTCGTAAAATGTTTGTTGAAAGCTTCTGAAATTTGTGAAGCTGATTTTACTTCTGTACCTTCAAAAATGATGTTTTGAGTTACAGTTTGATTTGAGTTCTTATGTAAAACCTTATTTATTGTTTTCCACATAGCTTTCGGATTGTTTTGGGTTTCATCAATAAGGTTGTAGTAGTATTCCTGTACCCTGGCACGTAGTTCAGAAGTGACTTTATTCCGTAACTTCTTATAGTCTGACCAATAGGAAGCATCTTTCTCGGACCTCTTTTTTGCTAGATCACGTTCCTTCATCAGGTCTTTTATTTCTACAGTAATCCAAGGAGCGTGATGGCTTGTTATTTTTCTGCGCTTTAATGGTGCATGCACCTCCAGAAGAGATGAGATAACACTATTAAAGACCGAAGCCATGAGATCAGGGTCGCCATTAGTTGGGGAAAGCATCTCGTTCCAGTCAATGGCTGACAACTCGTCCAGGAATAGCTGCTTATCATAGTTTCTAAGGCTACGTGTTTCGACTATTTTCACTTGCTTATCTAAAAGTCGCTTTGCATTTAGTTTTCTAACTGCAAAGATAAGGTAATGATCGACCATTCCTAATTTTAGCACGCTCGCTCTCAAAATGTAATTTGGGCGATTGGTGGCAAAGTGATCAATAAGAGTCTTAGAAGTGTGTGAAGCACCATCTTTCTCTAGCGCAGCTACCCTAGTATATTCATTTATTTGCTGCTCAAATTGGAACTCAGAATAAATTGATTTTATGCTTTTGGTGCACCCATCCTTGTGATTTTTTAGATCACAGTTACTGTCACCAATTAGGATAATCTCTTTACCTTCTGCATCTACAGCAGAGAGTAAGTTCCTTAATGCCTCAAAACTCTCCTTGTCATTGCCGGGGGTTGGGGGTCTGTACCAACAAATAACTATAAAATTTCTGGCATGCAAGGGAGTGATCTCTACGGCTACGATTTCTAATAGTGGATCATCAATATCATATCTACGATTATGGCTAATGCTCGAGTTTACATAGATAGCTACACCACCGCCGTTGACATCTCTGTCTTTACGGTGGATTTCAAAGCCTTCCAGCTCTACCTCTGGGTCTGTAATATCTTTACTTAACCTCGTTTCATTCAAACCCAGAATGTGAAATTTGTGCTCGTTTATCACATGCTCAATTTCACAATGGTGCTTACGTAATGATACAACATTAAGTGATGCAATTCGTAAACCTCTGTTCGACTGCATTCTTAAATTACGTTGCGATTCGCTTAGATTTTTCATTGAACCCGTGTACCCCTACCAATACTCTACATATTTCTTGACATTCCGTGCAAATCTTTTTGCTCCTCCTTGGTTAATATGTAAACCATCATCACAGATATTACCATATAAAATGTTATCATTATCAATAAAGTCTATACCCTGCAGCATGAGTTCTTCTTTTAAAATCTTATTTGTTTGAAATACTTTAACGTTCATACCGTTTGCAGCAGCATTGCCCTTCCTTCTGAAAATAGAGGAGTATGCGAGTTGGGCTTTGGAATTCGTTTGTTTAATTTTCTTGAAGGTTTTGACGACCTTTTCAGCAACTTCTTCTGGGGTCGAATCACGCAGATTATTGGTGCCCGCATGCATAATTATTACATCTGCATCACAATCTACATGATTAGCTGCCTCTTCGACTTTCATTCCTGATTTTGCATTTAAAACAACTTGGTGATGATTGTTTGACATTTTGTCAGCATCCATTCTACGCAACTGTGAGTCACCAACCATGCAAATTTGGATAGGATGGGGCGATGTTTCATTGGAAACCATTTTGCTGAGCTTTGATGATCCATTTCGGTTATTTGATGATCCATTTCGGTTATTTTCCTTTCCACGGGACTGTTGCTGATTCTGCGTGTTTTTCTTCGATTTACCTTCTTTGTTTCTATGTTGTTTGGCTGTTCCAGTGCCGTGAGCTACTGTGTGTGATTCACTGGTAATGCTCGCATGGGCAGTTCGAGGAATCTCCGGTTTTCCACTGCTGTTGACACTCTTGTTGGATGCTTGGGTTTCTCCAACCTGTTTCATTGTATTCACTTCACTTGTATTGTTTTCCAATGAATCGATGAGAAAGGTGTCGTGTCTCTTGAGAGTTGGACTGACTTGTTTACGAGCCTGGAATATTTCGAGGTCTCGTAACCTAATTTGTAATTGAAAATTTTCCTCCATAAATTTACGAGAGTTTTCCCGTTCCAAATTCAACATATCGTTGGTTTTTTGAAGACTTTTTGCGAGGTCGTTGACTGTTTCTAAAAATCTGCTCGCATGTGCAAACCCTACATCGGGTTCTACAGTATTCGCGGGTAGCATTTTTGTAGCTTTGCTAGCTTCCTCATTTGATTTTAAATCATCAATAAAACTGGCGATTGGATCACTATCCGGAGGATGCTCCTCAATTATAATGCTCTGCTTCTGTTGTGAGCCTTTAGGGATGGCAAGTGAACATTCAATCTTACCATTCAAGATCATGTGCAGCATGCGCTGATGCGTATCTGATTGGGCTAGGCCGTGTTGCCGTTCTAAACTTGACGAGACAGGAATGAAATCTGCTCGCTTTTTCTTGGTCTTCAGCCTTTTAATTTCTGCAAGAATGATGTTGTCAAGATCCAAATCATCTGCACTATTTATGCTGCCGATAGAAGGATCTTTGTTGTCAGCTTTCGCAACTGATTTAACAGACACTTCTGCTGCCTCTGCCATCTTGCATGCCCAAAATCACCATTGGTTTTCCGCGACGCAATTTTCAGATTTAAGTTCATCAATAGGCAGAAGAACTTTGTCTTCATCATTTCTCGGATTTTACGATATGGAACTGGAGGAAGAAGTGGATTGAGCTTCTGGCAAGAGCAGAATCTGTATAGTAGGCTGACGACGGGCCTAAATCGTCTCGACCCAGCCGCAAACGATGTTACAGTATCCGGGTGAACAGAATCACGAGCGAGACGAAGACTCTAGTTGTCGAGGAGGAGAGGATGGGCGAAGTAGAACCACTTTCGACATGGTATGTATACCAGTACCGCGTAAAACAAACATTCTTGATATTTCTTCTATGATATGCATCGTTTGGACTTTGGAGTCGCATCTGCTGGTCATAAAAAATCAGACAAATCAAGATGAAATCTTGGACAATTAAACTCGTTAAAGGAGGAGCATTTCTCCAATATTCTTGATGATTTAATTTGGAATTGGAAAATTTTTATGTTTATATTTCCAAGAAAAATTTTCTCTGAGTTGATTAGGCCTGCTAATAGTCATTATTGCGTTTAGATTTTTGTTGCATATATGGTAAGTGCTCTCTGAATGGTTATTTGTTTCTTTCTCACATTTTCTCTTTCTATCGTAGATACATATATTGCACCATTACTTCATGCAAATTTACATGGTTGATGCATGGCTACCTCAGTACAGTAACAGAAGGATGTCAAATGAGGCTGTGCATACGACCTTATGATGACCAAATTTTCCCCAGAATAGGATATGATGCCAAAGTTATTGCACAGGAAGAAAACCAAGAAGAAATGTCATATTTATTATCATCACTTATACTTCATCTCTTGTCTTAGGCTCTTTCATGTAACGAAGAGCGAACAATGAAAAAACAGTTACATCAATATCTTAAAGAGAATACACAACATGTTTTTATACGAAACTAAGAATTTGTCAGTTTGGGCCATTACTGAAAGTTTCTTAGAATTATCAGATTTTGAGTAGTACACAGAGTTTCTTGAGAGTTTCAAAAAAGCTTCAGAGCAATCCTCATGTTCACTACCTATGCGGTCCTGGGCATTCAAAACAATGTTTATTAAAGCCATACCAATGTCTAGACATCAATCAAGTACCTTTCTCAGTAACATCATACAGGAAGCAAGTGTAGATAGAATAAATATGTCAATGATTTCCTTTATCAAAACCCATAGTTTCTTAAGTTTTATTTCCCCAGTACTGGAGTTTCTCAATTTCTCAGCAATCTGAGAGCTGAGTTTCTTATATGCACTGTCTTATAAAAAAATATGTGTACACTGTTTATTGATTACATTTGGCAGTCTTTGATTGCAGCATCATACAAGAGTGCAGACCTTGGATGAATTAAAAATTTTAGCCATTGCCTTTTGAATACTTTGTTCTTGTTTAAACATTTGACACTTTCCTGCCCACCATTCAAGAATTCTCATCATACTTTAAACAGATTTTGAAGTGTTTGAATTTTTCAGAATTTCTGCAATGTAATCTATGCGAGGCCTGGACCTGAAGGGCCCAGGGGGTACTTGACATAAATTTGCACAGTGATGTGCCCACAAAAAATGTTTTACATGGCTCCAGAATTTTTGCCTTCAAATGATACCTGATTCTAGAAAAAATCCATGAAAGTATACTCCGGAACACAAGTATTGGGCTAAATAAAAACCCAATCTAACAAAATTTCCCCCTTTGAAATGTCCTTTGACAACTTTGCTTTCTTTTGATACCCCGTTCTTGAAAAAATAGGTGAAAATGATACCCTGAAAACAGCACATCCCTGTTGGACAAATATACTAAGAACCCCCCCTCCACGCTGAAGGGTCATACCAGTTTACATGTTTTAGCAGTTCTTTTGAAGTTCATTCTTTTCCTTTGTTATCACTTTGGACAAACTACTGGGGGAGGGTCTCTGCCAAACTTTGAAATTGGCTCTTTCTGGCAATGCAACAGTACTTTCAAACTTTGGGTAAGGGTGTGCCAACAAATTCTCATGATAGTTTTAGTGGCCAGACCAGTTTTGTGAAAATGAAATCCTTGGCTACAGCATTATATACTAACTTTGTGACCAACAGTTCCAAAATTTGGAACCTTTGGACAAATTTCACCACATTTTTTGGCAATCTCTAGAGCGAAATCACAAAAATTTCGCATTTTTGAGACACAAACTACCAAAAGTGCCTTTGCTAGACCACAACTACCAAGATGAGCTCCCCTATGAAAGTCAAAATTGCTATAAACATCCCATCCAAGAACAGAAGTTTGAAAACATTTTAGCCAGAGAACAAACTCCCCCTGTGGAACAAAATTTCTTCCCTCCAGTTTTTGTGCCATGGCTTGCAAATGTTCCACTGAAAAGGAGAGGAAATTTATGAGCGTTGCATAAAGATTAAAACGATTTAGGAAAATTGTTAAACCCCTGTACCGTAAAAAGTGGGGTCCACTGGTGTAAAATGGATAAGTAAGGCTGGGGCAAAATGGGTAAGGCTTGGGTAAAGTGGGTAATGTTGATTGCTTGAAAAAAGTAGGCCCAGAACTGGTAAATCAACATTTACTTTGCCAAGGAGGGCACTTCGAAAATTGAAGCTTAAAGAAGAAAACCGTGTGAACAGAGATTTTATCAAAATTTATCCAGATTTTTCACTTTTACATGTTAGCCCCAAACTCACCCATTTTAATCCAGAAGACCCTATGCAGTTTCATATATAGGCATAGCACTACAGATTTCAAGACTCTATTGCATTTGCCTACCAACAGGAAGTACTGTTTGGGCCTAAAGTGAGTTTTCTGTCTATTCTGGCTCCTGTCTCCTTGCTTTTCACGCTATTTTACGGCAATAGAAAGGTTGTGCTGGTTAACAAAAGAGTGAGATGCAAACCAAACGTTCTTTGGACGGAACTTTTTAAAGTAAATTCGTGTCACTACTGACCTTTGAGCCTTGACAGGATGATTGGCCTAAGACGGGCAGAAGCCCTCCGCTTGGCATGACACTGCACACACATCATTTCGATAGTTTCTTCGGGTTGGGATAGACTCTCGTACTGAACAGCTCTCAAAAGTAAAACTGTCGTGTTCTTGAGGAACAAATGCATACCCCATTTCCATTCCTCCCATTTCAAATTCTCGTACAACTGCAAATCCACTTTGCTGTTCCAAATCACTGTCATTTCTTCCTCGTTTACTTTCGATCAGTTATGTCATAACTGATTTCTAGTATCTGATAAAGCGCTATGCATCTCTCATGATCTAATACATTGCTATATTGAGCCAACAGGCAGCTTCAACGCATAAATTTGGTAGAAAAGCATTAGGATTTTCGCAGAAATACTCACAAGAAACGCTTGCATGCACTGTCTTTTGAGGTCGCGTGCAACTTCCCTTCCCAGCATGACATCACATCCGCATTAGCACCAGGCCTCCTTCGAACGCAAACCTGTATCACGCAAAACACCCAAATTCCCAACTTTGAGAAGCCATAAAATCGTAACCCCATGTCCGATTTCAGAAATTTTTTCACTGTTGACATTGAAATGATAGCAGCTACAAATAAATGAAATAAAATTTTTTTGTTTAGTTCCCCTAATATTAAGGTACTGTGGGACTTTAACATAAACACAGATTACGAAATTGAGCACAGGCGACCAGACATTGTTGTCGTGCTAAAGCCAGAAAAAGAGTGCTTAATCATTGACATAGCTGTACCAGGAGATACAAGGATAAAACAGAAGGAACAAGAGAAAATTGAAAAGTATCAAGATCTAAAAAGAGAAGTTGCAAGATTATGGTGCCTTCGAAAAGTAACTGTCATTCCAGTTGTAGTTGGTGCATTGGGATGTGTCACAAAAGATGTAGAGCAATGCATTGAGAAGGTAGGAATCAAGATCAGGACTGAAGTGATACAGAAAACGGCATTGTTAGGAACTGCAAGAATATTGAGAAAGGTTCTCGAAACCTGAGGCTAATGGTTCTAGCTTGCTTTCGGGACGAACTTACCAGGAACTTTTTTTATGTGATAAAAAGAACATAATAATAATAATGATAATGATAATAATAATAATAATAATGGGGACCCGGGGACCCGGGGGACCCGGGGGACCAAGCACTTTGAACTCAAACGTGATTTTTCACTCCCACTTGAATTTAATTTCAATAGCAGTCATGTTTACTAAGGATGGGGTTCTTTTTTACAAAATGTAATTGTAATTTTATTTTTAAGTTAGGTTGTTTATCATGTATTATAAATTCTCGGTTGTCCTTTGGAAAGTTTGTGCTGAAGAAGATTTTTATCGAAACGTCCGAATTTTAGCAGTTGTGTTTTCTTTTTTAATTTTTTCTGTTAATTTTTGATGGTGGTTCCGTTTATTATATTATAATAATAATAATAATAATAATAATAATAATAATAATAATAATAATAATAATAATAATAATAATAATAATAATAATAATAATAATAATAATAATAATAATAATAATAATAATAATAATAATAATAATAATAATAATAATAATAATAATAATAATAATAATAATAATAATAATAATAATAATAATAATAATAATAATGATAATGATAATGATAATGATAATAATAATAATAATAATAATAATAATAATAATAATAATAATAAAAATAATAATAATAATAATAATAATAATAATAATAATAATCCGCACGATAAAAATAATGAATTTGCAATTTCAATCGACCTTTAAAGATTTAATTTTTAAATTGTCTTGGTTTCGCTGGGTTTCGCTGGGTTTCGTTTTGTTTCGTTTCGTTGAATGTAATAAGCCATCTTTTACCCATTTCACCCCAAACTTATCCATTCTACTCCCAGTAGACCCTGCCTGTGTCATGTCAGTTAGAACTAACTTGAGTACTATTCAAGCATCAAAAATACTTTACATTGTTTTGAAATTTCCAGGAGGGCACAGATCTGATAATGTTAAAAGAAATTTTCACTTCTGGCCAAAATTCATGTTTTCATATAAAAGTGTGTAGACCCTCAAATGACACTTGTCAACATGGGTAGTTTGACCAGTTGTAGCTTGGGGAAAAATGTGAAAATATTTAGCAAAATGTATCAATGATCTAGCAGATGCAGGGACAAGTTCACAAATATATGCATTTCCTTGCTGTGTCTGATCTGACTTTCCAGCCAGTGGATGAGATACTAGGATGAGTCCTTGTCTGCGTCGAAAGAATAAAAAGAAAAACTAGAGGCACTCATACTGTATATAAGACTAGGCTTGCCGTGCAGCGCCGTGCTGGCCCGCCGTCGTAGCAGGTAATTGCTTAGGATGGAATCTTCTTCGCTTGTGGGTATTTATATCTGTTAATCACTTTATGTGGGAAACTATTGTCGTAATGGTTTTGTCAAGGTTAGCTCTACAAGGTGGCAGTTCATATATATGGTCGAAAATCTTTCAATTTCCACCTTTGAGGTTCTTCACTGCTCTTTTCACCACTCCGTACTCTTTAGTTGTATACTTACTCTTTCTTATGCACACGCTCTCTTTAAAACTATCTTACTTGGCAGTTTTGAGGCGGTCATTACCTGAGGGGGGGGGGGGGGTGGATTCCACTCTGCTCTGCTTCTTTGCTGAAAAAGTAGCCATGATCATCAAACTTGGTATTGAGATGCATTTTGATGCAAACAATCAAAACACGTGATTAAATCAAATTAGCTTGATTGTTTCTGTTGCTATGACAATAAGAAGAAGTAAGTTATGACTATTATGATTACCAGTCTCATGATTAAAAGAATAGAATGAGGCAATTCCTTGAAATTTTTTGTCTTAAATCGAAATGGATACAATTAGATACATTTTATGTTGATGATATTTTTTTGGCATCAAATATTGTTCAGCTGATATTTCTGGGTTTCTTAAAAGGCAATTCTGACCTCAATCTGCATTGTTTTATGATCTATAATGTTCATGCACAGGTTTCTAAGTATTAAATGCCACAAATCCATAAAATGAGCTGATATTTTTATGTTTCGATTAAGCTGAAACAAAATATTAGGGTTTCTTTAAAATTTCGGTCCCCGTATGCCTGTGTGTTGAGTACCCCCTGGGTATTTGATCGACTTTCTTCTTCTTTCAGTCTGTTTTAGTTGCACCATTTCTCCCCTCCTAAAAAGCAGCATGCTCCTTTGCTCCCCTCAAAATCAGCCTTATGCTCCCAATATTTCCTATGATGCTTCTTAGTCCAGTAAACGAAAGGTAAATTTTAGTCGAACCCAGAGCAAATTGCAACAGAATTCTTTTTTATGGCAAACCATTCTACATCTGCTGCTAAATAGCATATCAAAAGTCTAAGAAAGTCCAAGCATCGGAAGACCATGAAATTAGATATATTTTACCAGGTAATCCACGACGTTCCATCTTTTACGGTATAGTTCTGAAGAGGAACCAAAGCTTATCGATTTCACAAATTTGTATTGAAAGTTTGCAACGTATAAAATGCGGACCATTGGAAAGTTGGACCTTTGCAGTTACATTTCTGCAGAGATTCCGGAAAATTGCATTTTGATTACAAATAGATAATAGAAGGGAGGGATTACATAATGTAGAGATATCTATTGTTTGGATTGTTCTAGACGTTTTGGATATCAAAAAGCACTACTGAAACTATCAATTTGCTCAAATATAATTTTTGTTGTGATCCTTTGTTTCAATCTCGATCTACTGGACTAAGATGAAGAAGCCACATCAAAAAAGCATTCGAAGGGAAAATGCTGCTGCAAATGCTTAGATTGATTTAATGGGGAACGTGGACGGATCCAGCCTGAACTTGAAGGACGGGCAGCTGGAGAGAGGGCGCCCAAATTTTGGTAGAATGTAGGCGCCCCGAAGGCACACGAAAGTGTAGGACTCCTGATTAAGAAAATTCATTAGTTTTCTACTAAAAAATGTCTTGATTCAAATTTTTGCTCCACATTCAGATCGAAACAGTTAAAAAAATTTTCTTAGGGCCAATGTGAGGGGCGCACTTCTCGCTAAGGTGGGGCGCCAAACTGAGTTCTATCGTGAAGGGGGACAGTTGTCCTCGCTTGCCGTCTTAAATCCACCAATGATTGGGAACAATGTCTGTATTATTTCCTGGTTTGTAGTATCTTGAAATAGAATTATTTGTAAGCTATTGGCCAATTTCAACATAAAGCAAACTAAAGTCCGAAATATTAAGGTAAGTTTTTAGGTTTATGGAAAGATCAACCGACAAGGAGTTCTTTACTGAGTTTCAAGATCAATTTCTGTCAAAATACGGGAACAACTAAATGCCATTCAGTAGACCGCCAGAGAAACAAGGAAGAACTTGCAAGTAATGTCCTTCCTGGGATAGCTGGCAAAGTCGAATGGAAGGATAGGATACGTTCAGGAAAGCCCTAGCATGATTGACTGACCTGACAGATTGACAAAACATTGCAAAATATTCAAGGGCCATAGTTAATATTTCGACACATATGTTTGCGATCGATCAAAATCAAGATGACGTTGGGGAATGCAGTGACGCTTGGAGTAAAGTAGATTTACGATTGAGTTTCAGTACCTAATGGACACCAAAATCTTTTACCATGAAGCTTTACAGCTCGACAAGCTGCATCAGTCAATACGTATCTATCAGATGATCTTGAATAGCAACATTTGAACAGAAGAGTTTGGATTTTAAGAGAAAGTTTACGGGGTCTCTGTCCCTTGATAGTTCTAGCAAAGTTTGATGTCAAATTGCAGACGCGTCAGTCTTACAACACGCATTCTTGTTTCATAAGAAACAGCATGTAAGAAACAGGCCTACCTGAAAGTGAGCCCATCAAAGGTGAAGAAACAACCCTACCTGAATTTGAAGAGCTAAGAAACTTTTGTGATTTGCAGTTTTAATTTTCATAGGTCATTCAAAATGTTTTGACACTGTACTGCAATGGCAATGCGATGCTCCTTGTTTCATAGGCATTTTCTTCTTTTAATTGAAGGATTTGTTCAAAGGCCATTGAAAGCATTTTTCCTCCCGATTTAGAGCCAAAAACCACTTGCTCATATAATTCGTACCCTTAACTTACCCCAACTGCAAACGATAACCCTTAAAGAATAACAACTTTCACTTATGAAAACCAGCAATCCAATTTTGTCCCAATTTTAAAGAACAGATTGTCCAATCATCCCTTGTTCCAATGGTCCGCACTTTATACGATACTGGATTTCAATACCGATTTATGAAATTGACAAGTTTTGTTTCCGCTTCGCAACCGTAGCGTATAACATGGAACAGAGAGGAATATTCTTTAAAAATATGTCGAATTTAGTCGTCTTCCGATGCTCTGATTTTCTTAGACTTTTAGTATGTTAACTAGCACTGTTTAAGCTATTAGATTCCACAAAAATCATTTCTGTTGCAATTAGTTCTTGGTCAAATCCTAGATTTACTGGACTATTCTATCCTTTGTTTAGATTCAAATATTTAAAGTCAAGTGGTCGATTGGTATCTAAGATGGTTGCTTATTTTTGCTTGAGGTTTTTTATGACCTATCAAGCCTGGCAGCTCTGTCACTAGACACTGTTTCCTCGAAACCTTGGGTAATGCATGAATTTGGTGATTTCTTGTACAGTTTTTTTGCACAAGCTTCGGAGTGCATCCTTGAGTGTTGTGTTGAACAGACTCGTAAGCAGGGCCGCCGAGAGGGGGAAGCAGGAGGGGCACTTTGCCCCAGGGCCTCGGGGTCTAAGGGGCCTCATAATTGGAGAATTTTGACATTTGGACTGCAGGAAATGCTCTGAAATGCATTTTAAGCCAATCTATAGGGGGCGATCGAAAAATTCCCTGCTCGCTCCGCTCGCAGGGGGCCTCTATTCATAGTGTTGCCCCTGGGGCCTCGAAAAGCTCTCGGCGGCCCTGCTCGTAAGAGCATTTTAGTGAAATAGGGCACAAATTTGTGTCTTTGGTGCAGCAAATATTGGGGTCTCGAGAGATGCCCTTACAAATGTTTCAAGAGCACGCTCTTTTTTTTGGCGAGGAACGGTACTTTCGTCGTAAGATTCCGATTTTCGTGGGCACTTCAAACAGTTTCCAAAACATAACCACTTTCTCATTACGGCTCATAGTCCCCCTCCCCTAGAAAAAGAAGTTATCAATTGCATTTGGTAGCCTTGGCAGTTGCAAATAGACAACCTGTAGGGTGTAGGAGACTTTTAATGGAAAGTATGACACTCCTGAAGCAAAGGCAGTTACTGGACTACACTCACAGTAAGTTTTGCTCAATTCAATACCGTATTTGCATTATTTTCACTCAACAACGGAAGCCAAGAAGTAGTTATTTCCTCATCAAAGGCGGGAATTTTCTTGGTTAATTCGTGCTCTGCACACCTCAGCGGTGTTCCTTAGATTCGCCGGCTTTGAGCTGTTATTGAGGTTTCTACAAGTCACCCCTTTGTAATTAGAGAGGACACTCCCCAGTTGTGATAAATATATGTTTGGGATTCTGAACAACGTCGCATAACACACTTTTAGTCATGCTCTACTTGGGTCATATAGCTTGGCTAAAGAAGATTCAAGCTTTATACTTGCAGTTTAACATTATTTTTAAGGGCAAACGGGGGCAAACAGGATTTTTCGGTTGTGGCCTTGAGCCAATCAACCCGTTTGCTGCTGAAGTTATATGATCAACGTCAACGCTTGTGACGCTTTGCAAAGTAAGCAATTGGAAATTACGACGCTGTGTTCCTAGGGTCCTTCACAGTATCAATGGGTAACGAACATGAAGCAATGTAACTGGGCTGGATTTAATGAATCCCTGAGGAAGGTTCCATGGATGGTGTGTGACATTTTTGATGACCCAGATGATAGTCTCTGGGCCTGGAATCATTTATATAAGGAAGTAAGAAGTGATTATATCAAAGAAAGAGTAGCAAAGGTGCGAGCAAAGTCTTTACCATGGATGAACTCAAAAATAAGAAAGCTCATGAACAAGAGGTTTAAGCTGCTAAAAGTGACAAAAAGATCAAAGCTAACAGTTGACTGGGAAGCCTATAAAGAAAAAAGGAATGAGGTGACAAAAGCTCTCCATGTAGCAGAAAAGAACTACTGGAATAAAATTCTAAACGAAGCAAGTAACAAAGACAAAAAAAATTTTTTGGGCGGTAATTAAGAAATTAAGAGGGGAAGGAAAAAAAGCACAGGTAGGAGCCATCTTAGATAATGAAGGAACACCAGTATTTGACAATCTTGCTAAAGCCAATTTATTCAATGAATTCTTCACAAGTATAGGAAAGAATCTTGCAGACAAATATCCTTGTGCTGACCTGAATGATCTAAGTTATAAAGAACGGATAACGCCAACAACAATGGAAGTATATGATATAAAACCGAAGCTACAACAAAATGTAAAGAAACTCAAGCCAGGGAAAGCTGCTGGTCTTGATGGTATCTCAACTAAGGAGATTAAGATGACTGCAGATATTTTCACTGAATCTTTCAGTATTGTGTGTAGAAAGCGCTTTATACAGAATGAGTTTCCTGTGCAATACAAAGTAGCAAAGCTCAAAGCTGCATTCAAGAAAGGACAAAAGAAAGTCTCAAGCAACTATAGGCCTTTAAGTATGCTCAGTGTACCATCGAAACTAATGGAAGGAGTGGCTTCAGCTGCCCTTGATGACCATATGAAAATTGTCCAAAACTCATGCCTGTGGGGATTCAAGCAAGGACACTCAGCAGAGTTACTACTGCTTAACCTTACAGAATCATTTTTTTTATATAATCCATTAAAATAAACACAAAACATTTACAGCTACTGTGCCTGTCATGGCGGGAATAGACACTAGGTCATCGGAGTTCCCACCATGACAGACACTCACAATTCAAATATTTACATTTTTCCAAAAAAGAAGAAAAAAAAAACAATTTTAACGTCTGCCTCACATTTGATGTCAGGCAACGACCCCTGCAAGGCTATCAATGAGTGAAAAACGGGTGCAAGTCAATGAGCATGGGACCCCCATGTGCAGACAAAGCAGCCACTACCCCCTGCCACCCGCGCCACCCCAATCGGGATAGCAAGCGAGAAAAACAAAGGGCAGCAGCCATCCAGCCACACAGCAGGAATCCCTTCCACCCATTACCCCGCACCCACATTGAATGGTAAACAAAAATATTCTTTGGAGTTTTAATCACCTAACATCAAATGAGAGACAGAAACAACTATTGCTAATACTACAAAAAGAAAATATGGGGAGAGGGAGTGCTGCTTTGTTATTTTTGGAATGTGCTTCACTCGAATCTCTTCGTTGCCTTAATGTAAATAATTGTTGCTTCCATAATTATCCTATTTGCAATTTGGGTCAGATCTGGATTTCCAAAAAGAATTAAATGGCATAAAGATGGTGTGTCCAGTTCTGCTATGTTTAATCCAGGAATATCTGATAAGCTGCCAAGGAGATCTCTCCGTGCTTCTTCGAAAAAATGGCAGTGCAGGAGGAAATGCTCACTATCTTCTTCAGCTCTGCCACAAAGGCAGACAGGATCTCGGCAATCGAAATTATGCCTGAATCTGTGCTCATTAAGGACACTGAAATTAAGTCGTAATTTCGACAAATACCTAACGCCAACAATATCATTTATACCGTAAATTTAATTCTTATTAGGTCTTATTTTAGCAAGTAATTTACGTTTAAACACAGCAATTGATGTTGAGTTTCTTATGTCTTCAGCCAGCAGATTCCACTCAAAAGGAGCATTTTGAAAATAGGTGTTCGAGTATCGCGCTGTTCTTCCAACATTTTGGTCATAAGTTCTCATATTTCGAAAATTGTAGCTTACGTTGCGCTCAGGGGGGATTTCCACAAACAAATAATTAGGGGAACGCGCTTTTAGCAAATTATAGAAATGGCACAGTCGTCGATACCATCTTCTGTGATACAAGTCCTCCCAGCCAAGTTCCCTGTAAAGACGTTCCCTGCTTGTTCCTCTCCATGCACCAGCCACTGCAAGGGCAGCACAATACTGAGTCTGTTCTAGTCACTGTGTAAAGTTTAGACGCATTTCGGGATCATATTTGTGATAAATAATATCCCCATAGTCTAGGTGCGGTCTAACATAAAGCTTATATATTTGGTCTAAAATGTCTCTCGAAACATATTTGGAAAGGTACCTTATCATCCCAATACCGCGCCTCGCTTTTTGTATTGCCGCTTTAATGTGACTTTGAAAGTCTAGCTTTGAATCAAGAATCATACCAAGATGCTTGTGTTCGCTCTTTCTTACCACGTCATCATTGCCAAAAGACAAAGGAGGATGGAATGGTTCAACCCTCTTGGCAGAGAAAATGACTTCTTCTGTCTTCTAGGTATTAAATTTCATTTTCCATTGCCACGCCCATAGTCGCACTCTCTCTAAATCTCCATCTAGTTCTTCTGCAGTTTTAGACTCATCATACACAGCTGAAAAAAGCGATGTGTCATCAGCGAAGAGCTTAATATCACATCTCACATTCCCAACAAGGTCATTAATGTATACAAGGAAAAGAAGAGGTCCCAAAACTGATCCTTGGGGAACTCCCGCCGATATGTCCTTCCATTCAGAATTTTTACCATTCAGCAAGACCCGTTGCTTACGATTAGAAAGAAAATTATGAATTAGATGTAGAAGATTCCCAGCAATTCCGTTACACTCAAGTTTATATAGTAATCCCTCATGCCATACCTTGTCAAATGCCTTAGAGAAATCTAAGAAAACAACACGTGTTTCCCTGCTAGGAGTTTCTTCAAATCCAGTGTAAATTTTATGAGATATGGATAATAACTGATTTATTGTTGAGTCACCAGGACGAAAACCCGACTGATGGGCAGTCAGGAGACCATTGGCACAAAGGTGATTGTATATCGAATCAAACAATAATTTTTCAAACAATTTTCCAAAAACAGGAAGCAAAGAAATTGGGCGATAGTTGTTTTTACATTGCCTGCTACCCTTCTTATGAACGGGAATGATGTTCGCCTTTTTCCAAATAGACCTTTTAGCTATTCTGCAAAAGAGCCTGGATCGACCGTTATTTTTATACATTTTTATACACCAGATTCGATCGAGTGGCGTTAGAGCTTCTATCACTATTGTGCACATTCGAAAATTCTACAAAATGTAGCAAAGTATCGTTCGATTGACTTTCTTTTTCAGAATAGCTAAAAGGTCTATTGAAGGATACTGACAGTTGTAAGGCATTTCTCAAAAATCATGCAAAGGGGCTCAACAATCGCAATATCACATATTTTTATCATAGCTATGGAAATGTTATCACAGCCGAGTGCCTTTGACGAGTCAAGTGCTCGTATCAGTTTGACTACTTTTTGCCTATCAATCTCTACATTTTCGAGAACTGAAATGCACCTGGGTAGGAAATTTGGGAGAGTGCTGCCTGTCGGTATAGCACAACACTGTTCGACAAAGAAATCATTTAATAAGGTAGCTTTGGCTTGTACATTTGTGACGAATAGTCCATTTTCCAATAACGGGGGAATATTGACAGATTTTTTCTTGTTGATGAGCCTAATCAAAGTAGACCAATAACTCTTTATACCTTCATTTGGATCTGAAAGCTTTCGACCAAGCCTCTTAAAATATTCTTCCTTGGCATTCAGAATCATTATAGATGTTTCATTTCGAACTTGTTTTACATAATTCCAATATTGGACCCTTCTGCCCCGCTGGCAAAAATTCCTGTAAACTTTCTGCTTTCGCTTGATGGCTGTTTTTATGCGAGGAGTGATCCAGGGTGGGTCCTTGTCACAACACTTAACAACCCTGTTGGGAATGTAAGAAGTCATCGTGGCGTAGATCGACGCAGTAAAAACCTCAGTCATTTCCTCTGATCCAAGAGCATCGAACCGGGTAGACCAATCTATAGCATGTAGGTCATTGTGAATACTCTGCATGTTTGCCTTAGAGTAATCCCATATAGTTCTCTTGTATGGTGGTGGAGAGGGTATAGAAATATTTATTTTGCCATACACTATTTGATGTTGACAGTGCTCATCTAAGGAAGGGTGGACTCCATATTCAGCAAATAAGTTCGGTTGATCAGTTATGATGAGATCTATGCAAGACATGCTACCCTCTCGAATGTTCGTTGGCTCTTCGATTAACTGATGGAGATTATTAACCTCGACCAGTTCTTCCAACGCTGTACCTTCAGGTTGCTGTGCATCGCCTGCCCACCACTGCGAAGATCTACAATTAAAGTCCCCTGTGAGAATCAAGGAGTGCGGGTTTTCAGCCTGGATTTTTTCAACGATTCTCTATAGTTTGTCGAGGAAATCTTCAAATTGCACACTATTCTGACTAGGAATGCGATACAGTGTGACAAAGAACACTTTTTGCGAGAAATAATGATTTCGGTAACAACTGATTCTTGCAATTCTTCCAGATCACCTCTACGTTTTATGGGTAGGCCTTCGCGAAAATATACACAAGCTCCCCCAACTTTGGAGTTACTTAGATGGTCACTTCTGAAAATTTCTCTACTAAAACCTTCAATGAAGATTTCGTCATTGCTAATAGTTCTATCTAACATGGATTCAGAAATAGCTATGACATCAAAGTGGTGTATCGAATTGTAAGCTTCTATCAATGAGGTCTTTATACCACCCCTTGCGCATATACTATTTAAATTCCAGTGGCAAAATTTGAGGCAACTTGCAGTGGCAGGGCCTGGATTTGTTTCGATGTCACCAGCAAGCAGCATAGTCAGCTTGGTAGGAAAATTTTCTCCGGCAATGAAAATACCCAAATAGCTGCTGATCAGAAGTGCATATACCACATGCTGTAGGAAAATTATGTATTGTTTTCTGATTTTAGGGCAAGTCATGAGAGTAGCGCCATTTGTTTTTATAAAATCTCTTGGAAACGAAAACAGAAAATAAATTGTGGTGATGACATAGGAAGTACTTAAGGCAAAATTCGACCTTTGGCCTTTGAAATCAACCAGGTTTTGTTGCCAAGACGATGGCAAAAACGAGGGAGTCGGAAAGTGCTCGAATAAGGACGTGGTAAGAACGGACACAGGGAGAGTTATCAATGATACTGCAATTATTAGGTCCAAATAAGCAAAACATCGAAACGAAGTAGCAAGCGAACCACAGAGAGAAACACGCAGGAAGGCCCTCGGCAAGGAAAATCTGTAACTATAGGAACCAAGCCCTGCACGCCATTCCTCAGTTCCTATGGGCATTTGAGACAAAAAAGATCTCCTTGGCCACGCTCAGTTTGGAAACATTTGGAGGCAAACAAACGATACTTGCACAAAAAAAGCAGCAGTTGCATCTTGGGGACAAAAAGATATATCACAATGAAAAAGCAAAAGAACGGATAAATGTCTCTGCAGATTTGAGGGTTAGAAGTTTTGCATAGGGAATTCAACGGTGAAGAATTATTCCAAAAAGTAGCATAATTGGAGGACAGAAAAATAATCAAAGCATACAATAGATGCATTGTCTCTACGCTTGGGTCCTTTGAAAAAGAAGAAAATTAACTTTTGTCACATTCCAACAAAAGCTTTGCTGGTGCCGAAAAGTACATTGGCAGACAATGCTGTTAATCGGAAAATAATTCAGTGGCATGTTTATCGAAAAGAGCAAATAACGGCAAAAAAACAAATTACAAAAGTTTGTGAGAAAAACAAGGAGAAAGAACAAGGCCTGTTATGTCGGTTTTCGAGCAAAACAAAAACAACGAAAAAGAAAATGCTTCCCTGCCCATGGAATTTGATAGGGGGGGGACAGCCTTTTATCAAGGGACATCTATCAAGGGAAGCCCTAGGGCTTATAGGTATTGTGACTATCAGGCCTTTGACTGGAAAAAAAAAATTTACAGAATCATGGATACAGGCTCTAGAAGCTGGCAAATTTGTAGGTGTTATCTGCATAGATTTTCGAAGAACTTTCGACACAGTTGACCACTCGATATTAAAACATAAATTACAGAGTGTCGGAGTTGCAGGAAGCCTGGCTAAATGGATCAGCGGTTATCTAACAGATCGCAAGCAATTGACTGAGGTAGGAGGGGAGATGTCGAAATTACAAGATATCACGGTTGGAGTACCACAAGGATCACTATTTGGGCCGCGGCTGTTTTCAATTTTCACAAATGATCTGCCAATCTCTGTGAAATCAGGATATGTGCACACTTACGCAGATGACACAACAGTCTTCTGTATTGGGGACTGCGTAGACAGTGTTTGTGTTAAGTTACAATCTGCAATGGAAGAAATTTATGCTTGGTGTTTTAAACACAGGTTAACCATACACCCTGAGAAGAGTAAGGCACTGATCCTGAACAGAGGCAAATTTGTGGGCCCACTACAGCCACTGAAAGTAAGTGATGATTACATTGAATATGTAGACAAATGTGAATGTCTTGGTATAATATTGGACAATAAACTGAGCTGGCGCCCACATGTAGAGAGAGTTTCAAAAAGATTTGCTGCAAAAGTAAAGAAGCTACGTAATCTGAGCTATCTCCAAGCAAACTTCCTTGAAGACATATACTACAAAACAATAGTCCCAACGGTTTTGTATGCAATACCTGTTTGAGGTGGTTGCTCAAATGCAATATTTAATGAGATTGAAAAAATCATTGCACAGCAGCAAGAATAATAAGGAAAGTAACAAAAGGAGCAAACAATGAAATCACATTACAGAGAGCAAACTGGGATAGCATTTCATATATGTACAAACGAAGAATAGCTCTAATAATGCAAAAAGTGCACACAAAGGATATTGTAGACGTTATCGGCAACCTGTTTAAGAAAGAAGAAAACAAATATCAGTTAAGGAGGAAATCAAAATTTATATTACCAAGACTCAATACAGAAGTGGGTAGGAGATCGATACGGTATAGAGGACCTGTAATCTGGAATAGCATTGAAGAGGGCGTAAAGGAGGCAAGTTATTCAAATTTCAAGAAACAGTTAAATCAAATAAAAGGGAAGATTGCTGACGTCAGTTTTAAGACAGCATCAGCAGAGGTTCACGCAACTAACTCTCGCTATCAGTATTTTTAAATAAGGGTGAGTAGATATTTCTAATTATGGTTATATAGTTTTAATTTCTGGCATTCTTTGCTAAATTTTCAGTATATTTTATAAAGTTTTTAGCTTTTATAGACAATGTAGAAAACAGGTCCACATCAGCTGCCGAAGCTGCCTTAGGCTAACCTGTATAATATAAATTATGTATGTATGTATGTATGTATGTATTTATGTATGTATGTATGTATGTATGTATGTATGTATGTATGTATGTATGTATGTATGTATGTGTGTATTTATGTATGTATGTATGTATGTATGTATGTATGTATGTATGTATGTATGTATGTATGTATGTATGTATGTATGTATGTATGTATGTATGTATGTATGTATGTATGTATGTATGTATGTATGTATGTATGTATGTATGTATGTATGTATGTATGTATGTAGGGTCAAAGGTCTGGCTTTTATTGTATACCATTTTAGCTGAAGCAGAGAGACTCAGGTCATGAGAGTGAGTTTTAAAAGCATTAAAAATCATTTCCAAGAGTAATTACTTTGTAACTTTAGTTAACTCTTCACTATGAATTGAGCAATGAATCTACATGTTGCAATCGGTAAATTTATAAGGAAAAGACTTACAAAACCACAAGGGAAGACTCAGAATTTGTAACACTGCGACAAAACCAAGGGGAGAGCTTCTGCGAAATAGGGCTCAGCTTCGCAATATCCAATCTGTGAGCATCGAAATATTTTGCCATAATCCAGATAGATACTGCAGCTAACATAATACTGATTATTTGTAAGCTTTTACTCCCTCGGTGTTTGGAAAAAGCCACTGCAAAACTTGTTTACAGCGAGAATTTAACGTTGCCATCATATTTCTATGGTTGCCATCAGCATCCACAAAGAAAGATCGAAGGTTAAGGCCTTTTGTTGAATTGGATTGCTAAAATTTGGGTACAAATCCCTCCTCACGTTACCCCAAGAGAGTGTACGAAGAAAGGTATTGGACCACAGGAAAGCCTTTATCGTCAGCTATTTTTCGTCGTTTTTCTGACATTTTTGGAGGAAAGCTGTAGGCATGAGGAGCTGCGTGCGGAAAAGTGTCACAAACAGGAATGTGCGTAACAAAACTCTTCATCGCTTATGTATATAGATAACTGTCACCAAAATGTCAAATGCCCCAGTTTTAGCTCTGGTAAATATGGGATCAGGGGTTGCTTTCATAGCCAAAAATTTTCTTCCAAAAGATTTCGTTGCTCCCCGATTTATAGCATATGTGTCACAAAAAATAGTTTCCTCACTGCTAATGGCAAGTGTGATACTGGGAGATGTATTCTAAGCCAAAGTAAAGGGCGTGGCTCCAAAAATTTTCCTGGGGCTTCGCCCCTAGACATCTCCTGTACCTGCCCCTACTTAATGCACCCTTGCCACTGCTGTCTCCAGCTACTAGGAAAGCACTAAAAAACTTTAGCATTGGTTTTATAATATGATTGATGCCGTGGACCACAGTGTAGCTTTAAAAAATCAATCATTTGCTTGTAGGACAGATGGAAATATTTCCTACGATGTAACTAGCAAGTTGTAAAAAGTTTCTCCTAGAGAAGCACAGCTACGAATGACAAAATTATGGCCGCGCTTCCTCTGCATTAGATTCTGCCTCTCCGTGACATAATATATTTCTCGTTGTGATAGGGATAGCTATGGTACGGTTTGAAAGTATAGGACCCAAGTTGTTAATCTTTCTATTTACACACTGCGTACTTTGAATTAAAACATCTTTTTCGCTTTGGGTCGATATATTTTGTTCTTTTCTATGTGGTAACTTCTTTGACAACTTTTTTGACATTTTTGTGAACATTTCCTGCGATTCCAAATCGCCTCTCATTCGTGTAATCGTAGAAATTCTACTTATGAAATGCAAAATATAGCTATATCATATAAATACTCAAAGAAGACACGTATGTTTGAACGTTTCGGCATAAGCCAGATGTCAACTGTGAGTATATGGACTCGAAATTATCTAGCAGCTTTGATTTCCCATAATAAGGTAACTCTGCAATAATAGAAAGTTGTGCCATAAAGTCGCAAATTTGAGAACATTTTTCTAATGTGTGAAATTAGGCTTGCTGAATGGCCACACCCATTGAGGGCCTGGCCACGCCCTAAGGGCCCTTCGTAGCCATGAAGCCACCCTAGGAAAATAGTGCCAGTCCGCCCATGTACTGCAAGTATACTGCTTCAGAGGCCGTTTGAACCATAAAGATACTGCAAATATCCTTCACATGAAAAGCATAATTGAAGTATGTTGAAATGGTATACAGCAATTATACTCTGCACAAGGAGTATAGATGAAGTACAATTTTGTAAATTAATTTCCGAAGTGTGTCTACAGTATACTCCTTTTATACTTAATGTTTCTTAAGGAAGTATAAATGAAGTATGCTTATATTATACTTAAAGTATACTCCTTTTGATCTGATTTTGATAAGGGATTGTTTGATGGGTGCCATCTATAGGTGTGTTTTGGTTTTCTTATTAAAAGGGGCAGCTAAACATTGTAAACTATGCAGTGCTGCATTTTCTGGGGCATCAGCTGACAAACCAAGCTCTGCATCTGTAAAAAGAACTCTTACGTGCTGCTTGGTAATTTCCAGCATGTTTTTACCTTTTTCTGAAGCAAGAAGACCAAAATAATTTTAACTGCATGCATACAAACCTGTGCCACAATGTTATACATTGTCATGTTTGCAACTTAGTTAACAGGAAGGATCATAAGGATATCAATGTCCTTAGAGCTTGAGCAAACTGCAAAGAAGACATTTAGTAACGTCACTGTTGTTGCTTCTCAATGCATAGTGTAGCAAGCACACTCATATGTCTATTTTTGTGACATGTTTGGAGATCTGCAGTGGGTCAATCAAGTCCTCTACCGGGTGAGTCAAGTACAACAATCCTCATTTGAGGGGCTACTGCTCCGTGGATAGCAGGATGATACTGTTGATAATTGATATATATCATTTAATGAGAGACATCTTGATGATTGAAATAAACATTTACTTTCCGAATTTATTAAGGTTTTGCTAAGGAACATCCCTTTAAGAAACCTTCAAACATGGCGTACAGTCAAGGTCAAACTTCCAAATATTTCTGTCATGCAGCAATGACTCATATGTGTTCTGGCATTTATCAGCCCTTTTGGAAGGTGAGAGCACTTTTTCTATGTACTTTAATAACATTTCTGGAAATTTCATCTTCCTGACAGTGAGTTTTATAACATTACATTTGCTAAAACATGTTGCTGTCATTGCTGCAAGGGCAAAAATATTATCAAATATTATCATGATTTCATGCTGTTTTGAGAAAACCCTCACATTTCAGAACGGAGTGGCCAATTTCAGTAAGTTTAAAACCTATTTGAATACGTTCCCTATTACTTGACAAAGCAGTGGTGTTGCAAACCGGGATTATTCACTGAGTCACTCGGTGAGTATTCTCACAAAGCCATTTTGACATGAGAAATAGACGATGACCAAGGCCTGATCATTCTGCAACGGGACGGTATAATTTAAGATTCAAGATTCAAGATCCAAGATCCGAGAAATTAAGATCCGAGATATCAAGATCCGAGATTTTAAGATCACAGAAATTAAGATCCGAGATATTAAGATCCGAGAAATTAAGATCCGGGAAATTAAGATCCGAGTAATTAAGATCCGAGATATTTAGATCCGAGATTTTAAGATCCCAGAAATTAAGACCCGAGATATTAAGATCCGAGAAATTAAGATCCGAGATATCAAGATCCGAGATTTTAAGATCCCAGAAATTAAGATCCGAGATATTAAGATCCGAGAAACTAAGATCCGGGAAATTAAGATCCGAGAAATTAAGATCCGGGAAATTAAGATCCGAGAAATTAAGATCCCAGAAATTAAGATCTGAGAAATTAAGATCCCAGAAATTAAGATCCGAGAAATTAAGATCCCAGAAATTAAGATCCAGAAATGAATTTCGCAGAACAAGGATTTTCGTAAAAAACTAATTTTCTTCCTTTTCCATACTAATAAAAGCACGAGAAAAAAGGAGGGTCCCGATACCACGGACATGTCCGTGGGGTGTCCGTGGTCGTGTCCGTGGGTGTCCATGGGTAAATGAGAATTTTATTCCGTCACGGACATTTGATCACGGACCACGTCCGTGGTGCAGTTTCAATTGAAAAATCGCAGAAATACTGGCTGCTATCACACAGAATTAATCCCTTTTCACCTCGCATGGTACAGTACTTTGCAACCGGCTGAATTTTTTTGGCGCTTTTGTTAGAGTTTCTTAATTTTTCACAACAACTAGATTTCACATTTTATCAAATTCAATTTTGACCGCTTAAATACACCAGGATTTACAAGACAGAACCCAAATCGTAAACAAAATTATGAAAGTTTCTTTACGAA
This sequence comes from Aurelia sp. 4 Dawson et al 2005, assembly GCA_964019985.1. Classification (NCBI taxonomy): domain Eukaryota; kingdom Metazoa; phylum Cnidaria; class Scyphozoa; order Semaeostomeae; family Ulmaridae; genus Aurelia; species Aurelia sp. 4 Dawson et al 2005. The sequence continues at coordinate 14,131,341 of OZ026497.1, forward strand.
TTAACCTCTGTTCGTCTCTTGCAGACTTTCTTGATTTCCTGGAAGAGGCTACCATAGTTTCTCATGGATGGTTTCCTATAAATAATTGCGTGCAGTAAATAAAGCCTGTCTGTCTAAATGAAATCAAGGCCATATGAAAGTAATTTTTTGATTCTCATCAGAAGTACGCAAAAAGATCGGGAGGGCGGCGGTTTTACATTTAGTAGCCCGTACTACTGACATTTTCTTAATTTCACTTGAAAATTTCACCTTTTTGCAACTAAAGTTTCTTAATTTGTTTCTTATTTCTTGGATGGAAGTGGTTTCAGGTATTTGTTTCTTGACATGCAGCACCATTTTCATCAAGAAAACAAATTCCTTGCACTCAGAGCATAGAATAATTATGAATATCCCCCCCCCCTTCCAAGGGTCAAGAAAAATTTTTAATTTGGTTTTAAAAAAAGATGTTTGGGACTTCTCGAACATAGTACTACGATTTCTTCAGTTTTTCTCCATCCTAGTACTAGTTTCTTATCAGCCAATTTCCTATGTATACAGTAGAAATACGTGTACATTTTATAAATGGGCATAATCTTTTTAAGTTCAGTTCATCTTCGTCGTTGCTGCCATCTGTGCTATTTTCAGCCTCTGGAAAACCTTTCGCATAAAATCAGAGAAGTACCGTTCTTCACTTTCTTGAGAGGTTACCATTGCCTTGTGTGTTGCTGTATGGTCGTAAATAACTACAGGATGGGTTGTTCAGTTTCCTCGAAATAAGACAATACTAAATATCTAATTATTTTCAAAACTTCTATTGATATGGGGCTGGACTTTTACATAAAGAGACAGAATGAAAGAATAGAGACGTCATCAAAATATGCTACTGGTGCAGATGAGAGTCAACTAATTAATTTGATATGTGTGAATGCCAAGTCAATGAACGAGTTATGAGTTTTACTAGTCTTGCAAAAGTTTTCGCTGTGCACTTTGACATAATTTTTGTCTTTTGTTTGGTTTTTTTGCAGATATGCATGATATGAGCAAATTATGCTATATACGCTGTGCCTGTTTCTTCGCTCTTCTTTGCACATGCCGATGACGTAGGAAGCTTCTCTAACTTGGGGGCAAGACAAAATGTTCTACAAATAATAAAAAGGGCACTCCTTCTTTTATTGCAAAATCTCGGGGGCACACATGCCCCCAGTGCCTCCAGTGCCCCCAGTTCCTACGTCTATACCATGAACATCAAAGATCTGCTCATCATAATCTTTATTTCTCGGATCTTAATATCTCGGATCTTAATATCTTGGATCTTAATATCTCGGATCTTAATATCTTGGATCTTAATATCTCGGATCTTAATTTCCCGGATCTTAATATCTGGGATCTTAATTTCTTGGATCTTAATTTCTCGGATCTTAATTTCCCGGATCTTAATATCTGGGATCTTAATTTCTCGGATCTTAATTTCTCGGATCTTGAATCTTGAATCTTGGATCTTAAATTATACCATTCCTTCTGCAACCCAAACCAACTCAGTTACTTCAAAAAGTCATTGATGGTTCTTTCCATTGCAAAGTGGAAATGTCAGAAGTTTTTTGTAACGAAACAAACACTCTCCTTACCTACATCTTCTTAGAAACCTAGCCTAGCTGTACTCTTAGAAAATCTATATACATGTATCACAAGCCATGTAAATGACTGCATATCTTTTTGGGATTTTGTGCAATAGCTTTCAAGCTGATTCATGAGTGTATTTGGTACCTTCATAACGAACTTCAACGGTGCTGCTAGACCTATAACATAACAGTTGACATTCAAGAATTTCAGCTTCTGTGTTGTATGAAATTTGCAGCTTCAGAAAGTTTGCTTGTGCCCATTTTCCAGTTGATACTACCAGACCAAGACCGCGAAAGAAGCACAGATGAAAAGGGGTAGCTTTGTCAGGGGAAAGCACACAGATGATTTTTCATGGATAATGCAAGTAAAAGTCAAATGATATCTGAATAGCCCAAGAACGATGACACAACTAAAAATTTCCTTTTTGCAAGTTTGGGATGTAGAGATCCCCTTAATTTTTCTCACCAGTGAAGTTCCAAACCAGAAAATGTACATAAAAAATGGCACTGCCATGAAAAAATCAGACAATCTCGTCTCCTTCCATTCATACAGTGAAAATAGGCACATTTTGTCATTCTTCAGGGAAGGAAAAAAGGCATGCTTGAAAAAACGAAAAGCACTTAAGAAATCTTTTTACATGTGCAGAGCTTGGTTTGTCAGCAGATGCCCCAGAAAATGCAATATTGCATGGTTTACAAAGTTTAACTACCCCTTTTAAGGAGAAAACCAAAACACCTCTATAGATGACACCTATCAAGCAATCTTCTGGTGAACTTGCAAAGGATGAAAACGTCATAGATTTTCCCCCTTAGGCAGAAATTGCCTTGTCAAGCATATCAAGCAAGCCATTATGGCTAGAATTTGGAGACAACCATCAACTTCCATCATTCAGAAGGATGATCCTATAATGAAACTGCGAATCGGGACACTGCCTACAATGAAATGTTATCCAATGAGGAAAATGATGCTTAAGTTAAGAGAGTCTAGGTATATAAACTTGAAAGGCTTGCAGGTATAAGTTCTTTAGTGTTGCACAATGGCCTGATGCTTAGATAAACTGAAATGCACCAACTTTTGATTTTTACAAGAATAAGTAAAATGGAAGTGATGCAATCTCTGAAATTTGGCCAGATCCTCCCCCCAAAAGTCAGAATTAGTCAATGTTCAAACTAACAACACACTTTGCATACGCTTAATTGATAAGATTGTTTTCAAAAGTGTTTTTGCTTATAAATTTTTATATATATGGCAAAATAAAAGACATGCTCCAGGCCTTACTGGGAATATTTCGGTAGGGGATTGGCAGATCGCAATCCTAGTCCATTTTAGGTGTGTGATGGAGTGCAGTTGCAAATCAACGTTAAAAATATGTCAACTGGAGTTTTACTTGACTAGTTTTACTAATGCAAAGTTATTCCCATCCTTCACTGTTGAAAGAAAAGTGTTTGATTGGTCAAAACATTTTTTTCATTTTGAATAAACTGCAATCATGGATAACGAAGATAAAAGGAGCACAAAACACTCTGTTATCGATTTCAAGCTGGAATAGATGTTTCAATATTCCAATAAAGCCCTTGATAAGGCACATTCTCTGTGCTTGAGAGTTTTGACATTACCTACAATGTTGTTAAGGAAGGCAGAAAACTCAAAGGTTTCAGGAACATTGTAGAAATTGGGAGCAAAATGTACCACATCATTCTACAACTTTTTGATTAGAGCATAAGATCATCTCTTGAAACCTCAGCCTTTGGAAATCTTGTGAAATATTTTCTGGATATCTCTAGCCTACTAGTATTGGAGATAACTAGCCTTGTTCATTCTTAGGATATTCCAGTGTTGAAATTAAGTATTCTGTCAAGAGATCTGTCACAATTCTTACTCATTTTCCTGGGCATATGGGGCTAACTTAAACTCTCAGGATTTTCAATATCTTCAAGACTTTTGTCCCACATCTTGAACATCTGTGAATTTTCACACCTGACCTTCAACAGGCCGAACTTTGTAAAATGCCCCATTAAAATTAGCCAAGATAATAATGAAGAGCCAAGCCAGCAGAGAATCTGTTGCGCTTTCTCGTTTTGGTGAAAGTGCCTGCTCAACTTCATTTAAAAGAAGACACCAAGTTATCAAATGGTTCTTTGTGTACCAGTATTTTCATAAGAAACAGTTCACAAGAAACTCTCCAATTGCCAAAAAATAAAGAAACTCTAGTACCGGGAAAATGTAACTTAAGAAATTATTTATTTTGATAAAAGCAATCCCTAACACAGTTTATTTGCATTTGTCTTCTGTATTGAATTAATGATAAGGTACTTGAGTAATGTATAAACATTGGAATGGCTTCAAAAACATTGTTTTGAAATGTTCATGAGGGTACAGGTTGAGCAGGTGGTGAACAAGAAGATTGTTATGGAACCTTTAAGAAACTTGTAAGAAACTCTAAGGAAACAAAATCTGATAATTTTCAGTGCTGGCCCAAGTTCTTAGTTTCTTGTAAAAATGTATCAGTATTCGAAAGGACAGTAAGCCGAATTACTGCCAGAGGAAATGGTCTCTCAAGAGCAAACAGTAGGTCAAAGAAATAACTCTTCAGTCTAAGTTATGTTACATCCTGCAGGATTATCTTTTGTAAACAATTTAATGATAACTATCAAATCATTAAGGATTTTGGATTTAGGACTTCCTGATTGGCTTATTGTTACAGAGAAATAAAAGATTTCAATCCTCATTTGGGCAGATAAGGCGTGCGATCTATCGCATTCCTTGGAAAAAGAAGGTGTGCGCCAAGGGGTGCGAGAGCGATCGCATGCCATTCCCAGTAAGGCCTGTGCTCCCAAAAAACTTAGAACCCCTATACCTCAGAAACACTTCCCAAACGGCCTGATCAAGACCCAAATTCAAAATCTACATATAAAACTACCCCAGAAAGGGTGGGATTCATAAAGTCTCCTTCTAGGTGATAATGCTTCCACTCCAGCCACCAGTCAACCTCCCCTTTTTTAATCAAGGTGTTTTCTTCCAAATCTTAGATTCCTGATCTATCTTTGATATTGAATTACAGAGTCCCTGTTTCAATACTGTTTTTGTGTTTCTGATTTTCAATATTTTTCTCATGTAAGGACTTTGTAATTTGCTCATACCCATAAGGTTTCAAATGGTAAATAAGGTATTCAAGTATGTACATTGTATCATGATTTAAACCATGAAATGTTACTGACCTATCTGAACAACAATTAGGTCCACTGTATACTGGAAATTGATTGGAGCCATGCAGCCAGTGGTGATTCTTTATTGCATTAGGCACAACGTGGTACTCAGGTGCAAAAGGATGAAATGTTTCTCTCCCATGGGAATCTCTAGTGTCAGAAGGATGGACACCAAATGCACGAAGGCAGGCACCTACATTGCTGTCTTGAAGAGAAGATTCCTTTACACATTTCATTGGATTATTCATTGCTCTGATAAATGTCCTGAGAGTCTCTTTGTTGAAGATGTAACCAGCACTTTCAGTGTTATAGCCCCCTGATGCTTTAAACCACCTGCCAATATAATGAGGTTTTTCACTGTCATACCTAGACACCAAATACCGTAAATTCTCGACAATCACAAATGTGTCATCATCAGCTTTAATAAACCAATCAGCATCATTCAGGTGGTTATCATAAACATATTTCCATGCAGCGCGAGTCTTTGACCACACGTCTTGGCCTTCTAAACCGTGCTGATTTAGGCCAATAACATCTCTTTGCGCATCACCATTTGTATCCATAATCAGAAGTGTATTGCAACGCTTTCCCCACGTTTCTCTAACAGCTCTAGCCCTGGTACCCACACTACCTTCGCTTGTGAATACGCAACACAAAACCTTTATGTTCTTTGCAAGTTCTTTGGCGACCGTGTCGCCTCCTTTGTGGTGAGCATCCTCAAAATCATCGTATTTGATTATGGTCGCTCTACTATTCTCATAGAATCCTCCTATTTTAGTCAGTGTCTCGTGGGATGTACTTGTCCTATAAAAGCATCCCAGAACGAAGTTCATGCCATAAACTTCAGTGTACAAAAGAGCAAACAAAACTCCAACTGAGACACCCAGTGCAAAAGTGAGAGCATAGTCTTTTGAATTGCTAGCCGACGCCATCTTTATCTGGCATGACAGCAGACTTATTACGACAGTCCTTGTTTTGCTCCATTCCCCATCGACACCAGCCTCTCTACCATAGTCCGGTCTGCAATCACAACAATGGTGCAAAATATGTATACCAGCAATGCCAAAAACGATGCAATGTGTATGGCACGCAAAAATCACCACAATTAGATAAACCCGGTTTATCACCAGATAAACCCACTTTATCTCAGATAAACCTGGTTTATCTGTGATAAACCTACTCTATCACCAGATAAACCCAGTTTATCTCAGATAAACCCACTTTATCTCAGATAAACCCACTTTATCACAAAAACCCACTTTATCTGCTGATAAACCTAGTTTATCTTAAAGTGACCCCTTTCATATGGGATAAACTGGGTTTATCTGAGATAAACTGGGTTTATCACCAGATAAACTGGGTTTATCACCAGATAAACTGAGTTTATCACCAAATAAACTGGGTTTATCACCAGATAAGCTGGGTTTATCACCAGATAAACTGGGTTTATCTCAGATAATCCCAGTTTATCTCAGATAATCCCAGTTTATCTTAAAGGAAGGCGTGAACGTATCATTTTCAATTTGTTTGGGTTGTCAGTCTTCTTTAACTGCAAGTGCCCCAAAGTATCAACGCTTGATCGACGCAAAGTATCGATGCTTTATTAAAATTCTTCTTGCTGCAACTCTGACTCCGCCATTTCTACAGCATTACTGATGACACTCTCAGATAAAGTGGGTTTATCTGAGATAAACTGGGTTTATCTGTTGATAAACTGGGTTTATCTGCTGATCACGTGAAATGATCGGAGATAAACTGGATTTATCTCAGATAAACTGAGTTTATCTGAGATAAGCTGGGTTCATCTGGTGATAAACCAGGTTTATCAACAGATAAATTGGGTTTATTAACAGATAAACTAAGTTTATCTGAGATAAATTGGGTTTCAAACAATCTTATTTTGAGCGTGTTGTACGATATAGATTTAAATAAAACATTCAAGAATAAAAATAATCGTACCTTGAGCAGAGTATCGTACTCTTGCAACTCAGTATAATCGTACTCTTGTCAAGTTTCATTCCCGTTTACACAGTGACGGATTAAATTTGTATCGGTACGCCCTCGCGTTTACACTGTACCGGAGCGAGGGGCACTTTATTGCTTGGGCATGCGCAATGAAGTTTGCTGTGTATTTGGCGGTATGTGAAGGAAAGCAAGATGGCGGCAAATAAAGCCTGCAAGAAGAAGTCAGACGAAAACAAATCTTCCAAAACATTCTCTTGGACAGATGAAGGAACTTCCCTGCTTTTGCAAGTTGTGAAAGTCTACAAGGCTTCCAAAACAGCCACAGGACTTGACTGGGAGACGGTAAAAACGGATATGAAGATATCACAGAGAGAGATTTCAGGCCCAGTATCCCCAATATGAGGATCAATATGAGCCCAGTACCCCCAATATGATTTCAGGCCCAATACGAGTTGACTCCTTATCCTCATTATTCTCTCAGATCTCCCCATCCCTCCAAAATTTTCTAAAATTGACGTTGCCTTCTGAGATGCTGGTTGCTAAAAACTGCAGCTAAAACTGCATTTGAATTAACAAGAGCTAGAAGTGAAAAAATTACCTATAAAATATTTGTGACAAACTGACGATACGAACCCTCCATTTTGATGTTTTCCTGGTAATTTTCTAAAAGTTTGGCGCCTTAGCTGTAGCCGTCTCCTACCACAAAAAGTGCCCTCGTTTTCGTAGCGTATCAAAAATGTAACGGCAAATGCGTTTACACTGTGCCGGATCACCAGCGCTCCGCTTTCCTAGCCGTATCAAAACGATACGGCTAACCGTATCAAAACTGTGACGGATCCACTTGGCATGTGTAAACGGAAGGCCGTTCCGTAACAGTTTTGTAACGGATCCAAATTGTACCGTTACTGTGTAAACGGGGTCTTAATTGAGTCTACATCGACACTAGACTGATGACATGTTCGTAGTGATCGCTATTGATAGACTGATGGACGCTCCAACTACGCCTGATGGACTTTGACACTGAAATTTGGGCTGAAGTTTTCCCCAATCTATTTCATAACTTGCTGTTGTTAACGAAGTTTTTTTATTTTTTTACATATTAAAATGAAATGTAAAAGAAACCAAACCCCTAAATACAATCTAACGTTATCTATAAGTTAAAATGCAGTCCTTGACCCTCTGAGACATAAAAGCATTGATTTTAATACTTAAAAGATATCTTTGTTCTAATATCCGTGATGTTTACGGATAGGTACCTGCCCATGGTACTTTCTGTTTTGCTTTTGTGATAGTTTCTTTGCCAGTTTCTTAAGGGATGATTGACAGTCTCTGCCCATAGCCCCATTTTTCCCAAAGACCAAGGGGGTGAAAGTACCATGTTCTATTTCAATCACCCGTTGGTTGTAAGCTCTCTTTTTTCATTTTCAGCTCTTCAAAGAATAGTCTTTGTTGTGAGATTTATGTTGGCTTCTGCTTTAACATTTGATACTCTTACATCAAAGAAGGCTACCTGCCATTTGCCTTAATATTTAATCGAGCATTATCAGCAGAATTTGCCGTGGCCGTAGCTGTTAACGAAGTTAACCAAGTGCTACTCGTATTCCAACCATCTGTCAATGACACCACAAGAAATCAGTTTCATTCATTGACTTGACGGAATCTGAGCAAACGCAATTTTTTATAAGAAAGTTAGAATTTGGGCCAGTACTGAAAGTTTCTTAACATTATCACATTTTCAGAACTCAGAGTTGCTTAGAAGTTTCTTAAAGGTTCCATAGCATTTCTTTGTCCACTACCTGTTCCCTCCTGAACATTCCAAAACAAAGGTTTTGAAGCCATGCCAATATTTAGTCTTCATTTATGTACCTTTCAAGTACTATTGCACGAGAAAGAAGTAAAAATAGAGTGAAATATGTCAGGGATTTCCTTTGTTAAAAATAAATAGTTTCCTAAGCTCTTTTTCCCATTGCTGGAGTTTCTTAATGTTTTGGCGATCTGAGAATTGAGTTTCTTATAAGCGGGTTCTTGTTAAGAGGTACGTGTAGTGATGATCATGATTTGAATATCGATGAGAAACTCTCAGCCATTTATCTAATTGCATTTCAACTTATTTTGAGGCTGCAGAATTTAGCTTTCGCTGGAAGTCTTATTTGGTTTTCAAAATCAGCCACTGGCAAGTTTCACAAATTATTTTGCAAGGACTTCACGAAGCAGGAATGAGGGGCGGGCATTCAAAAGGATCATTTTTAAAATTCAATTTGAACTTGACAAGAGTACAAAAATATTGTTCGCAAGCTGTTGGCTTATGTTGTCAGGGATGGGCTGCGGTATAGGCTATTGAATTGTAAGGGATCAACAAATATTTTCCAGTAATTTTCCTTGATTTGACTTTTAAAAGTTGATAGATCAACTTACGTTGAAATACATTTTCCATCTCATGGGCAAAGACTACATGGCATACCGGGTGTCCCAAAAAAAGTTTCGATGTTTGATGGAACAAAGAGAAAAAATATATAAACCTAACGATTTCTATCCACTCTAGTTACATGCTAGACATTTCAACTTGAAATTTGGCATATCGTGGGAAGAAATTAGCCATCTGAAAATGGAATTATGAGCTCTAACATTTCATGTTCATGCGCAAGACAAAACCAGAGAGATTTGTACGGCGTCCTGCCTCATGGTGGTAACTGAGCACATTCAAAGTAAAGGCTATTTTCCAGTCAGTGGAATTTGCCGAGCGTGCAGAAATTCTACTGTTAGCTTTTAATGCTTTTTCATTGCTTGAAGTGACACCTGCTCGAAATCATTTTGTGGACTGTCTTGGGACAAACAGTTTGCTGCTTTTATTGTTGCATTACGTCAATTGGGAATTTCAAATGGGAGTTTTACTATTCCACAGTTTCACAGTTCTTTTGTTCAATAAGATTAATTACACTCGGGATTAGAAGCTTGAAAAGCACCCCTCAGTGTAAGCTTTGTCTCCAAGAAGAGAGATTCGCTGTTTCCATCATTGAGGTACATCTTGCAGGATTTTTTTAATTCGATCAAACCTTGATCAAATTGACAAAATGCATTGATCAAATTGACAAAATACAGGAAACTGGGAGGTCAGCGTACCGGCCCACGTTGCCTGCCCGAAATTGCTTCTTTAAGGTTGGTGATTGCCATTGAAATATCAAATTTCCACCCCAAAGAACACGAAGTGTGCCCCCCAATCACCACCTAAAGGAGAAAAAGTGGGGAAAAGGAGGACGGGTTAAGAAAGGTTGAGAAAGACCTGATGCTGCCGCAGCTGCCGGTAAACAGATGCTGCTGCTGCGGCTACATCATTTTGATGCAGATAAGTAGCGTCAGGCGGGCACTAACACCCTGCAATGCACCCTAGCTACATTTATCCACTACGCTGGCCGCTTCGAACACAGATAACGTGAACTGGTATTCACATCGTAAATAAAACTTCTCCAAGACAGCTTTAAAGCTGGCAATGAGCAACAACAATAATGAGGGTATCAAACCCTAAATATTTGCTACATTACTAATGCAGAAACGAACACTAGCAAAACACTGAGCAACAGCACAAATGACGATGTCACAAAACTGTAGGTTAGGTAATCTTTGGTTTGTTATGACTTGATAACCGCACTTGAATAAATATCTGCTTGGACAAATAAAATCAAACGCTGGTTTAACGATCAATGTACCAATCAAAGATCAACAGGCAAGTCCAAAAGCTACTTCTATCACAATGTTCCATTCCAAAGGATCGAAAAAACAGTGATGGCCAAAGTTGAAAGGCCGGAGTCTTCCTTCAGTTTTAGCGCTTTTTACTTAGAGACTACCAAGTTGAAAAACTTATTCATTTTCACCCTAAAGACTAACATACATGGCGGAAAAATGTTGTTACATAGAGCAGCTTACTCTTATCAAAACGATTGAAGTGAAATACAGTGATGCAATTGAGTGACCGGCAAAATTTTGTGAAACTGTTGACATAAATTCGGGAGAAAGCGTTTTGTGTTAGCCAATAAGTATAAAGATTAAAAGGTGTCGCAGGACTATAAAGTAAACGATCGGACCATTACAGACTCCAACTCTTCCTTTGATTATCGTTTCTTGAGCAGATTCACGTGAACGATTAAGTCAAGTACCATTGCCTACAAAGTTTGGGGAACAAATGTTTTTATCCGCAAAGCATGAGGAGGAAAAACATACATACATACATACATACATACATACATACATACATACATACATACATACATACATACATACATACATACATACATACATACATACATACATACATACATACATACATACATACATACATACATACATACATACATACATACATACATACATACATACATACATACATACATACATACATACATACATACATACATACATACATCATTTATTTTAGGCAGGTTGTTAAAATAGGCAGCACAAGTGCTGATGTGGACCTGCATCTACTTCTAAAAAAACTATTTAAACTAAAATATTAGTTAAGATAAATATCCTCTAAAAGTAAGTATAGTCACTCTTTCTACTTGATGTTGACAAGCAGCAATGTTCCTTTTCGTATGTAATCGATTGTACAGACTCTTTAATTGACTTTAGTTCCACTTTAAATTTGATCACGCTTTGACTGGCTTTTAATTTGTCAGGTATCGAATTCCATGCAATGGCAGCTCTGTGTTTAAACGACTTTCTACCAATTTCTGTTTTTGGGCGATCCACTATCAACCGGAGCGAGTTTCTCAGGTTGTTATTCGTATGTTCCTTTTCAATAAGACTATTTATTTCGGGAATTCCCGAACCGTATGAGTAATCTTTTAGTATAAAAATATTTCAATGATTGCCAACCGACATAACTGAGAATATCATGTTTCTTTACCCTTTTTGGAATGTTGTGGATCACTCTAGCGGCTCTAATGTGAATTGACTCCAAGTCATCTAACAGTGAAGAAGAACATGATCCCCAGACAGCAATACCATATGTTACACAAGGTATTACTGTTTTAGGGTAGATTGTTTCTAAGGCTTCCTTAGGCAAGAATTTCAAATGTCTTAGCATTTTGATCTTTTTATTATATCGCTGGCAACTTTCTACAATTTGTGGTTTCCAAGATAGCTTACTGTCTATCCTTACACCGAGACAGTCAGAGAATTTCTTGTAATCTATTACTTTATTTCCAAAAGTTATTGGCTTGAAGTGGACCTATGAAATTCTTTCCATTTAGTATCACTGCGTCTGTTTTGCCCTCATGGACTGCAAGTTGATTGAGAGAGCACCACCTATAGACTTCGTTCATGACATCTTGTAGTGCAATACACACTTCATCAACACTAGATCCGACCGTAAAAATCGTTGTGTCATCAGCAAACATGTAAAGTTCACCGTTTACTACACAGTCTGGAAAATCATTCACATACATATAAAGTCTTGGGCCAAGGACAGAGCCTTGTGGTACTCCATATCTGATTTCTTGTTTACTTGAAATTTTACCGTTGACTTTGGTATATGGCATGTGATTTTGTAGATAGTCTTTCAGCCAGGAGAACAATGATGCAAAAATCCCAACTGACTTCAACTTTTGCAATAGTATTTCATGAGGAGGAAAAACCGCAATAGACTTGAAACAATTTTGCACCTTTTCTTGGGTGGATTGAAATGATAAATTATGAAAAACCAGCATCTTTTAAAAAACGAACCAAGCTAAGTTCGAGAAGAAGTGCTTATTTCTGCCATGTTTTTGCCAGGTCGTGTACAAAAGATGTTTTTATATTCACAATAGGACAAAAGGTCAATTCGAGGAGGTAATGTTACCAAAGGCTAAGACCAGCAAAACTGAACACTGTCAATGGCAAGGACTTTTGTGATAAAAGGAATTTTAGGAACATTAGTTGTAAAGTATAGGTAGCACAACTGTCGAAAAAAGGATAGTGTTTGTAAACAAATCGCTTCTTTTGGGTAGCAGAACTATTGACTTAGCCTTTTCGCCTGACACCGGTCACGTCCCAAGCAAATCAAAGTCCCTTAAAGTTTCTTAATAAAAGACCTTAACAATATCAAGACCAATAATCTCTTATTTATATTTTGTTTCGAGAAGAGAGACAAATCGTTCTATTGTAGAGCGTTGCCTCTTTTTTAGATTTCATTGCGGGGAGCAGAAAACGTGTCACTTTGTCATTAAAAGGTTATAAAAGTAATTAATTGAGATTCTTAGGTTGTGCCTGGCGCAACTTTGAAACTCTTTGCAAACCAATGAAAAGTACTGGTGACAAAACAGTCATTATAGTTTGTGACTGAAAACAGTTTTGTTAAAGAAACATTTAAAGCTGCGTACAGAATTTGGTCTTGTTATATGATCTTAGCACCGAGAAGGCGAAAATCTGCAAAAGCTCGATTCCATGTCCAATGAACTACCTGCAAATGACAAAGGTTAAACTCAAAGCAAGAAGACGTATAGAAAATTTAAAGGCACATAGAATGTCTTCGGACAAGGAACACAAATGTAAAAGATCCTAACTTAGAAAATGGTGTACAGCTTTCGAATTTTGCCCAAGGAAAACAAGTAATATGAAAACTGAGAAAACTCGGAACAGCATGAGTTCCTAATGATGCTTCTCAATGAAAAGCAGGAAAAATAATCAAGACGAACGTTTTCCAAAAGCAGTATTTTGTGTTCTTTTTTTACTGCAAAAGTGGGGCTTAATTTCAACTAAACATCCGACAGCATTTTGTGTAGCATGAAAAAGATATGGTGCACTAATTTTCTTCATCCGGGTCAAACTGCCTCTGCATACCCTAAAAACTCTTGATAAGTATCTCTAGGTTCTGAATGTCTTAGCATTAGTCTGTTAAGGCTATTCCTACCTAATTCCTTGGTAAAGACCATTTGCACTTGCCAAATTGATGCCATGGCTAGTCATGGCAGCCAAGTGCTTCCAAGCTATACCACGCGGTTAAGGCCCAAAGGATTATGGGGATACACATCATGCCTTGCTGTTAACCTAAATTTGTTACAAAACTTCTCACTACAGTGACCGTGAATGCACGAGCTGCAGCATAAAGAAAGAAGTTTCCTTATTTTGGACACCGTAGCACACATAGCATTTGTGCAAGATAACGTGACACGAAAGTCTTCCTTGAAAGGGGCTATTGTGCGAATCATTACCATTGAAACAAAAACTATCCATTCCCAAAATGATACTCCCCAGCCAAAAATAAAACAAAAAGCGAGCATGCAGTTATCATTGAGTCAGGTCAAACTCTATTGGAAAGATTTACCAAATGAATCCAATCAAAATTGAAAACCATAAATAATGTATCCCGAGGTTGCACTGTGCTTTGATAAACTAGATGACCAAAAACAGCACGATAGAAATCCCCGAGTGGCCTAACCAAAGGAACGTTTCAAGGAAAAACTTACAGAAAAGAAAATTCAGGACGACTCCCGTTTATTTCCGGTAGCAACAGCAACTTACATTGACAAAAATGAACAAGGCTCGCAGAGAAGTACTTCCTGGCTGGAGAAAATTTCAAAAACTTTTCAGGCTAGGCCAATTTGGGTGTGACGTTAGGAATAATGCCTAAGTTCAGTTTAGAATAAATGCAGCATACAAGTCAAATCTTTCAATAGGGCACAGGGGAACCCATAAATCTTCAAATTTCACACCTATAAGGAATAGTTTAGTTTAGCCTCCGTGATAAAAGTTTGGTACCTTTTAAAACCCAACTGCTGTCCTTGTTAATGTTTTTTTCAGCGATATTTAGAAAATAGGAAGACATTGATATGAATTTATGTCATTTTTGAAGGGCTTATTTGTTAAGGATCAAGAGCCCAAATGATAGGTCTTACTCAAAAGCCGTTTTCTCTGGATTTATGAGTTCTCTTAGAAAAACCTGCGAGGAAACTTTAGCCATATTAGTACAGAGTTGAAAAATGCAAATTTTTTCTGAATTTACCTAATAGTCGCGTGCACGACTCGCTATATGTGAGGGGTACTTTCTCCCGTCGATTCTTTTGTTTGCGTGACGTCATGGTCACATCTGATTGGCTAACGTGCAAATGTAAACATCCGGTTCGGCTCTATGGAAAGATTATTTGCCCTTTTTCTCGTAGACCCAAATTACCCCACCTTACCCTATGAAGAATCGTATGACCCCCAAGTGACAATGCTTTGGCAAGCGCATGGGTGAATCTATTGAAATTATTATTATTATTATTATTATTATTATTATTATTATTATTATTATTATTATTATTATTATTATTATTATTATTAAAATTATCATTATTATTATTATTATTATTATTATTATTATTATTATTATTATTATTATTATTATTATTATTATTATCGATTTATTTAAAGTTGGCTTTCTATATAAAATAGCTCAAATAGCAGCTAATTAAGGCCAACTATAACTAAATGAAAATAAATTATAATTTACAATGAAAAAGGACACTAAAAGAAGACAAAAAATTAATCAATCTAACAACCCCCAAATCTTTTATAAAAACTATACACAATCTGCAGGTGCATGAATCGCCATTCCTCTGTTTTATTTGTCTTTTGAATTCTTGAATTGTGCTACTGTCTTTCAAAGAACTTGGAAGTGAGGACCATAAAAGGCAACCTCTAAATTGAATATTCTCTGCACCATATATTGTCGTCCTTACTTTCAGCAGTTGCAAATGATTTGTATTCTGCAGGCTATCATAGTTGTCTCTTTCTGCAAAAACGTCTTTCATAAAAGTTGGGTTAAGATCCTTCTTTGTTTTGAAAATCTCTATCATAAGCAACTGCAGATTGCGTTGGTGTTTGGTCACAGAATTATATACAGTATTTACAAAATCATTGCCACTATCTTTGCATACAATTCGCAATGCTCTTTCACGAATTTTGTTCACCTTAGAATTGATTATCCTGTCATGGAACATCCATACTAGTGGACAGTAATTGAACTGCGATTTGATGAATTCATCCATCAGCAATTTTAATTTGACAGGGTCCATATAGTTAGAGAGGCGAGCAAGTGCATGCAATGTTTGGTTTGCCTTTTTGCATAAGTCTTCGACATGTTTTGTGAAATTTTATTTTTTGTCAAAAGTAACTTCCAAGAGTTTTTCATAATCACTTTCTTTGGTTGTGGAGTTACCAATGTTGACTACTGAGTCTTTACATTTGTTACCAAACATCATAAGGTGACATTTGTCTTCGTTAAGTTTCATGTAGTTTTTTGAAAACCACCTTGCAAGTACAGCACTGTCTATTTCTAATCTATTAATTATGGTATTGAGATCTGAATTGCATGCATAGATAGTGGTGTCGTCAGCATAGTTACAAATGTCAGTATTATTTACAAAGAAGAAAATGTCATTTATGAAAATATTGAATAAAAGAGGCCCCAGAACTGATCCTTGCGGTACCCCTATCGTAACATCTCTCCAACAACTATATGAGCCATTTATTTTGACTCTTTGTTTCCTCTTTGATAAATAGTTTTTGATAAGCTTGAGAGCATCCCAGCCAAGACCATACGCAGCTAATTTTGCAATCAAAAGATCATGATTTATACAATCGAATGCTTTAGAAAGGTCCATTAGGATTGCCCCAGCTAGTTCCTTATTGTCAAGACTTGCTTTACGTTTTTGCAGAAAATTCAACAAAACGTGCTGCGTGTTATATCCTTTTCGAAAGCCACCCAAAAGTGGAGAGAAAAAAGTGCCTGTGTAATCAAAAAGCTGATTATACATAATGCGTTCAAAAACCTTTCAAACAGCTGGAAGTAGGCTTATAGGCCTATAATTTTGTTTTCTCATGTTATCGTCTTTCTTGTAAAGCGAAGAAATGTCAGCAAGTTTCAGATCATCTGGGAAAGCACAGTCAACGACGAGGTTGTTGAAAATTTCAGTCAGTGGTGATGAAAACAGATCCGTGTTTGTTTGAAGTATTTTTGCTGGAATGGCTTATTGCGGCGACGCTTTTTTAGGATCCAATTTCATCAACTGGTTGAACATTTCCTGAACTGAAATTTGGTGGAATGAGAAACTTTGAGCGCTATTCACAGTAGCCCTAATCTTAACAATACTAGGGTGGCACTGGAAACGTTGAAATGTCGTTTGTAAGGTATCCTGCGAAGGAATATCCAGGTTTGTAGAGTCCTCTTCACAGGCTACACCCAGAGTTTTGGTAATATCAACAAAATAGTCATTCAAGATTTCTGCAACCCTAGTATCGTCTGATTCAACAACATCGTTCTCAAGAAGTGTAATACTAGCACTTCCTTGAATCTTGTTCGAAAAAAGGGGCTTTACTGTTTTCCAAAACTTTTTGTTCTCACTCACAACATTTGGGTCCAGTCGATTATAATATGAACTTTTGTTTTGACGGAGCAATTTGACGCAAAAGTTTCTTTGCTTTTTAAAAGCTGTCCAGTTCTCCTTTGTCCTATTTTTGTTAAACCTATTCTTTAGTCTAGTACGCTTCATGTTTGCATTTCTAAGTTCTTTGCTCATAAAAGGGCCGTCAATGGCTCGAACGTACTTCTTCTTGCATGGAGCATGCTTATCTAGCACTTGTTTAGTAATTCTATTAACATTCGTAAAATCTTGATTGCCATCAGAATTAGAGGTAAGCTCTTCCTGCAGTTCCGCTCTAAAAACTGAGTTATTAAATTTATCATAATCCCTGTATATTATAATTCTAGGGCCTCTTTTACGAAAGTTTCCTTTCAAAGCGGTAGCTATCATAACGTGGAAGTCCGACAGCCCAGTTTCGATTGTTGTAGTATTTTTAAGTCTTGTGGTATCACTAGTAAGTATCAAATCAATGCAAGTTGGACTGTCGGATTTAAAACAAGTAGGTTTCTTAAGGACATTTTCTAAATTCCAGCTGTTCATGAAGTCTTTCAAAATTGAATTTTCCTCGCCAAGGTTAAAATCCCCTACGACGAGAAAATTTTCATAATTGGTGAAATAATGCTCCATGTTTTTGCTGATTTCTTCGAAGAAAAATTTCTCTGATTGAGATGGAGGTCGGTAAATGCCAATTAGAAGCCATTTTATTTTGTGAAGATTTATTTCAATGACTTTAATTTCAATTTCTTTGGACGTTAAACTACTCGTTGAAACTTCTTTTGCAGGAACACCCTCTTTTATATATATCAGAAGACCTCCCCCATGTCGATTTCTATCTGCTCTTAGGGGTGGCATAAAGCCATCAATGAGAAATTGATTCGTTGGGAGAGTTTCGTCTATTTTCGTCTCTGCTGTTATCAAAATATCGATATTTTTAGAAATTAGGCATTTCAATGCTTCTAATTTGTTTCTAATTGAATTGACATTCAGGTGTGCAATTAGTAAACTGTTTTTATTAGATAGTCGCAACTTTTTTAGAATCACACTGGCATCTACATCCTCCTCCTCATCATGAGGGCTATCTAATACATCATTAGTAACTACTTCATTAGGCTGCAAAGCTCTTTTTTGAAATTTTTCGTTTTGTCCATTAAAGTTCTCATTCGATTCACAGCTACTACTGGCTGTAGGTCAACCCGCAACGCAGATATAATATTTAAAGCAAGCTTACCATCTCCAGTGTGATTCAAGTGCAGGCCACTGCGATTCAAATGTGTGCAAATGTTAATGTTACTGTTGTCAATAAAAGGAAACTTGTTTTTCTTGCAGCGTTCTTCAAGAATCCTGTTAACATTCGCGGTTCTTTCATTTATAAATTCATCTTCTCTGCTGATAATGCCGGATACAAAAACTGTATTATCCTCGGTTTTCAGCGTTCGCGCCAATGCGTAAATGTTCTGTGCAATTTTTGCGTCTTCTTTCTCTTCTCTGAAATCATTTGCTTCTGTATGTAGCACTACACGATCTGGCTGTGTCTTCATCGATGGGACTGCATAGAAAGACATATCATCGGTCGTCGCTCCCGAGAAACTTTTCACGAATACTTTTTTGCCATACTTGGTTCTCATACGCCTTCCGTCGAGATTCTTCACCATCGAGTCGCCAATTATTACCGTGGAGTCGGATTTCTTTTCCAAATTTTTTTCCTGTCTGTTTACTGTTGCATCAGTGCTGTTACCTTTGGTATTTTCCGTAGCTTCTTGTTTATTACAGGTGCAGTGTTTATAGACCTGCGGAAAGCTTTTGACACTGTCGAGCATTCAATTCTACTTCAAAAATTACCATATTATGGTATCCATGATGCTGAATTGAATTGGATGAAAAGCTATTTGAAAGAAAGAAGACAGTTTGTTCACTATGACGGGGAAAGCTCTGACAGCTTAGAGGTAGAATATGGTGTGCCACAAGGATCTATCTTAGGATCATTGTTATTCCTTTTGCATATCAATGACTTGGTAAAGGCTGTGAAAAAGTGTCAGGTTCTCATGTACGCAGATGATACAGTTATTTACACTGCAAGTCAAAGCATCACTGAAATTGAAAGAGCATTGACCAATGAGATGGAAAATATTTCGAAATGGCTTGATAACAATAGACTCGTAACAAATCTAAGGAAAGGGAAAACTGAGGTCATGCTATTTGGAACAGCTAAACGCTACTCTATGATAGGTGGATTGAATATACTTTTTGGAGATAAGCAAATAAATGTTACAGATTCATACAAGTACCCAGGAACATACCTGGATCAAAGCCTGAACATGAGATTACATCTTGATAAGGTATATGAGAAAGCATCTAGCAAGCTCAAACTTCTCTCGAGGATGAGACCTTTACTGACTAGATCAGCTGCCGAGAGTGTTTATAAAGCCGTCATCGTACCGGGAATCCTTTACTGTTCTACTCCAGTCCTAAAAATTGCTGAAACAGGCTGTAGAAAATTTGAATCACTTCAGAACAGAGCTTTAAAGATTATTTACGGAAAACAACAGAAAGATTGCAAATTAATGTCAATCGAAAGCAACAAGAAATACAAGGCTTGTCTATTGGTCTTTAAATGCTTAAAGAGAACATCTATAGAAGTTATGAACACATGTCTTGAGCCCTTGAATCATAATCAGAACACTCGTAACAATAAATATGCAGCCCGAATCCCGAGAGTTAGAACAGAAGCAGGAAAAATGGCTTTTTGGTTCCAAGGTCCCAAACTATACCATGAACTTCCGAGCAGCCTTCGCCAGTTGGACTCATTTATTGTTTTTAAACATAAGCTTAAACAATTTTATATGGACAACTAGAAATAAATTTATGCTTCTAAATTTGACCAGTTATACCTAATTATTGTATTTCTTTATAATAAAATTTTATTGTAATGCATCATAGTTTTTAGATACAAGGCCCTCGTTGATAACAGAACTTCATGTTTTGAAGAGGTTACCCTGTTTAAATATTGTCATTATTATCATTATTATTATTATCATTATTATTATCATTATTATTATTATTATTATTGCTCTCCAAAGTGTTGCCAGCGTTGTTTGTTGTTGTTTTCAATCGATCTCGTTTCTTTTTGCTTGATCGAGTTTTCTTTTTGTTTGTAAAATTGCTCTCAGGTATCACACTTTCTTCGACAATGTTGCTATTGTTATAGCTTTCTGTGATTTCAATAACACTTGTTTGAGCCTTTTTCTCGCCTCCCATGAGGTTTTGCACTTCGCTAGCACAAAATGGCCTCTCTTCCTCTTTAGGGGCTGTCAAAAGCTTTTGCTAACTGCCTTTCCAAAGATATGATTCTATGCTCCAAACTGCGGATGAAACATCTTTCGTAGTCGATGGGCTTATTTTCCTGATTTCGCATCAACTTTTCATTTTCCTTCAGGCTTTGCATGTCCGCTTCAAAAGCGGAAATTTTGTCGAAAACGTGTTTCTTGAAATCCTGAAAATCGGCACTATGGTCTCTTGTGTTGCTCAGCGGTACATTCGTCGGGTTTGGTTCTGTAGGTACATTACAATCATCAATTTCATTGGCTTTCTGTAACGAATCTAGGATCAATGAATCTGAATCTCCTTCATCTTCGGTCGACTCACTGGTTTTGTCTAGGCCCTTATTGTAAGTAAGGAGTCTAGCGATCAATTCTTCTTTCTTGCCTTTGGTTGTAAGGCCTCTCTTCGGTGGCTCGACTTTCGATTCCGCAACACTTAGTGCCATCTTTCTTTATCAGTTATCTCGCTCATATTTAGACTTTCAAGCAAAAAGTAAGTTAGTGTGTCGAAGCTGAAATTCACACGTCCGTCGTTGTCACGCACCAGCACGAAGCCTAACTCTCAACAGGAAGAACTGTTCAGAAGTTTTACCCCCTACGTGTCCTCGAGCACGTTTAGTTGCTGCTTTTGTCAATGTGCACAAAATGGACAAACGGGGTGAGCAACTAGACTTATCCTGAGTTGTAGTTTCGATATTTGCCTAACTGATATACCGCTACAACTACGACTCATGATCTAGCTGTGTATTGAAGCGATCGCATTTATAACGCCTCGTTTTCATATCGACGTCATTGTCCTTAAACGACATTGCCCCCTGAAAAATTTGTACAACGGTTACCAAGACACCAAGCAAATCGGAAAATCGGAAGATCATTCCGAGATGGCAGCTCGAAGCAGTGAGAGCCCAACCAAAGGAGATTGTGAATTCACATGGAAGGAGACTGTGATCTTGAAGAGTTCTTCAAAACCTGCAGAACAACCTCAGTTTTTCTCGCATTCTCTGATTTGTTGCTTTTGTATCAAATTTGAAGCATCGTTTCGTTAGGCACTACAATGGTCTCTTTCCGTTGCACGACCATGACACGTCCCACAAGAAATCAGTTTCATTTATTGACTTGAAGGAATCTAAGCACACGCATTATTTTATAAGAAACTTAGAATTTGGGCTAGTACTGAAAGTTTCTTAACATTATCAGATTTTCAGTATTCAGAGTTGCTTACGAGTTTCTAAGGTTCCATAGCATGTCTGTGTCCACTACCTGTTCCCTCCTAAACATTCCAAAACAAAGATTTTGAAGCCATGTCAATGTTTAGACTTTATTTAAGTACATTCCACGTAATATTGCACGAGAAAGAAGTGAAAATAGAGTGAAATATGTCAGGGATTTCCTTTGTTACAAATAAATAGTTTCCTAAGTTCTTTTTCCCATTACCGGAGTTTCTTAATATTTTGGCGATCTGAGAGTTGAGTTTCTTATAAGCGGGTTCTTATTAAAGAGTATGTGTAATGATTATCATGATACACCCAACCATTTATCTAATTGCCTTTCAACTTATTTTGAGGCTGCAGAATTTAGCTGTCGCTTGGAAGTCTCATTTGGTTTTCAAAATCAGCCACTGGCAAGTTTCATCAAAATCATAGCTGGTGATTTTGATGCCAAGACAGGCACTGGACAGAAGAAATATCCAAGAAGCATAGGCAAACACGGCAAAGGAATAATGAACAGTAATGGTGAACACTTGCTGGAATTATGCAACAGGCAAAATCTTATTCTCACAAATACCACCTTTAACCACAAGAAGGCTCACAGGATAACATGGGTAGGTCCAGAAAAAGAATCAGACAACAGGAAGAACCCCATCAGAAATCAGATTGACAATATTATAATGAGAATAGATCAATAAAAAATATTTGCCAGAGATGCAAGATCATACTCTGGTACAAACATAGACAGCGATCATAGACTTTTCATGCTAAAATTAAACATGAACTGGCAGAAGATGACACCTGCAAAAAGTAACAAGAGACAAATAGACTATGATAAGCTAAGAATCCCAGCAAAAAGGAGAGAATATCAAGAGACAATAGACAAAAAAGTTAAGATATATGAGGAAGAAGAGCCACAAAAACAGTTGGACAATATAGCGTCAGCTTGTAAAGAAGCCTCCTTAGAAATCCTAGGTCACAAAGAGAAATCAAAAAAATATGACAGTGATGACATCAAGAATCTGTCAGAACAACAAAAACAAATAAGACAAGACATCAATGCTACCATAGTCACAAGAGAGAACCATAGTCTTGAAGCTAGAACAATCACCTATTGTTTGGTTGTTGTGTTCACGCGCTGATGTTGAAACGCGCTATCACGTGACCGTGAGAGTGCATCGATTCACAACATGCGATGGGATCCTGGCACTTACAGCGAAGGTTTCCGTCTCGTCGTCTCTTTCGATGCATGTTTTGGTTTAGCTGAAAAGGATTTGTTGGAGCAAGGTGAAGCTATCAATTCTGAAATAGATGGTGGTGTGTTTGAGGTACATTTAAATTTAATTCAGTTTCGTTTTCTTTCATAATCGCACGATAGTTAATTGACTAAAATTAGGCCTACTTTTGCATATCTCCAGGAAAATTGTTCTGCTTTTGGTCTGAAACCAGATTACACCGGGAACAAATTTGTTAATTCTTATTATTAAATAACGACCATAGCTCTACTCATGTATATATGCGTCAAACTCTCGCTTTAGGTTGAAAAAGAAAAAGAAAAGGACGCATTTTCGTGAGCGATGTTGAGAGAAGTGCATATCATAGTTGTGACCCTACGAATACCAAATGCGAGAAGAACGAGAATTTTGGCGAAGATACTGCAAGAACTTGTAACAGAAAGAACCAAAAGCAGCTGGGTCAGTCCTGCACCCATTGCAGTTCAAAGGAATGATTGCAAACTCAGTTCCAAAACTGACTGATAGCGGAGAAAAGTTATCAAATTATCCTGCCAAAGCAGAGCCTTGAGACTACAAGAACATGGATGGTGTGTTCTCTATGCACAAGAGCATTGTACATCTATCATCCAAGCATGAAATAGAAACAATGAAGCAATTTTCCCTATTTTTATAAATGTTTTTGTTGAGGAAGGATTCCAAAGATTGAGCAAACATTCCTGTTCAGTCATTGGAATGTAGCTGGCAATTCATGTTTTGGCCTATTTACATCAAGCCCAAGCAAATTCAACTTTACTACCAAGCAACATTTCTAATATACTGTAGCAATTCTAACAGAGGAGGCTTGTATTGCATTGCTAAGTGGATATGTCTTTGGAAAATTGCATAGGTGTATCCAAAGTTCAAATAACTTTAACAAATTCAAGAGCCAACAGTTTTTGTCATAAATGATCGTGGCAAAGTAACTGATGGCATGGTCATCTCAATTTTCTTTGGTGTTTTGAAATGTTTCTCATAAAAAGATGAGCAGTGGAGATATGACAGCAAAACTTCTTCAAAATCGTGAAATTTTGACTTATTTCAAACAACTGAACGTCGCAGAGCAGGGCGTTGACAAGAAAATATCACAAGATTTTTCTTGCAACAATTATTTACCCTACACAGTATATCAGGTTCAGAGCTTTTTCATACAGGATGCTTGACATGGGAAAATAGTTGACAACAATCAAATGGAGGTGAACCCAGCTTTAGTGTATAAATACATCCATTTTTCATAAGAAACTGTGTAGTCTCTTATAGAGAATTAAGAAACTCTACCAGAAAATGATCAGAAGTCTTATCAGAATTAAGAAACTTTTCAGAAGCATTGATTTTGTCTTTAGAATTTGACTCTTCTAATTTTGTAGGTTCACAAAAATCAGTCAATCAAAACAAAGAATTAGAGGCCTGAAGAAGAAATATCAAGTGTTGCCTTATTCTGGGATCTTTTGCACGCACCTGGGGAGGGGGGGGGGCTCAAAGTTATGACTTTTCATGCAAGTGTGCCTAGTTTCTGCTCTTTCCAGCAGAGTTTCTTAAAATGAAAAATCTGACGGAAGTAAGAATTGGTCCCAAAAGAGCAGAAACTGGGCAGGCATGCATGAAAAGTAATATTTTTAGGCCCCCTAGCTGCCTGCAACAGATAAAAAAAAAAGGCAACTGATAGTTCTTCTTCAGGCCTCAAATCCTTGGTCTTTCAAAGAGCTTATGTAGCCAATACTTCAATAAAAGTCAGACTGCCATATGACATTATTCCATCCAGTTTCTGCTCTGTCAGCCCAAAGTTAATAGCTGTCTTCTTTACATGAGACATGTGACTGTGTTGAATTTGCCAAATTTTCTTCTTTGTAATGGAATCATCTGTTGACCTTGGGTCTTTCCTCTGGCTGCAGCTAAAACACAACACAAACATTTTATAAAAAAATATATATAAAAGTTCCCATCCCATTAGAAACTTACAATAGATGAGAATTTTTTGTACTGAGCATCATATAGATACCAACCTACCTTTCTTTTAGTATAAGATGATGAAGGTGAATTTGTGTTTTTGCGCTGAGGCTGGGATTGCAGATATTGCTCAACTGGTGGAGCTGTTCCTGGGATTTGGCCATATCTGCCTGACTGTTCTGGCTGCAAAGTCAGAGGATTACACCACTGTGCCACCACTATGGTGCACAACTCCTTCAAATTAAGATTGACCTGGATAGTTTAAGACAGTTTTGTAGAATTTTTGTGAATGGAGCCCTGAAAGGTTCTTGATTTTTTCTCAGGCATTTTATCATATTCTTGGTGTTTCTATCCTGTGCTCTCGTGAAAGCTAACATTTGATAAAATCTTTTAAGACATTGTGCCAGCTGTAATACATCACTTCACAAGGCCTCCCAACTAAATAAAATGATAGAAAAACCTGTCAAAATAACTTGAAAATCTCTTTCGATTTCCTTGAATATAAAAAATTTTGTGTAATAGCTTTTTCCAGTTTTCAGTTACACCCAGAGAGCTGGGTTTCTATATGAAGAGTTTCTTCCAGAATTTAATTAAGATGGTATAAAATTACTCACCTGTTTGGGTTATGATTGACCTTCCAGCATTTCAGAGTTGATACTGCTTCCGGTATTAATGTCTTTTGATCTGAATCTAGAATAAATCCAGAAAATAGTAAGTTGCACTCAGCGATAAACATAGACAGTTACGCACAAACATGAAGGTCAAGTGGTCAGCTTGTTCAGTAGGCCATTGTGTAGGCCTAAGCACACGAAAGAGTGCTTCGAAGTCTTTATAAATAAACTTGGTCCATCAAGTCAAATTACAGGCATATTGATCATAATATGATTAGGTTGTCTAAAAGATCTCAATTTCAACACTTACAAAGTATCATTATGTCTGCTTCGTGAAGTTCTCTTGAATATAACCACGGCTTTTGGATCTCTGTTTTCTCGAATCTTTGGAAACATGGGTCCGTCATGACGAAGATACCAAGGAACTTCCAACGCCGATTGGACTTGAATTCGTCCGACTTGCAGGCAGTTTAACAGCAGATATTGTGTTTAATTTAGTGCTTTTCAAAGTAAAGCAGTCATATATTAAACAGCTAGCTCATGGAATTCATAAAACCAGAATCTTCTGATCGTATCCAGCAGCGTGAGTACGTTCCGCCATATCTTGTGCACCTTCGCAAAAATTTGATGCACCTTCAAGTAGACTGGGCACTAAAAAAATGTTGACAAAAAGATAAAACAAAGGCGCATTGTTAGCTTCAAGACTATAGCTCTCTTTTGTGACTATGATGCTACCCAATATAAAGCTAAAAGAAATGAATTACAAAAGAAGAGAAATGAAAAGATGAGAGAAATAAGGAAAGCAATTAATGACAAAGAAACAAGAAAAAGGATGGAAAATATCCAAGAAATTGAAGATAGCAAAGATGACTCAATCAGAATGTATAAAGCACTTAAGCAGATAAATAGAAACAAACCAAAATCAGAAATAATAGTAAAAAATGAACAGAATAGATTAACATCAAATGCGAAAGAAGCAGTGGAGATAATAACAAAATTCTTTTACGAAATGTTTGAGGTGAAGAAACTGATCTAGAACACATAAAACCAGCACAGATGAAGGTACCTTTCACTAAAACAGAAGTAAGAAAGGCCATAAACTCCTTAAAGAACAATAAAAGTGCTGGAATCGATGACATCAAAGCAGAACAATTAAAGTATGGTACTAGTGTAATAAACAAAGGGATAGCTAAAATACTAAATGACACTGCCAAAACAGGCAAATACCCCAAAGAAATCAAAGAGGGAATCTTGATATCAATACCAAAACCTGGGAAGCCCAAAGGTCTAGTAGGAAACCTAAGACCAATAATCCTCTTGTCCATGCTGAGGAAGATTCTAGCTATATGTATGATTAGAAGAACAGTAGATCAATTCAATGAACTCATACCAATAACACAAGGAGCATACAGAGAGGGGCGTAGTACCACAGAAATGGTATACACAGTAAAGATACTGGCAGAAAAAGCAATAACATCAAAGGATTATGAAATAAATGTGTTACTCCTAGACATGAGCAAAGCATTTGACACGGTTAACAGAAAAACACTCATATATGACCTGAAAAAGATCCTTGGTGATGATGAGATGCATATGTTGAAGATATTATTAGAAAACGTATCCCTACAAGTAAGACTAGGAAACACACTCGGACAAAAAATCATTACCAAAGTAGGAGTCCCACAAGGTGACTTTTTGAGCCCCATCCTATTCACACTATGCCTAGCACAAGCACTTGATGAAAAGAACGATGAAGACCATAATTATGCACGAAAAATCAATAGAATAGATCCACCTCATCTGAAAGATCACAATTATGCCAAACAAACACAAGATCAACTATACCTAGAACAGCAATATGCAGATGACATCAGCTATATAACGAGTGCCAAATACACCCCTGATCATATCAAAACAGAAATACCAACTAAGCTGAGAAAACGAAAGCTGAAAGTTAATGAAACTAAAACTGAGGAATATAAAATAAAAAGACAAGGAGAAGACAACTGGAAAAAATGTAAATACCTGGGCAGCATGTTAGACACAAAAGAAGATATAAAAGGAAGAAAACAATTAGCCATGGTATCCTTTAAAAAATACCAGCACATTCTAATCAGTGACATAGATCTTCAAACGAGAATGAGAATATTCCGAGCATATGTGACCAGTGTATTTATGTACAACAGCGAACTATGGACAATCAACAAAGAAAGAGAAAACGAAATAAATGTGTTCCAAAGGAAATTACTTAGAATGATATTGAAAATACACTGGCCCTATAAAATAAGGAATGATACAGTATATGAAAGAACAGGCGAAATAGAATGGAGTAAAAAGATCGAAGAAAGAAGAATGAAATGGCTGGGACACATGCTAAGACTCCCTGAAAACACACCAGCAAAGCTAGCCCTCAAGGAATCACTGAGACCTGTTAAGAGACCCAGGGGTAGACAAAAAGACACCTGGAATACTATCATAAATAGGCAATTAAAGGAAATTGGACTTAGCCTTGGAGATCCCAGAATAGAGGAAATTGCGCAGGACAGGAAGCAGTGGAGGTTTCTTACGAACGGAGGAGGCGCAGTGCCAACCAACGGCGGAAACGCGTGACAGAAAAAAAATGACGACCACGCACATGGCTGAGTTCGATAATGGCCAGTTCAAGATTTGTCGATGGGGTCGACGTGAGTGACACTTCTTGCAGCATGGATGAGGGAGGTTAGTTTCTTTCTACAGTAATTGAAATTGAAATCGCTTTTACTAAAGGCCCTTTTTTATTAACTTAGGTTTTTTTGATTCAGCACTAGGTAAAGCTCTTCAAATTTTAATAAATCATGTACGTCAAAATAGGCCTATAGCAGCCCAGCATGCCTGTTAGCAGTCTGTATTCCGTAAATTTTGCCCGCCACACACTGCCGCCAGTAAATAGGTAGCATAAAAATTTACTCCCAAAGTTCTAATATTAACTAATTGGAGCTCCCAGCAGCTGAAACAGTGTAAATTTCATGCCAAAAACCACTAGCGGGTGATTTTCCTTCATGCCGCTCCACCACCGGCCACATAAATGTGGCGGGAGGGCATTGGAATGCACACTGGGAAGTAAGGCCTATACTGCCCATACCCCATCCATCACTCATGTTACAAATATAGAAATTGTTGCCTTACAAACATAGAAATTGTTGCATTAAAAGACTTATCTTGCAGTCACCAGATAAAACGAGCTTCCTTATTCACATTTTGATAATCTGTACGCAACATGGCATTTTGTCGTTTTTTATCATTTCTCTGTATATTCCAAAATATACAAAAAGAGGAAGATGACATATACATCTTCTAATGAGACCCATCCTCATCTCCCAACCATGTTTTTGTCATATAAACCGTGTTTTTTTGTACTGATAACAACTACAGTACTTTCCTATTTTCTTTGTTCATCTGTGCAGTTATATCAGCAAAACCATTATGAAAATAAGGTCAGCTTGACCCTGTAATGCTATCCCTGCCACTGTAATTAGTGGTTTTTTCCTTTTTGCATTTCTAACCATAAAATTATATTGTATTGTATTGTATCTATTTTTTATATTTATTATAATTTAAGTGGCAAATTGATACATAGTGTTATACCACAGGGATGTGCAAAGTCATTTTTTGAAATTTACAGATTTTTTTATTAAGATTAAGTGTACTAAAGACAGGCACACAACCAGATTTTCTGAAGCATAACATTTCTATTCCTACTCCTTGCTGATAAGATGTGTCATGATCTCTAGGTTTATCTGAAAGAAGATCTAGTACATTCAATGCTGGGTCTGCCAATGAGGACCAGAGCCATATGGTAAGAACTTTCTGGGATTCATATATATAAGTTTGAAAGCAGGACCACCGCAACGCGATGAAGAACAGCAGTGAATATGTCTGAAATTAAGAATTACATAAGACCAATATTTTGTCCTGCCAGGACTTCGTCAGGGCTGTTGAAGAAGTCCTGCATGGCAGGATGAAATATTGGTATTTAATTTGCACATATTCACTGTATTCAATGCATTTGCATTGTTCCTGCTTTCAAATTTATTTTATGTATATCCATCATCTCAAGCATCCTTGTATCAGAAAAGTGATATTGGTATCATGTTGTTTTCTTTTTCAATTTAAGATTCATTTGCAGACTTGATTGTTCAATTGAATTTTATAACAAGTCCTTCTTGGCCAGATAGGTTTTGTTACTGACAGATCTTATTTTTTCCAAAAGATGTGGCTGTTTGTTGAATTGCTATGAAGCAGAGTGTTTTATACTTCATTATTATGCTTTACTTAATTTTCTACAGGAACCACATTTCAAACCCATTGTGAAAGTTCCCCAACATCTTTGGAATCTCCTTCCTGAAAGAGCAGCATATCTGAGAAATCTTTCACAGTATGCTGGCTATGAAACACCTGATTCAGTGGCTAAACTATCTGACGATGGTGAACTCAACAAAGTATTCGAATTCATGAAGTCAATCAGTGAAATTGTTGAAAACAAAGAGGAAGTGTATGGGATATTTCATAAGAACCCACAGAAGCTAACTTTGCTGCCAGGACTACTGGTAAAGGGACTATTAAAGATATCAGGGGTTAGAGATAAATATTTGAAACAAAAATTGTTCCAGGATTTAACATTTATTTGAATTGCAAATAGCAGGATTTTGGTATCGTTTGTGGGAAAAGGTTTACAACAATATTTCTAAATTCTCTCATTGACTAGTCAATTGTAAGGTGTCTCTTGCCAAGCCTAAAGTTTTTTGGGTTGTCAGGGTTATTACTTCACGCTATGAATTCTGCTCATGAGTGCAAGATAAAACTTCTTACTGCTTTAAAGATAAGATAATAGACATTGTTTTGATTTATCAAGCAGGCAGTTGTTGTTCCAGTTTTGATTCTAATTCCATTGATTTAAGGCACCACTTAATACATTCATCGATGAATGCAAGAAGCTGTTAAAATTGGGACCTGGCAAGCGGCAAAATACTGAAAAAGCACTCTGCAAAGAGAAAAAAAACTACAATGATAGTCAACAACAGTACACCCACGAAGCGCCAATCTTGTAGTGAACTTGCCAAAAAGATGAAATGCTGGTTAAGGAAAAATAAAAGGGAACATTTGTTTGATTTCACAGTAAGTTATGCTGTAAATATTATTATATTATTCATTGTGAAAATTTTTCCATATTATGAATAACAGATTTCATGAATGGTTCACACAAAAAATTTGGGTTGCCAACCTTACGCCATAGGACAAGGCAAAGGAGAAGAAGAAGGTGATGAATGGTTAAAAAAAATATTCAAGAAAAGATAGCACAATACGTGTACAGTAGGAGATTAACTATGTCTATCATTTATTCAGCATCAATTAAATGATTAATGGATATCTATATCTATTCCATTCCTTTGAGTAAGCCACAAGGTTCATGTACTAGCTGGGATCATCTTGATAACCACACATACCCTATACACAGAACTGAATTTGTAATTCACAAATATTTGTCTGGAAGCAACGCAATTCCAGGCAATCCAACTCATGAAAGGCAAACTAATGAAGGAAGTACTTACTGTATTTGACGTTGCATGCAAATATTAAATTGTCGTACAATGTTTCAAATATGCATTCTGCCTACTGTAGGAAGAAGATGATGGTACTATCAAGTTCAGCTGTGGTGTTTGCCAGAAAGACATTCTCACTTCTGGAGCAAACGCAATCATTTTGTCTAATGCACAAAGGCACGTTCTGAAATCTTGCAAACCAAGGCAGAATGATTCCCACACTCAATCTAGGATTTCTTTCAGCATCAGAGAAAAAACTCATCCAGATGCAGGTTTCCAACTTGTTGGTAAGAATACGGAAAGAATTGGTCTCATTTATATCTAATTTCACAAGCCCTTCATCCCTTTTTTACATAATCATACAGTGTTCGTAAGAAAGTAACCCTTGAGGTAAATAATTCAGAATAACATTCTGAATGCAATACAATACGTTGCTGACATTTATATGTCACTCATAAAATGCAGATCCTGTGTACTATTTTTGCTTGTTTTACATTCTTTCTACCTCTACTTGCATAATTTTAGTTATGATAATCACTGCATTGCAAGTTTCTGCTACTTAGTGAGCATTGGCAAGTGCTGATTACATTTGATAGAAAGTGATAAGTTTGTTACACTGGTTTTCATAATGACACCATCTTTTTCAAAAGTTCATTTCTCTGCAAAAACAGCTGACAATGAAGTAATTTTTACTCAGTTTATGTTTAAGTATGTTGTGTCTTATGCCATATGAGTTCATAAAAAATCTTGTATTCTGAAAGTTTCTAGATATGCTTGTTTTCAGGGGCTTTTGGCCCTCCTGTTATGGTATCACAGACACTGAAAGATGCAAAAAACCTTTTAATGTATCGTTCACTTGCTGTGCCTCTTGTTTCAGAATCTAGAGTTGCTAAAGAAGTAGAAGTGGATGAAAGCCAAGCTGAAAACCAGCAGTCATCGGTATTATTTTGGTCTTTATTAAATTCAATAAACAATCGAAAGAAACAAACAGCAAGATTTATTTTGTTTCATATCTCATTACAATTTAATTCATAATTTAGAAATTTTGTCTGTCTGTAACGTTATCAAGAAAACATTCCAATTGATCTACCATATAAATTTTTCTTACAAACAAATAACATGATGAGTGCAGTCTTTTTATCCACTAAGATGTGGAGCATGTAGAAATCTAACAATGATTAAGGTATAAACTTCTAGTTTCAACGGAATTTTGTGCAATTGAATCCTAATATGGTACTTGATTTAATAGACTTTTCTGATAGGAGAAATTACTGTCACGTTTAGCAAGTTTCTTCTTGGTAGCTATTTTTCATTTTTGAGATCATGCCTGAGGCAAGACTGAATCATGCAGCACATCGTGGGTGAGGGGAATACACACATCCTCAATTAGCCATGTAGTTTGATTACATCTTCTTGTTAGGATTGAAAAAACTTGCAAGTGCCCGCTGGTCAAGTCGAAGTTTTCGAAAACTGCGGGCCTTAGAGATATCTGCTGGTAGCCAAGGACAAAAGAAAATCACTGATTATTTTGATATAGAAGAGGTAACTGTGTTAATAGATGGGTGCAAAGAAGCACGCGAAGAGATCAACAATCTCTTTATCAACAATCTCGAGATCAACAATCTCAACAATCTAGTTTATACCCTAATCATTGCTAGATCGTTAGATTTAACCTGTATAATCAATGCTTGTTGAATTGAGAAAAGCAGCACCGTTAAGCCCATACTGGAAAAGATTATGAGAAATGCAGAGGAAAATGCACAAAAAGTATCAACAGTTGGATATCGTCATGACGCTAAAATCTTAAAATTTTCGTCTGCATTGTATTGCTTGGTGGGGAAAGCATCTTATGAGCTTTTACAAGCTAATCTAGGGAGTGGTTTACCATCGATTTCCACATTACAAAGAAATATTGGGAAGGAAACTAAGATTATAGAAGGTGATTTCCGTTCTGACGAACTTTTAAACCATTTAACAAAATGGAAAGCACCATTGGCTGTGCATATTCATTTGGATGATACAAGAATCATAAAGAGAGTCGAATATGATCAAAGAAATGATCGCTTTGTTGGGTTTTCTCTGCCTGTTAATGAAGAAGGCCTTCCTTGTAACGCTGCATTCATTCTTGAGGCTTTTGACGAAATTAAAGATGCAATGGCCAATAACGCCGTCTCCTCTTATGTACATTGCATTGTTGCAAAACCAGTCAATCCAGTAGTTCCGCCATTTGTTCTTCTTGCATTAGGAACGGATTCAAAATACACACACAAAGTAATGATGCAGAGATGGACTCATATTGAATCTGAATTAGAGAAAAGAAATATCAAGATCTTATCTCATGGAAGTGATGGAGCAGGACCTTTTATCAAAGCCATGATACAAAAAAGTGGCCTTTTTAAAGTATTGCAAGATTCAAGCATCCCAGAAGGTTGGACATTTTATGTCATGCTAAAACTTGCAAAAGATGCTCTGTGCGTTCAAGATACAATACATCTGCTTGCCAAGTTAAAGACATACGACTCATAACACCCTCGAACCTTTTGTCATTAGGCTCCGAAACTGCATGCAGAGGACATCTTGTAGAAATCCTCAAGTCATTTCCTAAGTCGCAACATGGCTTAACTCAAAGGACGATTGACTCAAGGGACAAGCAGAATCATGGAAGCATTGAACTGTTGTTAAAGCCTGGTGTCGACAAATGTCTTTCTGAACTACACGCATCACACAAGACCAATGGCACAAGAATTTACTTGAACTTGACGAAAGATATTAAAGATGCCTTCCTTGACAAATCAATTGATCCCCTGTGTCGTCTTACTAAGATGTGGAAATCAGTGTTTTTCTTCAGGATCTGGAGATATTGGCTGAAGACTAATGACTGCAAGGAAGATTCTTATTTCATTACTAATAATGCATATCTTTGTGCGGAGCTAAATGCTCACATGCTGCTAAATTTGGTGATTAATGTTGTCCAAGAAATATTTCCACCAGAAGCTCAAAGAGTCTGGTGTTCTGGATCCCAAGCTTGTGAGCAACTTTTTAGACTCCTGCGTTCAATGACACCAACATTCTCTACAATCGTCAATTTCACAATGAAAGGAATTCTCAACAGAATGCATAAATTACAGTTTCTATCCTCTGCAGAATGCGATGAAACTAAACTATTTCCTCGGGTTAAGAGGCGCCTCTTACAGACCAAGGAGGAAAGTCAAGGGACACTCTCTATTCCAACTCTGTCAGACATTTATGAAGCTATCCACAAAGCAAAAGAGAGTGCAATTGAGTTAGCCAAGGCTTGCAATATGGATATAAATTCATATGATGATAGATCCTTACTAATTGGTCTGGAAGAGGTTGTTATGCATGGCATCGAGAATGATGGTGAGGATAACAGTGAATCAGAAAATACACATGATACTATCGATAAAGTCACCGAAGAGTCCTCCCAGTTACCAATTTCAACATTGACAAGCGAGGATATTATGACAATAAAAGAAGATCTGTCACAGGTTAAATTGTGCAAAACGTCAACGGCAAAAGATTCCTTGCCTACCTATGGAAAGGCTACTGGTGCAGAAAAAGGAAGGCAAGACGCCATGGCCACTTCCAAAGGAAGAAGCAAATTTGTCTTGTATAATAACACTTATATACGCAAAACAACAGCATTGTATTTGGCGCAAGACGCTTCACAGCTATCCTCAGATCGCTTACTTCGAGTTAGAGCTGTTCAGCCAGCCCATATGTATAGCAGTCCAAAGTCAACCACAATTTCTGATAACAGAATCTCCTCTGGAGACCTTTGCCTTTTTTACGAGAGTTGATTGCTCTCGATGCCTGATTGGAAGAGTTGTCCAATTTTCTTATTTAGGAGGCACGAAGAGACAGCGGCAGTTTTCAAGCGACTTTTTAGATCTATCAAAGGAGTCTGTAAATAATATTGGTATATATGCAAATTGGTTTTCTGCAGTCCATGAAAGTGATACAGAAACAAACTTGCTTTCGTTCAAACCAGTTGATGTGCAATTCACGTGTGGCTATGTGGCAGCAAAGAATTATGTGGCAACTATCAATGAAGAAGTTATTATGGACAGCGAACACTATTCATTTTCTATTCCGTTAAAGGAAATTAAGGCAGTTCTTCCACGATGGCGTACTATGATGTCTTTTGACTTGTGATACTTAGAGTTGGTTTTTGCTTAGCGTGCATACTTGCATCTTGACATCGTTAGAGATTTCTCATATGTAGAATTATAAATGGGATGTTATATTTAACTTGAATTTGGGTGTGACCTGCCCTGCTATCACTAATAACATCCTAGTGTGCCGGTGGTATTAATCGGATGCATAGGGAAGCTAAGTATTATCGTAAGAAAAATTACTCACAAACAAAGGCAAAAATTACCAGGTAAAAGGAAAGGTATTTGGGCATATTTTCCATAGCCTTTAAGTTGTTGACTTTGCTTGCTTTTCTCTGGCAACGATGTTTGAGACTGACCCTTGGTGTTGGCTCTCGGACAGTGGCTTTACAATGTAGAATGTGCCAAGAAGTTTCTTTTTTATACATACTTAGCAAGTATTCCGTTTACAAAATTTTCTCCATTGCTTTTTTGTCTTGTTTTCATTTTCTTGAATGCTAAAACAGTGGTTCGACTTTTGGTTCTCGTAATGACATTCTGGATGGTTTTCGTTACACACAAACCAATCTATTTCTTTTTATCTCATTACAACTCATTGCAAATGGACAGTATCATGTCCATTGATCTTCGTACAGGTATTTATGCAAGAAATATGAAAATCCAAATCATATTTCAAATCTGGACTGTCTTCATTCTGCAAAGAGCCAATTTATTTGGTGTCCGAAAGCCACTGCCGTGAACTTTTCAGACTATTCGATGTGTCAACCGCTAGTCTTTGGCACAATCCAATGCGTTACTCGCACGCAAGACAACCGATTTCTTTGACTGTTTAAGCTTTTTGCTTCCTTCAGCTACGGATTGAGAGTTTTGAATCTGGGTGTGATATTCACATTCCACTGTGAAGAAATCTACACTGCGAAGCACAACGAAAGTAATTGGTTTTAGTGTGTTTTTAATTTTAAGAAGGTTTTTCGTAGAAATTTTTGGTATCTATAATGTTTGCTTTCAGTGCCACGAAGTACCCTCTTTAATGATTTCCTTTATAAAGTACTTTTCTCTTGGTCTTCGAGAGTTTTCGCAATTGTCCGATTACCATCGCCGACACCCTACTCTTGAACATTGTTTTACTGGCGACTGCAAATGCAAATGGGTCATTGGCATTGTTAAGTTCTCTTCTGAAAGCAATTTTTTTCTAAGTAACGTTTCTAGTTCAAGGTTTCTCGAAAATTTTGCGTTAATTTTATCTGATCGTCATGCGTCAAATTTGCCCATTCGCGTTAACTGATTCACATTCACATGGAACATACCGAGTTGGTCATTCGTGTTAATTTCTTTTCGTGATAATTTAATTGAAATGATATTCTCGTCGCGTGAGGGCCAAGTGATAACATGCAACAATCCCTAGGTTCTAAAAAACTGTTAACTATTGAGTCAACCGGAATATTTTTACAAAAAAATACCAAATAACCACAGAATAACCAAATAATCATGGGATAATCATCCAATAATCACAAGTTAAACGAAATAATCCCATTAATCACAAAATAATCCCATCAATCACTAATTAATCCCATTAATCGCCAAAAATCTCATTAATCACAAAATAATCACCTTAATCCCAAAATAATCACAAATGATTAATAATCTCGTACACCTTTTTTGGGAGTGATTTGCCCCTCGTTTTCCGATGCCATTTTGAAGTTGTTGTTCGAAGTTCGAAGCTTCTTTGGGTTCAAAAAGTTCCTGAGAAAAAGGAAGCAGAGTGTAATTCTAGTCTCCAATGCACACCCAGTTGTTGCACATACAAAACTTTCCTTCCCTCGCACAACATTTCAACAAATCGCGCTGTGAAGCTCTTACTTTGACACGACATCGATCTGCCACAGCTTTGCGATGATTTGGTCCGCCATTCCTCCATAATCAAACGCAAAAGACGGGGGTTCGCTCTGCTGCTTCATGAGCAAAAATTTCGCTCTTAGCCAATGAAATTGCAGCATTGCTGTAATAATGATAATTTTGCGACAAAAAGCTTCAAGTCGACAAAAACAGACTTGAAGCTGCCTAAGAAAACAACCGCAAATGGGCAGAAATGTTTTTCTTATCGAGGTGCAAAACTGTGGAACAGCCTCTCAGCTGAGATCAAACAGGCACCCTCCATCGCTGTGTTCAAACAGAACATTTAATGGACTGGGGGACTTTTCTTGCGGTCGGGTGGCTGGCTGCGGCCCGCGGTCTCTGTGCCTGATTTGCTGCAGGATCGGCGACGGAGATCTGTTTTGGGGTCTCCGTTGTCGGTTTGGCGGAGGTCGGGTGCGGGGACGGGGGCTGCCCTGGTTGCTTGATCGTTGGAGAAGTTTCCCAGTCTATTTGATTTGATTTTTTTTGATTTGATTTGATTTTTATTTATTTATACAGGGTAAAATACATTCAGTAATTTAAAAAAAAACTGATTTACAATGTGCCCTGTCTAAATTACCTACGCTAATTAACATGGAATTTAAAACAAAATAAACGAAAAATTAATACACAATATATTCTGGTTAGAAAAGAAAAAGTTTTATGCTGTATAGGAACTTTCACACCCTTTGATTTTTCAAAGATTGTTTCAGCAAATTTTTGAAAGTAGCCAGTGAAGGGGCATTCTTTATTTCAATGCTTAGTTTATTCCACACGGTCACACCTCGGTATGAGAAACTACGTTGCCCATAAGAGGTTGCAAAGCGAGGTATTCTAAGATCTGTGCCGGTATTACGGAGAGACCGTGAAGTGTTTTCCGACAATTTTGTAAACATTCGCTGCATATATTCAGGAGCTAACCCATGGAGAGACTTGTAAACTGTCGTTGCAGTTTCAAATTCGATCATTTCTTTTATAGTTAACCACCCTAGGCTTCCAATCAAAGGAAGAGATGATGCATCGTAAGAGCTGTTGGTAACGATTCGTGCAGCACGGTTTTGCAGCTTTTGCAGCTTATCAAGCAGGGTTTCTCCACAACAGCCCCACACCGAGCAGCAGTTTCTGAAATGCGGTTCAACAATACTTGTATACATGTTTTTGCTATTGGTTTATGTACATTTCTGTTGATTGTGCAAATTAGGCTTTACTTTTTAGTTTTGTATATTTATTGTAAGTAGTCTTAAATGTTTTTAATTCTGTATTTATTGTAAGTTTTTAAGTGGAGGGCCCCTTGAAAACCATCCACTAGGGTGAAGGGCAACCCTCCTTAATAGATTACAAAATGAAATGAAATGAAATGAAAACGAGATTAAAGTTACAGTATCACAAAAAAATGCATGTGTACTTCCATGAGTTTAAAAAATGTAACACTGATATATATGTTTGCAATGATGCTGTATTACTTTCAAGTGGTGATTTCCTAATACGTAATGAAGGACTAAAGATATCTTCTATGATATCCACCCAAAATGTGAAATTGATTTTGGGGGGCTTTGAAAAAAGTCTATCAAAAGTCAGATGATTTTTCGTGGTAAAAACAAAATGTAAATTTCTTTCCCCTGCTGCTATTTGTAGGAAGAATAAGCACAGCTTCATTTCAATTCTATTTTGCTACACTGAAAGACGTCACTGTCTTCTCTTTTGCTCTTTCTTATGCAAGAGATATGGGCTGTGAAAATATATGCGACATTTTGGTTGATATTGTCAGCTTATTGTCAGCTCTAAATGGTTGAAAGAAAATGAGATGATAGCAAATCCGGGGAAATTTCAGGCTATTTTAATCAAGAAAAACTGTTCAGATACAAGTGTTATTGACATTAGCCTTTGTGATAAGAACATTAAATCAGAAAAAACTGTAAAGCTTTTGGGGATTAAACTCGACACCAAGCTTAATTTTGATGCACATATTTCAGATTTGTGTAAGAAAGCTCCAACACAACTGAATGTACTGAAAAGGCTTAAACAATTTATTGGTTTTGAAGAAAGGAAAGCACTTGTTCAAAGTTTTGTTTATTCTAACTTTTAATTACTGTCCTTTAGTGTGGCACTTTTCATCTGCAAAATCACTTCAAAAAGTCGAACGCATACAAGAGAGAGCACTAAGATTTCTGTTCAATGATAACAGTTCTCCTTAAGAAGAGTTACTGACCAAGTCAGGCAAAAATTATGTGCAAGTTTCTCGTTAACGAGCTCTATGCATCGAAATCTACAAGACTAGCAGCTAAATCCTTTTTTTATGCAAAACATATTTTCTTTTAAATCGCCTACTAATCTGAGTCGCTCTCAGAGAAATCCACATGATTTGCTACATCACAGACCAGATCAAACAACTTTTGGTACGAGCCTTGGGGCCTAAGATGTGGAATGGACTCCCGAACGAAATGAAGTCTGCTCAAGGTGTGAACGTTTTTGAGAGATTGATAAAACAATGGGATGGAACACACACACACACACACAGCTTCCACTCCTTTAGATATGCAAATATGACAGGAGCTCTGGGAGAAGGATTGGGGACATTGTTTATCGAAAAAGGCGCACAGAGAATGGGAGCGATTTTGTCATGAAACTGGGAGTGAATTGCAGTAAAGAAGTGGATATTTCTCTTCAAAACAGTTGAGGTATGTTTATAGACTTTAAATTATCAGTTTGTGCTCGCCTTTTGCTAAGTTTTGTAGGATTTTTTACGCGAAAATGACTGCAATGAGTTTCAAAATGCCACGAATCGGCTAATTTTAGCGATCGCATTGTGATACCGAAACGCTTATGGTCTGAGGTACTGAGAATCTTCTCCCGTTGAACTTTTGACGAAAATCGACATAGTCGAGTGTGCAATGCTTTTTCGGGATAGTGGTCAGAACGGTCAAGGATGGCCTAAACTTTGCTGTAAAACACGGAAGTAAACACAGCAACGGAACCTGATTGGTCAGTTTTAGGAGAAAATGTGATCTGATCAGAGCGTGGTGAAGAACCCCACGGGAGCTTTGGATAAAAGGAAAGATAATAATGATAATGATAATGATAATGATAATGATAATGATAATGATAATGATAATGATAATGATAATGATAATGATAATGATAATGATAATAATAATAATAATAATAATAATAATAATAATAATAATAATAATAATAATAATAATAATAATAATAATAATAATAATAATAATAATAATAATAATAATAATAATAATGATATGTCCTGGGTATGACGCAAAACTACATCCGGTTGTGGAGTCTCGACGTGGGAGAATGAGGTTACCCTTTGCCACAACTACCTCCAGGTCACCCTTGAGCAAGGTGTAGTACCTGTCAGCTCTCTCCGAGACCTAGAAATACCGGGTTGGCGTCCGGCGGGGGCTAGTCTGTCTCATGGGTAGGGGGGACTCTTCAGCTTTGGTCGGCAACCCCCCTAGAGATGGTGTCTCAAAAAAAATACCGGTGGTGGTGCAGCCTAAAAACACTATCCTCGAAAGAGTGCAAATGTCAAATATTAATCTTGAAGAAAACGGCGTAAATGAGTATGGAATCAACGATGAAGTAGTCTCGCCCGGCAGGTGCCCTACGAACCAGCAGCGTAGGCCCGGTCGTAATCCAACTACTGCTGGAACCAGACGAAAGAAGTGGACACGAGTTGAAAATGAAGTAGCTATGGAATGTTATTTGAGAAGCGAACGCGAGAAAAGAGGATACAGGAAAAGACTTGCCGAATTGTGGAGGCAGAAAGATATGGTGGAGGTCTCAGAACAACGGTTGATGGACCAGGTAAGGCAAATTAAAAAGAAGGGATGGCTATCGCAATTGGAAATTGAGAGGATCAAGAGAAGAATTGTAGAAAAAGAAATTGGCAGAGATAGTGCTGGAAATGATGTAAATGTAGAGGCAAATGTATGTACTGATGGAAACATACCGGAGTTAAATCAACAGTGTGACAATGATAATCCAACCTTAAATGCAGAAAGTTTACACCAGGTAGATGAAGGAACTATAAGAGCTGAACAATTTGAAGATGAATCTTTGACGGAGAATGAAAAAGCAATTGTTGAAAGATTGAAAATTATAATGAATGAAAAACAGAGAAAACCATTACCATCACTCAAGAAAATAAACAAGAAACAGATTTTGAAGGAAGTGAAAGAACTAAATGAAGTACTTAAAAAGATGAGTACGGATACCATTACAACGACAAATGACCTAATGTATGCGGCCGCTGTGATCGTCAGCGAGAATCTGGGCGTGACAAGAGAGCCAACCAAGGTGAGAAAAGAACCATGGTGGAAAAGACGACTGACAACTCAAATTGAACAAATGAGAAAAGATCTAAGTAGAATTGAGAGATTGAAATCTGGTCATCCTATTAAAAACAAATATAAAGAAGATTTGCAAAGGAAGTACTGGCTGAAAGAGAAAGGGTTGAATCATGTGAAGGAAGTAATCAAACAAAGAATCAAGGCAAAAGCAGCAAAGATCAAGCGGTACAACGAAAGAATAAAACAGTTTCGAGAAAATCAGTTGTTTCGCACAGACCAGAATAGATTTTACAAGGAGTTGAATGGCGATAATGGAGGCGGAGAGAGCCCGGATAAAGAGGAAGCAAGAAATTTCTGGGGCAGCATTTGGAGCAAAGATACTAAACATAATGAGTCAGCTGAATGGATAAATGACATAAAAGAACAATTAAGTTCGCAAAAGCAAGATGATGTAGTGATAACAGCAGATAAGATTACAAAAACTTTAAGTAAAATGCCAAATTGGAAATCCCCGGGCCCCGACTTTGTACAAGGATTCTGGCTGAAGAACTTTACTAGTTTACATAGAAGGATGACAGAACAGCTGAGTAAATGTTTAGAGGAAGGAGATATACCAAACTGGATGACAGAAGGAAGAACGGTACTGATAATGAAGGATAAAAACAAAGGAACCATTGCTAGCAATTATAGACCCATTACATGCTTACCTTTAATGTGGAAGCTCCTAACAGGTTTGATAGCTGAAGAAATGTACGAGTTCCTTGAGAAAAATGATCTGTTGCCACAAGAACAGAAAGGTGGACGAAAGAAATGCCGAGGAACTGCTGACCAGTTGTATATTGACCAGATGGTACTGAAGGAGGTGAAGCGTAGGAAGAGGAATGTTGCCATGGCATGGGTAGATTACAAAAAGGCCTATGATATGGTTCCACATTCGTGGTTGGAGGAATGCTTTAGGGTTTTTGGCATCGCAAGTAATGTTGACAATCTCCTGGTAAATAGCATGAAAAAATGGAAAACAGATTTGACATTTGGTGGCAAGAGTCTTGGAGAAGTAAAAGTAAAGAGAGGCATATTTCAGGGAGATTCACTATCACCACTGCTGTTCATTATTGCCCTGATTCCATTGTCAATGATCTTGAGAAAAGTGTCATATGCTTATGAGTTCAAGAGTGGAGTGAAAGTGAATCATCTGTTGTTTATGGATGACCTCAAGTTATATGCCAAGAGTGAAACAGGATTAGATTCGTTGGTACAGACAGTGCATATGTTTAGTAATGACATTGGAATGGAGTTTGGTGTGGAGAAATGTGCAGTGATGGTGATAAGAAGGGGGAAGTTGGCAAGGTCAGATGACATCATTTTACCTGATGAGAGTGTGATTAAAGGATTAGCAGAAGGGGATGCGTACAAGTATCTAGGTGTCTTAGAAGCAGAGGAAGTTAAGAAAGAGCAGATGAAAAATATACTGAAGAATGAATATAAGAGACGGATTAGAAAGGTTCTGCAGTCTAAACTAAATGGTGGAAACACGATCAAAGCTATCAATACTTGGGCTGTATCTCTTCTAAGACACTCAGCACCATTTGTGAACTGGACAAAAGAAGAGGTAAAGGATATGGATAGAATGACAAGGAAGACAATGACTATGAATGGAGCATTACATCCAAGGGACAGCGTGTGTCGTTTGTACGTGCCAAGAAAAATGGGAGGTAGAGGACTGATTGGAATAGAAGACTGTGTGGAGCTTGCC
This sequence comes from Aurelia sp. 4 Dawson et al 2005, assembly GCA_964019985.1. Taxonomy (NCBI): domain Eukaryota; kingdom Metazoa; phylum Cnidaria; class Scyphozoa; order Semaeostomeae; family Ulmaridae; genus Aurelia; species Aurelia sp. 4 Dawson et al 2005. Next base: position 14,174,518 of record OZ026497.1, read on the forward strand.
ATTTTGGGATTAAATAACTATGTCAACGAAAGTCAAGATAAATTGATAGAAGGGGCAAGGGGATGTGAGATAATAGAGCAAGAGAGTACTGAAACAGTGAAAAGGAAACGGGTAGAAGCAAGGGTGTCTGAGTGGAAAGAAAAACCGCTACATGGGCAATATCTTCGAGAAACAGAAGACGTCAAAAGTATGGACACGTGGCTATGGCTAAGAGAAGGTACATTAAAAAAAGAAACAGAGAGTTTATTAACAGCAGCCCAAGACCAAGCATTGCGTACGAATATCATCAAGACTAAAATAGATAAGACCAGTGATTGCAGCTTGTGCAGATTGTGTAAGGAGGCAGATGAAACAGTGACCCATATTGCTAGTCAATGCAGTAAATTGGCACAGCTGGAATACAAGGCAAGGCACGACAAGGTGGCGCAAGCATTGCATTGGGAACTTTGTAGGAAAAATGACTTACAGCATGAAAAGAATTGGTACGAACACAATCCACAAAGTGTAGTTGAAAATGATAAATGTAAGATCTTGTGGGACTTTACGATCCAAACGGATCATTATATAACAGCAAGGAGACCAGACATTGTAGTAGTGGATAAGGATAAGAAAACCTGCCAGCTCATTGACGTAGCGTGCCCTGGAGATAAAAGAGTGAAAGAAAAGGAAGATGAAAAAGTTGTTAAATATCAGGACTTAGCCAGAGAACTCCGCAAGATATGGAGTATGGAAGTGAAAGTCATTCCAATTGTAATTGGAGTGTTGGGAACGATACCAGCTCGGTTAAAGGACAACTTGAAGGAAATTGGAATTCCTTTAAAGGCATCGCAAATCCAGAAATCAGTGTTACTGGGAACAGCAAGAATTTTGAGGAAGGTTCTTGAAGTCTGAGGATACTTGTTGTAACTTGATATTCAAGATTGACTCCAATATATAGAAACTGTATATTGTGCGTAATTTCTATAATAATAATGATAATAATAATAGGGTCCGCTTAGAAGCTGATGATATGAAATTCTCAGAAATGAAGAGTACCATAAAGAAAGAATACTTAAAGACGACTAAAGGTGATCCTGAAATCAAATTTAAACAGCAAAAATATTATAAGTGCTATGTATGTATGTATGTATGTATGTATGTATGTATGTATGTATGTATGTATGTATGTATGTATGTATGTATGTATGTATGTATGTATGTATGTATGTATGTATGTATGTATGTATGTATGTATGTATGTATGTATGTATGTATGTATGTATGTATGTATGTATGTATGTATGTATGTATGTATGTATGTATGTATGTAATATTTTGCCACAAATTAGAATTAAATTACAATATAAATTAATAAAAAGAGAGTTTTCTAAATTATAGCAATATAATATTTACAGGTAAAAGAGTTAAAAATTAAGTTTAAAAAACACCCCAGGTTAAAATGGCAGGTATAGCATTAAAAAGGTCGATATGACCTTGTTTCCCTAATGGTCCCTCCGGAGGTGTTATCAAAAAATAAATTTGTTCCGGAAAAATGGATCTTGGGTCAAAAAAAAATGTTGGCTAAAAATCTTTTCGTAGGCTGATTTTAGGTTGTCAATAATATACGTAGGGGCTATCATCTTGACTTTGGAGATCATTAAAGAATTTATCTTTAATCTTGTGTTTGAAACTGTTGATGTTTGTTGCAGATTTTAGTTCTGATGGTAGATTGTTCCATATTTTAGGCCCGAGATATGAGAGACAATTTTGCCCTATGTTAGTCTTTCGGAAAGGTTGATTCAATTTGTTTTTAGACCTTCGAGTTATTCGGCTCTGGCCAACTGGTAAGAACATCTCGGACATGTAGGACGGGGCTGAACCATCAAAAAATTTGAAAACCTTTGCATTTGTACATTGTTCAAATCTCTCTTTAGTGGGGAGACAATTTATATTTTTGAACTCTTTGATTCCTACATGTGCTCTGTTTTTCAGATTCAAACAAAACCTGATACATTTATTTTGTGCAGTCTGAATTCTTTTGGTTAATCTTTTATTCAAAAATAGAAACCAAGCACTGCTTGCATAATCGAAGTGGGGCTGAATTAGAGCATTTGCTAGCAATCTGCGAAGGGAGGAGTCGAGAAAATTTTGCTTTCTGTAAAGAAATCTGAGCCTGCCGTTAATTTTACCAAGGATCCTGGTAGCCATTGACTCGCCAGACAGGTTCTCATCCAGAATACAGCCTAAATACGTGACTGAAGTGTGCTGCTTAATTTTGATGTCACCTCTTCTGATGTCCAATTTTATTTTGTCGGTATGTTTAAGTGCTATGCCATGCCATCTCCATAGTTAGATATAGTGCAGAAATGAAGTCTGCTCAAAATATAAACATTTTTAAGAGATTGATAAAACAATGGGATGGAGTTGAATGCAACTGCAATGCATGTCAATTTGAAAAACACAACATCAATCAAAATCAATAAAATGAAATCCATGAATTAGTATTATCAAAATAGTGTGGCATCTTAATCATTATTAAATGATTAAGCATGAGCAGACAAGAAGGTGGGAGAGGACTGATTAGCATCGAGGACTGTGTCCTGATGGAACGTAATAACCTCTTCCACTACGTAAATGAGAGCCGTGAAGAATTCCTAAGGGAGGTTGTGGCGGAAGAGGTGTTCAGCGAAGGGATAGCAAAGGTTGAAATTAGGAGAAAGCGAAAGGAAAGTTGATGAATAAAAACCTGCACAGTGTCTTTTTTGTTAAAACGGACTTCAGGGATCCCAGAAGCTGGCAGTGGTTAAGGAATGGAGACCTTAAAAAGGCAACAGAGGGCACCATAATGGCAGCACAGGAACAAGCAACAAGGACAAGGTCAATAAGGCACCGCATTGACAAGGAGAGCGTTTCCCCACTCTGCAGGCTATGTGGGGAGAGAGAGGAGACAAGTGGCCCATGAGGTTTCTGAATGCAAAGTTTTGGCACAAAACCAATACAAAGGGTGGTGACATGACACCATTTGCCAAATTATCCACTGGCAGTTGTGCAAGGATAATGGTTTGGACCACTCTGAAAGGTGGTATGAGCATAGGCCAGATGCCGTCACTGAGAATGAGAGTGTGAAACTTCTTTGGGACTTGCAAATTCAAACAGACAAAGTACTTGAGCATTCGAGACCAGATATCGTCCTGATGGATAAAGCCAAGCGCAGTGTTAAGATAATTGACATTGCATGTTCATTTGACACTCGTGTTGTTGAAAAGGAGCAGGAGAAGATAGCAAAATATCAAGACCTGAAATGGGAGCTCAAAAGAATTTGGAACTGCCGTGAGGTGCTGGTGATTCCAGTGGTGATAGGAGCGTTAGGAACAATCTCCAAGTCTCACTTCAGCTGGCTAGAGAATGTTACTCCCAACGTTTATTTTGGCATGATACAGAAAGCTTGCCTTTTAGGAACTGCCAGGACTCTGAGGTATACGCTGAATATCTAAGGTCACAGGTCGTGACTTGATATTTAGCAAGTTTCCAGCATAAAACAACTGCAAAAGCTGTGATAATAGTTTCATAATAATAATGATAATAATAATAATAATGATAATAATAATAATAATAATAATACTAATAATAATAATAATAATAGTAATAATACTTAAAGTTGATGACAGCTGCTAGGGAGAACAGAAACGAAGATCTCGAAACAGAACAAGAGTTCAAGCAACGAAAACATTGCGAAAGAAAAGGAAGATGGTGTGAGAAGGTACTGCACGGCCAGTACCCAAGACAAACAAAGGATGTAGTATCAAGAGAGTCATGGAGATGGTTGAAGGAAGATAACATCAAGAGAGAAACTGAAAGCTTAATCTTTGCAGCACAGGAATAAACCTTAAGAACTAATCAAATAAAAGCAAAATTGACCAGTCACAAGCAGATAATAAATGTAGAATGTTTGGGAACGCAAATGAGACAATCAACCATTTAACCAATGAATGCGCAAAAATGGCACAGAAGGAATACAAAAGAAGGCACGATTTAGTTGGCAAAAAGATCCAGTGGGAGGTCTGCAGAAAATTTGGAATAGAAGTATCAAAAAAATTGTATCAGCATGAGCCGGAAACAGTAGTTGAAAATGAAAAGAGCAAGATCTTGTGGGATATGAACATACAGACAGACCACATCATTGAGGCACGTCGGCCAGATATGGTAGTTATAGAAAAGATGAGGGAATATTGCATTTGCCATGCGCGAATCAGCACAGGGAGTCCAGGATATAACAACTATGCGGCATCCTCAATTTCTGTGCGCCATATGGTTGATTAATTTTTCTTTTTGCAATTCTCAATTCATGGTCTGGCGAGAGGCATTGGCATACAAAGGTGTTTCTTTGTGCCACTTTCATTCAAACATTGAAGGGTCTTTAGGAAAGTTTTGGAATACACAATGCTCCTTTGTGACTACAAGACAGCCCAAACAAAACAGAGGGCACTACGAGACGAGCGCAGTGTCCACTGGGACTACGAGAAGGATGCAGTGTACACTGAGACTCGGTCGACATGAAACACGAGGAAGAAATTAGCGCTGTGCTGTGGAAAAGATATTACGTTGTGCAGGAGTTGTTATGAAAGGGTACTCCCCTTGTGGATGGCAGACTGCGCTCAGTGAATACAGATCAATTTTCTACCAAACAAAATATTATTAGAAACTAATGGATTTGCCCAGTATCTGCCATGGTAGGACCTTAAAGCTCCTTGGAAATTTCATGCTGTTACATGGTGCAGTTATTTTTCTAGAATTTTTTGCAATCAAGGCATTTCTTATGGAGTGGCTTGATTAGGACGCTTTCAATTTGGAATGCAGATTGCGTTCTGTAAATACGATAAATTTCCCACCCGATAAAATATTTTAGCAGCTAACAGGTTTTACCAGCATCTACCTCCGTTATGTCTCGAAAATCCCTGAAAATCTCATAATGTAACATGGTGTAGTTATTTTTCTAGGATTTTTCGTAATCAAGGCATTTCTTATGGAGTGGCTTTCGATTTGGAGGGCAGATTGCGTTCTGTGGATACAGATGAATTTTCCACCCGACAAAATATTTTTAGCAACTAACGGATTTCACCAGCATCTACCTCAGTTATGTCTCGAAGTTCCCTAAAAATCTCATGATGTTACATGGTGTAGTTGTTTTTCTTTGATTTTCGCAACATGGATAGCGTTTGCAATTTCAACTCCTCACTGTAGCCTTGTCGATACTAAGGGCGTTCAATCACTGTAATTCAAAACCATTTTAGTCAGTGTTAAAAAACGGAGTTTAAAGGAAATTCTCTGCTGAACTTCAATGCCTTTTCCTTTCAAGAATCTACGCATTGAGGGATGGAAAAACGAATGTATGAAAAATGAATCTATTGATTGAAGAAGCTTCGATTTTTTCTGGGTTTCGCCACGGGGCACATTGGTCAGCTGTATACAATTTTCCCTCATCTTGTTATAGACAAAGTAAAAAATAATTGTCAAATAATAGATTTTGCGGTACCATATGATAGTAGAACTAGAAAAGAAAGAAAGATATCAGGACCTAGCGAGAGAGCTGAAAAAGATCTGGAATATGAAGGCAACAGTAACACCAGTGGTTATTGGAGCATTATGAGCAATACCTAAGAAGTTAAAGAAAGGATTACAGGACCTTGGAATTGAGACGAAGATAGTAGAACTCCAAAAGAGCGCAATAATACACACGGCTAGACCCAGGGGGGGGTACTTCATAACTTCTAATACGGGGAGGTCCATGCTAATATTTGGGGTCTGAAATTTTACGTACATCAATATTTGGGGTCTATGAATTACAACATGGACAAAAATTCAATAGTTAGGGTCCGCAAATCTGAAAAAAAGGAAGAATCTTGGAATTTGGTGCGGGTCTCCAAAATATTGGACTCAATATTTGGGGTCCCCAAAACGTTAGGCTCAATATTTGGGGGTCAGCAAGGAAATAGTGGCATGGACCCACCCCCGTATTGAAAGTTAGGGAGTACCCCCTGGGCGGCTAGAATCCTCAGGAAGGCTCTTGAAGTTTGAGGAGGCTTGTTGCCACCAAATCAAAGAATATATATCCCATTGGCAGTGCCAATGTGCGTTACCCCTAGATAATAATAATAATACTAATAATAATAATACTAATAATAATAATACTAATAATAATAATACTAATAATAATAATAATAATAATAATAATAATAATAATAATAATAATAATAATAATAATAATAATAATAATAATAATAATAATAATAATAATAATAATAATAACAATAAAATTGATTTGGAAAATTTTGGAAGGAGGCTTCGGTTAAAATGGTATTTTAGGGAAAAAGAGGGTTTTCCTGATGCCCCATCCTTTTAGTCCAAAAAGCAAATTTAATCCAAGACACAAAGATGAGGCTATTGAGGTATTTCTTTCCAGGTTAGAGGGTGAAATTATGAAAATATCGGCAAATGGCTGTAATTTTAGCAATTTAGGCACGGATGAGAGAGCCGCCTTAAAGAACCTGAAGGCGGACCGTTCGATTGTTATCAAAGAAGCGGACAAAGGTTCAGGGGTGGTAGTCTGGGATAAGGAAGACTACATTTTGGAAGCTATTAACCAACTCGGGGACTCAAACGTATATCTTAAACTTGATAACAATCCTTCGGAGCATCTTCAGAAGGTCATCGATGATGCTATAAGCTTTATTAGAGAACGAGGGGATATGGATGAGAAAACATTAGAGTATTTCTTTGTTAATGACCCCAAGTTAGGACGCTTCTATCTTCTATCAAAGATCCATAAGAGGTTAAATGGTGTTCCAGGAAGACCTGTCATCTCAAATTCTGGTTATTTTACGGATGATGACACCTTATTGTACGTAACTATTGCTAATGAAAGAGACTGCCAGAAAAATGCAAGAGGACCTACACAACTTGGAGCTATGGGAGAATGAGTGGCAAATGTGTTTCCATCCTGAAAAATGCCAGGTAGTATCAATATCAAGAAAAAAAGTCCTATTAAGTATACATATAGGCTACATGGACAGGCCCTGAAAGCAGTGCCATCTGTTAAATACCTTGGCCTTACTGTCACGCATGATATGAAATGGAACAATCACATAAGTAATATTACTGCAGCTGCCAATAGAACACTTGGTTTGTAAAGAGAAATTTGAGAGTCAATTCGCAGGAAGTTAAAGAGCAAGCATACAAAGCTTTAGTGAGGCCTAAGTTGGAATACTGTGCGACTGTTTGGGATCCTAAAGCAACATCAGATGAATTCACAGGATCAATGAGAAATCATCGTCTTGTTAATCAAATCGAAATGGTTCAACGCCGAGCTGCAAGATGGGTAACAGGTCGCCATAATAATACATCTAGTGTTTCTGATATGCTCCTATCACATGGATGGCGCAGTTTAGAACAGCACAGAGTTGACGCCAGGCTGACAATGCTGTATAAGATCATACATGGACATGTGTCTACTCAACTAAAAGATCAACTGAAATATTCTGTTAGAAATGGAAAACTAATACAGCTTCAAACGAAAACAGATTATTTTAGGTTCTCGTTCCTGCCACGTACAGTGATACAATGGAAAGGCCTACATTCAAATGTGACTGACAGTCAAACTCTTGCAGTTTTCAAGAGCAGAGTGCAGGTTATGGAACATGAAAGATTAATTGTTTAAATGACATACCAAGACACTGAAATTATAAAAAAAATCTTATTTTACTGTTTTATAGCCGCAAAGGGAAACTAAGCATATGAAGTGTCTCAGCTTCATCCTTTAAATTTAATTTTAATAGTTGCAAAGTTATTTTCACTGAGGGCTTATGTATGCTTAGATTTCCTTTAACTTAGAAACTAGAAAAACACAAAGACAATTTTTTTTCCTTTTTTATGTCATTTTACGCACTGATGATAAGCTTCTGTTTAGAAGGCAGTCAGTATACCGGTAGAATAGAATAGAATAGAAATATTTCGGAATTTTTGGATCATTACTTGCAACCATTAGCCAAAAAAGTACACTCCTACATTAAGAATACTAATCATTTTTTACAGAAACTCGATGCCTTGGAGGTCTTCCACAGGACGCTATTTTATGTACAGTAGGTGTTGTGGGTCTGTACCCAAGCATACCACATGATGAGGGGCTAGAGTCCATACGCTTAATTCTAGAGGTGATCAATCAGTTTCAACAGAAACTCTGTTCAACGGTGAATTTTTTCAACAGGTTCAGGGGGACAGCTATAGGAACAAAATGTGCACCATCATATGCAATTTTGTTTCTAGCAGCTTTAGAAACAAAGACTCCTTGATCATCATGTAGAGAAACCATGGTTATGGCGGCGCTACATCGATGATGTATTTTTAGTCTGGATACACGGGGAAGAAAAGTTCTTAGAATTCATTGATTTCCTTAATTCAGCACATCACCCAATTAAGTTCACCGCAGAATACTCAAAGGAGACAATACATTTTCTGGATGTTCAGGTTATTAAAAAAGATGACAGGATTGTTGCTGATCTATACACGAAACCGACGGATACACATCAACTTCTCCACAGGATAGGAGAATTTTGTTTTTATCCAATCAGCGGATTTGTTATGGTGTGCTTCGGCCAATCAGATCGCTAGAAATGACAATGGAATATGCGGGCGTCAGCGTTGTTTCACAAAAGTAAACAAACAAAGCTGTGGGAAGATGCCAAAAACTACGACCCATTCAAAGTGTGCGACGCAGTCGTTTTTTGGACAATTTCATCAGCTTAAAAACTTTTCTGTGGAGAACAGGAGTTTCTCTCAAATGTTACCGCGTAGATTTTCAATATCTGCATTGGTTCGTCGTAAATCAAAGCTTCGAGGCGGGGCTTTCCCTGGATATCGGCGTACGTATTATGACACTCAAGTTGGGTGAACAGACGAGGAGACAGCACGAAAAAGAAAACTGAAAACATATTGGAACACTTCGGGTGCCATACCAATTTGATTAAAAGCCATCGAATGCATGGTTTGCTTCAACCGTCCAAAATGAAAATCGCCATTTTATCGTCGATGGCTGCTATGCCTTGCCTTCCTTCGTTTTCTTGGTTTTCGTCTTCCTTGATAGAAATTTGTTTCTACACAACACAGTTTTCAAAGCAACGGAAACTAATATTTGGAAATGCTTTTCAACAACATTTCTCTTGATTTAACAAAATTGCACAATTGTACTGGAAAGCTCAAGGTTACCTCAACTGTTAGATTTTGGATCATAGATCGTTATTGAACTAGGTGAGAATGCTTGTGATCCCTCTGCATTTTGAGTTTCAATTTTACAGTTTGCTACATCAGAAATAATGCGATGGAAAAGGAATGAAGGGAACAAAACAACTTCAAGGCACAAAAGATTACAGTGAAGTGTAGATCTATTTTCTACTCGCAAGTATCTCTAGAAAATTAAATGTATCCAGGAATTACTTGACTAGGCGTTGAGAATTCTGCCTGACCTCTGGTTGACAACATAGTCTCATCAGATTGGCCTTAGTCAGAAAACTGAAAGTTAAAGTAATTCTGAAATAAGTAATAACTTACCCAGCTTTCATTCACTGAGACCAAGCAATACTGAATAAACAAAAGTCCACTTGCCTAATCCTGAACAGAGCAAATTCTCAGCGATAAAATGAAATTGTTTTCACAAGCCAAGTTTGAGCAACACAGCCTTGACCGTGCTCTCACAATAAGTTGACGAATGTGAAATGTACATCGATCCCGAATCAAGGAAGAAATGGCGCGAAAACGATCTGCTGAATCAACTCTTGAGTACTCAAAATCTAATAGTTTTAAAAAATTGACTGGCCCCAATTCTTTGTTTCTTTAAAAACTACTTGTAGAGTGCTAAATTTTGGAACTGTATATGAGTTTCTTCACATAAAGAATTAAAGAATTCTGGAATCCTCATATCATAATGCGAAGTTTGGAGATGCCAGGAGCTTATCTTTTGTTTGTTAGAAAAGTTTCCAACTTACTTCAGTAAAGTCTAATCAAAACATCGACAATCAAATACTTTTACTCGTCAGTTCCTTAGCTTTGGACTGAAAATGACTGCCCTAAAACGCTAGAATGAAGTTTGTTATGGAAACATTTTCTATTTTTGGAGACTGGAGGAGACAAGATCATTTTCACGCCATTTCTTCCTTGATTCGGGATCGATGTACATTTCACATTCGTCAACTTATTGTGAGAGCACGGTCAAGGCTGTGTTGCTCAAACTTGGCTTGTGAAAACAGTTTCATTTTATCGCTGAGAATTTTCTCTGTTCAGGATTAGGCAAGTGGACTTTTGTTTATTCAGTATTGCTTGGTCTCAGTGAATGAAAGCTGGGTAAGTTATTACTTATTTCAGAATTACTTTAACTTTCAGTTTTCTGACTAATGCCAATCTGATGAGACTGTGAGGTCAACCAGAGATCAGGCAGAATTCTCAACGCATAGTCAAGTAAATCCTGGATACATTCAATTTTCTAGAGATGCTTGCGAGTAGAGAATAGATCTACACTTCACTGTAATCTTTTGTCCCTTGAAGTTGTTTTATTCCCTTTCATTCCTTTTCCACCGCGTTATTCTGATATAGCAAACTGTAAATTGAAACTCAAAATGCAGAGGGACCACAAGCAATCTCATTTAGTTTAATAACGATCTAGGATCTAAAATCTAACAGTTGAGGTAACCTTGAGCTTTCCAGTACAATTGTGCAGTGTTTTGCAGTGTGTGCAGATGGCTTTTAATCAAATTGGTATGGCACCCGAAGTGTTTCAATATGTTTTCAGTTTTCTTTTTCGTGCTGTCTCCTCGTCTGTTCACCCAACTTGAGTGTCATAATACGTACGCCGATATCCAGGGAAAGCCCCGCCTCGATGCTTTGATTTACGATGAACCAATGAAGATATTGAAAATCTACGCGGTAACATTTGAGAGAAACTCCTGTTCTCTACAGAAAGTTTCTGAGCTGATGAAATTGGCCAAAAAACGACTGCATCGCAAACTTTGAAAGGGTCGTGGTTTTTGGCATCTTCCCACAGCTGTGTTCGTTTACTTTTGTAAAATAACGCTGACGCCTGCATGTTCCATTGTCATTTCTAGCGATCTGATTGGCCGAAGCACACCATAACAAATCCGCTGATTGGATAAAAACAAAATTCTCCTATCCTCTTCTCCACCATTCTTCATGTCACCCGAGTCATACGAAGAGGGGCATACCGTACGGGCAAGCTCTCCGCCTCCGTCGTATTTGTTCAGAGGAAGGGTTCTTTGCAAAAGGGCTAGGAGAACTGGAGACATACCTTCTGGAGAGGGGGTAGAGTAAGGGGGAAATTGATAGCCAAGTAAACAGGGTTAAAGGGCTGGATCGTAGAGACCTCCTGGGTCGCTCTCAAAACCACAATGATGATTCGCGCGTACCTCTAGTGATGACCTACCATCCTGCATTCTTCAAAGTGCACGAAATTTTGCGTAATTGTTCAAATACGTTGTTTGTAGATGATAAGCATCGTAATCTTTTTCACAATAAAATGTTTATATCGTTTCGGAGAGCAAAAAATCTTAAGGACACTTTAGTAAGGGCAATACTTAGGCCATCGGGAGAGGAACAGGTGGAGAAGGGTACTTTTAGGTGCAACGGTAGAAGGAGCTGTCAGATCTGCCCCATTGTTGTGGAGGGGGACACTTTCGGAATCTTTAATGAATCGCGGTCTGTTAGCAACTTTTCAGGGGCATACAATTGCAACTCTCAAAATGTGGTTTATCTATTGCAATGTAATATCTGCAACAAAAAATATGTTGGCAGCACAATGACTAAGTTTCGACAACGGTTTAATGTCTATAACTCCTATCATCGCACATATGCCCGCAAATACAATGATGGCAGCCTTGACAGGGGTAAACCAGTCCCGCAGGCTAACTTTTTTGCTCATTTTTTCGGCGAGAGTCATCAGGGTGCATTTTCGGTTAGTGTAAAAATCATAGATGGAGCTCACGATGTGTTTTCGGTTAGACGCAAGGAGTTATTTTGGCAATATAAATTGGGGACTTTCATACCAAATGGTTTAAATGAAAGGGCAGCGGATGTTGAGCTGGACATGTTTGCTTCCGGTATTGCTTAACTTTTATCGATTTATCGCAGAGATTTTTTGATCTGGGACATCAGATAGGTGGTATACACGCGGTGGCAGGATGGAACCCACGGTCAAGCCATCCGGGATTTAGCAATTTATGAAAAACAGATCCTGGAGGGTATTTTGGAGTCTCTATATGGCCGCCCGGGATTTAGCAATTTACGAAAAGAAGGGCCTTTGGGGGTATTTTGGAGTCTCTATATGGCCATCAGGGATTTAGCAATTTTACACAAAGCAGGTCCTTGGAGGGTGTATATTCTTAGGAGTCCCCGTAGAGTCCAGTGTCCTAGTTTCTAACAGCATGGATTCTAGTCCCTTGTCGATTTTAGAACCGCTTAAGCCAGATGAAAAACAATTGCATGAAACATTTTTCCCTATAAATACTTGGCTGTTTTTATTGTAAAGCACTGATGAAGATTTGATAATCAAAACGTCTGGTTTTTAACAGTTGTGTTTTTTAACAATAATAATAATAATAATAATAATAATAATAATAATAATAATAATAATAATGATAATAATAATAATAATAATAATAATAACAATAATGATATATAAACTAAAGCATCCTCAAAATTAACAGAAAAGTAAAAATAAAAAACACAACTGTTAAAGACCAGACGTTTCGATTATCAAATCTTCATCAGATGAAGGTTTCATAATCGAAACGTCTGGTTTTTTAACAGTTGTGTTTTTTATTTAATAATAATAATGATAATAATAATAATAATGATAATAATAATAATAATAATAATAATAATAATAATAATAATGATGATAATAATGATAATAATAATAATAATAATAATAATAATAATAATAATAATAATAATAATAATAATATTAATTATAATAATAATAATAATTATTATTATTATTATAATAATAATAATGTCGTCCTGGGAATGACGTGAAACTGCATCCGGTTGTGGAGTTTCGACGTGGGAGAATGAAGTTACCCTTTGCCACAACTACCTCCAGGTCACCCTTGAGCAAGGTGTAGTACCTGTTAGCTCTCCCTGAGACCATGAAATACCGGTGTTAGACCGCGGCTCGAAAAGGTTTAACAAGAGTGTGACTTCTTTTACAACAATCAGTCTCAACAGAAAAATATAGAAAACTTCAAACTTACGACCTCAAATATTCGGCAACGACTTTAGGGCGGCAACAGGAACGACTCGAATATTTACTCGACTTTATGATCAACAAACGGCAAGGCTACCTAAACTTAACTAACGGCAACTACGACAACTTGTGTTCTTCGACAAATTCGGCGGCTTGAGGTCTGCGACAGTTCTTGCGTATTGCGTCTATGTCTGGTCGTCTGAGCAAAAAAGTCACTGGACGCTCCCTTATGGCCAAACTCAAGGCACACCCAAAGTTCCTAATATGGTCTAATAATGTTGAAAATAACCAATAAAAACTTGAGTATACGAACAATAATAGATAAGAGCCAATCACATTATATCTAAACAGTATCGAGTTTTGGCATTAGGCCGAACCAATAGGGTAACGTTAAAATACTGCACGAAAGTACTTTGGTATCATGTGCAAACGTGAAATGTTCGTGCTCTCTTCAATTTTGACACTCAGCATGGGCCAAAGGCCCCCATATCGTAACATTTCTCCCCCCTTATAATCAAACCCCCTGGTTTGATGTAACGGTGTGATTAGTGATTAGTAAAAGTTCATGTTCATCTTCTGGTCTAGTTATTTGTGGTTCATCCGGTAGCAAAACATTGTGCGTGTTATCATCAGAAATCGCAACTTTTTCTTGTCCATGTCCGTCGACCTCGAAACGAGTGTCTGGCAAGTCACTGTCCGCTAAATCAAGGGACGCATCGGCCTCTGGCGCTGGTGGTGGTTGTATCGGGCGATCGTTCGGATCGAAATATGGTTTCATACGATTGGCATGAACGTGCACTGACACTGGACGATTGTCAAGCGTGCGCAGTCGGAAATGTACAGGCGATAATTTGGCAACAATGCGGTAAGGACCATGGAAGTTGTGCAGAAGCTTCTTTGAAATACCTTTCTTAGTTTTTGGAGTGTAGACCCAAACTTTACTCCCAATCTCATGCTGTACAGGGCTACTGGTTTTATCGTAATGCTCCTTCATCTTTAGTTGCGCGAGTTGCGTGTTGGAAGAAACGATCCTTTGCGCATTTTCGAGGTTTTCAATGATTCGTGCACGATGCTCTACAACGGAAGGCGACAACTGCGAATCTGGCATCAGCAAAGCAGCATCTAGTGGCAATCGAGGCTCGCGCCCATATAACAGGAAAAACGGCGATTCACCGGTGGAAGCATGAGGCGATACACGATACGCAAACAATATCATGGGAATGTGACGGTCCCAATCTTTTTGATGACTGCTCACATACATCGATAAACCCTCTGCAAGTGTACCGTTAAACCTTTCAACCAGACGATCTGTTTGGGGATGGTACGCCGTGGTATTAGATTTGCGCGTGTTCATGAGTTTGCACACTTCTTTCACTATCGACGCCAAAAAATTTGGACCTCTATCTGACAGCAACGTACGCGGGGCACTGTGCCTAGCCAGGATCTCATCAATTAACAACTGAGCGACACGCGGGGCTTCTGTAGATGGCAAAGCAAATGCCACAGGCCAGCGAGTGTAATAATCCGAGAAAACAATAATGTATCTGTTTCCGTCATCGGTAACAGGACACGGTCCAAGAATATCCATGGCAACGTGATAAAATGCACCTTCCACTGGAATAGGCAAAAGTGGGGCCTTGCGTTTACCCCTAGGCGCTTTTTTCATTGCGCAATCAACACACGAGCGACACCAATGTTCTACATCTTTATGCATACCAGACCAATGATATCTGGCGCGAATCTTCTTGTAAGTCTTATCTGCGCCGAGATGACCAGCGGTGGGATCATCGTGACAAGCAACAAGAATTTCATGGCGAAGTGAAGCGGGAATAACAACTTGACTACACAGAGACTTAGCTCGACGCTTACCTGGAGTCCAGAGATGACAAAGGATTCATTTTTCATCCAAATAGAATGAGTCGATAGAAAGCAATAAAGCACGGGCTTTTGGATCATTTTCTGGCAACTGAGAAGCTTCTAAATATTCGATAATGTCGTGGAGATCACTGTCCTTACGTTGTAGATCATACAGTGTCTGTGCTGGGGGGCAAGGATGATCGATACAGGCTACAGGCAGAGAGATTTCAGACTGACTTTCACCCGAATCAGATTTAGACTCAGAATAGCTACGACGAGAAAGTGCATCAGCATTTCCATTAGCTGTGCCTGGACAGTGAATTATCTCAAAATCATACTGCTGTAAACGAAGTGCCCAACGAGCAAGGCGACCGGTAGGGTCTTTAACACGCATTAACCAAGTAAGACTACTGTGATCAGTATGAGCATAGAATTTCTTTCCCGACAAATATGGCTCATAACGTTTGATTCCATCAACAACTGCTAAAGCTTCACGCTCAGTCGTACTGTAACGAGTTTCAGCTGAGCTTAGTTCTCGACCTCCATATGCAATCACACATTCTTTACCATCAACAACCTGTCCCAAAACGTAGCCTATAGCTGATTGGCTAGCGTCTGTAAATAAGTGAAAAGGCTGACTAAAGTCAGGGTATGCCAAAATGGGTGGCGAACACAAACGATCTTTCAACGTTTGGAAAGTACATGAGAGAACATGCGCACAACAATGAAATTTGGGACGAAGGCCAACTTGGTAGTGTCGAGGGTGTCTTAGGTACCGTGGACCAATTGATTATAGACAACTATATCATGGAAGTGGTGAGAAGACATCGCAGAAACCTTGCAGTTGCTTACTACGATTACAGGAAAGCATATGACAGTGTCCATCATGATTGAAGTTACGAGTCTTTGATTGGATTGGAATTCCAAATGATATTAGGTTGGTATTGCAAGAGCTCATGAAAAGATGGAAGACAAGGTTAGAAGTGTGGGACGACAATAAAAAGTGTGTCAGCAGATGGATAAACATTTCTCGTGGTTTCTTACAAGGAACAGTTACTCGCCAGTGGGCTTCTGTTTAACAGAGATACCGGTAGGCATATTATTGTCCCAAATGAGAAGATACAGGATGGGTCCGCCAGGAGAAAGAGAAGTAAATAGAACTCATAGTCTCTTCATAGATGATCTGAAGGTAAATCAAGAGAGTCATCAACAACTGGTAGCAGTGAATGAAATGTTGGTCCAAGCGAGTCATGACACAAGTGCTTGCTACGGGATATCAAAGTGTGCAGAAAGGGTATTCGAGCATGGAAGGATGGTCAAAGGTGAAGGACTAAGTGTTCTAGAGGAAAGAATGAGAGCATTAGACCCCGATGAGAATGATACCTACAAATATCTGGGGGTAGAGCAAGCAGAAGGAATCAAAGTTAAGGAAGTGTTAATAAGGGTTAAAGCCGAGATGCAGAATAGATTAAGAACATTGCTGAATGCGGAGCTTTATGATAAGAACTTGATTCGGGCAATTAACAATAAGGTGAAGCCTGTAGCAGCTTACGTAATGAATGTATGTAACTTTTCAAAAGGAGAGCTTGAAGAACTAGACCAGATGATAAAACGAGAGCTCAGAAGTAACAACATGTTAGGACGACGGTCAAGTGAAGAGAGATTATATTTAAAAAGAAAATTTGGAGGACGAGGATTAAAATCTCTAAGAGTTGTATACACGGAAACTAAGATCAGGGTTTTTTGCTATATTGCAGGATCAGACAGCAGATGGATAAAAGTTGTATGGAAGCAGGAAAAGTCAAAAGAATACAACTCGCTGAAAACTGCAGCCGAGAAAATGATAAGTGAGATTGGACATGCATTGAAGTTTAAAGATGAAGGTATAGAATTGGATGGAGAACTGCAAATTGGAAACTGGAGGAAAAGTTGGACGAAGATCAAGGATGTTTTGAAGAAAGGAAACGAAATGTTGTTGATTGAGAAATACAAACAAAAGCAATTTCAAAGCGCGACGTTCAGCAAACAGGAAACAGAGGGTCATATGTGGCTGGAGGGTAACTTGGATCCTAGGAAAACGGCTGCAATAATGAACTTACGAGAACAGATGGTTGAAAATAAATCGCGGAAAGTTTCAAGGGGAATAGCAGATGGAGGAGACACGTGTAGACTATGTGGGTCGTTTAGAGAGACAGTTCATCATTTGCTAGCCGGGTGCCAAATATTTGCTGGTAAAGAATATTTACAACGTCACAACAAGGCATTGATGGTTCTCGCTGTTGCATGGGCAAAGAAGTATGAAATAATCGATGAAAACATAGTATGGTACAAAGAGAAGTGGGAGAAAGGAAAGGTATTTGAGAATATGAAAGGGAAATTAGTATGGGACTTTGAATACAAATTGAGACAGAGCAGTTCGGCTAGAAGACCAGACTTAACACTTGAAGATAAGGAAACAAAAAGAATATGGATTTGTGACATGGCATGCCCACAGGAAAATAACATTGAAGCTAAGGTGAAGGAGAAATTGGATAAATATCAGCAGCTAGCCTTTGAAACAAGGGAAAATCGGGTTGAGTACAAAGTTGAAGTTATTCCATTAGTCGTTGGATGTTTGGGTGGAGGAATTGGAAAATTGTGGAAGAATGTTCAAAAAGTGATAGAAACTGAAACTGAGGCTGAAAGAATAGTGAAAGAAATGCAGAAGGCAGTGCTAATGGACAGTGAATCAATTATGAGGAAAGTACTGTCGGGAGTGGTGCAACCGGAATGAACATTTGGAAGTCAGAATGTATATGTTGTGTGCACTGTAAAATCAATAGGCTAACAATAGGCCGGATCGGTTGTGGTTGGATGCTTGCAGCACAGTAGATCTTCAGTACCATTATTTGTCGTTGATATCACGACTGGAAGATGACCAAAGTCAGGGGAAAAGCAAAGTCAATCAATCTAGAGCTTGTAGAACAAATTTCAAATGAACATTACGCAAACTTAAGTGGAAAACACGAAAACTCCCGCGACCAATCGGTAAGGCACGATGGGTCTAATGATGCCTCGGCACTATTGCCAACGTATCATCCTCCAGAAGTTGGTCAAGAAGGAGCGTCAATAGTTTACTCTACTGTCGGATATTGCAGATTTGATGCAAAGATTACGCCATATTCGTTGTCTGCCTCGTGCATCAACTCCTCCTATATTCTAGGGGCCTGGGTCTTACAAATAATCATAATAATGATAATCATAAAACATTACATCATTCCCCATTTTTTGACAACATAAACATAGCATAGAACATTTGTTCTTTGAGTCCTGATCTCTTTGCATATTAAATAAAAGATGAAATTAAAGAGATAAAAGAAATAAAATATATTCTCCTCTTAGTCTGTTGCAACAACTGTTCCGTATCTTTCAGGCATTCTTCTTTGTCTAACAGGGTATCTGTTTCCTCTGTTGTCCTCATCTACTATTTCTGTTCTTTTCTGATTGTCACCAGACAAATCATCATCATCATCATCATCATCATCTCTCTGACTAAAGTTTTTGAAACAGCTAACATTTCTAGTGACTTTTCTTCCATCTTGTCTTTCTACTGTTACTCTGGAACCTTTCCTAAAGGCAACTATGTATGTAATGCTTTCAAAGTTTGCAGAAAACTTGTTCTTTTTGTCTTGTTTTAACAAAACTGTATCACCAACTTTTATATCTGAAATCTTTGTGTGTCTTCTTTTGTCTGCATAGCTTTTCATTTTCTCTTTCCCAATCGCATCATTTTCCTGAGCTTCTCTGTGTCTTTTAGATTTACTTTTCTTGATTAAACAAGGTAGTTTCCCTCTAATGAACCTATTATATAACAGTTCTGAGGGTGCAATCTTGGTGGTTGTATGTGGAGTGGATCGATAACTTAATAAAAATCTTTGAAGTTCCTGTCTCCAATTTCTGTTCTCTATACATGCAGCTCTGATTGCTTTTCCTAAAGGTTGATTGAATCTCTCTAGCTCTGAGTTCCCTTGGGGCCATAATGGTGTAGAAGGGTCAAATTTTATTCCTAGAGTCATTAAGTATCTCTCAAAATCATAGCTATTAAAGGGTGGACCTTTGTCTGTGACTATTTCTTCAGGAAGTCCATGCATTGCAAAAACTTGATCTAATTTTGGAATAATAGTTGGAGCAGCTGTAGATCTTACAATTTCTGCTATGGGGAATCTAGAATAAGCATCTACAATAACAAGAATATACTCACTACTTGGAAGTGGTCCATAAAAGTCAATATGTAGTGTTTTCCAAGGTCCAGATGGCATAGGTCTCATTCGCAAAGGTTCTGGAGCTTTCTGTGTTCCTACTGCTTGACAAGGTAGACAGCTACTAATCTCTTCTGTTACCAGCTTTTCAATGAATGGAAACCAAACTTTTTCTCTGATCAGGGCTTTGGTCTTAGCAATCCCCTGGTGGCCTTCATGGGCTAGCTTTACTGATCTTTTCCATAGGGCTTTTGGCATGACAATTTGGTTACCCCTCAAAATAATTCCATTTGCATGATTGATTGTCAATGAATCTTTAGCTAACTTATAAGGAACTAATTGCTGGTTACTCCA
This sequence comes from Aurelia sp. 4 Dawson et al 2005, assembly GCA_964019985.1. NCBI lineage: Eukaryota > Metazoa > Cnidaria > Scyphozoa > Semaeostomeae > Ulmaridae > Aurelia > Aurelia sp. 4 Dawson et al 2005. Next base: position 14,194,249 of record OZ026497.1, read on the forward strand.
ATCACCTGTTTCAATTGCTTTTATGACTGCTTGGAGTGTCTCATCTTTTTCTGTTTCTCTTTGTACTTCCTCTATAGTCATGGCTTTTGGTACTGCATTTATTGTTATATATCTGACATATTCATCTGCCATATTTTCTTTTACACTGACTTTTGTAGGGTGTCTTGACATAAGGTCGGCTGGATTATCTTTTCCTGGCTTGTAAATAACTTCAAAACAATATTGCTGCAGGCGAAGCACTCATCTTTCATCTTTCTATGCGTAGTGATGGTTTTGATTTGGGGTTACCATAGATCACCTCCAAAGGCTTATGATCTGTTATCAGATTGAAACTTTTTCCATAAAGATACATATGAAAATGTTCAGTACCCCACAAAATACTAAGTGCTTCTTTCTCAGTTTGTGAGTATCGACGCTCTACAGGGGTAAGTGCTCTACTGGCATATGCAATCACTCTTTGAGCTCATCTTTGCTTGACTGTGCAAGAATTGCAGAAATACCAATGGGACTGGCATCTACAATCAGGTATGTTTCTTTTTCAACATCAAAACACGTCATAACTGGACTGTCTGTAAGAACATCTTTGAGTTTCTTAAATGCTTTTGAGTGTTCTTTCTCCCATTTGAATACAGTGTTTTTGTGAGTCAATCTTCTCAGTGGTTCTGTTATGTCTGCAAAATTTGGTATAAACTTAGCACTGAAATTAGCCATTCCTAACAAACTTCTCACTTCTGATGCATTGCTTGGTATAGAAGCATCAACCAAGTCTGCAATCTTGTTTGGATCTGGTTTTACACCATCTTCTGAAAATACCATACCAAAGAATGAAAGTTCTGGTTGTAGAAATTTACATTTTTGTCTGTTTACTATGAGATTTCTTGCCTTTAATCTTGCAAGACATTCATTCAATGCTTTATCATGCTCTGCTCTGTTTTTGCCAAAAACTATGATGTCATCTGCTAAATTTCTGACATTAGCTATACCCTTTAAAGATTCTTGTAGTGTATGTTGAAATAGCTCAGCAGCCGCATTTGTGCCATAGTTTAATCTTTTGCATTGAAATAAACCAATGTGTGTGCTGAATGTAGTGATGTATCTGCTATCTTTATGCAATTCTAACTGATGATACGCTTGACTAAGGTCTATCTTTGAAAAGAATTTAGCTCCATTTAATTGTACCATTATTTCATCAACAGTGGGCATGACATGCCTAACTCTTTCTATGGTTGTGTTTGCTTAGCGCATGTCAACACAAATTCTAATTGACTTATTGTCCTTCTTTGGTACTGTTACTATCTGAGATGTCCAAGGGGCTGCCTGCCCCTCAGGGACTCTCTCTATGATTCCTTGTGCTTCCAGACTTAACAGTCCCTCTTCTACGTGTTTTCTGATATGAAATGGTATGCGTCTGGTATTTTGAACAACGGGAGTTACACTTTCATCAATGTTCAATTTGATCTGAACTCCATCTAGCTTCCCTATTCCTCTAAAGATTTCTTTGTTTGCAAGTAAAGCTGTATCAATTGATTTATCATGTGTAGATCTGATAGGAATCCATGATCCAGTAGGAGCAACTTGAGGCTTATAATGGCTGTTTTTCACTTTTGAAACCATTGGATCGATATGAAATGTAACAAGACCAAGTTCTTGGGATGTCTCTGAACCTAATAATGAACCAGAGTTCCCTTCTGTGACATAAAATGTGGCTACAGTGATACGCTTTTTGGTCTCCACAGTGGCTTGGAAGCTTCCTAACCATTTCACAGGGCTGTTGCTGTTGTATGGGTATACTTTGACTGAGGTCTTGTCCAGTTTAGGATGCGATGGTATTTGACAAAATGTTTCTCCATCAAGAATATTTACTAAGGCTCCTGTATCAACAAGTAAATCACATTTATAATCACTGATTTTGGCAGTAACAGTGTTACCAGGTTTTTCCTTTGGTTGCACAGCATAAACATAATCAAAATCTGAATCAGAATCACTCTGTTCTCTTTCTACTGATGTCGCTGCAATTGGCCTAACCTGTTTTTTGAAAGGCTGTGTTTTCCTTGGCTCTTGTTGGGTTTTGCTCATACAGTACTTTGCAAAGTGGTTCTTTTTCCCACATTTATGGCATATCTTACCGGTAGCTGGACAGGTCTGGTTTTTATGAGGGTATGATCCTCCACACTGATGACATTTTTTGGCATGAACATTTCCTTTCTTGGGCTGATTGTGTGTCATACGATGCACTTCTTGCCTGCCTTCATTGTTACCTTCTATACTACTTGCTTGCTGTGCACTTGTTTCATCTCTTTGGCCATCTAATAGCATTTCTTTCAAAGTATACTTTGGGTCTCCATTATTTGGGATTGTTTTCAGGATATCTGCAACTGGTTCTCCAGCCAAATAAATCAACAGGGCTCTTTTTCTTTTGTCTTCATTGATATCAGCAGCGGCCAAGTACTGCTCGAATCTTGAAACCCAACGTTTCCAGGCATTACATGCGTTAGCAGGATCTGAAACTGCATCAAACGGAGGCACAGGTTGTAATGAAGCAGCTCCTGCCATTTTCTTTTTCTTTTCTAGTTCATCCTCGTCGCCATTGTCGGATATTGCAGATTTGATGCAAAGATTACGCCATATTCGTTGTCTGCCTCGTGTATCAACTCCTCCTATATTCTAGGGGCCTGGGTCTTACAAATAATCATAATAATGATAATCATAAAACATTGCATCTATCAATAAAAGAAAAGATTCGTTGGCGATGCAAATCGAAGATAGTATCCTTGATGCTATCAATGTTCTGCGATACCATTCCAAAAAAAAGACCTGACAAGAAATCTATTCCAGATTATGTAGCAAAGAAACTTGATGCAGACAAAGGAGCAGTTCTCCACGTACTTCATTCCCTTATCCACGCAGAGAGAGTGCACGTAAAAAAGATTAACGGAAAGGATTCATATTTTATCGGAAAGAACCCATTACTTGATGAATCTCATGAATCGACAGAAGCAAAAGACCAAAATTATGACTCTTTCCTTAAATTTCTTGATGGTATTAAAGCGCCAGTGAAAGAAGCCCCGTCACATGCTCTAAACATAGACACTGAGGATGCTGATTCAAGTAGAACATCTGAAATTGATTTTGAGCGACCAGTATCAGGTAATTATGTAAGCATCAAAGATTTTAAAAGGCTCCAAGTTGAACTTGATGAATTCAAAAGATTTTCACATAGAGAAATCCTATCACTTAAGGCCCAAATTGCAAATAGACCAAGTAATCCCTCACAACAGACAAAGGCAGATCCCACTGAAAAGGATAGGGAAGCTTTACTGAGATGCCTTCAAGACAGCATTGTTTCTTTGGAGCGGCAGCTGTATGACAAGCAGAAAATTATTGAGGGTTTATTGGAAAGGCCTAGATCGGAAATCAAAACAGTTGATGGCAAAAAGGCCTGTCTTGATGACGAAGTAAGATTCATTCCCAGTTGAAAACAGCAATTGCAAAAGCATGGGAGCCAAACATAAATACAATAAAGACAAAGGGATTGAATAAAAGTGAAGAAGTTGAAGGAAAACAAACCGAGAAAAGTTATGTGCATGATGACAAGGCATCCCAAAGGCCCAGGAACAAAGGTAAAAAATACCCAAGTCACAAATTCTCAAGTATCAAGGGACAGTGCAAAGTCTGTTAACAGAAAAAGTTCAGCATGGCAAAATCATTTTTCAATTCTCTCAGGTGATGATGAGTCATGCGATTCGGAAACGCTCGAAAACCAGGCTCAAAGTTGCAGTACAAAAACCAGCAACGTACAAGAGTCAAAGGATAAAAACACAGTAAAAGAGAATCAAAGGAACAAAGATTGGAAAAAGAATAAAAGAATATTCTTATTATTGGCGATTCTATGGTAGAGCACTTGGATCGCAGAAAATTGAAAGGATCTTTGCGAAATTGGCAAAATGTTTACGTTAAATCCTTCAGCGGAGCGAATGCAGAAGACATGGTAGATTATTCAAAACCACCGATGAAAAGAAAACCCTGACGTTGTCATCCTTCATGTTGGGACAAACTCACTAGGAACCAACAAACCAGCTCAAGCTATTGCGAATGAAATCAGTGACTTGGTAGTCACTTTAAGACACGGAGAAAATGAAGTTGTTGTGTCAACTATCATACTTTGAGGTGATAATTCAACGTTAAATGAGAAAGCTAAAGCTGTGAATGAAGAATTAAAAACCCTATGCGAAACAAACGATCTAGATTTCATTGAACACGAAAACATCGATGAAACAAAACATCTGAATGGAAGCTCGTTGCACCGAAACAGAATGGGCACGGTACTCTTTGCCAATAATTTCACGAAATATCTCAAAGCACATTGATGTGATGATGGGACTCGATATGGTAGACATAAAGCAAAGTACATTTCTCCGACTTTAGAAAATCAAGATTCCAATGGCATTGCTAATTCCGATACTGAAGAAAAAAATGCCCCTACCAAACTATCAGCTATTAGGCATAAGAATAAAAGTGGCTTGATTGTGGCACATCTGAATATAAACTCAATCCGAAATAAAATTGAGGGTCTTAAATTTCTGGTTGCGAAAAACGTTGATATCTTGGTAATTTCGGAAACTAAATTAGATGAATCCTTCCCCACAAGTCAGTTCTTAATGATGGTTTCAAAAAGCTTTCCGTTGCGATAGAAATTCAAATGGTGGAGGGATTCTAGTGTATGTCAGAGACTTACACGCAACTTAGCTAAGAGCAACGGAGAATGCTCAGTATTTGAAAATTTCAATTCTGTAGCCGAAGAAGTGCTGAATAACCATGTACCTTTGAAACAAAAATATTTGCGTGCAAGCGATGCACCTTTCATGAGTAAAACATTCAGAAAGGCAATTATGCTCCGCACACAGTTACGTAATAGATTGAACAGGTATAACACCTCAGAAAACTTGAAAGCTTTTAAAAAACAGCGAAACAAATGTGTGACAATTTTGCGTCAGGCAAAAACATCTTATTATGGAAACCTTGATATGAACTCTGTCACTGGCAATAAAAAGTTTTGGAGAACTGTGAAGTCACTTATTACTGACAAGGTACAAACCTCTTCGAGTATCACACTTGTTGAGAATGAAAAGATAATTACGAATGACAGGGAAATAGCTGAGATCTTTAATGAATTTTTCACCAATATTACGAAGACAATAGATATTGCCCCTGTTGAGTGCACACTTGTCCCGACAGAGCATTTGCTGGACCCTGTTGAAATTGCTGTTGAAAAGTATGAATATCATCCCAGCATTCAAAAGATTAAGGATAAGGTAAAACAAGACTCATCCTTTGACTTCCAACCAGTTACAATGAAGGCAGTCATTGATGAATTGTCGAATCTGAACCCAAAAAAGGCGTCCACAGCTAAACTTATTCCTGCACGGATACTAAAAGAAAATCGAGACATATTTGCACCATTTTTAGTGGAAACTTTTAACAATTCATTGCACTAGAAAACGCTTCCTGAAGATCTCAAATTAGGAGACATAGCGTCGCTATTTAAAAATGATGAAACCACAAAAAAGCGAGACTACCGTCCTATCACAGTTTTTGCCCGCATTATCAAAGGTCTTTGAGCGACTTCTATATGCCAAGATGACTGACTATGCAGATACATTTTTAGTCCCCTACTTGTGTGGTTTTCGGAAAGGATTCAACACACAGTATGTGCTATTGAGATTAATGGATACCTGTAAGAATTCCCTAAACAAAGAAGGAGTCGTTGGAGCTTTACTAATGGATCTTTCAAAAGCATTTGATTGCATAGGCCACGAGCTGCTAATTGCGAAACCAAGTGCTTATGGATTTTGCAACGATGCTTTGCTCATGATTTATAGTTATCTGACTGGTAGGAAACGGAGAGTCAAAGTAAACGGTTCATTCAGCACTTGGCGAGAGACCTTTGCAGGTGTACCGCAGGGATCAGTTCTTGGACCTCTTTGTTTTAATATTTACATCAATGATTTATTTTTTTCGGTAATGGATACGGCAATATGTAATTTTGCTGATGATACAACTATCTTTGCAGCTGACTGTCAATTAGATAGAGTTTCGGAACGGTTAGAAACTGATGCTCTTGTTTTATCAACATGGTTTCCTGAAAACTTTATGAAATTGAATGAAGGGAAGTGCCATCTTCTTACTTTTGGGACAAGCTAAGATGATATTAAGATCACAGTCGGCAAGGCTATTGTTAACGAAAGCACTGAAGAAAAGTTGCTAGGGGGACAATAGATAAAAATTTGAATTTTAAAAGTCACGTCTCAAATTTATGCAAAAAAGCCAGCCAAAAGCTGCATTCCCTTGCTAGGGTATCTGCTTTCAAGAATCCTGATAAACTGCGTCTGCTAATGAATAGTTTCATAAAATCTCAGTTTAGCTATTGTCCGTTAATTTGGATGTTCCATGACAGGGGCCTCAATGCAAAAGTAAATAAAATCCAAGAAAGAGCACTCAGAATTGTGTATAAAAACAGTCACGCCGATTACGAATCTTTGCTGAAATTAGATAATGCAGTATCCATTCACCAACGCAATCTACAGTACTTGATGATAGAAATATACAAAACCAAAAAGAGCCTGAATCCTAGTTTCATGAGTGAGATTTTTGATAACATTCATTTCGGGTTTAGGTTTCATTTAGCATCTTTTCTTTAAAATCCTTTCTGAACATTGCAACATTTTTTATATGTATGATAGATAGTTGGCATTAATTAGCTTTTCATAGCTATCAGAGTTGTACGCCAACTTTAAATAAATTATCTATTAGTATTATTATTATTATTATTGTTATTATTATTATCATTATTATTATCATTATTATTAATATCATCATCATCATCATCATCATCATCATCATCATCATCATCATCATCATCATCATCATTATTATTATTATTATTATTATTATTATTATTATTATTATTATTATTATTAATATAGCCAGGCTTTAAGAATTAGGAGAATCTGTTCGGAAGATCAATGTTTTGATAAGCGGATGGGAGAACTTAGGGGGTGGCTATTTAATAGGGGATATAAGGAAGGAGAGGTTGATCAGCAAATTGCTAAAGTTCGTTCTTTTGATCGTTTGGAGCTTCTTGATAGACAAATTAAAGACCAGAGTGACGGTAGGATACCGTTAGTACTTACGTACCATCCAGCTCTTAATAGGGTTTATGATATTTTGAGGGATATCTCGAACATTCTTTTGGTGGGTCCGGAACATAAGAAGTTGTTCCAAAACAAAATATTTTTGTCATTTCGTAGAGCGAAGAACCTAAAAGACAAACTGGTGTGGGCGAAATTACCTAATTCGGATGATGGAGGTTTGTCGGTTAAGGGCTGTTACAGATGCAATGACAGGAAAAGTTGTCAGATTTGTGGTTTGATCAAAGAGGGGGACAGCTTTGAAAATTCTGATGAAAATAGATCTTTTACTATTTTTTCGGGAAGGTACAACTGCAATTCAGGAAATGTTGTTTACTTGCTGCAGTGTGAATGCTGCCGCAGAAAATATGTGGGTAGCACTAAAACCAAGTTTCGGCAGAGATTTAATGTTCACAAATCGTATTTTAGGTCATACGCACGCAAACGTGACCAGGGTACACTTGACAGGGGCAAAATAATTCCGCAGGCGAACTTTTTTAGCCATTTTGTCGAAGCGGGCCACAACGGGAAATTTGATGTTAGTATAAAAATCATCGATGGGGCAGAAAACGTATTTTCACTGCGCCGAAAGGAATTGTTTTGGCAATATAGGTTAGGAACATTTTTGCTAAGGGGACTTAATGAACGGGCTGCGGATGTGGAGTTGGACATGTTTGCGTGCGGGATGGCCTAATTCCTGCAGTTGCATTTGTATCCCTTAGGTGTAGTGGGCGTGGCTTTTCGGTTTTCTTCTATGGCTTCGTGTGCGGATACACGTGGTGGTAGGGTGGAATCCCCTATCAGGCCATTCTTTACTCAGCAAATAGCGAGTTATGGAAGGGCTATGGGGAGGACCGCGGGGATTTTCCCACTCATTCTTGTTGTTTGCCTCCTCGGTGTATCCAGATTTCTCCTAGGGGATTTTAATAAAGGTATTTTCGAAGGGTGGGTTTTTGGGTCTCGCAGGGGTTCGGTCAGTTATTAGTTTACCCACTGGGGTTATTTACTTTTTAATTTATAAAAACTATATACTTTAAATTCCTGTTTGGGCTTTTATTTTTATGTAAGTCAGGGTGTTTTTTGGGTCTCTCAGGGGTTCGGTCGGTTTTTGGTTTACCCATTGAGGTTATTCACTCTCATAATTTTTTATTTTGAATTCCCGTTTGGGCTTTTATTTCAATGTAAGTCAGGCTTGGAAGGGTGGGTTTTTGGGTCTCTCAGGGGTTTGATGGGTTATTGGTCTACCCATTGGGATTTTCTACTTTCTAAACTTTTAATTTAAAATTCCTGTTTGGGCTTTCATTTCTATTTAAGTCAGGCTTGGAAGGGTGGGCTTTTTGGGTCGCTCAGGGTTTCGGTGGGTTATTGATTTACCCATTGGGATCATTTACTTTCAAAACTTTTACTTTAAAATTCCCGTTTGGGCTTTCATTTCTATGGAAATTGGGCATTCTTGACAGGCTTGGTATAGATTTAATTGTTTGGCTCTTCTTTATTGTATCTTAATTTAGGTTGGTTATAAATGCTCGGTTGCTTATTTGCAAAGTTAGGCTGATGAAGATTTTTAATCGAAACGTACGACAATTTTAACAGTGTGGTTTTATTATTATTATTTTTATTATTGTTATTATTATTATTATTATTATTTTTATCTTATAACAAACTTTGTCTTATAACATGGCTCTAGCCAAAATATTACATCACTTTGATAACACAAGAATAGAGGAACAACAACTTGGAGAGATGGACAGTAAAGTTAGCTGTGTCGTAAGAGATATGTTTGGGTTGTACCCTAAAACAACCGATAAAGTGTTTTTCATTGGAAGGCTACAAGGGGGTCTTGGTATAAAAAAGCCATCCAATGTTTACAGAGCTACACGGATCGCAAATCTAGTCAACATGCTAAACCACGAAGAAGAAAATATAAGGTATATAGCAAGAGAATCGTTAAGTTTGGATATGAGAGCGCGGGGTGTAAGAGCTACAAATAATGAAAAGAACTTTTTAGGCTATGAATTAGATGATAGCGACAGACTGGTGAAAAACAAAACTTACGGTGGAAATTCAGATTGGCCAGATCTTCTTTTCCAAGTGAATAAATTGAAAGGGTGTGTCATATACGAGGAAAATTTGGCGAAAGTTGTTGTTAATGGAAAAAAACTTAGTCACAAAAATCTGAAGCAAGAGATCGAGCGAGAATTTGAAAAACATGATATAGCAAACTGCTCAGAACTCAGGTTTCAAGGGAAATTCATAAGAATAGATACCATTGATCGGAAAATATCTCATCAAATATACTACGGATGGAAGCTCTCAGATAGTTTAGTAAAATTTGTGTTACGAGCAAGAATGAACCAAATACCTTGCAACCAGCTGATCAATTTTTGGAATAAAGATCATGAAAAGAGATGCTCGTTGTGTAACCATCACACAGAGTCAGTAGCCCATTTGATGAACTCTTGCAAAAGATTCAAAGACCTTTACTCAAAACGACACGATAGGATAGTAGAAGCCATTTATCAAAAGATTCGTCGGTACAGTGAAACGTCACTCAAGTTTGTTAACAGGATGGCAGAAACAGCATTTCCACATTTACGAACAGAACTGCAGCAAATCAATAACAGGAAGCCTTATTTGCTAGAGATAAAGTCTAACGAAAAAGAATGCGAGATCATAGGAAGTACCAACAACTCAAAAACATTTTGAATCGGAATGGGATAAAGACAAATATAAGAATATTGTGCTTTGGATCGCTTGGAACTGTTCATGAAGACGTAAGAAAGAACTTAAAAGGATTAGGACTGTCGAGTGAGGAGGCAAAGTCTACGATGAAATGGTGCAGTGTATCTAATATGATATGTGGAAACATGATATGGCGAAACCGATGCAAAGGGATTCACGGACAGAATGAAATTTGATTTTATGAGTATGCTGGACAAACATTTGACGTTGAGACATCTTAGTTAGCTCTCGTTAGTCAAATCATATCAGAATTTATTATTATTATTATTATTATTATTATTATTATTATTATTATTATTATTATTATTATTATTATTATTATTATTATTATTATTATTATTATTATTATTATTATTATTATTATTATTAGATTCAAGAAAAACAAGAACTTTTCAGTGAAATATTTCGATCTTATGTAGATCTTCTTCAGTCACAATGTGAGTAAATTACAAGAGTGTACTATAACGATAAAGGGAAGAATTATAAATTCGATTTAAGAGTTCTAAAGATTTCCGTGGAATTATTATTATTATTATTATTATTATTATTATTATTATTATTATTATTATTATTATTATTATTATTATTATTATTTTTATCTTATAACAAACTTTGGTAGTCTTAAATAGTGGCTCGAAGTAGTTTTTATGAAGTATAATGATACTAATAAATTTATTTAAAGTTGGGTATAACAACATAGTTTACTCTAAGAATAGAGCAACTAGTTCAAACCAAGTATTTACAAAGATACAATATTTACAGTTTCAGCTAATGATTGATATTACAATTAAAATCATCTCCATTCCATGATTTGATCTTACGTTTGAACGAGGCTATAGATTGAATGGAATTTATCTCATCAGATATAGCGTTCCACAGAATACTGCCTCTGAAGACAATTGAGTTTAAGCCGTTTAAAACCGTTGAATTTAAGCCGTTGCATTTAAGCCGTTTAAACTGTAGGGAGACGCATTGGCGCGGAGAAGGCGAAAATGGAGTAGGCATCAAATGGAGCAATTCTCCTCTCCTGGGCGAAAATGGAGTAATCCTATTAAATGGTATTTTAACACATTTTCAACAGTGATTAACTCCCATGGAGATCCTTTTGTCATAAATCTATGCCTAACAATAGATATATTTAACTGTTTTCACAGCTTATCGAATGATTCCTGATGACGTTTGTCGTCATCTCTATCTCTGACGGGGGTTACTGTGATTTCTGTTTTCATATGGGAGGTATCATTTTGCATGAGTTTGCACATTCATTACAGTTTTAAGAAAATACGAACCACATTTATGTATGAAAATACTTATTTGTTAAAGAACGATACGCTGATTGTGTGGTGAGAATTCCAGAAATCATCAGCTCTTTATCACGCTGCGGCATTCTTTAAATAGTAAGGGCACTTCACTCATTGGAAAAGCGTACGAGATTTTTTCAGAACAAAAGGATTTGTACGGATTTTTGATGGATTTTTCTTGAAAACAAAAGGATTTTTGCCTGAGGTGTACGAGATTTTTGGGAGTGAAATGCCCCTAGATTGCAGTGTATGAATTTCCCTTTCAAGAAACTCCTGTCAATTGAAATCATAATAATTGCTACACAAAACAATAGATATTTGGCGATGCAAGATTATCTTAGCAATAAGCAGATCTATATCCCAGGGAGGCACTCTATAAAGTCTAAGATAGGGATGCTCATTTGGACAGATTTTTTTGTCTACCCAAAAAAATGACAGGCCCAAAATTTTCAAACCTAAAAAAATGACGGAATTATTCTCGAGCCGCCATAACTATCCTTTTTGTACCACAAGTTAAAACTGAGAAGATTGCACCTTACAATTCTGCACAAGATAGTAAAACTGATTTTGAATTTGGAGACCATCACAGCAACTCTGACTCAATGAGCCCAAAAAAATGACGGCAAGTTTATCAACCCCAAAAAATGACGCCAAGTTAGCTAAACCCAAAATCATGACATATTCATAAATTTCAAACCCAAAAAAATGACACGAGAATCCCTATCAAAATTTTCACAAGTGCCCCTCTTGGGATCTATATCTATTCAAATATATTTTTGACCTTGGCTCAAACTTCAGCCCCCCCCCCGGACCTCCTGGTCGATATGCACCGTTAATGTTGATATTGTCTTTGGATCGTCTAGACAGTTGTATAAATCTATTGTTAGCATAGATTTATGACAAAAGGATCTCCATGGAAGTTAATCACTGTTGACAATGTGTTAAAATGCCATTTAACAGGATTAATCCATTTTCGCCCAGGAGAGGAGAATTGCTCCATTTGATGCCTTCTCCATTTTCGCCTTCTCCGCGCCAAGATGTGTGGCTGTAAGAGGTCTTTTACTCTGAGGTCGTAAGTCATTTCCTTTCTTATAAACAGATCCAACATGAACGCTGGATTTGTCCGCTATGCTCATTCCCAGGCTTCGTGCAGCTCGAATTGATTCGCTCGAGACCTATTCCCTATTGGATTCGATTTTCAGACTTTGATTTAGATGTGCTCAATGAGCAGAACTCTTGGTCGTCGTCTGCTGCTAATCCGGAGATTCCCCCTACATTGCGACGATGAAGAAAGGCATACGATCTCTCTGGTTTTGCTTTGAACATAAAAATGGAACATCAGAGCTCATAATTCCATTTCTAGGTTACTAATTTCTTCTTACGAGTGTGCAATGCTTTTTTGATGACCGGAAGTTCTGTCTATGGGAGGGGGAGCATTTTCATATGCACCTTTCCTTTTTTTGTCATGGATTGAAGGGAGTGGTTAAGCCAATAAGAAGCGTTACAGTAAAACGAGGTCAAAACTTGTTAAACATAATATATCTGGAGATGTATGACAATTTGGAGGTTAGCGCTGCAGCGGTTTGAGCGGATGCGGGTACTGCGAAAAATTTTATCACAATGCCGCGCGATGAATTATGTTCATAAAGAATTAGGTTCATGAAGAATTGATAATTTTTTTAAATGAAACTGATGGCAGCGGCCGATCTTTGGGCACCTTGGGAACAGAAACTAGTTGAACTTCCATCGTGGGGATGCTTGAGATTGCTTTCCAACGAATGTTCATCGATGTTTCGCATGACAAGAACGACCAAACCCCCAACAGAAAGGTAGCGGAGGTAAACAAGATCCTGGAAGAAAAGCTAAATCTCCATTTTTTTTGATTTCATCAACAACGCGAACATTCTCTTCTGCAACCTTTGGAAAGACGGACTCCACATCAATGATGGCGGAATCAGAAAATTTGCTGGTAATTTCAGTAGTTAGATATTGCTAGGATTCGGATTCGGATTCGGATTCGGATTCGGACAGCTTAGGAAATAAATTCAAGAAAAACTCTAAAGTACAAAGTCCCATTGCTACAAATAACTCCACTCAAACTAGAAAGAGAAATGGTCTTAAGATAGCTTCTTACAATATTGTGTCTCTTAGAAAATATAAGGATGAACTTTCCTTGATGCTCAATGAAAATCAAATTGATATTATTGGGTTAAATGAAACTAGGCTCAACCAAACTATTAAAGACCAAGAAATCCACATCCAAGGGTATCAAATTTTTAGAAACGATAGAAACCTAGATGGCGGAGGGGTAGCATTTTATTTAAAGGACAGCTTGACAGACGTAAAAGTAAAGCTAAAAAGCGACGAGCTTGAGCTCCTTTGTTTAGAAATAACACCGCGAAATGCAAAAGGCATGTTTTTATTAAGTTGGTATAGACCACCGATATCAGACACAGATAAAACATCGTTTGATAGCCTAAGGGAAATTTCCACAGGTAGGATGTCTCTTTCAAAGTCGATCTTCTTCAATTCTTTTGGAGCATAATGAAAAGGTGCAGAAGTTTAATCGCTTGATAGAAGAAGAAGTGAGTTTAAATGGTATTGACTTCATTGATAACAGTAACATTTATTTTTCGAATCTTTGGAAGGATGGGTTACATATAAACGACCAAGGTATACGTAAATATGCAGGTAATATTAGTAATTTCATAAGATACTGCTAGGATCGTGCCAGTTCATCAGGTGTCAGTAAAACAGTGAATGACAATACTGAAAGTAGTGATAGCAACGTTGGCAAAAAATTAAAAATTGGTAAGAAAAATGGTCTATTGCTAGCGTCGCTGAATATTGTTTCGCTGAGGAAACACATACATGAATTAGAGATAAACCTCCGTGATTACAATATTGATATTCTGACTCTAAATGAGACAAGACTAGAACCTTTGATAGATGATAAGGAGGTTACGATACCAGGTTATAAAATTTACCGTAACGATCGTAATAAAAATGGTGGGGGTGTAGCAATTTATGCGAAGGATGACCTGCCACAACCAAAAGTTACACTCAAGAGTAGCAATCTTGAACTTCTTTGCCTTGAATTTATTCCTCGTCATGCTAAAGCATTCTTTGTAATTGCCTGGTATCGTCCCCCTACGTCAGCTGTTGATACCCCGTCTTTTGAAGCATTTAGGGAAGTTTTAAAATGCCTTGACTTAGAAGATAGGGAGATCATGCTACTGGGTGATACCAACTGTGACTTCAAAAGCAGCAAAAATCCAAACGCAAAAAAACTAAGGCAGCTGTACTCTGAATATCAATTACAACAAATGATTACTGATTACACAAGGGTCGCAGTTACCACTGATGAAACTGGTAAACACAGTACCAGTAAATCACTTATAGACCATTTTTCTACCAATAGAGCAAAGTATATTGTAAAGTCCGGTGTCGTGCAGTTGGGAATGGTAGACCATTATATGATCTATGCAGTACGTAAGGTAAATGCATGGAGGTTCAAAAGAAATAGTCCAAAAACGATTGAGTTCCGTGCTCTTAGAGACTATTGCAAGGAGGATTTCCTAAAGGACCTGCAAATGATAGACTGGGCTTCTACCTTAGAATCAAGGAGTGACAATCCGAGCGAGATGACCAGGACATTTCATCAAATCTTTGAGCATCTACTTAACTTTCATGCTCCTCTTAAAAATAGGAAGGTAAGAAACGAGTACTCTCCATGGATTACCTCTGATATTAAAAGGAGTATGGAAGAACGTGATAGAATGAAAAAATTGGCTTCGAAAGACCCAAACCTATGGCCGAAATATAAGATTCTCCGTAATAAGGTAACTAATAGAATTCGTCTTTCAGTGACGAATTATTACCAGGAACTTGCCAACAAAAACAAAAATGACCCGAAAAAAATGTGGAAAACTATTGATAAAATACTACAAAAGACCTCGGGTACCACAGCAATTTCTGAACTAAAAGATGGGGACACGATTGTGAAAGGGCAAAACCAGAGAGCAGAAAAGCTTAACGAAGCCTTCGTTAGTATAGGCCCAAAACTTGCAAGTAAACTAGAGGTGAAGCCTGACAATGATCCGATTAAGTATCTGCACCCCATTGATTCTAACCAAAAATTTTCGTTCAAACTGATGCGCGAGGAATCAATGCTTAGGTCCTTGAAGATGATAAAGAGTGGCAAGGCACCTGGTCCTGATCGTGTCCCAACGAATCTTGTCAAAGACGCTGCGAAATTTATTGCCAAGCCTTTGGCGATGATATTCAACGCTCCTTTGGCTAAGGGAATCGTTCCAGACGTTTGGAAACTTGCAAAAATAACACCAATTTTCAAAACTGGAACTCGAAATGAGAAAAATAATTTCAGGCCAATTTCTGCTCTCTCAGTTTTTACAAAATTATTTGAAAAAATTGTGCACGATCAGTTATCCGATTTCCTTCTTTCTAATAGGAAACTGACAATGAGCCAATTTGCCTATCGTAAACTGCATTCAACCATCACCTCTCTGATAAGTGTTTCAGATTACTGGTATGAGAACATAGACGAAAATGATGTCACGTTTGCGCTGTTTCTCGACCTCAAAAAAGCTTTTGATACAGTAGATCATGAAATACTTATCGGAAAGCTGAAAGTATATGGGATTGATGGTTTAGAGCTAGAATGGTTTCGATCTTATCTTAGTTGGCGTCAACAATATTGTGCATTAAACGGCCACAAGTCGAGTTCCCAACAAGTCACATGTGGGATACCGCAGGGATCCTGTCTAGGCCCATTATTATTCATCTTGTACCTTAATGACTTTTAATCTTGCCTAAAATTCTCCAAGGCTAATCTCTATGCAGATGATACAGAAGTTTCATTCTCGTCGAATGAACTGAGTGATGTGACGAGGAACTTCCAGGCTGAACTGAAAAACATTTCTGAGTGGATGAGAATGAATAAGCTAAGCATACACCCCGAGAAAACCGAGTTCATGGTTATTGATCACCCTCGAAGGCAAAGCAAATTACCAGAGCTACAACCGTTTTATCTGGATAATATTAGAGTAAAGCAGGTTCATAAAACGAAGTACCTAGGACTTACTGTTGACGATAAGCTAAGCTGGAACGAACAGTACAAATCTGTGAAAGGGAAAGTAGCGGGTGGTCTGGCATCTCTCAGGAAACTGAAAAACATCTTACCACAATCTCAGCTACTTAATGTGTATCAAGCACTTGTTGAGAGCCATCTAAGGTATGCAAACGTGGTCTGGGGGGCCCTCTCCAATACTAAGCTTAGCAATCAGCCAAGATATCAGGATAGAGCTCTCGAGCTGATAGAATCCTCCAAGATAAAAGATGTTTACAATAAGAACATCCTTAATGTAAATCAACTATTGAAATTTGACCGAGCGGTCACGACTTTCAAGATTGTCAATCAGCTTTGTCCTGAAAGCCTACAAAATAAGTTCATAGAGAGGTCTGCCTTATCAAAATATAACACAAGGAACATGAAGGATCTCCATGTGCAAAAACTAAAATTAGAACATACGAAAAAAAGTTTTTGGTACACTGGTCCAAAAGCCTGGAATAGTATCCCACAGCTCATCCGAGACACCGAATCCGTTGTACGATTCAACAAAGATCTGAAATCTCACCTTTTGAGCTGACAGAAAATAGGTTTGCACGAATCCATGGAAGAACAGTACACGGGGGGAGGGAGCGGGGGAAATAAAGTTTGAGCTTATATTGTAAACTATTAATTGTAATTTATTTTTCTTTGGTATCGTATTTAACTGAATGGATGTTGTGCTTAAATAAGATTAAATGAATGAAATGAATGAAATGAACGGTCTTCTTCAGGAATTGCGTCTATGACTTCTCTTTTATTACTGATCCATTTCGTCAGATTAAAACCACCAAGTGATAAGAGCTTCTTGAGATCTTTGTAAAGACCAACTCCATCGTCGTTGCTCTTTACAGACTTTAAAAGGTCATCAACGTAGAAATTCTTCTTTACTGTAGAGACTATGTTACCTTTGAAGTCAGCCTTGTGGTCTTCTGCTGTCTTCTGAAGAGCAAATGTAGCGCAGCTTGGGGACCAAATGCCACCAAATAGATGGACCATCATTTGTCTCTCTTCTGGTTCCTTTGTAATATCACCATTTGGAAACCATAGAAATCTTAATGCACCAACATCTTTTTCGTCTACCCGCACCTGATGAAACATAGCTTCCACGTCAGCAATCAGGGCACACTTTCTTGCCGGAATCTCAGGAGGACACCAGCTAAGGAATTTGTGAGGTCAGGACCTTGCATCACGTACTCATTCAGTGATTTACCATTGAACTTCGCAGCACAGTCAAAAACCACACGAGTTTTTCTGGCTTCTTTGGATTGATTACATTATGATGAGGTAAGTACCATACCTTTCCATTGTTTTGGCAAAGCTGCTCCACTGGAACGGTTCTTGCATAGCCCTTCACTTGCAAATCTTCTATGAATTCTGCATACTTGGTGTGAAGGTCACAATTCCTTGAAAGTTTTCTTCTCAGATACGTCAGTCGACTTTCTGCAACACTACGATTGTTGGGGAGGCAAGGCTGGGGATTTTTCCAGAGAATTGCCAACACATAATGTCCATCGTATAGTTTTGCTGACTCTTCAAAAATCTTCAATGCCTTCTTGTCATTTGCAGACATCAGTCTCTTATCATCAGAGATGCAATCGTCAAATTCATGGTTGAAATATTTTGCAGTTGTTCACTCAGGAGATCACTGGTCTGATTTGTGCTTGCCATATAACATTGTGCAGCTGCTGGTTCAGTCTGTCCCAAAGGTCCATTGAGTGTCCATCCAAATTTGGTTCTTTCTGCAAAAGGTCCTCCGTTATCTCCTCTTCGTATTTCTTCAGGCTGCAAAGCTTCTGGTATGTTAACACCAATCAAGAGATTCAAAGTGCAGTCTTCAAGTTTTGTTGGAAGTACCAGGTCATTCAGATAAGGCCATAATTTTACATCTTCTTGAGTTGCTACTGCATCCTTGGAGATGTTCAACTTCCTGACAACAAAAGCTTGTGGTACACCAATTGACACTGTGTTGTCCAAATCCATGATCTCAAGGCTAGCAATTGCACTGTCACAATTCTCCATAACATCGCTGATAGCTGCCAAAGAAATCTGACACTTCCTTGTTCCAACACCAAGCTTCATCAAAGGATCTTCTGAGCAAAATGATGCAGTTGAGCCATTGTCTAAAAGAGCATATGTAATAACTTCATTGGTCTCACCTTTACCTCTGACTTTAACTGGAACATTTGACAAACTCTTGCGGTGACATCCGGCCCAAGTTTCACTCAATGTACCAACAAACGGTCTTTGACTACCAGAGCTGGAAGACGTCACTGACTGATTTGTACTTGTTGTTTTTAGTTGTTGATCTTTTCTCATGGCAACAATTGCTTCATACAGTGATGAAATGTGCTTGCTTCTCGTGCTGCATCCTGGAATACTGCCTGACTTCTTCTTCTTACATCCAGCAGAGAAATGGGTAGTCGACAAACAGTTATCACACAATTCCTTCTGGCGTATAAAGTTAAGTTGCTCCTCACCTCCTTTCTTTCTGAACATCTCACAAGCCTCGAGTTTGTGATCTCCTTCACAGAAATAGCATTTGAAACGAGTCTCACCATTTGAAACAGCTTTTGCATCACCACCACTTTGTGCTTCTTTCGCCTGAATACTGTAGTTCATATTTCGCTGGCTAGAAATTCTGCTCCCTTCTGTGGATGTTGCTGACTTCTTGTCCTTCGTTCCACCATCTCTTTTTCCACCATCCATTATTCTACCAAAAACGGGATCATTCTTCTCTACAGCCACTTTTCTTACCAGCTTGCGCACGTCTTCAATGTTTGGTTCCCGGCATTCTTCTCGAATATCTTACACCTTTGACTGCCATCTTACTCTGACATATCCTGGACAGCGTTCCAGGTTCCAATATTCTCACCAGTTTGTCTTCATTGTTTACTTGATTAAGCCTTCCAGTTGCTCTCAGCGTTATCTCGCAGTTTTGAAGGTCGTCTGCCAAATCCATAAGTGCTTCTCTATCATTGGGTTTGATTGGTGGGCCAATAGATACCTTGTTGATCCAAGAATTAGACGCCTTATACTTGCTACCAAATCTCTCCTCTAGCAGTCGCTTAGCTTCTTTGTATCCTTCTTCTTGGTCCAGAAGTACACAGCTCTCAATCACCTTCTTCGCTTTGCCACTGCAATACTGTATAAGAAGCTGCAAGCGTCTGCCATCGTCATCTGTATCCTTCTCAATCTGATTCTCAAAAGTCTTCATGAAAATATAATATCGTAAAGGATTACCATCAAAATGAATGAGCTCAGATTTAGGTAGCATACTTGCATCGGTCAATTTCTTCATCGTCGCTAAATATTCATTTCCATACACTGATGAAACTGATGGACTGAATTGCTGCCTTTCTGCTGTGTGCAATGACTTTGTTGTGAAATCGTTGATTTGCTTGCCATCCATCAGGGGTTGAGGAACAGCGGGGTCAGGATGGGTAAAAGGGCTGGGTCGCTGGAAGGGGGTAGGGTTATAGGGAACTGGGGAGGAGAGTGGGACTTGAAGGGGTTCGGTTCTTCCTCCTTGATTCTGCATCCATGATGAGCCAACTGGTAACTTTAATTGTGCCTGCCACGGAGCAAACTGATGATCTGACAATCCTGATGTGCTAAATCCATTGTGCTTTTCTGCTTCAGAATTCTTGTAAATCTGCTCCTGAGGAAATCCATTGTCTTGATAGGAGAGGGGAGGGGTACAAGGTTTCGGGGCAGGGAATGAGGGATAAACGGTTGGGGCAGTGGGATCAGGGAGGGAAGGGTTTCTTCTTGCGTTGTCACTTTCATGAAAATACACCAATTGTAAATATTCCATGAAAATACATGAAAATATTCCATGAGATTTCACTATTTTGCTGCTTCTATCTTCCATTCCAACTGTCTGACGGCATTGCTCTTGAAGAGAATCAGCATCATAATCACCATAAAATCTCGCCGACTGGCTTCACCTCTGTCTTTCTTCTGACACTGGATGGTTAAATAACCTCATTGAATGATCCACTGATTTCATTGATTGATTGATAACACCACTGACAACTGAGACTTGGGGACTGGATCGAGCAACTGATTGCATTGATTGATTGATGACATCACTGGCAACTGACACTGGGCAACTGAATCGAGCAACTGACTTCATTGATTGATTGATGACATCACTGACAACTGACAGTGGGCAACTGAATCAAGAAACTGACTTTATTGATTGATTGATGACATCACTGACAACTGACACTGGGCAACTGGATCGAGCAACTGATTGCATTGATTGATTGATGACATCACTGACAATTGAATCTGGGGAACTGGATCGAGCACCTGATCTCAAATGGCTTGCAGATTTGATCAACAAACTGACATTGTGATCTGTGTTGAAAATTGAAGGAGTAATGTGGCCATCGGTTTTGAATAGCTCACCCATCACCTTCTATTCGGCTTCCAATTTTGTCAATTCCTCGTGCAATTGAAATTCTTTCCTCAACTGATTCAGCTTCATTTCTTGATACGCAATATTTTGTCTCCTTGCCAACAAACTCTCCTCTGCTATCAAATTTGCCTTTCTTGTCGCATTCTGTAGCATCTTCTTTCCTAGGGCTGATTTAACACTGGATATGCTTGATGATTTTGAATATTTGGAGATACTTGAATGTTTAGAATGAGACGTTTGATTTACAGAGTCATTAGGCTGGATATCCTGCATTTCTGAGTAATCAAAATGACGAAATCGCTGTCTCGTGCTGAGAAAACGTCCTTCTCCTTCACTGAAATATGCACAGCGTTCGTCAATGTCATCTTCATCAGTCAGCATTGCTTTGAATGAATCGCAGTCTTTCTGAAAGGCAATGAACACTGCTTCGAGTTTCTCTTCCAAATGGGTCAAAGATTCTCCATCTCCAGAACCATGACACACCAAAGCTGCTGATATCTCCTTCACAGTGTTCGTCAATGCTCGCTTGGCATTTGTTCTTTCTCGCTTCAGTCGAATCATCCGTTCATGGTCAACTGCATCCCAATCAATTCTGACATTCGGCTGTCTACTTCTCGTGAGTCTTTCATCACACTTAAATGACATAAATTCATTTGGGGGCTCTTCTGAAGGCTCATAGTCATCCATCCTGTAGGCCACACACTGCTCAAACAGTCTCAAACTGATGTAGTTTCGTACTTCACAGCTCTGAGCTCTCCGGTTCAAATGGCTCCAAAACGCACGCCAATGCCAAAAACCCAGAAAACACAGCAATAACACAACTGGTTTCCAGCATAAAGCATGTTTTGCTAAAAGTCAAATTATCACAATTAGCAAAAACAGAAACTCAGTAAATCAAAGACAAATACGAGAGAATACAAAACTATCGGCCTAATCTACCCGACAAAGATATTATAAACACAAGAGTTGAAAAAGTCAGTAACGTTCGTGAATAACAGCAAATTGATACCATAATGTTCGCATGCAAAACTACAATATTCTGCAATAATAAGTCAATTAATAAAAGTCAATAACTTCACACTCACAGACCGTTTGTTCTTGTTTACGATGGCCTAACCATTCTCTAACACAGCTCGACGAACCACCAAGTTCTTTAACACAGCTTTGCAGTTTTGAAGTTTCTCAATAACCTGCTCTTCGCATTTGCAGTGCTTTTATAAGATGTGGTAAACAGTAGTCCCAAAGTGGCAAAAAGAGCTTCTAATGATTCCCTTGAGTACAAAAGGCAGGTCAACGTAGGTCAAAGGGTCAAGGTCCACTTTTCAACCATTCAATTCTAAACTTTGCACAATACATCCGGCCCCAAACGTTTTCTTTGCAAGGGAACAGTTTCTTTCATCCTTCTAATCTGTGCAAAGTTCGTTATCATCAATATCGTTTTCACTTGCTTCCAACAAACAAAGTTTATCTACTGGACGTACCAATTCCGACTGAGAGGTCTTGACTTTCGCTGATCTAACGAGACCATCTCTTCCTTGATGTACAGCCAATACTCTACCTAAGCGCCAAGCTCCTCTTGGTAGTGGCTTGTCAACAATGAGAACTATGTCATTTTCTTGAATGTTTCTTTTCGGTGAAACGTTTTCGCAGCACCTTGAAAACTTCGCTCTCGTTAATTATCAATAAAGGGAAGGATGATTGGGATGAGTTGATACATGATATGGTTGCTGCGTACCGCACTACCCCCCATTCCGTTACGAAGGAAACTCCTGCATTTTTTATGTTTGGAAGACGGTTCAAAGTACCACCAAGTGTCGAATTTCAAGCCCCATCACGTCTTTATTCTGAAGATTCCTTGAGTGAAAGAATGAACAACATTCGTCAGGATGGAAAAGAACAAGCACAAAGTGATTTATGATGAAAAATACAAAGCAGAACCATCCAGATTCACAGTAGGTGACTCAGTCTATCTAAAAGCCGGAGAGAAAAAAAGTGGCTTGGACCGAGGACGTTGGATGGGACCTTTCACCGTAGAAGAAATACTGTCAGAGGAAAATGTAAAGCTGACTATGGGCAATTCCAAGAGACACCCTGTCGTAAACGTAAACAGGTTGAAGATAGACGAGGCCGACAATCTTAAGCGAATTACCGAATCTGTTATACGAATTCTTGATAAAATAAGGACTAGAAACGAGAAAGCTCGCCTTGAGAGCAAATATTTCGTGGAACTAAAGAACGGGAAACAGTTTGGATCGCTGACGATTTTCTAAGACCTGAAATTATAGCTACCGCAAACAATTAGTTCGCCATCTTCGTAGTACATTTGCGTTTTGCAATCATTATTTATTCCCTAATCGACCTAGAGTTTGTATATAGTTGTCGTTGAGAAACAGACTCGTCAGCCGCGTTTTGTTGAGAAAAGACTCACTTTCGTATAATCAAAGTTCGTTCAGAAAAGACTCGCTTATGCTCTAAAAAAATCAATGAGATGTTGCTATCATTGTGACCCTCAAAGAAGGACCTTTGTGTAAGGTGCCTGGGTTGAAGAAAGAACTGCAGACACAGAGGCAAAGCAATTGAGGAAGAATTGATGCAGTTGATGTCTTTGGTTGCAGTAAGAGAACAGATAATTCCGGTGAGACCTATCTTATCCTTGTACTTAGATTGCATTTCTTGCACTACAGATTTCTTAAGTGCATGAAACTTAATCTAGGGGGGAGGTGTGACGATTTGTAATGTAGTCCTCTGTTATAATCTTCTCTTTGTTTGCGCAGTAGGCGTTCAAAGAGATAACGGGACAATAGCGGGACTCAGTTGATTTTGAAGATACAGACTGAAGCTTCGAGTTTATAAAAGTTTGTTTTCTCTCTTCCCACTGAGGTAGCGTCTAACTCGTGACACTACCATTCTTGAAACAATCTCATCAAAATAATTTAAGGAGCCTGTACGTGTACCATAATGTGAATGAAATGATTCAAATTGCAACAACGATTTCTTTTGCTGAAGATTCTTGCAAAAAATGATGCCATCGAGCTACCAGTAAGTTAGAAAAGTAACGAAAGCAGAAATTTCCTCGAATATTAAGATCGAAGAGCCAGACGGACTAGTGGCAAATAATTTTGCAATAAAGCTAGAGACACAATTTGTAATTCGTCCTTGATATGTTGGACTGGTCGCTACTGAATAACTATTCTTCCTTCACTATACTAGAATAACTTCCAATGATGGGTATAATTTCTCACTGCAAATTTAACCAACCGACCTGCCTATTTTTTGTTGATGGCAGCTACGTTTACGATGGAAAATATAGCGAAAAAGAGCTTTTCCCTCATTTTTCGAGCGTCTGAAGGGCGTGGTCACCAAAAGTTTCCTGGGGTCACGCCCCAGACCCCCTCACTCGTCACGCGCTGCGTACGCCCTGCTGTATAGGATAGTGTATTTTTTGTTGATTAGGAGATACATGGAATTGCTATATTTTGGGAAATCTTCTCCTCTCAGTGGCCTCCTTTTGCTTGCTGGTGATATTGAGCAAATCCTGGGCCTCACTACGACGGCTGTCTTAAGTTTTTTCATTGGAATCTAAATAGTACTTGTGCTAGAGAGGGTTTTAAAATTCCTTTGATTGAAGCTTATCCCGGAGGGTTTACTTTACAGAAAAACAACGGAGATGTGCCTACCAGAACAAAATTTTAAGACCCTGTCCTGGAATAAAATGCTGAAAACATAGTACATGTCCCGGAACAACTTCCTGGAACTAATGGTTATTGTGGAAATAATTTTACAGAGAATGTGTTTCCCCAATTTGCTTTATGTAAAGTACCTCTTTAAATTGTTTAGTTATATTCACATCTTTTATCAGTTTGCAAAACATTTTTGTTTGAATTCCAAAGTTGAGGAGAACAGCTTTATGAAATGGACAAGATTGGTGACTTGTAACTTAACACAGAGTGTCCAACAGGCAAAGGTTCCACTGAAATCAATTGAACAGGAGAAAATCCTCAGAATTGTACTTCTTTGATCACTTCATCTTAAATCTTTCCAGTCTCCTCAGAAATAAAAAAAGAGACTTCTCTGCCAGTCTTTTCACAGACAAACAAGTTTTGTAAATACTTGGCTAACGCTTAATTCTCTGACACTTAATCTAGCTTAATCAATCAGCAATGCAAACCATTCAAAATGAAGTATTTTAGCGCAGGCATGTGTCTTGCTCTCATTTTCTCGAGAGAGACGCCAGGCAGTTTCCTGCGTTATTGAACGAAAACTATACCGGATGGCCTAAGATCAACTTGCAATGAAAATAAACTCTTTTTCTGAACTCAGCGCTAATATTCATATATCTCTTCATATATACAGCGTATTACAATTTCTTTAAGATCTCCGTATTAAAGTTCTTTCGTAAGCGTTTTTGTTGCGTCTGTTCCCAGCGAGGTTTCTTGACGAGTGTATTTGTTCTCTGTCCTACACACATGGCGAGAGGTGTCTCTTAGCCACAGGGTAGCCACATCCGAACTGATGGCACAAATAACAAAATACAACATCTTCCCCCCATGATTGACCAGGGTCAATCATTGTTTCCTATTTACAGCGAAAAAATATTACATGAAAAATATTTCTTAAAGTCCTTGAATGTTCTCGATCACATCTTCGTCTCTTACTGTCGTAATTGAAACTTCTTTCGAATCTTTTTCTAGTTTTTTTTTCATGTTCTTTTACTGGACATCTTACTTCTTACGGATACAACTTTTGAATCGGACGTTTAATGAGTATTTTCTTGCCCGATTTGTCAAGAGTCAAAACTTCAGCAGCACGTGTTACACCTTCTCTTCCTTCGAAGAGGCGAGTTACTTTTCCTAGAAACCAACGTTGCCTAGGAATAAGATCTTTATGAATTGTGACAATGTCACCGATTTCTGGTACTCGTTTTGCAAACTTGTTTTGTTTGTTTTCGTGTTTACGTAATGAAGGTAAATATTCATGTTTCCATCTGCTAAAAAATCGAGATAACAATGTTTTCAAATACTTCGCTCGTTTCGTCAAGTTTTCGTAATCCGAGTTTTCGATATTTTGCGAAAAAGATGGTCTATCTAACAATCTTCGTCCCGAGACTAGACATGAAGGTGTGATTGGAGGTTCGGTAATATCGTTATAAACAAACGTTATTATTATTATTATTATTATTATTATTATTATTATTATTATTATTATTATTATTATTATTATTATTATTATTATTATTATTATTATTATTATTATTATCATTATTATTATTATTATTATTAACATTATACATTATTTATACACGAAAAATCCCTTCAGCAAAACTTAAAATGTACAGGCATAAAAAATAAATACATAAAAAATTCAGAAGTGTTAGCGGTCGCGAATTAAGAACTCCTTCTGTCTCCAACAATACAGTTTCAAATTCTTCATAAGTTAAATGCGCATTACCGAGAGTTTTTCGTAAACATCGTTTGGTTAACTTAACCATTGATTCAAAAAATCCGCCCCACCAGCTGGCAGTGGGTATATTGAATGACCAAACAATTCCGAGACTATTTACAAATGCACATACGTTTTTATCCAAAAAGGTTTTTCCGTTATCCGATATGATTCTTGAAGGTAAGCCTCTTCGACCGATAAAACGTGTAAAGGCGCGAATAAATGAGTTAGCGTGCAAATCTGGTATCAATTCGAGATGTAAGGCTCGAGTGCTTGCGCACGTAAATAAGGCAATGTAACACTTATGCATTTCTCCAGTTTTTGAATAAATGTCTTTAACAAACAGCGGTCCAGCAAAATCTATACCGATGTTCGAAAATGCAGTGTCTTCCGAAACTCGAAACTTTGGTAATGGCGGCGATAATGGAGTATCATAAGGTTTTCCCATGATGCGTTTGCATGTGACACATTTTGACAAGAGAGTTTTGACTATTTGTTGACCCTTACAAATACAAATCCAATATTCAGATTGTACTTGAGTTAAAGTTTCTCTAACTCCATTGTGCTTCACTATGCTATGACTTTTGTAAACGACTAAATGTGTAAAATGATGACGTCTTGGAAGCAAAACCGGGTATTTTGTTTCGTACGGTAATGGGGCGTCATCTATCCTTCCCTTGACTCGAAGCACTCCCTTTTCGTCGGCAAAAGCATGCAAAACTTTCTTAGTTTCTTCGAATTTGGTATCGTTCATGAAAGATTTTTGTGCTTCTTTATGCCAAAATGTTTTTGCTTCGGAAATCTCTTGAGGTGAGATTAATTCTTGTGAATCCTCGACTGAAACTTTTCTTCTCAAACGATTTATGAATCTTAAAACGAGAGCTGTAATTCGAATCAGTTTGTCTAAACTACTGAATTTTTCACACGGAATGATAGCATTCAAATTTTGAACAGGCGTGTTTGTTGTCATGAACGTGCTCGAGTTTTCTTGAGCGTTTAAAGACTCGATATTTTCCTCGTTAGGCTGATTGCTCACAAATTTAGGCCAAGATTCTTCTCCTTTGCATAAAAATTCCGGTCCCTGCCACCACAGCTTTTTAGCAACGATTTTGGAAAAGGAAACTCCTCGAGAAGTCAAATCTGCGGGATTTTGAGCTGAGGGGCAATACCCCCAGCTCTCTTTTGCGACTAATTCTCTGATTTGTATCAGACGATTTTGAACGAATTGTTTTTTAATTTTGTTCTCATTTAAAAGCCAGTGAAGGACAACCTGTGAATCAGACCAACAATGAATGGATTCGATTTGACAGCATTCTTTCAACGTATTTTGAACTGAGTAAATCAATTTGGCAAGGATTTGTGCTGCCATCAACTCTAAACGTGGCATTGATTCGGTTTTCAACGGCCCAATTCGACTTTTTCCTGAAACAAATTTGGTAGAAATCCCTTTATCAGTTTTGATTCTTGCGTAAACAACTGCACCATAGGCAATTTGGCTGGCGTCGGCGAACCCGTGGATTTGAATAGACTGTATTTCGTCACATGAAATATCTCCTAGGAAAGACCTGTCAACTTCTACATTGAAATCTTGTGGAATGTCATTTACGATATTGTGCCATCTTTGGCAGAATTCATCCGGTAAACAAGAATCCCAATTCACTTTCAATTTGCAGACATCTTGAAATAACCGCTTGAGTGGAACAAGGAGCGGCGATAACAAACCAAGTGGATCATAAATCCGCGCGATCGAACTGAGAATCAAACGTTTTGTGATTTTGTCCTGAGCAGCGGCTTCGTAAAAGGAGGCAAGGTCAAACTTCAATTTGTCAGTTTTAGCGTTCCATGTCATTCCCAAAACTTTAATTTCGTCTTCTCTTTGGACTGCGTGAGAAACATTTTGATTTTCATTTCTTGTAAGAACATTCTGACTCTCTTTGCTTTTTGATTGATCATTTGAAATGCGTTCACTTTCTGCTTTTTCGATGCGCTCCGTAAGTTTCGCTGTTACTGTTAAATTTGCGCATGTTCCAACCAGCTTCCGAATCTCTGTTTTAGCCCTTCATAAAAGGCGAAACTCTCATCTTCCGAGGCAAAAGAAGACGCAAAATCGTCGACATAGAGAGAACTGATTACTTTACGTACAAATTCGGGGTCGGCTTCTTGATAATTTTCGAGATGGTGTCGTATCGTCGAATTTAGAATAAACGGCGAACAGGAAAGGCCGAAGGCGAGTCTGGCGAACCTTAGCTTCACGATTTTTGGATTGTTTGGGTTAGAATCATCTACCCAGAGAAATCGTAATAGGTCTCTCTGACTTGGATCAATTGAAATCTGAAGAAATGCTTTCTCTAAATCCCCGATGAGAGCAATTTTGTGCATTCTGAATTTAATAGCACGTCAAATATCAAGGGGGCGAGATTTTGGCCTGGGTGCAAACATTCGTTCAAACTCACTTCGCCTTGGACCTTTGAGCTAGCATCATAAACGATTCTAAGTTTTGTAGTTTGCCTTTCTTGTTTCACCACACCAATATGCGGAATATAATGTGTCATACCTGGCTCTGGAATTTCCTCGTCTTCAATAACCTTTTCGATAATTCCTGATTTTAACTGATCCTTGATTACGGAGTTGTATTCATCAAATACTTCAGGTTTCAACTTAAAACGATCTAACTACGAATTCAGGCGACTTTTTGCAACGTTATAGTTGTCGGGAATGATCGGATGATCATCTTTTAGGGGCAAAGAAATTTCGTATCTTTTACCATCGAATTTAATTTTGTCTTGCATAAGATTTTCTGACTCGAAATCGTCTATGTTTTCGTTCGATTTCACCCCTAAACTTTCGTGATTCCAAAATCTCTTAATTTCATCTTCCAATTCGTTTTCTTTTTCTACTAAAATGGCATCAGTTTTTAACACATGAGCGACTGTAATGTTTGATGAGCACTCATTCTGTGTAGGAATTTGTATGGGGCCACTTAATACGTAACCAAACCGTGTCAAAATCGCAACGGGGCTCATAGGGCGTTCCCCCCCGTACAACTTGATCGAACATAAAAAGATGGACAAAATCTGCACCAATCAATATATCAATGTCTAAATCCTGTGATCCATCTCCGCTGTCCGCGAGCGGCAAATTTTTTATATGAGAATAATTCGCTTGTGCGAAATCAATTGCTTGATTTGATAGCGGACCGCAGATTAAATCTACAACAAAAGCGTTAATGTAGACTGTTAAGTTATCAGCACAATGAACTGCTAGTTGTACCGTTTCGCACATTTTAAGTGTGCCTTGCTCGTTACCAAACTCTATAATAAGAATTTCCTTAGTTGAAATGGCAGGAAGATTTAGCTTAACCTTCAATCTTGCGGTGACATAAGTTTTTTGTGAACAAGAATCCAAAATAACTCTTACGTTGCATCTATTTGTTTGATCGTTGATACTATGAACTTCAGTTTTGGCTGTTTGCAATAAAGTTGCACTGCTCAAGGAATCGTGTGAAGTATAAAGGTTTGTACTTACAGTTTGAGCTGCAACTGGCGGCGGCTGTCGCGCGTTAAGGTTGGGTGGCGCGGAAGGAGGACTTTGTGATGGTGAATTTCGTGCAGGTCGTGAATCATCCTCGTTTGCACCACAAATAGCAGCATGATGCCTTCCGTTACAATGATAACATTTTGATCGCGATATACACTGTCGACTTAAATGATTACCCTTCAAGCAAACAAAGCCTGTCTGGTTACTCGGAAAGACAAACCCGGAATAGAGAAGAAAGTTTCCAGCTTGAATACCTGCTTGAAGAATCTCTGTGCAAGAAGCCAGTTATACTTCATTGAGAATGACCGGGTCGACGGCTCTTGTCTTGGTAAGAAGAAGCTTCACCTTAACATTAAAGGTAACTCTATTTTAGCAAGAAACTTTGTAAATTATTTTGATAACATCTGACACTCTAACAAATCTGAAAATATTCGTACTAATGTAACTGGGCAAATAGACTGCGACCATATATCCTTGGACGAACCCCCTAGTACTTGCGAACCTTCGATTCCTCGTGATGCGGGGGTGCGGCAGTTGGGATGCAGGAAGGGGCTGGCAGTTGCGTCACTAAATGTCAACAGTTTGCTTCTGCACATAGATGAAATAAAAAAATTAATGAAAGAGAAATCTATTCATGTTTTGGCACTTAACGAGACTAAACTGGATGACAATATTGCCAGTGACTTATTGCGAATTGATGGCTACACTCTCTACAGGGAGGATCGTACAAGAAACGGGGGAGGGGTTGCAGTCTACATTAGTGACTCTTTAAAGAATTCTCGTAGAAATGATTTTCCCGAGAAGGCTTTAGAGATGATAAGTATTGAGGTTGAACCTAAGGGGGCGCGACCATTTTTGGTAGTAGCTTGGTATCGCCCTCCTGCGGAGCCTGTCGAAACATTTACGAAACTCGAAAAGAATTTGGACTTTTTTGATCATGAGAACAAAGAAATCCTCATCTTAGGCGACACAAATTGTGACCTTCTGAAGGTGAATTCGCCAGAGATGGACTCCAGCCTTGCAGGTAATTCATTGCACATGAGCAATATTTATGACCTGTTTGGATTCAGGCAAATGATCAACGAACCAACCACAGAGACGTTGGACACATCTACATTGATAGATCATGTTGCAACTAACACGCCTGCAAACATTGTAGATTCAGGAGTCCTAAAAATTTCGCTTAGCGATCATTATCTAGTATATTGTATTCGAAAATTTCGGGGCTTCATACAGCGACAACCCAAACTTATCAGAAGTAGAAGAATGAAAAACTTTGACTATGAAAGTTTTTTATTTGATCTAGGCCAGATTGATTGGGATGGTATTGTACGTAATAGCGATAACGTCCATGATGCCGTTCAACAATGGTCTACAACGCTGTCTCTTGTCATTGAGATGCATGCCCCATTGCAGGATATGAGAGTATCTAACAAATATTCCCCATGGCTTAATAGCGATTTTAGAAAGCTTTCTCGTCAGAGGGACAAAATAAAAACTGCTGCCGTTAAACGTAAATCTGCTATACTGATGGATGCTTACAAACAGCTGCGAAATAAGGCTAACATTCTCAACAAAACTCTTAAACGAGAATACTTTTCCAAGAAATTAGCTGCTTGTAAAGGTGACTTAAAGCAGTCATGGAAAACAATAAACCTCCTGTTGAATAAAAGATCTAAAACTACCAATATCGATTCCCTAAAAGTGAATGAACAGGATATAAATAAGGATCATGATATCGCTAACTCGATGAACAACTATTTCTGCAGTGTGGGGAAGAGTCTCAGTGACAAGATACCCGCCCAGTCTAATCCCCTTCTGTCTCATCAGTACGATATAACATATCCCTCGAATGGAAGGGAACCATTCAAATTCGTTGCCATCGACAAGAGGACCATCGAAAAGGCCTTAAATAAGATCAAGACATCACATGGGTCTGGTGTGGATAACATAGCCAGCTATTTCTTAAAAGTAGCATTTCCCGTTATTTCTGATTCACTCTGTGATATTTTGAACCTTTCCTTATCTTCAGGAATTTTTCCTGACAGCTGGAAAGTTGCTAGAGTGGCTCCCATATTTAAAGAAGGCCCAACTGATGAAAGATCAAATTACAGGCCAATATCTGTTTTACCAGCTGTTTCCAGATTATTTGAAAAACTGGTGTACGACCAACTATATCGATACCTAGACGAAAACAAACTCATATGCTTGCAACAGTCTGGTTTTCGCTCTTTACACTCTGTTGTCACATGCCTTCTAAAATGCACGAATGACTGGTATGTCAACATTGACAAAGGGAAATATACAGCTATGATATTCATTGACCTTAAGAAGGCCTTTGATACCGTTGATCATGGTATTCTTCTTGATAAGATGAAATTCTATGGCATCTGCGGCTTGGAACATGATTGGTTTCGGTCGTATTTGAATAACAGAAAGCAGTTTTGCAAAGTAAATGGCGTCCCTTCTGACATTAAAGATATTGATGTCGGAGTGCCACAAGGGTCTTGTTTGGGACCACTTCTTTTTCTGCTTTATATAAATGATCTTCCCTTTGCACTAAAGAAGGCTGAGACAAATATGTATGCTGATGATACCATGATTTCATATTCCTCCAAAACTTTGGATGAATTGCACATGGTGTTAAACGCTGAGCTTGTCAATATCGAAAAATGGCTTCAAGGTAACAAGCTATCCTTGAACGTCGTCAAAACACAGGCTATGATAGTTGGGTCAATGCAAAATGTAAATAAAATGGCAGTGCAGCCTACTTTGTTGCCAGTGTTTCACGTAGGTGGTACTGATATTGACTTAGTGAACAAAGTGAAATACCTTGGTGTCCATATAGACAATAGTCTAACGTGGAAGTGCCAAATTGAGAACATAAAAGGGAAAGTTTCTCGCGCAATAGGTCTTTTAAAATATTGTAAAAACTTTGTATCAATGGAAACCTTGAACGACATTTATCGTAGTATTGTAGAACCACATTTTAACTATTGCTGCTCCGTTTGGGGCTGTAGTGGTATTACGAGAATAGAGTCTCTACAAAAGCTTCAAAACAGGGCTGCTCGTATCGTTACGGGTAGTTCTTATGATGCACCTTCTGTGCCATTACGCAAAGAACTTGGCTGGTTGTCCGTCAAAGAAATGATTGTGAAAGAGACATCTACAATGATGTATAAATCTCTAAACGATCTTGCACCACAGTACCTTAGTGACCTATTCCTTATACTATCAGATTTCCACACACGAGAGCTAAGAAACACCAAAAATGATCTTGCAGTACCGTTAATGCGAACAGTAAGTGGCCAAAAGGCATTCTCTTACCGTGGTACCAAAGTGTGGAACAAGTTTAACAATGATATCAAAGAGGCCCCCTCGGTATACTCTTTTAAATCAAGGTTGAGACAGTTGGGGTACGAAAATCTTTAATTTTGTATATTGCTTATTGTCGCCAGATGTGTATATTTTTATCTATTAATTTATTTGTAAATAGTTTATTAGGTACTTTAATTTTAACAGGGCCAAATTGTAAAACAATATCCTTATTGAATTTGTACCCTGTATAAATATGTTTAAAATATGAAATATAAATATGAAATATGAAATATGAAAGCATCTCCGTTTTTCGCGAAGAATCTTCTTTCGGGCGGTTGGATCTGAAACGGTTTTGCAACTTGCAGAGAAATGCTTGTATCCACAAAAAAGGCAATTAGGCAATACTTGGTTGTTTCCTTGAGATGCTCCGTTTTCAAGTAACAAGGTTGATGTCGTCGATGACTGCTTGGGGACTGCTGCATTTTGGTTGAAATATCCGGATCTTGGCGGCGTTGGACGTAGTGTCGTCGTTGACGTAACAGGAGCTAAGGCACATCTCTCCCGTAAACTTAGCTCTTGATTAATCCTTGTAAATCCCATTCATTCTCCAAATTTCTTGTAATGGTTAGGCGTATATCTTGGGGTAGTTTTGACATGATATCACGCGATAATACTGTACTATAACTTTCGCATGAAACTCCCACACTTTTCAAACTTCGCACTGCGGCTTCCGTCTTGTCATAAAGGATGCGAAGTCTTCGTATATCGTCACTCGATGAAATCTTGGGTAACTCTCTTCGGCTATCCATAAAACTTGTAATAATGACTTGTTTGTTACCAAAACGTTTCTCCAATAACTCGATTGCTTCATCGCAACTGTCGTTTGAGATTTGTAATCCTGTAAGCGTTTGCGCGGCGACTCCGCTTAAACAATTTACGAGATATTTCAACTTGTCAATTTTGGAAAGTCCTCTATGATCTCCAATGGTTGATTTGAAACTATCCCAGGAACTTGTCCATTTCGTAGGATCTCCATTAAATGTTGCGAGGGAAAGTTTTGGTAGTTTTACTTTTTCTTCATGTCTTTCTTGACTCGATTGTCTTTGCAATGGCGAATCTGCTTCCACAACTTCCGTGAGTGCGTTATCGACGAAACTTAAATAATCATCGATCTCTTGTTCGATTTCTTCTCGTTCTAAAATTTCTTTCTCGATTTCTTCGTCTTTCTTCAATGCTCCCAAAATTTCGGCGTCGATTGTTTCTAGGTCGTTTCTCTTTCTTAGCAGCGTATTCTTGAAGGAAATTAGTTTCGGCTTAACTTCACTTGGAACCGGAGTTCCCGCGGGCGGTATAAGTTCCTTGTTCTTCGCTATAGCGTGTTTTACTACTAATCGATGTCCACTTCTTGTTTTCAAATTTTTCCTCAGATCTTCACCCATCTTTTAGTTTTCTTTCCCGGGTCACGGCACCATGAAGTATTTTAGCGCAGGCATATGTCTGGCTCTCATTTTCTCGAGCGAGACGCCAGGCAGTTTCCTGCGTTCTTGAACGAAAACTATACCGGATGGCCTAAGATCAACTTGCAATGAAAACAAACTCTTTTTCTGACCTCAGCGCTAATATTCATATATCTCATCGTATATACAGCGTATTACAATTTCTTTAAAATCTCCGTATACTTTCATCGTCGTAATCGCGTTGTTCTTTCGTAAGCGTTTTTGTTGCGTCTGTTCCCAGCGAGGTTTCTTGGCGAGTGTATTTGTTCTCTGTCCTACACACATGGCGAGAGGTGCGTCTCTTAGCCACAGGGTGGCCACATCCGAACTGATGGCGCAAATAACAAAATACAACACAAAATTTGAATTGGTACTTTCCTGTACAAAGTAACATACATACATAAAAATGTATTAATACATGAAGATAAAATGGCAAAAATGATTACAGTCAATCCATAGTCAAAAGCC
Source organism: Aurelia sp. 4 Dawson et al 2005 (assembly GCA_964019985.1). Taxonomy (NCBI): domain Eukaryota; kingdom Metazoa; phylum Cnidaria; class Scyphozoa; order Semaeostomeae; family Ulmaridae; genus Aurelia; species Aurelia sp. 4 Dawson et al 2005. Next base: position 14,229,291 of record OZ026497.1, read on the forward strand.
AAGCATCTAGGCACTCAAAAGAGTAAAAAAAACAGAAAAAATGCATTTGAAACGTTATCAAAAATGATTTTTGGGGTAGTGGTTATGGGCTTCTCATAGAGAAACAAAAATCCATGCATCTCCTACAGTACATACCAACACACACTCCAGATACTTCCAGCTATACTAAGAAGAAAACATGTAGACAATTTAAATTGGTTATTTCATTTTAGTGACCATTGCTTTCAAGACACGTGCAACTGTATAACTTTAAAATTAAACATTGTATACCTCAATCAATTCACTACTAGGCCACCGCTGGCCTCATTACTTACTGACTGCCATGCATGTCAAAATTGTTTTGTATAGGTACAGTAACTCAATCAAATTATCTTTGACGCAAATAGAACATTACATACCACATTTAGATCTCCTTGGTTGCAATATCTCATGAACATGAAGTGTTGGTCAGTGCCTTAGATTGCAGCACCCTGATTTCACTGTCAACGTCTTTACCTTGCCATACATACTGTGCAGTAGGCCTTTTTGCAGTTTACTAGGCTTTGCTTTGTCGCCTGCCGCCAAAATCAAAACCTGACAGTTGAGTTTTTTATAATTCTTCAATAGATATAAAGTTATACATGGTACATTCTAAACCAAAAACTAAATCTATGACGACTAAATAGCAAAACAGCAACAACAAATTCAAAATAGTCAATCGTTATTTATAGTAATCAGTTATTAGTTATTAGTTATTTATTTGCCTAAGGGCGCAGGGGATAGGCTGAGTTGAGAACGAGTGTTATAGATATCATGGATGTAGGATATTAGATCAGAATGAAGTTGAGGATTTGGATTCATGAAAATAAGTTGGAGAAGATCTTGGTAACCTAAATGTTTGGTCCTTGGGAAGAGATTATGACATTTTCGAAGGAAATTTAATTTTTGGGGTTCATACGGGGTGCATTCGAAGATGAAATGTATTCGTCTTCAATTTGATTGTTGTTACAAAATCTACAAAGTTGAATTTTCAATCAGAGTTGAACTTTAGTAGCTGTTGTTGTTCCTAGCAGCAATTGAGACATGGGACACAGGTGTAATGAGGGTGTGTATCCCATATCCAACCAGGTAGGGTATAGGGTTCACGCTGCTAAAATTTGTATTCAATCAACTCGTGAATCATACTTTTGGACGCTTCAAGAGCTCTTTCGTAAGATGTTTGAATTTTTTACGACAATCTGACCTGTCCCAGAATAAAGACCCGAAAAGTATAACCCTGTCCTGGAATAAAGACAAAAAAGGTATAACCCTGTCCCGGTATTTTCAGCTGAAAATGACACCCTATTGGCAGGCACATCCCCGGGTGGTCATTTTATTGAGTACACCCGCCGGGAAGCTTATATCGCCGTCCACAAATTTGACGTGTTTGCCATCTCTGAGACAATGCTAAATAGCTCACTAAATGATGAAAACATCTTCATTGCAGGCTTCAGCAAGGAGGTATACCGTAGTGACCATCCGAGTGATACTAAGATCGGGAGTATTTGCCGTTATTTTCGAGAGAATCTTTCAATCAAACGCAGCACTGACCTACAATCAATTACAAAATTTTTGAGCCAACCCCAGATTTTCAGTTTTTTGCCCCTGCATCCCCCTCCCCCCTAGTCAATGTTGCAGTACCACAAAAATTTGCCGAGTCACGCGTGTCAGGTACTTTTTTCAAAACAACATTTACATGGGGGAAAGGTCATTTTTTCAAGTGTGGCTCAACAATTTTGTAACTTCATGTTTTCTTTCACTAGCGCTTATCGCTAGCGATCTCAACTGATCCCGTGTGTTGTACCCTAAATTATATTTTGGTAATTTCATACCTTTTTGTTCAAAACCATTATTAAAAACACACTTACACGTTTTTGTTTTCCTCAAAATTTTCACCGCCCTTCGGCGGCCTCTTCAGTGAGAATGTTTGATTCTCCCGAACATTGCGTTCTTGTACTGTTCGTAACATTTTGATTCGCAAAGTCGATGAATTCGAATACGTTACGTCGTTCTCTTAATTTGTTCGAGTTTCCCCATTCTTCTTTTGTATTCAGTGTTGGGTTCCATTCATTGATAAAAACTGCTTCAGTCACTTGCCTGAGCATCGCATCACCAGAGCACATAGCCAATATATCCACGTTTATGTCCTGTGGAATGGAATCGTGCCTGTCTAACATGTGTTTGTAAAACACCGAATTCTTTTCGTTTTGTTCATATTTCACTAAGTGTTCACTTGCTCTCTCTCCGATGCTTCTTGCCGTTTCTCCAATATACATTCCTTCTATTTGGTCGTTTTCTGTACAGCCGAGGCACTTTATTCTGTATACGACATCCCTCATCTTACAGTTTATTTTTGGGTTTGCTTTACATACTCTGCAGGTATCTTTTCCGCAAGAACCATTTTGAAACGGATCAGATTTGCTTAAGACATTCCTCAATGATTGTCCTGATCGTTCAACAACTCTTATCTTTAGTTCGGAACTTTTTAGTGCCTTCTTGCACTCCGCCGCTAGCTCGCCATTCGGTGTTGCATCTACAAACATGACCGTTTCGTATCCACCTTTCTCATACCACCGGTTCTTTTTCTCTGCCTTCTCCTTTTCTCTCCGTTCACGCTGCCAAAATTTCCCCCTATACATTGGACATTCACCCGTTCTATCCCGTTCAACAATCTTTTCAAACTTTCCTTTGGCCTTTTTGTATACTTTGATCCTGTCTTCTTGCGGATAACCTGAGAATTGCATTCGGTGGAGAAAGTGTTGTACATGCTGAGTTCTCTCGTTCATTTCGCAGTGCTGTGACACATTTCTCATTATTCTGACCAGGTCTGCAACAAGAATATTAATCTTGGCATCTTGGGAAATTGCAGAATTTTTATTGATGACATTTTTACTAGCAATTTTCTTCATGTAATGAGAATGGAGAATTTGTTTACGTACAACGCTATCTATCTCTGCTTGTCCAATCCATTGTTCCAGATCTAACACAGGCATCCTTCCATTTTTATGATTTGATGGATAATCAATAGTGACTTTTATGCTATTGTGAACGCCATTGGCAATCCTTTGAATATTTTCCATCATTGCTTTGTCTGACTGTTGTCTTCCTGGCTCTGGTGATCTCATTCTGCAAACGATGCTAATGTCATCGACGTATCTTGAATACAGTTGAACATGTATTCCATCGTTTTCCAACTTCATTTTCACTTGTCTATCCCACCATACCATAAACAGATTCGCGACGTCTCCAGCTATTCCTACCCCTATTGCTCCACCTTTCATTTGCTTGTAATACCCATTGTTGAATCGGAATATGTGGTTTTCTAATGTGACTTTCAGGCTCCTGCCAATTGCAAATGCAAGCATCCGTCTTGTTTCAGCATCACTGTTTGGTTTCCCTTTGCTGGCAGTCCATCCGGACCAACGTTTACTCTTATTCTTGCATGTTCCTGAGGATGCTAATGTTGGTGCCCTTCCCTTGTTTGACCTTGTTGGGCAATACTGCTTTAGATTGTGCTCTTGCAGTTCTTCCGTCGCTGTTGTTAATGTAAGGAAAAGACCTAACTCATCTACGTCTACGTGCCTAAATTCTAGGTCGCTTTTAGCAATCATTTCTTGACATTTTTCAACAGCAAAGGTAATGTCGATTGATGGATACAGTGCTTCGACATCCATACTTCCTAAGATACTCTGCTCTAAATCGGAGTTCTCATTGCACTCCTTAACTCTGCTCAACAGATCTTCCGTGCTGTCACAAACGTCTGGGGATTCTCTTATCAGTGGTCTTATCAACATCGACAGAAAGTACGATATTCGATAGTTGCTTGCGACGACCGCTCCACATACTGGTCTCGTTGGAGGACCTTTGCTTTGATCGTCAAATTTCTTATGATCCTTTCTTAAGCCATACAGTGGAGGTATCATATTGTTTTTCGATTGGAAATTATTTGCAACTCTTTCTTTTGCTCCTAATATAGTGGACCATGCTGACATATGTGCATTCAGTAATCTCTCGGTGTTTTCGTAGTCTGTCTGGGTGACTTCCATCATACCTTCTAAATGTGGTTTCATGCTTTCAATGTAATTCTGTGGTGAGTCTATTGACAACCTTCCTGACTTATCTGTTGGGTAGCATACAATTTCTTTTTCTTTGACCCTATTCTTTAAGCTTTTTATTCCACTCGATACGGCCCTGTTTATGTTTTCGTTTCCCTTGACCTTGTTCTTGAACCTATCTATTGCTGCATATATTTGCGTTTTTGCTAGTTGGATTTTTGCCTCTGTTTTTTCGTCTGCATACGGTGGCATGTATACTTTCTTGTTAAATGGGAGATCGGTTGGTCTTAATCGTGTAAAGTCAAAGTTCTTTCCTTCTGTATCATAAAACCTATGTTCCTCAAATTCTTCCTCATCCCCTCCTTCCTCTTTCTTGCTCCTTTCAAATTCTCGTTTCCATCTTAACTTGGTAAAGGCTTTCTCGACTTCTGCTTTGCAGCTGATGGGCTTACTTCTTGCATATAGCGCAAATTTTGGAGGCAAGCTTAAGGCTTTACGTTCATCTTCGTTAATTGAAACATTTCCATATAATACCGGCTCTGATTCAAACTCGCTTCCTAATTCTACATCTTTCATAATAATGCCATCCATTTCGTCCTCAACATGTGGCTTTCTCTCATCTGTTTTTTCCCTTATTCTGTTAAATCGTTGTGTGTAATAGATTTTTGTATGTTGAACTGCAAAATCTTTCTCTCCCTGCAGTACTTTGTCATATCTGGTAACCTCATTAAAGTTTAGTAACTTACAAACCTCGTGGTAGGCAGACGATTTTTCCTTTTCTCTGAGGCTGAGTTCTTTGTATAAGTCTCTGCGGATATTCTTTATGATGACGGATTCAAGCTTTTGTCTTTGTCGTTCTTTGAGACCAAGATTTCTTGTTGACGCGAATATCTTCTTGGTTGTTAATTTGTGTTTGATGCATCTTTGTGTGAATCGCAACTGTTCGAAAGTTCTTATTTTCTTCAGTGTTGATATTATTCCGTGTTTGAGGATCTTCTGTGCCTGGTTGTAGCTAACATCATGTTTTCTTTCACTAGCGCTTATCGCTAGCGATCTCAACTGATCCCGTGTGTTGTACCCTAAATTATATTTTGGTAATTTCATACCTTTTTGTTCAAAACCATTATTAAAAACACACTTACACGTTTTTGTTTTCCTCAAAATTTTCACCGCCCTTCGGCGGCCTCTTCAGTGAGAATGTTTGATTCTCCCGAACATTGCGTTCTTGTACTGTTCGTAACATTTTGATTCGCAAAATCGATGAATTCGAATACGTTACGTCGTTCTCTTAATTTGTTCGAGTTTCCCCATTCTTCTTTTGTATTCAGTGTTGGGTTCCATTCATTGATAAAAACTGCTTCAGTCACTTGCCTGAGCATCGCATCACCAGAGCACATAGCCAATATATCCACGTTTATGTCCTGTGGAATGGAATCGTGCCTGTCTAACATGTGTTTGTAAAACACCGAATTCTTTTCGTTTTGTTCATATTTCACTAAGTGTTCACTTGCTCTCTCTCCGATGCTTCTTGCCGTTTCTCCAATATACATTCCTTCTATTTGGTCGTTTTCTGTACAGCCGAGGCACTTTATTCTGTATACGACATCCCTCATCTTACAGTTTATTTTTGGGTTTGCTTTACATACTCTGCAGGTATCTTTTCCGCAAGAACCATTTTGAAACGGATCAGATTTGCTTAAGACATTCCTCAATGATTGTCCTGATCGTTCAACAACTCTTATCTTTAGTTCGGAACTTTTTAGTGCCTTCTTGCACTCCGCCGCTAGCTCGCCATTCGGTGTTGCATCTACAAACATGACCGTTTCGTATCCACCTTTCTCATACCACCGGTTCTTTTTCTCTGCCTTCTCCTTTTCTCTCCGTTCACGCTGCCAAAATTTCCCCCTATACATTGGACATTCACCCGTTCTATCCCGTTCAACAATCTTTTCAAACTTTCCTTTGGCCTTTTTGTATACTTTGATCCTGTCTTCTTGCGGATAACCTGAGAATTGCATTCGGTGGAGAAAGTGTTGTACATGCTGAGTTCTCTCGTTCATTTCGCAGTGCTGTGACACATTTCTCATTATTCTGACCAGGTCTGCAACAAGAATATTAATCTTGGCATCTTGGGAAATTGCAGAATTTTTATTGATGACATTTTTACTAGCAATTTTCTTCATGTAATGAGAATGGAGAATTTGTTTACGTACAACGCTATCTATCTCTGCTTGTCCAATCCATTGTTCCAGATCTAACACAGGCATCCTTCCATTTTTATGATTTGATGGATAATCAATAGTGACTTTTATGCTATTGTGAACGCCATTGGCAATCCTTTGAATATTTTCCATCATTGCTTTGTCTGACTGTTGTCTTCCTCAGGAACTGACATTAGCATCCTAGCATTAGCATGACATTAGCATCCTCAGGAACATGCAAGAATAAGAGTAAACGTTGGTCCGGATGGACTGCCAGCAAAGGGAAACCAAACAGTGATGCTGAAACAAGACGGATGCTTGCATTTGCAATTGGCAGGAGCCTGAAAGTCACATTAGAAAACCACATATTCCGATTCAACAATGGGTATTACAAGCAAATGAAAGGTGGAGCAATAGGGGTAGGAATAGCTGGAGACGTCGCGAATCTGTTTATGGTATGGTGGGATAGACAAGTGAAAATGAAGTTGGAAAACGATGGAATACATGTTCAACTGTATTCAAGATACGTCGATGACATTAGCATCGTTTGCAGAATGAGATCACCAGAGCCAGGAAGACAACAGTCAGACAAAGCAATGATGGAAAATATTCAAAGGATTGCCAATGGCGTTCACAATAGCATAAAAGTCACTATTGATTATCCATCAAATCATAAAAATGGAAGGATGCCTGTGTTAGATCTGGAACAATGGATTGGACAAGCAGAGATAGATAGCGTTGTACGTAAACAAATTCTCCATTCTCATTACATGAAGAAAATTGCTAGTAAAAATGTCATCAATAAAAATTCTGCAATTTCCCAAGATGCCAAGATTAATATTCTTGTTGCAGACCTGGTCAGAATAATGAGAAATGTGTCACAGCACTGCGAAATGAACGAGAGAACTCAGCATGTACAACACTTTCTCCACCGAATGCAATTCTCAGGTTATCCGCAAGAAGACAGGATCAAAGTATACAAAAAGGCCAAAGGAAAGTTTGAAAAGATTGTTGAACGGGATAGAACGGGTGAATGTCCAATGTATAGGGGGAAATTTTGGCAGCGTGAACGGAGAGAAAAGGAGAAGGCAGAGAAAAAGAACCGGTGGTATGAGAAAGGTGGATACGAAACGGTCATGTTTGTAGATGCAACACCGAATGGCGAGCTAGCGGCGGAGTGCAAGAAGGCACTAAAAAGTTCCGAACTAAAGATAAGAGTTGTTGAACGATCAGGACAATCATTGAGGAATGTCTTAAGCAAATCTGATCCGTTTCAAAATGGTTCTTGCGGAAAAGATACCTGCAGAGTATGTAAAGCAAACCCAAAAATAAACTGTAAGATGAGGGATGTCGTATACAGAATAAAGTGCCTCGGCTGTACAGAAAACGACCAAATAGAAGGAATGTATATTGGAGAAACGGCAAGAAGCATCGGAGAGAGAGCAAGTGAACACTTAGTGAAATATGAACAAAACGAAAAGAATTCGGTGTTTTACAAACACATGTTAGACAGGCACGATTCCATTCCACAGGACATAAACGTGGATATATTGGCTATGTGCTCTGGTGATGCGATGCTCAGGCAAGTGACTGAAGCAGTTTTTATCAATGAATGGAACCCAACACTGAATACAAAAGAAGAATGGGGAAACTCGAACAAATTAAGAGAACGACGTAACGTATTCGAATTCATCGATTTTGCGAATCAAAATGTTACGAACAGTACAAGAACGCAATGTTCGGGAGAATCAAACATTCTCACTGAAGAGGCCGCCGAAGGGCGGTGAAAATTTTGAGGAAAACAAAAACGTGTAAGTGTGTTTTTAATAATGGTTTTGAACAAAAAGGTATGAAATTACCAAAATATAATTTTGTAACTGATTGTCTGAAAATGTAGCACCTTTTAATGGATGTAAATCACAAAAGTTTGCTTCAAACACTGTGAAATTAACAGTATTTGCAATACATTAGCAGATAAATGCCTCTGATTTTTTCGGAAATTTTAGAAGCTTATGGGCCTCGTAGCGTCCCATTGAAAATATGCCTATTTTCGACATTTTTTGGTTATATGCCTACTTGTTTAGACTTCGCAATAAACGGGTTTGACGAAGTGGTATACCACAACAATTATTTTTGCTAGCACGCAGGGGCGGATCCAGAAATGCATCAGTCATTTTCACATGATCGATAATCTAGAAGTCTGGCAGCAGAATTTTTATCAGACTCAAAGCATTTGCGATCTTTCGAGATGCCCCCTTCTTTCTGGTACAACTGCCCCTACGTAACAACCTCGTACCTCCTGACTCAGACACAAAAGACATGGCCGACCATTAGACCATTAGACACATTATCCAAAAAATAGGTGTCCACAAAACAACTACGGTAAATCCCATTATTATTCTTATCCTCTATTCAAGTAATGTGTGACGCACGTTTTGTCAAGGCAACGAAAGCCAACGCATTAACAGGAGAACCTTGCGTAATCATTTTGATGAGTGCATCGGTGTCAATCATAGCAGCTTTGACAGCTCCTTTCTTCTCAACAAACGATAGCCAAAATGCATCGGTCCCCGGACCCCTGAGTGGAGAAAAATCAGCGTTTTGCACGGGTTGACCGATGCAGTCCAAAGGTTACGATTGAGCAATAGATTGCCCTCTAGTATTATTGTTGTTCGCTGTTTGGTTGTCTCGCCTCCTCTCGCCTGAATGGTAAGTGCGGTGCACTTAAACGTTTCTTCAAAGTGTTAGAAGACCAAATTGTGGTTGACTGAATAAAGCAGGCCGTGTAGGGGAACTTTTCTGGCAACACCAAATCAGCAAACAACGAAATTTGGCCTGTCTAGGCCAAGATGTAAACAACACTTCGAAAAGAACTAGCTTGAATAGATCCGACTTGATGCTAATGTGCATATCCTTGTACCCAAAGCAAGGTCTTCCAGCTAAAACAAAATTGAAAAAGGGCGTTGCCCATGTTTTCCGAGAGTCTAAAGGGTGTGGTCACCCGAAAATTTTCTGGGGGCGAGGCCCCCAGACCCCCTCATTTGCATCGGTCATTCAAATATCTGGATCCACCCCTGCTAGCACGGCAGAATTTAGATCAAATTTTTGAATTGCTAACATTACCTTGTTTAACGGAAGTGGTGGAGCTGCATAGGTTTACATTTTCTACGTGATTTCTTCTAATTTAGAGTAATTCTCTGGAATCTGCCTGGTTTGGTCACAGTGACTGAGGAATAGGCAAATCATGATTAGCTGCTAGGGAAGCTGGTTTCATGAAACTTTACTGATGTACGTTCATATGCAACAGCTATCAAATAGATACCGCGTCCGCCGTAGCCTCTGTCTGGCTGTAAACTTACAGGAGTTTGGTTGTGCAAAAGTAGCCATTTTTAGGCCATACACAAGAAAACAACAGATTCTCGAACGAAATTAAAAATTCTTTAGCGGAAATTCATGATAAATTCAGAATCGAACGCGTGTTCACACAATTATTTCCATAAACCAAACAATGTTGTTCTGTATTTGTGTCTTTCAATGGAATTATTTCACTGGAGCAGGCGCGGGAAATTTGAAAAATCGACATTTGGATTTCAAAGGGCATACTTTACCCCTTTGAAATCAGTCAGAATTCTTTTGCGAACGGACAAAGCCATATAACAAATCATTTCTTATCGGTCCACTGAGCCCACAGTGATTTGAAAGCCTAAATAACCAAATAAAGATATTGAAGTCACCGAGTGAGGGGCTGAAATTGAGAACACTTCTCACCAACAATTCACACTTTTTGAAGTTCCTTAAAAACGGCCAAAAGCCTCGATAAAAAGTCAATAAAGTCAACAAAAATGCAGCAAAGGCCTGCGAGTAGACATGTGCGAAGTTTTCGGCAGAAAGCTGGCACTAATTTGATGTAAAATAACAAATAGGTCAACATTTCCCAATTTAAACACTACTAAAATGATTTGAATTAGTTTTTTAAGGCACCAAAGTGAGCAATGTCGGTGTGATTCCTAAAAGTTTAGCTTTGTTGTGCAAAATATTGTTCGTTTTTGGTCATAAATAGGAGTCTCCACTCCCACTGACATCAAAGCCTAGGTTCTTTTGATGAATACTGTATGTTTACCGTTGCAAAAAAGCATAAAATGGAATGAGCAATGTTAATGAGAAATGTACTGAGCATTGAGCATTGTGGCGAGCGACCGTGACGTAATTCGCCACGCAGACGAACTGCATCATGCGCACTTACTGGTCGCACCCTGTTGCCATCTTCAGGGCATTCGAGTTGCCAGAGTATGATCAAGGGTTGATGATATCATGGGCGGTAGGAGACTACTGTATCAGCCTAAAAGTCCCTAAATCGCCTCATAAAGAAATATATTCATTCAAACTTACGATGCTGTGGTTCTCTCTTTCTTCTTCATTGTCTTCTGCCGAATATTTCCAGCTATGCAGTATGCACACCACAACAGTGGCCATGTGGGCACCAACGCCATGTTGCATTGATTCTACGCATGCGCATGTAGTGCTTCGCGTCAGGGGGATTCCCAATCCCTTATCGTTTTCGCGTTTGGGGACTTCCCAGAACAACCAGAACCTCATATCGAGGGACAGTGTTGAATCAATGCAATATGGCGCTGGCGCCCACTAGGCCACACAGTTGTGGTGTGCATACTGTATTGGGGGAAATATTTGGCAGCAGACAATGAAGAAGAAAGAGACAACCACAGCATCGTAAGTTTGAATGAATATATTTCTTTATGAGGCGATTTAGGCACTTTTAGGCTAATACAGTAGTCTCCTACCGCCCATGATGATATCAAAAAGCGTTATGATCACTTTCTATCGTAATTTGAGCGAAAGGAAAACGAACCTTAAATATTCATTATTTCAGACAATTAGGCTATTTTCTTGCAAAATCGCGGAAAAACACGAATTTCAAAATCACGTAAAAAGTTTCCAGTTGATGAAACTCCGTAAGCCCAACGATTATATCAACTATATATCAATCACATTCTGTATACAACATTGTGTGTCATTGCCTTCATCACTTTTCTTGAAAACTGGAGAAAAATTTGCGCGTCTTTCAGTCAATCAGTTACAAAATTGTTGAGCCATCCCCAGATTTTCACTTTTTAGCCCCTGCATTCCCCCTCCCCCTAGTCAATGTTGCAGTGGCTCAACAATTTAGTAAATGATTGTAGATCTCCAAGAAGTGGTTGTCACAGAAATTCATATTGACCCGCAGAAGATAATTTTAGTCGCAATTTAACGTAGTCCAAGCCAAAACGATGAACAGTTCGAAAATTTTTGTGATAGACTGCCGCTAGTGACAACACGTATTTGCAGAGAAAGACCTCAAGCTGTGATCTAAACAGGAGACTTTAATTCTAGGTCTTCTCAGTGGTGGAAAGAAAATGTGGAACATCCAGAAGGCACTGCTCTTGATGAGTTAATCGAAACAAATAATTTGTGTCTGAACTTGTCTTGTGCCTGTCAAAGAACAACGCGTGCGTACTTCGGGAATCTGAACAATTGAGATTGTTTTGCGGAAGATATTGTCATTGCTTCTTAACATTTAGATCCAGCTGGCTGACTTTGAATGAAGTCTTGATTGCTTCGATAGCCAAAGAAACGCACGAAATGCAAATCACACTTGTTTCGAAAAGTTATTTCGCCCCGAAATGAATTTTTTTTCTCCTCACATGAAAATGTCAGGTCGACCTGAGAAGTCAGACCGACCTGAAAAAACCGAAACGAGTTCCATATCGACCTGAGTTTCATTTTGCCTTCATCATGTGAGCGCTCCAAGCGAGTTGACCGTAGACCGTAATGAGCTTCAAACCGATCTAAAACTCAGACCGGTCTGAGTTTGCTTATGTGAGGGCACTCCTAATTTGAAATGAAACGCTGTTTTCGCAGCAATCAAGTTTCAGAAAGCTGCAATCAGTACTCATTTGTTTGCTAAAATGCACTAATGACTGGTACCTAAACGCATACAGTGGACAATATACGCCGGTAACATTCATCGACTTAAAAAAGGCCTTTGACATCGTCAATCATGATATTTTACTGAAAAAGTTGGAACCTTATGGCACGAGAAATAAAGAACTTAGCTGGTTTCATTCCTACCTGGAGGTCCTGCCTTGGGCCTCTATTTCTCATATGATCTTCCTTTGTAATTGAAACACTCATAAGTTAACATGCATTCTGATGACACTAGCGTATCATTTTCACCTAACTCCATCCCTGTAATCAATGACCGTGTTATTGAGGACCAACACAGTCTCAAAACGCAGCTTGCTGCGAACAAGTTGTCGCTAAATGTTGATAAAACCCACAGCTTAATTATTGGTAGCGGGCAAAAATTGAAACGTATTAGGCAAACTATGGCAATGAAGCCATCTCTTGTAATAGGTAGGGAGACGATTTCCATGATTAAGGACACTAAACAGCTTTGGGTATCAACATTGATCAACATTACACTGGGGTGTACAGACACTAATATGATCAAAAAATGTCAAAGGCGTTGGGAATGCTGCGCTGTTCCAAACATACCTCCAAATAAAGTCAGATTAAACAACGCATGAAAGTCTGGTAGAGCCGAGCCGTACTTTCAATGTTGTTGCCCAGCATGGCGGGTATGCGGAATTACGGCACTTGACAAGCTACAGAAACCACAAAATCTTGCTGCCAAAATCGTAACCAATGGATCCTACAACGCTGCTACTCGCCTAATTATAAGGAAACTAGGTTGGCAGACAGTAAGTGACTTGATTTTAAAAGAAATATTGGAAATGGTGTACAAGTGTAAAATGCAGTCGCTCCCTCGTATCTTGCAAGCCTGTTCGACAAGTTATCAGAAACTAGTACCCGGGTACTTCGCAACACTGAAACTGATCTACGTGTCCCGTTTCCAAGAACAACACGTGACCAAAAATACTCTTCTTTCAAAGGGGCGAAACTATGGAACGGCCTGGACGCAAAGTCAAAATTAGCGAAGAATTTAATCATGAGTACATGAATTACGTTGAATAAAGTATATAGCCTAGAGCATGAAATACTATACGTTTCGGGCTTGACCCTTCATCATTAGTCTATATTCATGAAGGAAAGTGAAATGAAGTTATTGGTAGTTGACTACGTTACAAATACATTTCTGATGTTTTACCGGAAACTGCGTAAATTCAAGAGAAAGAGTTGGATTCTGTGAGGAAAGAGTTCAGAGCAAAAATTTCATTTGCCCGTGGAGAAATACGGTAGAGGCGGGGGTGCTCAAAAAGAGCCAGTTTTGGAGAAATAGGCAGTCTCTACTGCTGCACGTTTTAAGTCGTACATAAATACTTACATACATTTTTATTTGATAACGCAGGTTAATATGGGCTACAATAATGTAGATGTGGACCTGCAAATAAAAGTTTAAGAAAGGCATATTGATAAAATAAAGTACTATAATGATACAACAAAATTTTAAAAATTCGTGTAGAGGAAAAAGATCTCAACAGTACATATGATTAATGTCCTTATTGCTATCAAAAGTAGTCCCCTTTTTGAAACTAGTCCTTACAATGGTGTTTTTCATCGATTTCTGCTTTCTCTATAGGTGTTTTTGTTCTTTATGTTCTTTATATCATCAGCTACCGAATTCCAAATTACTGGTCCTCTAAATCTGAAATTGTTCCTATCTATCTCCTTCTTTGGCCTAATTATCTGAAAATTGCTTTCTTTCCCCATTCTTTTTCTTTGATTAACATTCACCATTTCTGCTACCCTATGATCATAGCGTCCATAGAAACATCCATGTATGATTTTAATTATTCTCCTCTTGTATATGTATGAGAGTGGAAGCCATCCTGCCCTCTCCAGTGTGATCTCTGTATCATGATCTTTTGGCAGCTGATTTACTATTCTAGCTGCTCTTGCGTGAACGTTCTCAAGTTTCTGTAGTCGCTGGCTAAGCATTGGCTACTGATGAAGGGTCAAGCCCGAAACGTATAGTATTTCATGCTCTAGGCTATACACTTTATTCAACGTAATTTATGCATTCATCGGTTATTATAGCCGCACGTACAAACAAACACTTAATATCTGATGCTAATTCGAATCCAGTCTCGAAAATTCCAGAACATAAAGGTACCGAACACTTTCATTCCCGCTGATCGTTCCAGAACTTTTAACTACTTTTACTATGTTATTATATTCGTATTGTAAATTTTCAAGGTATACCTTTTTCTTTGTAAAGGGCAATTTGAAAGGCAATTATGTGTATACATTTGATAACTTTCCTCTGTGTAAAATACATAAAAATGAAATGAAATAGAGGTAGGAGGTGTTTTTACTTTACATGCAGGTAAGTTTAGTTTTTACCTCAAACAAAAAACATGCCAGAAAAGCCTTCTCTGCCTCTCAGGATCAGTATAAAGCAAAATCGACAAGTTCCCTTCCTTCCGCTTGAATTCCAGGGGGTTGTGATTCTCTGCAAAGCAGATATATCAGTCCATGAAAATGTGGCATGCCTTTTATAGAAAATCCTGTTGTATTCACGAAAAATCCCTCAAAAATCCCAAAATTCTATTTTTCTTCACAAAATCTCATAACCTTTATCGAAGATAAGTTACACCCCTCCCTATATTCATGAAAGAAAGTGAAATGAAGGAGGTATTGGTAGTCGGCTACGTTACAGATACATTTTTGAAGCTATTTACGGGAAACTGCGTAAATTCAGGGGAAAGAGTTGGATTCTGCGAGGAAAGAGTTCAGAGCAAAAATTTCATTTTTCAGTGGAGAAATATGGTAGAGGCAGGGGTGCTCACAAAGAGCCAGTTTTGAAGAAATTGTCACTCTATACTGCTGCACGTTTAAGTCGCTGGCTAAGAAAAGGGAAATCTCTTATGCTGCTGGCCATAAGCAGGAATCTGCTTCCAAGGAACCTCTTTGCTATAACTTAAAACGATCTGCTTAGGAAAATAAGTAGCGTTTTCTTCGAAGGGTGCTCAATTGGGGCGACACCTCTTTAACACAGAAATGAAGAATTACATCAAAGTGAAACAATCGTAGCAAATATCATAATGTATAAAGTGGTTTCAAAAATCATATTTTGCACAGTGGCCTCGTACGTGCCCACAGTGGAGGGGGGCCAAGGCAAAAGCGTAAACTCTATGAGAACTCGACTCTTTCTCCCCTTCATAAGTGTACTAGGTGGAGGTGCCTGAGGAAGAGCCTGGAATGGGATGGCTTTGCATAAGTAATTTATGGATGCCTGCAGATAAATTATGTATTTACTGCGTACAACTAACTACAGTTACAACTAATTCTACTTCTTTTCACTCTTCATCTTCTTTTGCAGTCCACTTACAATTCCAAGTGATCCACCAAGGATAAATCGTACGAAATTATCTCCCACGAGAGGTCCAATTGCGTACAATCCTGGTTCCCTGTTACTTTCGTATGTGATCGGATCCACATCAACTGGGTTTTCTTTGATGTCAATATCCCTCGAAGGATCCTCCGCCAGGTTGTCAATCTCACCCATAAATGACAGGTTCGGCTTTGATCCTATTTGTATAAGCACCTGGGATGTTGCAGTAATCAACCGGCTCTTCCCGGACACATGCTCTATGACACATTCATTACTTGCCAAAATTTCGGTTACTCTGGAAAGCTGAAAAGGCGTGTAAAACTCATTACTACTTTTTCCGGCCATTAAAGGCTTCATTTTCAGGTAGTCCGGGTATGATGATGGCAGCTGATTGACGATAATTTTTGGATCTTTTGCTTCTTTTCTGAAAACATGAAAAACTGGTATTTTCTTGTCAATCAGCGCAATGACGGCGTCGAGTGCAACAAGGCCACAGCCAACAACGACAACAGGATCCAATCGTTTCCTGTCAGCCCCTTCCAGAAAATCATCGAGATCCGGTAAGCTATAGCGTACAAACTTCAGGCCTTCTCCAGGTATACCAAGAGTTTTTGGCCGACTATAGCCACCGACTGCAAGTACGACGTTACGAGAATACACTTTGAATGGCTCTGTACCACCTGTAGTACTATTGTAGAGATTTCCCGAAACAGCCCAAAGTGGATTATTTGGGCTGACACGCTTTACGGAAGTTACCCTGACATTGTTCATGAAATTATTTTCAAGTTTCATGCGTTTTACATAATCAGAGTAGTATAATGCAACGTGATTCGGTAGGATTCGATTCTCATGTACACCATCTTGGCGCTCAAGTTTTGGTAAATTGCAGGGGCAGCCATTGATTTGATTCCTATAGTTGTGCTCTTCTTTCCAAGTCTTGATTGGGAATCCAGGAAGTTCTAACCAGTAATCTAAACTCAAGCTGTACTGGGAGTAACTCATGTGGTGCCATGTTCCACCAGGGGGTCCCAGCCCCAATACTATGTGCTTAAAACTCAAAGCTTCATCATATTTCCACGTCAGCGCAGTCGGCTCATGTGTCATGAAGTCTGCATTTGGGTGATGGAGTTTGTCAAACAAAATGCTGACGGGATTCTTTGATCTCGCATCATACAGCCCATCACTAAGATTTTCGAGGTCCTGCAACAAAATAGAAAAGAGTTGGAGCCCGCAATGATAACACAAATTGGCCAAATTAAGTATGTATGTGCACTTACCACGCGAAAGTACTGCACCACCTGATCCAAAATGGCGACCAAAAGTGTCTTCAACTCAAGCAACAAAATTTGCAAAACAAAAGCATCAGCATTTAAGGGCTTATCAACCGGGTGCTTTGGCAGGAAAAAGTTGTTAGTTTATCTAATTTTCATTTAACAGTAAAATGAGCTGCTGTTTCGTTGGAATCTTTGATGAATTAACAAAATCCTTAAGACAACATTGAACAAGATTTTGGCTGCATAACTGACGGAGTAGGCCACAACACAAAACGAAGCATGAATAACTTCCTTAGAACAAAAATACTAAAACTTTGAAGTTTTCAAATCTGGATTCATCAGACTTATCACTATGACAAAGTAAGAATATGCTTGACATTACGTTAATCACATCAACATTGATTTTGTTCCTGGGGAACTTTAGACAAGTGGTTGACAATCAAATATCCTGATTTGGATATATTCAACGAAATCCCCTCCCTCGAAATACTTTGAAGGCAATAAGGTCTTGTAAGTGATGACTTGAGCTTGTTTTTTTCAACTTGGCTTCTTCCAAGATTGACTTAAGTTCATTTACCTTGAATGATTTCCTCTTTTCTATTTGAATTCTATTCTTTTACCTTGCTCAAAGAGGGAAACTTTTCCATAAGTCTGCGGAATCCAGATTTGAAAACTATGAAATTTTGTTATCTTTGATCTAAGAAGTTATTCTGTCTAAATCTTGGTGAATTCTGTTCTACGGTTTTTGTTAATTTATTAACGGAACCAACAAAATAACAATTCATTTTGACTTGCTTGCTTAGTGCTAAATTCCATGCATATGGATTCGACGAGGATGCACTGGTCCTTATCTATTCTTATCTCAAAAGACCAAAACAATGTGCCCGGATAAATAACACGTATAATTCTTTTCAAGAGGTTTCATCTTGTGTACCCCAGGGCTCTGTACTGGGACCTATCCTTTTCAATTTTTACATAAATAACTTATTTCTTTTCATAAAGCAGGCAACGTGCAATAATAACGCCGATGACAGTACACTTGCTTACTATTCTAAAAGAATGCTGGATCTTGTGAAGACTTTGGAAAAGGAACAGGAGCGACCTTATCATGGTTAGAAAACAATGAAATTATTGCCAACCCTGAAAAAATTCCATGCTATCTTGCTCAGGAAAGATCGAACGAATACTAGTGGAGAGCCAATTAACATTAATGGCAAATGATCAAATCTGAGGAGGCCGTGAAACTTTTAGGCGTTACGTTGGATTACAGACTTGATTTCGACCCACTTATTTCAAATCTTTGCAAAACAGCTGCAACACAATCAAATGTTCTTAAAAGGTTAAAAACTTTTATTTGTTTCAAGAAGACAGGAATTCTTGTTCAGAGCTTTGTATATTCTAATTTCAATATAATTCAATATTCTAATTAATACCGTCCCTTGGTCTAGTATTTTTCATCTGCAAAATCATTACAGAAAATTGAATAATTGCAAGAACGTGCTCTGAGATTTCTCTATAATGATCGCATCAGTTCTTATTGCACTTGAAGTCAGATAAATGCATGATACTTCTTGTTCGCCACAGAATTTCTTGCATTGAAATATTCAAAATAGTGAAACATTTAAACCCTCCTTTCATGCAGTACTTTTTCAGCTCTTCACATTATTCATAAAGAAATTCAAATAACTTAGCCTGCGTTAAGCCGAACCAACAACATTTGGGTCCAATAGCTTGATGTCTATTGCACAAAAGATTTGAAACGATACAATACAGTGTACCGGGTATCCAAAAAATTATACGCATTTCGTCGACCCTAGCGATAAGAATATAGCGTGAATCAATTCAAGAAAATTCTTAAACATAGATACATTGTCTGCTGGTATCGGTGCATTGACAGTGAAAATATCAATCTTCAAAGTACAAATTGGTACCCACCTCGTAACCAGAGCTTTGACGTTTTGGCCCAGGCAAATTTTTGAAGTACGGTGAATAAAATCAACAAGATTTGAGACACGAGGAGAAATCTAAGGACGGCACAACGGATGTGTTTTACGAAATATAATCCACGTGTCACTTATCATCAAGAGAGCCCCGAAATTAGCTTCATTCATCTCAGTATCAACTTTTGGCATTGTCGAGTCATTCGTTTAAAAGAATTTGTTATCAGATCTCTCAGGATCAGGTTGATTATGACGTATCTTCGAGGCTGCTCTCCCGGGCGGGTTATCAACAAAAAGAGGAGACATCTTTTCGTCCCCAAGGTCTCCAGACCTTCCTTTCTTGACTCCCGAGAGATCTGATAACAAATTACTTCCAAGGAATGATTCGATGTTTCCAAGAGTGTGTTGGTCCTCAAGGGAGTAATTTCACAGATGAGTAGCATGTGTAAAATAAATTGTCGACGTTGAGATGAATGAAGCTGATTTCGGCGCTGCCTTGACGATAGGTCTCACATAAACTGTATTTTGTAAAACATATCTGTTATGCCGTCTTTGGCTTTCCCCTCGTGCTTCAAATTGTGTTGATTTTATTCACAGGACCTCAAGAATTTGCTTACGCCAAAACGTCAAAGCTCTGGTTTGGAGATGGAGGTAAATTTGTCCTTTGAAGGTTAATATCTTCACTCTCAAAGCACCGATATCAAGAAGCAAGGTATCTATGTTCAAGTTAGCTATCGAGGCATGTTTTGAAGATCATTTCGGATTGATTCAGGCTAAATTCTACTCGTTAGGATTGTCACGAATGATCACGAAATTCACAAAACATTCTGGAACACTCTAAATATGACTAGAACATTCTCGAAAGTACTGGTAGTAAACAGGAACTATAGCACAA
Organism: Aurelia sp. 4 Dawson et al 2005; assembly: GCA_964019985.1. Taxonomy (NCBI): domain Eukaryota; kingdom Metazoa; phylum Cnidaria; class Scyphozoa; order Semaeostomeae; family Ulmaridae; genus Aurelia; species Aurelia sp. 4 Dawson et al 2005. The sequence continues at coordinate 14,249,026 of OZ026497.1, forward strand.
CCTCAAAATTATCATTCCTTTTATAAGCATTTTGAGACTATACATGGATGGAACATTCTAGAATGTTCTAGGGTAGAAATTTCTAGTAGTATTCCTAGGGACTATAGATATGCGTGAGCTTGTAAATAGATCTCAGAATTTGATTTAGACGTTGAGAATAAAGCTGTATGAGAAGTAAAAGAAGAGACTATAGTAAACATGTTGATCTGTCACGGGGTGAGTGGCCGAGTGGCTTATACAGTCTTCGTCAGGTGACTGAAGTTGAGCTTGGTCGAGTGAGGTCAGATTTCGGATGGGTGACCTTTGAGGCCTGACCTCGCAACTCACCTCGTCGTCCTTCGGATGGCACGTTTAACTAGGGGTCCAATGTCTGGATCTGGATGCGGCATGCACAGTGGGCCTAAATTAGCTTTCAGTAGCTAGGAATCCTGACAAGCCCACTCAAAACAAATTGAAAACAAACAACAAGGATCGACAAAATCTGCATAATTTTTTTGGGACACCAAGTATACTTTAAGGTTAAAAACATAAAGGGAAACGGCCCAAACTACAGTGGCAGGGCAAGGAGGATGTAAAGCGTATCCCACAATGCACCTGGGACCTTTCAGGGGTGCCATCCTTTGGAACACTTTGCCGGACTCAATAAAAAGTCTAGCTTTAAGAGATCAATCAAAGAGTGGAAGGGTGACAATTGCTCATGTAAAATATGTAGATAAAGAGTCCGTGGGAATTTTACCAGAAGTGTATTTGTATATAATTATCTCCTGATTGTAATTAGTTTTTTTCTTTTTGTATAAATAGTTGGTCTTAATTAGTTCTAATTAGAACTATTATATTTTAAACCAACTGTAAATAATGTTATAATAATGATAAATAATAATTTCATATATGCGACGAAAGCGCGCGTGATAACAATCAGTTGCAGTGGAGAGGAGTTGGAGAACAACAGGCCTAAGCAAATCAACCACGTCCTCGAACGACAAATAAACGCAAGCAATCGAAGGAGTTAAGCGTCCAAACTTTGCACTGCTTAGATGAAGACTCTGTCTTAACATACACATCATCTGACCTCAGGATATTGTCGCTGTTTCTCTCTCGAACGGTTTGTAGCTACATACTTAGGCCCTAAATTTTGAGCAATTTCAAGGCGCCGTGACTTTATAAATCGTGGGGACTTCGTGGGACCTCTAGGTTTATTGAAAGAAACAAGGCTTCAGGTTTCATCTCATGAAATTTCAGTCACAAGTCCCCTGCCTGAGCTATTAAAAGTCGGCAATCCAACCAGTGTTTTTTTATATCTCACCACTGTCACGAAACTTTTCCGCCAAAGGTAGGTTGGAAAACAAGATCCTACTGACATCTTTTCAGTTTCCTTGAAAAGTATTAGAGTTGACGAATAGATTAAAATACTCACCATTTTTCTACACTGTACTTACATAAAGAGAGGGTAAATATCCTTGGCAGCCCTTTTTGGCCAACTTCTTCCGCGCGCCATCACGATATTATTTAGTGTGCAGAATTGCATCATGGGATAGGCTTTATATCCTCCTTGGTGGCAGGGATAGCATTATAGGTTCAGTTGACCCTCTTTCTATAATGGGCCCTTAAGAGGCGCTATAAAGACGAAAAACGTAAGAAAACGGAAAAGTACCACGGTTGTTTACGGTACAAAAGACGGTGTTAGGGCTTTCAGTGAGATACGCACGATAGCGCACGAGTGAGCAGGAATGCACCCTAGTAGTGTCAAGAGAGCGATAAATCACAAGCACAAATCTTTATGGAAGATTGAAAAATAGGAAGCAAAAACTGTGCAACAAAGCAGCGTTTATGTCGACGATCTTGAACAAAGCTATCGAGGTGTCTTCTAAAGCTTCTTTAGGATTTATTCACGATATATTCTTTATCGCTAGCGTCGACCAAACTGTCTACTTTTTTGGGAAACCCGGTAGATGGGGAAGAGAGGAAGGCCATGAAATGAACCTTCTATGTCCCCAATTTCTGAATCCATGCCATTAAACCTACAAAGTTGCTTCCGGTTGATTGGGTATGATTTAAGGCAGCAGAGTTCCTGTTTCTGTACACAGTAGCGCTCGAGCTTTTTGCCGAGAACGTTTTGATCTACGGTGTCAAATGCCTTCTTGAGGTCATGGACACCAGATCCATAACAGCCTACCAAGATCCAGTCCATTATACCAGCCGTCAGCATCTCTATGTAAGCATGTTACTGTTGAATCAAGGTGCAAAAAGCCAGACTGGCTAGATGAAAATCCTAATTTAAATCCTAAGAAAGCTACAACAAAAAATATCCCTCCTAAAATTCTTAAATCTAATTCTGACGTGTGCATGGAACCTTTAACACAAATCTTCAGCGATTGTGTTGAAAATTCGACTTTTCCTGATCAGCTAAAGTGTGCGGATGTCACATCTCTTCCTAAGAATGGACCAACCAATCCCAGGACTAAGTCTGGACCAATTGGCGTTCTGCCGACGGTCTCAAAGCTGTTTGAAAGAATAATGGACAAACATATAGTTGCTTATATTACACCTTTTTTATCTTCACTTCTCTGTGGTTTTCGACAAGGTCACAGTGCTCAACATGCTTTCGTAAGACTTTTAGAAAAATTCAAGATTGGTCTTGATGAAGGTGGTGAGGCACGGGCCGTATTGCTGGATCTCTCCAAGGCGTTTGATTGTATTAGACATGATCTCTTGATTGCAAAATTGCATGCCTATGGCTTTTCTTATGAAGTGTTAACACTCATTAACAGTTACCTCAAAAACAGACAACAGAGAGTCAAGGTACACGGTTCCTTCAGTTCTTGGATAGACCTAACACGAGGTTTCCCACAGGGGTTAGTCTTAGACCCTCTGTTGTTTAACATCTACATCAATGATCTCTTACTTTTTATTCAAAACTCAGATATCTGTCATTATGCAGATGATACCACAATCTATGCTTGCGATAAGAACCTGGAAAACATAACTCATAAGCTTGAAAATGACTGTAATGTAGCATTAGAATGGTTGGCCAACAACTTCAGGAAATTAAAATGTTATCTTTTGGTCACTGGGCAGAGATGTGATGATCCAGTTGCTGTTAACATTGGAAATGCTGAAGTCGTTAATAGCTCTGAAGAGAAATTACTTGAAGTTCATATTGATAACAAACTCTCCTTTGACCATCATGTCTCGAAACTTTGCCAAAAAGCCAGTAATAAACTTTATCCACTTGCCCGCATATCCCCGTATATGGATCATAACAAACTAAGAATCTTGATGAGGGCATTTATTACCAGTTAATTTCAATACTGCCCTTTAGTCTGGACTAGGCTTGTCACGCGGCGCCTGCGGCGCCACGCTGGCCCGCCGTCGTACCCAGTAATTTCTTTAGGAGGAATTTGCTGCGCCTGTTGGCTTTTGTAGCTGTTAATCACTTTCTGTGGGCAAATTATTGTCATAACGGTTTCGTTAAGGTTCGATCTACGAAGTGGGCGTTCATATATATGCAAGGCAATTTTTCAGTTTCCACTCTTGAGGTTCATCACTGCTCTTTTCACCAGTCCCTTCTCCTTACTTGTATCCTTACTCTTTCCCATGTACACACACTCTTTAACCCTTCCTCGCCTTGGAGTTCCTGAGGGGGCGGATTGCACTCTCCTCTATTTCCTTGCTGTAAAAGCATGAGCGATAGGACACACAGTGTGTTGCAGTTTGAAATTTATAACAGAAGCGAGCCACCTTAACTTATTGTTTTTTTGTGTTTTGAACTTATTTTTAATTGGTATACAGCCACCTTTCACTGTTTCATAATCTTGAACTTTTTCGGTAGTGAGCCACCTTAAGTGCAGAGCCACCTTAGACTGATGCCGATGAGTCTCCTGTTGCCCTGTGCTCTTTGACTTGATGATGGCGCTTCAGGAAATAGAGACTTATAGTATTACTCTGCAAAACTTGGCCCTATTTAGGCCCAAACTTCGCAATTCCTAACGTACCAATCAGATTGCGAGATTTGTGAATTACTATTGTTAAGGTGTAAATGTGATAGAATGTTCGATTCGATTAAAGAATTGAAAACACTCCCACGGGATGGAGATTCGAAGCCGTGATTCTTTCATAATTCCATTGATGATTGAAGAAAATTGGGTCAAGTTTTTCACTTTTTCATTATGAGTCCCTCTTGAGCAAGGATTACCGCAGAGATATCAAGGACTCATCGTCATCAGTCCAGAGCCACCTTAACCGTAAAGCCTTGGTGATAGTAGCTATGATGATTAAACTTTTGATGCAAGCAATTAAAATCACTCGATCAAATCAAATTGCTCTATTGTTTTTGTTGCTATGACAATAAGAAGAAAAAGTTATGATTGCCATCATTACCAGTATCACTATTAAAACAATAAAATGTTGCACTTCCTTGAAATTTGTTGTTTCAAATCGCATTGGATGCATTAGATACATTCTAACGTTCATAATATTTTTTGGCATCAAATATTGTTTAACTGATATTTCTGGGTTCAGTGGCGCAAATGAGGGGGTGTGGGGAGTAGTGTCAAACCCCCCTCACAATAATTTCATCACCCTGTCTCAGTCGCTATTTTGTAGTGTAAAAGTCGGTCCCGATCCGGCTCTGAACTTGAACTGCTTAATGTTTTTAAATGGTTCTGAACAGAGTTGTACCACAAAGCTATGTTACAGAAAATTCGGTCTCGATTCTGCTGTCAATCCCGTGCTGCATCGAAGTGAGCCATAGTGATCTTGTTTCTTTAGCAGGACCAATTAAAGAACAATGTCCGGGAGTCGATCCCAGTCAATGCGGCTGCGTTAACGTACATTGGTCTTGTCTAGTAGTTCTGCTTCTTTGGAAGGAAGAAGTTGAATAGCCAAGATGGGCCGGGGCACGCGTGCAGGGCCGAGAGAGTTCAAAAACTGTAGCTCATAGCTATAGGGACCCTGGACTTACCCAAGTCTTCCTGTAAGACCATAGCATTTTTCAGAATATGACTGAGGGGTTTCTATACCACAGTCCGTGATCAAAAAGGAAGCACCAAGAATTTCTCAGCTAGCTATAATAAATTGAAAATCGAGAAGGGGCGGAGACAATGATAAGCAGTAGCAGTTAAATACACCAACTAAACAATTGACATGGACCGGGTGAGCAAGAGAGCAAATTTCCTCCATTCGAAAATTCTAAAGACTGAAATTCAGTAAATTCAATTTTCTCCAGAGTGCTGTAATTAGAAATTTGTGCAGCACCCGAAAGGATGCCCTTACAAACTTGTAGAATAGAACGTGGCTATTTATTAGTTATTATTATTTCAAACCTTTGCTTCTGCATAATGGCTAGTCAGACAGATGAAACAAAAAATTTCCAAAAGCCGCCTTAAGTAAACAACCTTTTACAACTCTTGCAATAATCAAGTTCCGCTAGCTAAGCTCTTTCAAATGATATCTAGTCTTGCATTATTCTGGATGCAAAACCATTGAACTCTACATAGCTTTTGGTTATATTTTAGTCACCTTCATTCAGACTAGCACACCTCCGCATCCCCCTGGACGGTGAGCGTCTGACATACGTCTACCACGTCTACACTCTACACCTTTGGCCCGTGGCACATAAATCCTCCCCGTGGTCCAGCGACATGTGGCATTTGGTAATTTCACCAGAACCAACACATAGTGGTGGTCAACATGACAAAAGGAAATTCCTTGCATGCCAAAAATGCATACTCATTGTTGAGTTTCGATTTGACTTTCCTAATTCCTTTAGGCCCATCGGAGTCCCCAAAATAATTAGCTAAGGGTTGTTCCTTTTTCACGCAAGAAGGCTCTGGAAGTTAGGCTTATGGAAAAGAAGATTAAAAGAAATAAAGGTGCAAGGAACTCATTAGAAATATCAAACTATCATGCTTATAGTTCATAGAACTACAGTAAAAACCAATCTATTTCTAAGTGATTTAAAGTTCTTTTTTTCAGAATTTCTCGGAAAATCCTTCCGTTGGTAGATTCCTACTGCACCTCTAAATGGCGAATTCTTTACAAAATGGGGCATTTTCCAACGATCTCAAGTGTGCGGTAGCAAAAAAAATCCCCCCGGGGCAAGCCCTCGAGCCCAATTTTTGCTCGCTTCGCTCGCATTTGCTTTCAACATCCCAAATTTTTGTTCCAACGGGCAAATCCGTATTCAGGGGAGACGGCTAATAAGATACTACTTAAAGACAACTTAGGGTCAGTTTCAGTCATGTTTGGTTTCGTGCCGATAGTTATTAAAAAGATTATGCCTGTTATTGAAGTTGTATTTTCATTAAATCATGGCATTTTGGCAACAGAATCTGTTTTGGAAAGTTCGGTCCCCCGTGGAAAAAACTCGGTCCTTTGAATGCACACCCCCCAAAAAAATTTGCATTTGCGCCCCTGTCCAGTTTCTATAAAAAGGCTGTTCCGACCTTAATCTGCATTGTTGCAGGATCAATCATGTTCTTGCACGGGTTTCAAAGTATACAATATCATAAAGAGTGCAGATATTTTTGTGTTTAATTAAGCTGAACTAATATTCTAGGGGTGCTTCAAAATTTCTTGGACTGACCGCCCCTAAACGCGCGATCCATATAGATCCATAGATATTGTCTCGAAAGCAGTTATCGTAATATATCTACCGTTTTAAGCATATTGAGCAGCATCAAGTAAAAGAAAGGAATAGTATTGGTAATGTTTTTGGTCGCTGCAAATCATACCCCCTCCCTCGAATAAGCCCCCCGAATGTGCCCCATCCAAAATATTTTTTGCAAAAATATTTTCTGGGGGACTTTTTCGAGGCCTTTTGGTAAACTTACTGGCTACGATAGGGGCTATGACTCTGTAAAGATCTAATATACCTTTGGGAAAACCATCTATTTCTATGAAAATGTTAAAATTGCAGATTAGTCCCAATTGTTGTTCTTCAAAGCATATGTCATAATGAGGACCTTAAAAGGGGAATGGTTGCTCCATTACTCCCCTCTTAAAAAGCAGCATGTTCCTTTGCTCCCCTCAAAATTAGCATCGTGCTCCCAATAATTCCTATGAAGCTTCTATTCTTCGTTTAGATTCAAATATTTAAAGCCAAGTCGTCGATTGGTATCTAAGATGGTTGCCAATTTTTGCTTCACATTTTTCATGATCTATCAGGCCTGGCAGTTCTGTCACTGTACTCTGTTCCCTAAAAACCTTGTGTAATACATGGATTTGATGATTTCTTGCACACTGTTTGCACCAGCCTTGGAGTGCATCCTTGCGGTGTTGAACAGACCCGTAAGAGTATTTTAGTAAAAGAGGGCATTGATTTGTGTCACTGGTGCAGCAAAGATTGGGGTCTGGAGAGATGAACTCAGAAATGTTCCAAGAGCACGTTCTTTACTTTGGCAAGGAACGGTAGGTTTGTCGTAAGATCCCCATTTTTGTTGGCACTTCAAAAAGTTTCCAAAACATGACCGTTTTCTAATTATGGCTCAACATTCCCCTCCCCGTAAAAAAGAAATCATTAATTGCATTTGATTGCCTTGGCATTTCAAAACAGACAACCCGCGCAGTAATTGGAGGGTGCATGGGAATTTAATGAAAGTATAAGCTTTTGAAGTAAGGTCTCGAAAAATGCATGTGCTCTCAAGGTCCCGCGTTTGCTAGTAAAGCTCCCTGGCTCTCGGCCTTTCTTAGGCCATGCTCCTTTGCTCCCAAATACCCTATCAGAGCCTGCATAATGAACGGTAATAAGATCGAGTACAAAGAGCAAAATTACGGTGACTCACAAGGACTGGCAGGAAATCACAACTGGAGTGAACAGGAGCCTGAAAAAAATCCCTAAATACCTTAGCTTTTTTTGGACACGTAATATCCATTTGCCACTGTCTTTTTTTGAAGACATTCAGCTCAACTTCAGGTTTGCACATAGTTTTTTCTGCTGATATTTAGGAGGATGAGTGCATCCAAGGTTGGCTCGTAACTTGTAGATGTCTTCCAGTGTTTCGTATCACAGCCACTTTCTTGTATTTTTTACTTGCCAATGATATCTTAGTTGGAACCGATTTCCTGTGAAGAAAGGTGGCTTTTGTCTCCATTTACCCGTATGCTCTTAAGAAAACTCGCTAATTCTAGTCCCCCTTAAAGCTCACCTAGGTATGGAACAGAATCCGTGAACCTCTTAAAACCTTAAAACACCGAACGCGTGGAAAAAGAAGCCGTACTAATCTAATAAAAGTTTGAGACATGAGCTACTGTCTCTTTTTAGCCCAGTGCCCCCCAGAAAAACTTGCCCTCTCACTAAATCCCCCTTGGAGCTCTCTGCGGTAGAAGACGTCCATATAATTCTCGCTGAGACTTCTCATTTCCAGGAATTCATTACCTTGGTCTTGCGTCAGACGAACGGAATGCATTCACCTTATTTCAAAGCCTTCTTTCAAAATTTCAATGCTGAAAAGTTTTCTATAGGCCTCCTTGCAAACTCAAACAAAGCTGTTGATCATTTCAAAGGAATGGTGGCTTCTTTGTAGTTTGAGGTATATAATCCAGAGCGGTAGAGGAAAGAAAGCCTTAGATTTTGAGACTTTTTCAGTGCCATTTCGCTCAGAATCAGCTTCCCCTCTCGTTCAAGACCCTCGATAAAACCTTCCTTTGTGCCATTCTGGAGCTTAGCTGGAAAAAGAAAGCGATCTAAGTAAGTCTGGCCTCTCTTTTAGCTTTTTCGTGAAATAAAGGACGGGAGTACGATAAAGATCCAACAAACTGATAGTCCGGCAATGAGGATATGAATCTTGGATAAAAATGGATGTACCCCAGCTCCCATATTGCAGACAAAGAAAATAAAACCATTCGTATCCACTTCAGATCTCGGAGAAAAAGCTGGGAGGGTTCTTTTCCGTGGGAGAGACGCAGTTTCTGACTTATGCTGTTTACAGTGTTGAGAGGGGAAACAACGGGAAGAAAAAAGGTTTCGGGTCATTCCTATGACGCATCTTAGTATATAGATGTTTCACAACAGGCTGGTGAATCAAAAAATCAACAAAATACAGGAAAGGGCACTGAGAATTACATATAAGGACAGTGAATCGACTTTTAGTGACCTATTACCAAAAGACTGTGAAGTCACTATTCATACAAAGAACTTGCAAATACTTATGACTGAGATGTACAAAACTAGAAATGGCCTAAATTCCTCATTTATGCAGGAAATTCTCTGTGAAAATAGGACTCACTACAATTTGCATAACAATAACGAATTTATTCAACCAAGAGTGAGATCAGTCAACAACGGCTCAGAAAGCATCAGATTTAAAGGTCCGCAGCTTTGACAAACTTTACCATTAACAATACGCAATTTGGAATCCCTTTATCAGTTTAAAACAAAGAAAAAAATTGGTACGGTGAAAATTGTCCATGCAGGTTATGCCGCACATTTATTCCGAATATGGGCTTTTTATGATACACATTTTTAGATATCTGTTTTTATACAGTTTGATTTTCATGATTTGTAAATACTTTATCCGCCATTTTTATGAAGTATTCGTATTATGTAATATTTTTAAGTTGGAATTAATTAGCTAAGTGTTTTTAGCTATTTTACTCTTATCCAACTGCAAAGAAACTGATAATTAATAAATGAAACATGACTCTTATCATTCATGTACTGGTACGGTTGGTTTGTAATTAGCTTTTCAAAGAGCCTTGAGATGACATTAATTTAATCCACAAGAGTTCCAACACATTAATTGGAATCAATCATCATCATCATCATCATCATCATCATCATCATCATCATCATCATCATTGTTGTCATCGTCGTCCTCGTCGTCCTCGTCGTCCTCGTCCTCATCATCATCATCATCATCATCATCATCATCATCATCATCATCATCATCATCATCATCATCATCATCATCATCATCATCATCATCATCATCATCATCATCATTGTTGTCATCGTCGTCCTCGTCGTCCTCGTCGTCCTCGTCCTCATCATCATCATCATCATCATCATCATCATCATCATCATCATCATCATCATCATCATCATCATCATCATCATCATAATCATCATCATCATCATCATCATCATCATCATCATCATCATCATCATCAGCTCAGGTAATTTGTTTTGCCTACGAGGATGGTCAATAACCATGAACTCGGTTTTCTAGGGGTGCATACTTAGTTTATTCATTCTCATCCACTCGGAAATGTTTTCTAATTCAGCCTGGAAGTTTTGTATCAAGTCTCCAGTCTCATTTGAAGAGAGTGAAACTTCTGTCTCATCGGCTTACAGATTAGCCTTTGAGAATTTTAGGCAAGTTTCAAAGTCATTAAGGTATAATATGAAGAGTAATGGGCCTAGACAGGAACCCTGGGGTATTAAACATGTAACTGGCCGGGAGCTGGATTTCTTACCGTTTAAAGAGCAATATTGTTGACGGTTTTTAAGGTATGATCTAAACCATTCTACCTCAATATCCTTGCCGTTGCCGTTAGTCCCGAAGCCTTTACAGTTCTAACCATGGAAAATGCTTCCCTGATCTCCTGCACTTCAATAGTCCTAAGTGTGATTTTGCCTTATGCTTGTTGACTTCTTAGTCACCGAGATGCGGGGGGATTTGGGGCTAGTTCGAGGTTGTCGGCAAGAATCTTAACCACTGAGCAAGAGAAACTGTTCATTGCATTTGAAATACCTTTTAGTTAACAGATTCTGAACGAGACACTTTTCGGACAAGCAATGTTGCTGGACTTTGATCTCTTCCTGGGAGCTCATTGATTGCCTTCCATGACTCTTTCATGTTGCCATGACATGCAGAGATCTTATTAGTACAATGCTGCTTCTTTAGTTGGATGTTACGGGCATTGACGTTATTGCGGACCTGTTAAAATGAGTCCATGAGGAGTGGGGACTTTCTTTCGGCTGCAACCTCTTTTAGCCCATCGATGGTCAGCATAAATTTTATACGGTCTTTGTAAATCCAAGGGCAGTATTTCTCTGAGACACAAATTTCAGTCATTGGGGTGTATTTCTATATGATCAAGAAAATAAAGGATGTCCTGAAAAACGTGCGCTGTTTGAGTGCATGCTGCAATGAAGCTACAAATCCAGTTGTCGGTTTTTAACATTTTTGATAGAAGAGACTTTAACTTTAAGTTAGATACCAAGTTTGAGTGAATTTGAGAAGAAGTTGCTGATCTATGAAGCAAGACAGTCAAAATCATTGGCTGCCGCAAAACCACAGAATTCATTGTTCTCAATTATGTTAAAATCAAAGAAATTGATTCAAAAACATACCTGGCGCAGTTTTCCGGTGTTCATAAGTGAAACAAGTAGTCACGAGTTAGATTTTGAGATATATTGAGGGATGCTAGGAATGGTGATACGGAACACAATTGCTGTAGCCCGTGACATATCCATCAGTTACTTTGCTTTTCAATGTGATACAGTCATCTTAAATCAACAATATCGCGTTCATCAGGCTGCCTGGTCGATAATCTTGGGTTCTGTGGTCATTAATTACTCCCATCTACGTCCATTTAGCTAGGCTAAAATTCAAGTCATAATACTAAGTACACAAATGAACTGATCTGGTATTATACAACCTATGATTTGTTCTACTTTCTTTTCACTAAATCAGCAACACTCTGTCAGATTTGCTTGAATTCCCTGCCAAACTCTAAACTGCAGCCATTCAAACGGCGTACATGTTTTTGGGACACCCTGTAGGTATGACCAATTGTTAACAAGTTCATCTTTATTATCTGTTACGCATTTGCTACCAACACATGACAGAAACATCGAGCAGGAATCCGTCTTTATTAAAATTCTTCATCTGCCGAATTTTGATCATTTTAAGATCTAGCATACATATCAAAAGTCCGAAGAGAGTCTTCATTACAAGCGATGATCAGAAAACGCCTTATCATTTGCAATCCAATGAAAATCATTCAAAGAAGAAAAATTTTCTGTGGCATTGTAAGTCCTAAAAATAATCTACATAACTGATGCAAGGGAGGAGAACGGGCGGAAGTCGCTCAACAGTTTCTCAATGATTTGCTCGGGCTTTATCAACAAAATCCCCTATTTCTGCTGAAAGGAATGGCTTGATTAAAGCCAAGTACACTTCCAAATCAAACCTGAACATTCGGCTATTTAACGAGATTCAACTGGCTTCTCAAACACCAGTGCTAGGATTTTCAATGAACAGTGGCCGTTCAAACGGTGAGAGTTTCTGTATTTGCTAGGTATTACCAAGACTGCTCTCCTCATAAACACTAGAAAGTTAATAAGCACTACAGAAGCCCCTGTTTATCATATTTAATGTCAATTCTTTGAAGGGCCTGTTTATATGAGGAGGAGAGATATCTCACCAGCCAGAGCTAGGACTGAAAGGTGAAATTTCACCATCCCATAAGATCCTTCGCATTTTCACTTTCGCGTTTATAGGAAGAACGCAACACAACCGTTACCAATGAGATCCTACCTCACGAGACGTGAAATCTTACCTCAGTGCGATAGAATTTTGCCACATAAACGAAACACAACCGGTATGGTGAGTTTTGCATTGAAAATCTTTAATCCTTATTTGGTTAATTCGCTCTAATTTCACGGAAGAGAGAATTTATTCCAGCTCGCCTTTCAACCCTGCAGCTCACAGGCGAGGTAAAAGATCTCACATAAATGGTGCCTGATACTTACCCCGCCAGTTAGTCCCAGGCCTGGCAGGTGACATGCTTTTCCTCATGTAAATAGGCCCTGAGGAGCATAAGCTAGACTGGAGATGGTACCTGATTACTATGTTTCAGCTTACAATACCTCATTTCGAAATTCTTCTGTATGACGCTGGCTTCCAAAATGACTTACCAAAATAAATTACTGAACTTCAGCAAAGGTAACATTTCGCGATACTTTACAATGACATCTGCTGAAATGATAACATTAATTTGACCAGCTATAAGAGTTTACAAGGGCATTTTCAACAACTCGTTGAATGATTGCCATAAAACAAAGCAAAAACTACCTGCTCAATAAGAGACGTCTCAGTTCCAAAATACTCCATTCGATCATTAAGCAATGGATCTGGGACTGAATCTCCACTGTAGTATGGCCAATTGCCAGAGAGCAAATGCGATAAGCATATCGCAGAGGGTCCATTGCCTATAATTAACAAATAACACAACTTTGTCACCTTAGAAAGACATGGCCTTCTAATGTCATGACCAAAATTTAAGACCATTTATTTAGTAACATTTGCTGACACAACGAGATCAAATGCTGCTGTTCACCCCATTCTACTACTCCCTCCCTTGGAGCTAAATCAGGTCACTTTTCCATGTAGACTCCAAATTTGGATGACTTCTTGAGAAATCTTGCGCCATTTGTTACGACGTTGTAATAAAGTTTATAGAAACACAAATTCAAAGTATTTCCATAAACTTCATAGTAAGGTTATGGAAAAAATAGCCTGGGGGGGTAACTACCATATATGCAGGTACGGGATGTGCCATTTTTTGGGGTCCCTTTTCTGGAGGAGACAATAAATTTTGGGGTATCATTTTTGGTAAAATACAAGTGGTCATAAATTTTGGGGTGTCATTTTAGAAAAATAGCATACAATTTCAAACCAGCATTGAATTCGGAATCTGCTTTGTAGATTGACCCGAATAAACTTAAAGAGAATAAACAAGGCAGAGCAATAGCATTGTATCTCGTTACTCTAGCAAATGTTGCTGACTGAAAGATGGTCTTAAGCTTTCGGTCATGCATTTAACATAAAAACTGGCATTCCTAAAATAATGTCAAGTACAATTTACTACAAACAGGTAATACCATCGGGGTGAGTTTTATAAAACGTGGGGAGCACTAATTTTTATCATATTGTTGCTATTAACGTGATAATATTTATAGCCAAGCGCTCTCAACATTCATTTGCACGCACTGTATCTTTGCAAGAATAATAACCTTGAGTGGTTTAAAGTTGCTAAATTGTCGGGCTTACATCGCAGCTGCTACGGCCCAGAAAAAATTGTTTTTCCTGAGAAATTAACTGACGTTCATTATACATGCTAACAATCTTACAATCCTTCTTCCTCAACTTTTCTTTCATTTGATCTGAAAAATTGTTGGCAGGATAATTGTCTGTCAAATTCCATAGCATCTGGAGACACGGAACACAAAGTGTTCGACTACCCCCAATTACCTGCGTTCATCCAATCTAACAGCGCTTACGAAACCAAAATCTAAATGAAGTTTATGTAGCCATTTGAAAAATTTTCCTGTGTAGTGTCTTCCAATCTGGCATTGCTCTCAGCAAAGAGTAGTTCTTTATTGATTCATTTAAAACAGCAAAGTAGCTGTGGTTAGCCTTGCGACTTAACTTGTTTCCAGAACCAGGATCATTTCACACTTCAAAATGATTGAGGAAAAGGACAGATACACATGAACGTGTTATTTGCAAGGCCGTTACGGTATGGTGAGAAGTCCATCACATGAATAAATCAAACCATGCATGCAGGGTAAACAAACACGTCTGTCAGAAAGCTAATACTCTTGACGAAATATTCAACCCTATTTTGCTTAGCTGGGAGGTAATTGCCCCCCTCCTCCGGTAGATCTTTCTGATAACTCTCCCTTCAATCAGAAAGTCGGTGGCAAAGAAACTTCACGACCTTTCCCAGCAACCCATTGTGCTTCCACTAGCAAAGTTTCATTAAAATATTTTGGCCAATAACAGGGGGGCGGAGAATGTTTTCAATATTGACCCTAGCAAAATTGCACATTCCCAGATCATATTTTTGCTGGATTTTAACGCATCTGTCCTGTTGTAGTTTGCACCTTTAATTTGTCCAGATCAAACAATTTTTTGAAAAAATTAATAACAAGGCTTTTGACATTGTTTTGATTGTTGAATCAAGTTCTTTCTGTTTTAAGATCTTATTTAGGGCTATCTATCAGAGCATGATTGATCCTTGGTCTCCAAATATTTGGATAGCTACTTTAAGATTCTAACACAGTCTATTATATCTGATGTGTGGGGGTCAAGCGCCGGAAATCTCAAATACCCTTTGCTGTGAGTAGTTTGGAAGCCTTTCAAACAGAAAGAAAAACTGAACAGAAACGTTTGGTAGCCAAACGTTAAGGTCGATAACGCAGAATTCATGGAAGCGGAGTTTTTCCGTGATTTTGATTTCAACGTCATTCACTTTCATGTCATAATTTGATCTTCGACCCATCGACTGGCCTTTTACAAGTTGACCTTGTATTGGCAAATGCAAAAGCCAGGCTAAGTTGTCTATTCAAATCATCACAGGAAAGGAGACTTTGCAGCAAAAATTTTTGAAAAACCCCTGTGAGATGTGGTTCCAAATTAATCACTAGCGTATTACGAAAGGAACATGAAGCAGCATTATATAAACCCCAGAAAATTTTTCAAGCACTGCACATCATCTTTATCTACAGTAATCCTTAAGTCATTGTAACGATGTAACAATCTGAAAACATAATCTCGAGTACATTTTTCAGAGAATGAAAAATAGTTGTTTGTTTGGTTTGCCAATTCTTTGGTCAACTTTGTTAACAGTTAGGCCATAGATTTCGATGGACTTTGGGAAACAAATGATGACCTTAAGCATGCTATGGGAAGCCAAACCTCAAAATCAAGCACGTACGCTTTTTAAAGTGTGTTCCAAAGATTGAGGGATGAATATGAATAAAGAACATCATTTGGAATGTCTGAAAATGTTCCGCACTTTTCTATACTGCCTTACAGACTTCTGCCGAACATGCCAGTAAAAATCCAGGTCCCCTATTTCCACAAGTTATGGACCTGACCGTAGCAAAATTGCTTTTACATTTAAAACAATTCTTACCAGCGCTGGCTTTAAGTATCTTTAAGAAGTAATCAGTATACCGCTACTCACCAACAACCACAACATCATAGAGTCGTGATCCAGATGCTTTGATACGCATTGAGGCACTGGTACCCTTTCCTGCGTAAAAAACCAGGACTTAACACTGGCTGGTAAAATCATAGCGAAAAGAAACAAGAAAATGGCCTTTTTTCTATTGACTTTGATAAAATGGGTAAAACTTGAAGGAATAAATTCATTAATCATTTCATCAATTCTTTAATTCTTTAATTATGCATTTCTCTTAAATGATTGCATCTATAAAACCTCGCACGTGTAACTTTTACTTAGCTGACGATGAGATAACCTCGTCTCGCAACGTACAAATAATCATGGCCTGGTCTATATCACGACTGTTTTTGTCTTAATGACTAAATTACTTGGAAATGTCGATTCAATAAACTTCAATACTGATTTTTCTTTCTCTGAAATGACCCCTAAGACGATGTTCGTCGTGGTCCTGGTGTTAAAGTTTATATTGAACCTGCGCTTTCCAACCAATGTTTTAATTCAGTAAATTCGTGTGTGGAAAAGAGGAATGAGTCCAAAAACGTAAAAATAATCATGGCCTAGTCCAATATCTATCACGACTGGTTTTGTCTTAATGACTTAATCATTTGTCTTTATGTGAAATGACTCCTCAGTAAATTCGTGTGTGGTAAAAAGGAATGAGTCCATGCATAGGGACAGAGTATACCTATGCCTGTCAACATCCATCCAATTCTCAACACCCCGGATTGGTTGATATTCAAAATGATTCGTTGCACATCCTTCCTAAGAGACGGAACACCCCAGAACAACCTAAGAACAATTGAAATAACTCAAGAACAAGCCAGGAACAGATGAAAAAACCTAAGAACAAGCCAGGAGCAGCCTAAGGGCAAGCGGAACGCCCCAAGAACAAGCCAGGAACTACCTAAGAATAGGCATAACAACCTAAGAAAATTCAGGAGCAACCTGTTCTGAATAACCTAAGAAAAGTCAGAAACAACCGAAGAACAAGCCAGATTGAAATACAAGATTGCATCGGGCAGAAAATATAGAAATAAAGGCGGGCCTTCTTACTATTCCACAGTATGTCGGGCTCCCCCACACAGCCAAGATCCCTTGAAAGAGATTCTGTTGGGGGAAAAGAGACATGCAGCAAATCCACCAACTTCAAAACATTCATATGTGAGTCCCGCGCCCACGGTGGACATGTTTTTTCAGGAAGCACTTTTTTGTCCGCTTTGAGCGATGCAGTCAGCCAAAGCGATTCAAAACAAGCCAAAACGAACCAAAACTACCTAGAACGACCCAAAAACGAGCCGAAATGACCTAAGATGTTCCAAAACCCAATAACAAATAAAATCGAGAGCAGAGGCTCGCTCCATTCAATTGAACTATTTTCTGTTCTGTGCCAGTCTTGTTTTGATGATTAAGAAATGTGCTTAGTGTAGCATAGTAATTAGAACAGGCACAGTTAAATGTAAGATATATTGTAAATATTTATATTTGAATAATAAGAAAATGTCTCAAAAATTTACTGCGTTCATTCGGAAATGTGTGGATGGATACATCCTTTATGAATTGTGTTTTCTTCTGCCCTCTCCATCCATTTGATGTACCAGCGACATCTGACATTTCACGCAAAGTCTTTCCATCACTAGTTAAAGCAGTCGCCATGCTTGCAATGTGTCTCCAATGCGCGCTGTTTCGTCCGTCATAATTGTGACGTCACATTTGCCAGTTCGATGTCACGTTGAAATCGCAAAACCACTCAACTTAGACACACAATCTTCTGAACTTAAACTCACAATTTCCATTTCAAACTTTCACAACGTTTTTATCAGTGTGAGTTATTGAAAATCATTGAAAAGTTGAGGACCGAAATTTGGTTGCAGAAGGCCTTTATTTTTTGTACTTTCTTGCCACTATTTCCAACATTTGTTTGTTCTCTGGCTGCATCTGTCAGGTGCACCTGCCTTGAATATTGAATGCTGACTGAACACTAGTGAGCTACCATTTCTTGGCAATGAACATCATCCATTTAGCTCTACCTACTTCTAAATCCTGCTGTCCCTGAACCCTTGTTTGGTAAACTTTTTGGCATGACAATACTAAGTAAAATTGCTTTGCCTATTTTGTCTGTCGTAGATTTCCGGAATCAAGTTTTCACGTAGATTTCGAATCTTGATGTAATATCTTAAAATTCTGCTTCATCGTGTAGTGACGACGTCACAGAGAAGTAAATGAGAATCTTAAATAAAATAGTAGTCTCATCAATGTTCAAAAAGTGAATTATCCTGCAGAGGTTATAAAGCTGCAATTTACATCGATAGTTGCGGAATTTATTCTCTACAACATATCCAAAATCTGCTTGAATCTGCTACAACAACAGAGCTTTAAGGGAAGATTGATCAAGCACACTGTTCGATTTTTACCTGTCGCCTTGAAATGTGGTAACATTGAAGCAAGTTTTTCAACAAATCGGATCTAATGATGAGAAACATCTTGATGAGAAGATTGAAAAATGCACTCATTTGCCATATTTGATCGTGCCCACATGGAAACAAAACAGAAAAAAATGAATGTATATATGTACCGGGTGTCCCACAAAAAGGTACCAGATTTGATCATGGCTAGCGCTTTGTCTTTAGCTTGAATCAATCGGAAATAATCTTTAAACTATTCCTCGATGGCTAACTTGAAGATAGATACCTTTTTTGTTGATATTGGAGCATTGAGAGTAGAAATTTTTATGATGAAAGTCTAGATTTGCCTTCACATCCAAACCAGAGCTTTTGGTTTGTGGCCTAAGCTGTTGATGTGCTTGTTGTGGAATCTCCTGAATCTTAGCGAAGTACAAGCAAGAAGCCTCCCTTCTGCCTCAAAAAATTCTTGATAGAAATCCAAATCGAAATTGAAAATCAAATTCACGAATTTCCCAAAGAGACATCTCTGGTCTTTCTACAAGACCTTTGAATTACACCTGCTGAATAAAAGTTATTCATTAGCAAAACTATTCTCTTGGGTGTGAAAAACCTGCCTTGTTTAAATAAACTGCATTCGTTATCATTGGCATTATAACAAACAAACAATGGCGTATACCCAAAAGATTAAAACTCCACAAGGGTAGGATCCTTGAAAGTGCTCACTTGTGCTCAAATTGTTTCTATTTTGTAAATTCATCTTGACTGAAGAATGATATTCCTTGGTGATTATATTCATTGATATGTTTGTCTGCTTCTAGTTTTGCATATCTTTTCAAATGTGTACCTAAGCACACAGGTCCTTGTTCACAATTTCTACACTACGCCTGTCCTTGAGGAGATTCCCTAAAACAGCGTGTTTGTAGTAGGCCAAAACCTATAAGCTCTGATTTCGAGACGGAGGCAAATCTGGACTTCTGAAGATAAAAATGTCTACTCTCAAATGCTCCAGTATCAATAAGCATCGTATCTATCTCCAACTTAACTATTGAGGAATAGTTTGAAGATTATTTCCAATTGATTTGAGCTAAATTCTTAGCGCTAGCCTCAGTGGCGTAGCCAGGTCCCTGCTTATGGGGGGTAAAGGGCGAGCGTAGCGAGCATATATGGGGGTCCGGGAGCTTGCCCCCGGAAAAATTTTTCGGGACCACGCTCTTGAGATGCTCGGAAAACGAGGGAAACGCCCTTTTCAGTTATATTTTGCATCATAAACATGACTACATTGAATATAAAATAGGCAGGATGTTTTGCTCAATTTGGATCAAGAATTTAAGCTCATTATAGCAACTTACTAAGAAAACAAAGAATTCTTATGCAATTACAAGCGGTCCAACATATCAAGTACGAAATACGAAATGGATCTTCTCGGCTCTACTGCAAAATGATTTGGTGCTGGTCGCTCGATTTTGATTTTCGAGGAACTGTCTTCTTTTCACTACTTTATCATTGTCTTTTTAGTCTACAGCATCGTTTGCAAGAATCTTTTGCAAAAGAAATTTTTCTTCAGCGTACAGATTCTTCAAATCATCATTTGATGAGATTTTTCCAGAGTGGTAGCAAATAGGGATCCCTAAAGCCAACGGCAGGCATTTCAGGCTAAGAGGCACAGGGGATATTGACATTGATGGGTCCTGGGTCAAGTTCCGTCAAGTTGTCACCAGGAAAATTTTTAATCATTCTACTTTGGCTTAGAATGCCTCTGCGAACATGCTGGAAAAACAAGAATGCACAAGAACTAAAATAGTAGAGAAAATTTTCTATGCCGTTTCTAAAATGGAAGCGACGGTAGCTTTTCTTTTTTCTTTCAGTCATATTTCAATTCTCGCCAAAATTTCGCAATTTAGTACCATGGGTACTGTTGTGTTTGGGGTTCTTCTATTGGCACGCTACTGTTTGACGGCCTACATGTTGCCCGACTCTCATACAACTACTTCTGCACGTGCTCCTACGGCATATTAATTATTCTAATTATGCGTATGATACGTCAACACTACATCCCTCCTTTACATTACATTAGACGTATGTCTACAAATTGAATTCAGTCAGCAAATCAATTAATTTGGTTCTTAACAAAACAGGGACTAAATGTCCAACACATCAGCAAGCAAAATATTAAGCAAAATAAGTAAAGTATTTGACTTACAGTTTCAGTTCATTCACCTTCTGACATTGTACTCATCATGATAGTACTGAGGTCTTCGTCTGTCTCTCATCGGGTATCGAGCATCAGGATTCTGTCCTGGTCTGACTGCATCATCATTTCTGTTTTCATCTTCTAAGTGTTCATTTCCATCAGTTTGATAATCATTATCATCATCATAACCCTCTTACCCTTCTGATTGCAAACGAGCATCGTCAACAAGTTTAAAGAACGATTGGTTGCGAGTCGTCGTAAAATTTTCTCTCTTTGCTGTAACCATGGTACCTTTTATGTTCGTTACACGCAAAGGGCGAGGATCAAACCTTGTAGACAACTTATTCTTTCGCTTTTGCTTTACAAACACACAATCGCCGATTTTCATGGTTGTAGCTTTCGCGTTTCTGCGTTTATCAGCATATTCTTTCATCTTCTGTCTTACATCCTTGTCGTGGTGCTCAATTTTCTTGTCAATTTCAGATTTGTCAACTTTGACTTCGATTTGAGGTAACTTTGTACGAATGTTTCGTGCAAACATCACTGTTGCAGGGGCAACTTTTGTTGTCGAATGTAGCGTTGCTCGAAAATTGAGGCGAAATTTTTGTAACTCACGTCTCCAGTTACGATTTTTGACATCAGCTGTTTCGATTGCTTTCATCAACGGTTTCATGAACGTTTCAGCTTCGTTGATTTGAGGCCAGAGAGGAGTGATCCTTCGATGGTAGATACCATTCGCTCTCATAAATTTCTTTATTTCATAACTTTTGAAAGGGGGTCCATTGTCTGAAACAACTTCCTTTGGTATGCCAAATAATGCAAAAATTTTGTCCAAACGAGGAATAAGAGCTGGTGCATCTGTTTTCTTCTCAATTTCGGCAATAGGGTATCTCGAACGTCCATCAAGTACAACGAGTAACGATTCACCAGACGGCAATGGGCCTAAAAAGTCAATAAAAACTTTCTCGACGTTCTCCTCAGGTAACGAACTCATGCAAAGTGGTTGAGGAGGCTTTTCACAACCTGATGCTTGGCATGGAATGCAAAAATGGATTTCTTTCTTCACGAGCGAATCTAGTAACGGGAACCAGACTTTTTCTCGAAGTAGGCTCTTGGTCTTTACAAGTCCTTGGTGTCCAATGTGAGCAAGGCTACTTGCATCGGGACGTAATTTTCTTGGAATAACAATACGTGTACTTCGCAACAAGACGTCGTTTTGACACGAAACAGTGAGTTCATCTTTCACATTTCGCAAAATTTTGAGCTCATCTTTGGCGATGTTAGGATTTTCGATTTCATTTATGTTATGCCCTCGATTTTCGCGGATCATTGTAATGGTTTCTTGTAACGTAACATCTTCAAGCATGATAGCTTTTGGCGCAGCACTTTTAGCAATAAACTGTATGTACTGTTCTGAGTTTGCACTTTCTCTTGGAGGCTTCGATCGTTGCATCGGATGTCGGGGCATGTAGTCGGATGGATTATCGTGTCCTGGACGATATTTAACTTCAAAATCATACGACTGTAAGCGTAATCTCCATCGTTCAAGTCGGGCTGGTGGCTTTGAATTCAGATTTCCAAAAATCATCTCCAGAGGTTTGTGATCGGTGTACAGCGTGAAATAAATACCATACAAATACAAACGGAAATGCTCACAGCCAAAAACAATAGCTAATGCTTCGCGCTCAGTTTGACTGTATCTTTGTTCTACTTCCAATAAAGCTCGGCTGGCATAAACAATGACTCGACTGTCATCTTTACCTGGTGTCCATCGTAAAAGAATCGCACCAAGTCCTGTGGGGGAGGCGTCTACAATCAACTGGGTGTGTTTGGTCAAATTGAAATATGCCATGACTTTCTTTTCAGTCAACAAGTTCTGCAGTTTCTCAAAATCTTCTTGATGACAAGGTTTCCATTCAAACGTGACATTTTTCTTAGTAAGCTGACGCAGAGGCGCAGTTACTGTTGCAAGATCTTTGATAAAACGTCCGCAATAATTCACCATTCCTAAATAGCTTTGCAGCTCTGACACATTAGACGCGGGTGTCATCGCTTGAATTGCTTCAATTTTTCTGGGACAGGCAGAAACTCCCTTTTCTGAGAAAACATGACCGTAAAATGTCAAGTTTCTTTTGCCAAACTCACACTTTCGACCATTGAAACGAAGATTCATTTCATCAGCTCGTTCCAAAACAGCTTGCAAGATCTTGTCGTGTCCTTCTTGAGTTTCAGTAAAGACTAGGATGTCATCACTAACATTTAAACAACCTTCAATATCTTGAAATGTTGTTGGATCACATTTTGGAATATTTCACTGGCACTGTTTGTTCCAAAATTAAGACGGGTAAATCTCTTCAGACCTTTGAGTGTGACAAAAGTGGTTATGTCACGAGGCTCTTCGTCGAGCTCAAGTTGATGGTGCCCAGAGGTCAAATCTAGCTTTGAAAATATGACGATCCATTTAATTGCTGAATCAGATCATCAATCGTCGGGGACGGATGCATTTCTCGTAAAATTGCCTTATTTGGTACTCGCATGTCTATGCACATACGAATTTCTTCTGGATTGTTTGGTTTTGGAAAACAAACAATAGGCGAGGCCCAGGTCATAGGACCTTTTACATCTTCAATTATACCCATGTCTTCAAGTCGTTTTAGTTCCTTGGAGAGTTTAGCTCTCATAGCAAATGGAATTCTTCTACTTTGTTGTATAACAGGAGGAACAGACTTATCAATGTGCAAATGAAGTTTGTAATTCTTCAATTTACCAATCCCCCGTAATAAAAGATCGTGCTTCGCTAGCAAATTTTTGGTTCACGGTCTTGCGAAACTGAATTGATCTTCACTCAGCCTAAATCAATGGCAGTGGGACCATTGGGACCACTTAGTAAACAGCCAGATGTGCCTTTTATGACATAAAAAGTGGCTAGGGAAATCTTATGCTTTTATTCGACTTGTGCCTCGAAACAACCTTGGACATCTAAAGGTGCTTTACTGCCATAACCAAAAAGTTTGTTTTTCGTCTTACTCAGCTTGACATCTTTCCGACCCTTCAATTTCTCAAATACCTCGCTATCAATAATGTTAACACTTGCACCTGAGTTCATTCATTCTAACTGAAAAATCACCACTTTTACTGTGGTATAGAAATCATGCTTTTCAGTTACACAGTTAATTCTGTTACTTTGATCTAACACAGAAGACAACTTCATATCTGTACAAACCGTGTTGCTTTGTACTGTAAACACATACTCATCAGAATCAGAACTGGATGGGGACTCTGCAGCTACTTGCTTGACTCGATGATGTTTTCCTTGAACTGGGTTTTGAGACTTGTTTTCCGTCTCTTTGACAGGCTTTTCACCAGATTCATTTGTAGACGATTTTGACTTACAACATCGAGCAAAATGATTGTGCCCTTTACATTAGTTGCAGGTTTTGCCTTTTGCTGGACACTCAGCAGGGTGTGGCCAACTATATCCACATTTAAAGCATTTCTTGTTTCCAAACTTTTTCGGTTGAATATGAACTTGCTGAACATCTTAAACCTTTGAATCTCTCTTGAAGTCATGTTCAATTCCTTTTGCATCGCTCTCCGTAATTTCTTGAGTTCGTCCAAACGCGAGAAGTTCACACAGTGTCAACTTCGGGTTACGGAAGGCGTGTCGACGGAGCTGTTTAGAAACTGTACCAAGTTCAATTTGGGCTTTACTTTCTTTATCGGGTTTCTCAAACTCACAATACTTGGACATCAGGACCAATCGAACATGATACTGATCCAGTGTTTCATCTACCCTTTTTTTGTGTTCCGAAACTTGTAAACTTCAAATGATGTATTCTTCTGAGGAGTGAATTGTTTGTTCAGGGCATCACAGGCTTTCTTGTAGTCGTCGGCTGTTCCAGTATCTGCAAGGGTTTCAAATATATCAAGGGTGCTTTCACCCATGTAATGTAAAAGCAATGCTCCCTTACGTTTATCATCTTTAACATACGAACCAATGTTGCCATCGTGCCGCCAAATTTTCTTGATTTTCCACATCAAATGCTGCAAAGGGAGGCAAACCAGTCGCCATGATTCACCACTGCTTGTAAGCTCGTAATGTAACGTTAACAACGGATTCTCCTCGCCATAATGTTGTGTTTAGGGTTTTTCTATTGGCACGCCACTGTTTGACGGCCTACATGTTGCCTGACTCTTATACAACTACTTCTACACGAGCTCCTACGGCATATTAATTATTCTAATTATGCGTATGATCAGTGGCGCCGCCAGGATTTTTTATTGGAGGGGCAAAATAGGACGGGGTCTGGGGCGGAGCCCTAGAAAATTTTTCTTGGACCACGCCCTCTACCTTGGCTATAGATGCGACCAACGCCCTTTTTAATGGACTAAAATAAAGATTAAATGAGTCTGTTAACAACACGAGTAGAGTGTAACACTGTCCACAATTAGAAAATGACGTCCAACCGGCGACCGAGCGTCCAACCTTTGGATCCCCAATTTCAGCGACCAATTTACCACACGCCTCTCTGTCATGAAATTTGTCACACGGCTATCGTGTACTCTCAGATTCAGAAATATGAAGTAATATACATGGTTTGTGAAAAAGAGGCCATCTGGCTAGGCAGAAACTTCAAAGCTCAGCAAAGACTGAGGGGGTCTGGGGGCAAAGCCCCCAGGAAAATTTTTGTAGATAAACTCTTTACTTTGGTATAGAACACTTCTACCGATCACATTTCAGCCTGTGCTGCATTGGAATTGTTGATCACTTTGCAACAGTTATTTGAATTAGCATCTCCCGTAAAATTTTGAAACATGATATTCTTAGGCTTAGAATGCCTATCCTAAATGCAATCTTCACGAAGACCAAAGGGGAAACTTCACAATCTTGTAACAATTTTCAATGGATCACCTCCGCAGGAGAATTTTTGCGCACACGCACTCTACTTTCTCCTAGAACGGTCCCTAACGGTCCTCACAACCCAACTTCCAAGGCCTCAAAAAATATCAGTCTTGAACAATGCTATAAAAGTTTGTCTACAAAAGTTCTCTAGGAGCCAACATATGCTATGGCTTAGAAGAAGTCTCCCGGTCACTTTCCCGTATTTCGCCGAAAGATCTTTACTATGCACCACCTGCGCAACTACCAAACTTCTTTCTCCTCGTTCGTGAAAAGGATCTTGACTTACATCCTCCATAAGCTATGCTGATGACATATACAAGTGTGGAGCGTACATAGAACGGGAACCTGGGGGCTTCGCCACAAGAAAAAAATTCGAGTCAATGCTGTACCGATTGTGGGAAAATGCAATTGAGGTGGCAAGATTGTAGAATCCTGTGCTCGTACACATTATAATTGCCAAGATCATCGGCCTTACCCCCCCCCCCCGCAATTTTTACGCCGGAATTAGGAGAATTAGAAAAATGGTCCTGGAGAACATTGGGGAGCGGCCGCCCCCCCCTTGCCCCCTCCCGGCGCTTCTGCGTATGATTGACAAACACTACAGGTACCTGAGACAAAAGAAGTAAAAAATAGCAATTCAGAAAGTCCCTTGTAACAGGAAACAGGAGAATATTCATGTCACGCTGGGCAGATTGATAAGAAAAATTTTTATGGGGAAGAGCTGAGCCATAAAGGACCATTGCAGAATGATGGGATTTATGGTACCGTTCACAAATTTCAACTTTGAATTGTTTCGAAACACTGATAATAACTCTAAAAGGAGCAACGAAGATTATGGGGTATACGGAACATGAAAAGAATTCGAGTGAGGCGAGCCGGACATTTTTGAGAAGCACACACTGAATTTCACTGAATGGTTGAAATGTCACATCACTGTAGAAGATGTGATTAGAGTTAAGGTTTAAGTTGGATTCATAAATGCAGAAATCGTTCAAGAATACAAGTGGCTGCATAAGAACACACGGAAGGAAGTCTTGAAAGAAGTTCTAGCGAAGCGAGAAAAATTCGTCAGACGTGATTAACTTGATTTTATGTTCCGTGTCAAATGGACTCATACATAGATAAATTTAAAGGGGTGCCTAAGCCGGATTCAAAGAAACTAATGAAGCGGGTTGCCTTAAGGGGACATGATGGCAAGCCAGGCAGTACAAAGATTATACAGTGATCAACGTATGTAAGTGAGAGCGAAGAGCGCAGAAAATTTTTGATACTTTTGTTGGCTAAATCGTGCCAAGATGTCATTTATTAGCTCAAGAGTTTCATTCCTGTTTCTTTAATAACATTGACAAACCACGCTACCACAAGTGTTGGTGAAAATGCAGCTTACCCCCCCCCCCCTCATCAGTTTCTCAACGGATTTGGAAGAATCACAAAACTCATCTTTGGTGATGATTGGGGGGCGACCGCCCCCCTTGCCCCCCCTGGCTACGCTACTGGCTAGCCTTGATCAAATCTGTTACCTTTTTTGGGACACTCGGTATGAGGCTATTAAGGTATGAGGCTATTAAGGTATGAGGCTATAAACCAAATCCAAGAAACAATCTGACGTGAAACAACTAAGAACAACAAGGACACCAACAACATCAATCTAACAGAAATTGAAGCGTTGGCAGGAAACCGTAATTTCACTAAAAATCGAAGAGCCAGGATTGCGACGATAATCATTTTCAGCTTCATTTTCAGTCCTTCCATATCATGATTCAAAGAGCAGAGACGGAGACAAATTCATTTAGGTTGTTGACATTTCTTCGATAAATCCAGTGATAAAAAAATTATTAATTTCGACTAAGCCATGTTTTTTACGTTTCGAAGCAAACGCTGCGCTTCATCATCAGAATACAAAATTTCGACAGCACGAGGCTATATTTATATGCATCAAGAGACAAACAACAAACTAAAGTGCGTGATTACAATTCCTACGTGAAAAGTAAAATGAGGGGCAAGCCCAAAGGACAATACCTAAAATAGCACTAAGGAATGGAGGACTGCTGGGAATTAAGTGAAGGACGATCGCGTAATATTAGTAGACTTTCGTGAATGAGTAAATCAAAATCATTATTTGCTCTGTCCAACACTAAGAAATCTTCCAACGACGCGGCATGACCTGATTGGTTGATGTGGTCCCAAATGGCAGAAGGACTCACTTCAATTTTCTGACCTGCTTTATTGATTCCCAAATGCTCTCTGCAACGTGTAATCAAATTACGAGATGTTTTTCCAAAGTACGAGGCATTGCAGCCAGGACACTGAAACTTGTAAACAACTGAGGAGCGTATGAGAGTTGGAATGCGGTCTTTAAATAGAAAAAATGATTAGATGCGTTTTGGAGATCAAAAAATAATCTGAAGTTTAATACCCGGATAGCATTGCTTAATTACTATACATATTCTAGTTTTAATCTGCAAACTATATCTGCCTAGATATGGTATACAAAATAATAAGGCTGTTTTGGCTTCTTGAGGGGCAGGGGGCCTAGGTGCGAACCTTTTATCAAGAAAGGATTTAATAATACGATCTGTCAGCGCCCTAGGGAAACAATTTTTACATAGGATCTCCTTTATTCGGACAATTTCTTCATGAAAGTTTTGATACGATGAGCAAAAATAAAATGCTCGATAAACTAGAACACTTATCAAGTTTGTCTTGTATTTATCGGGAGAAAGGCTGGCGAAATCAACATCAATCTAGAAACTCAACCTTGGATGGAGGAAGCTCAAACGTTTTATGAAGAACCGGAAGGACCTTACACGGACATTGATATTTGTAATTAAATTCTTTTACTTTAAATATAGGTTGACTTGTCAAGTTTATTCAGTTGCTCTGAAGATGCCCTGATGGGCGAAACTGGTTAGCACTGGAAAAGAAAAGCGCAAAAGATCACAAAGATGTCTGTTTCTTTGAGTAGTTAGGCCTTGTTCTAACTGTACACTATGTATGTATGTATGTATGTATGTATGTATGTATGTATGTATGTATGTATGTATGTATGTATGTATGTATGTATGTATGTATGTATGTATGTATGTATGTATGTATGTATGTATGTATGTATGTATGTATGTATGCATGTATGTATGTATGTATGTATGTATGTATGTATGTATGTATGTATATGTGTATATGTGTATGTATGTATGTTTTTGCCACCAAACTACTTAATGATAAAAAGAAAGCATACTAATTTACAGATGAACGGAAGTTACATGCAAAAGCTGCATGATTGATGTAAAAATCTTGGGGGGGGTACATGAATTGCGGATCGACAGGGTTCTGCCGCCTGGTTTTCAGAAAGCTACCCTCTTCTAATTACCAACAGTTGCCGCCATCCCACCTTTACGATGAATTTTGGTGGAAGACTACCCATTTCTGACAATTTTTGCCAATTTCTGGAAAACCCACCCATGTTTAAGGAAAGTCTGCTGAAAAAGGGACCCTCGTTTGGAGAATTTTGGACCGAAAACCCACCCATATACCGGGTGTCCCAGAAAAAATGCAACAGATTGGATCAGGGATAGCAACAAGAATTTAGTTTGAATCAACCCAGGATAACCTTTAAACTAATCCTCGATAGTCAAATTGAAGATAAATACCTTCTTTGCTGATACTGATGCATCGAGGGTGGGAATATCAATATTTAAAGTCCAGTTTTGCCTCCATTTCCAAACCAGAGCTTTCGGATTTTGGCCTAACTGCAAATGCGCTGTTTAGGGGAATCTCCTTAATCATAAGCATAACGTAGTAGTTGTGAGCAACAAGCCATATCTTCTTTGAGAAAAAACATTTCAATAGAAAGTCGAAAGATGAGATGAATAAGGACAAAAATGCTCTATTGCACACATACACACAAGAATATGTCTCTCCAATCAAAGTGTACCCACATGAAAGCCACCAATGAGTGGGCATTTTCAAGGATCTTATTCATGGATACTTTTCCCGTGGGTATATTTGATTGTGCTTCGTAATGATGCTGAGGCCGATTATACACAATGGATTCCATTCAAACAATGAAAGTTACAGAACTCACTTATTTTTCATGCTCATTCAAGCAAACTAGTTCACCTGTTTAAAAGATGCTATTCTAACCTTTTGAGACTTTTAGAACAAAGAAAGTTTTCCTTTGAGGGCAAAACTAATGCACTTGGTTGTGAAGTTAAGGTTTTGATTTCTATTCAATTATTTTTCTAAGCACGTGGCTTTATGCTCGTATGTCGCGGTAATTTCGGAGATTCTTCAAGCAGCACGTTTGTAGTTTAGGCCAAACCCCACAAGCTCTGTTTTGGATGTGGAGGCAAAATTTCACATTCATGATTAGCATTCTTGCTGTCCATGCACCAGCATCGACCAATAAGGTATTCATCTTCAAGTTAACTATCGAGAATTGTTTTGATATATAATCATTCTGAATTAACTGGATGTAAATTCTTGCTGCTACCCTAACCGATCCAAAATGAGCTATGACCACCCAAAACAACCTGAAGGACCCAAATGCAAAACTACTGTTCTGTGCCCCATTTTTGTCATCTGTGATTGATATATATGTCTTCTACTAAGGCCGGTTTTGGAATTCCTCCTTTTTTGCATGTACAAAACTCTTTTTTAAACACATTTCTTTGATAATACCTCAGGAGGGACCACTGTGGAAACAAGGTCACATTGACCTTTTTAATGCTATCCCTGCCATTTTAGTCTGGATTATTTTACCCTGGGGGGGTAACATAACATGTTGAGGGTACACAGGCAAAGCTCATGGATGTGACGATATTCCCATCACTGTGATAAAGATATGTCATGATTCAATTGTAGATCCCTTGTGTTTGATTTTCGAAAAATGCCTTGAAACTGGAATCTATCCATCTGCGTGGAAAAAAGCAGACATAATACCAGTGCATTAAAAGGAATGCAGACAAAGCAAAATACAAACCAATGTCACTTTTGCCCATTTTTGGAAAACTGTTTGAGAAAGCTATGTTTGATGCAATATACCTAGTTATTCTTAAAAGAACCAGAACGGTATTTTGCTTCATTTTGCGGAATTTTCGAATCTGCACAACACTGATAG
Organism: Aurelia sp. 4 Dawson et al 2005; assembly: GCA_964019985.1. NCBI lineage: Eukaryota > Metazoa > Cnidaria > Scyphozoa > Semaeostomeae > Ulmaridae > Aurelia > Aurelia sp. 4 Dawson et al 2005. The sequence goes on from OZ026497.1 coordinate 14,279,559, forward strand.
AAGCTCCATATAAAAAGTTGTGTATAAAAAATTTTTAAAATATTGTTTGATCCAGTCTCTTTTGCAGAATAGCTAAAAGGTCTATTTATCATTATGTGTGAAAATTGTCTTCTTACTCCAAGTCAGTCTGAGAATTTTCAGTCCAAGAATTTTCAGCAAGGAACTTTATTGTACAGCTTTTGTTTTGGTATATTTTGTTAGTGCAAAAGAATTTTGACAGCAGCAAAAGTATCTTGTCTGTTTTGTTGAGTCTGTTCATGGAAAGCATGTCACAAACCGACGACTTCATTCTGCAGGCCAGCAGGTCATGTAATCTGCGGGTCAAACGCAAAAGCAAACATTGGGGCCAACGGCTCAGTGGTCTCGAACGCTGTGTGATTTGGCCGGCAATTTCAACGTCAGACATCAAATGTGAAGTAACCAGAACGGAATAACCAGACCATGGAATACTAGGAATGGAACTTAATGGACCAGAATCCTGGTGGATTCCCCATTCCTTTCCTTCTTGAAAGCAGTTTTCTGGGAACCAAGGAATAGGCTCTAATGTATGCAAATTGCAAGTACCTAGCCCGTTATAGATACACCCCATCTCCTTTTTGAAAACAAGGAAATGAATAGGTATTCTCCAGGGATAATCAGTCTCTTAGGGTCCCATCCTACTAGTCCTTGGTCTGACTTTTCCACTGTAAGGCTTGGACGACTGCACACCCAATTATCGATAATTATCGATATGTCTTACCATACATAAGATGTATGGTATACCATGACATAAGACAAACTTTTCTTGGATCAGATTTAAACAGGATACTAACAGCTGCACAAAAAGAGTATGCGTTCATCAACATGTTGACGTCCCAAGATATTAGCAAGCAGAAAAATTTTGCACAATTGTCAGAAATGCGACTTTCTTTGTTATAATTTGTAAAGATGCGAAGTATAAGTTTCTTCCGTGGATCTGATCTGACTTGGATTCCCTTGTATTGTAGTAAAGGCACGAGCGGATAAATCACACAAACTTCGGTTATATGATTATATACAAAACACTATGTACAAGGTTAACGGCTCTCCAGTGAGATCCGGAATTAACGTGTACCTGGTCACATACCGATAATCGAAGATTAACTCAAAAGTTACAGAATATATTAGAAACTACGCGGAAATACGAATTAAGACTAACCAATCAAATAGAAGAATAACAGGAAAATGATTAACATGAGATTTGCATTAAAGGACCAACCTAGGTAATAAAACAACTAGTCATATACCAAAACAAAAGTAAATACCGAAAAGGAATGAAAGCGAGGCTCATACGTAATCAATGCTGAAAATATGTGAAACGACACCCAGTCATAATCTGAAAGGAAAATCAGTAAAACTCAGGAAAAATAAATTCAAATGAATAAACTCATAAAAATGCTAAAAAGTGCGTATCGTCACACAATTTCTACTACAAGCAGCAGAACTTAGAGCAAAAACCTTGAATATTCAGCCAGAAAATATTTGCCCTTGAGAATGCCACAAAACAGAGTAGCTATGCGTCGAGTATGGTTCCATAACCCACAAGAGATTTTTTTATTTATATGTTCTTTATTACCGTTACTGTTTCTTTCGCTGTAACATTCTACCTTAGTTTCTTTTTAGAACTGTATCTTTTAAATAATGTTCTGTTTAGGCTATATACGATGTAAATTGTATCATGCTTTTTGATAAATGAAAAATTATCGCCATCAAGTCGACAGAAATAACATACAGGCCCAGACAATATGAAACAGAAATCGTATGATTGAGTTAAATTCAAAGTTTTAGAGAAGAATGAAATGTTCACGGCAGGGGAAGTTTTGACGAAAATCGATCAATCAAACAGTCATGGAGATTATCTGATACCTGATACAATTGTCTTTGAGCATTTGGTGGCCTTACACACCAAACACAGAACGTCAATTTTTGTATAGGACCCTTGGCCCTAACTGTGACCCGTGCGTTTGCTTTTGCGTTTGACCCGCAGATTACATGACCTGCTGGCCTCAAGAATGAAGTCGTCGTGTCACAAACACTTCATCATCACTTAGGCCCACTTGATATGCAGCAAAACAACGGTATACATTTTCTCATGATCGAAAAGATCACATTAATTTTCAATGTGTCGTCTTGGGGGAGGGGGTTGCAGCATTAGCAGCATTTGAAAACCTTCGATGGAAGTTTTGTGTGAAAGAATCAATCTGTGTGTGACCCTTAAGATTGGTTTGATCCAGCAAGATTTGAGTGGGGGAAAAGATTCTGAGGGGGGTCAAACCTTCTCCTTCAATGATAAGTATTTTGCTATCAACTAAACTTATACACCTGTGCGCTACAAAATAATTAAGTTTTGATTTTTACCTCCTTTTTTGCACCAATCAGTTTCAAAATTCCTGAGGTACTTCAAATCAAATGATTATGCTTTTAACAAAGGGGTTGCTCTCTCCTCGATCATCCAGGTTATCCACAGAGGGAGCTCCTCCTCCTTTAAGACTATTCTTCTCCATACAAATTTCTGATGTTCTATGCCTAATCTTATCGTAATTTTGTCATCTCCTGTAACTTGTTATCATTGTAAAATTTGTATATGTTGTGAGGCCCATCTACCTTGTTTAAATGACCTTTGTATGTTGGGTAGATGAATTTTTCAAATAAAAACTGAACTCAGCCTTCCAAGTTCACACCTTCCTGGCTGGGTGAAACTGAATGGCTGAATGACCATGGCCTAAACACGCTCAGGAAAGAAAACGTCAGAATTGCAGACGAGAAACAATAACTCACACTAACCTGTAATAGGCCTCTATCCTTATTTCAGGTGGTGACTTAAGAAGTTCATTTGGTGATATAACACTTCTGCAGTTTAGCAGCGATGCCTTTGCTTTATCTTCTTGCAATTGTTATGGGGCACTCTGTGGTGTTGATAGGAACGCAACCAGAAGCGACGCTACCAAAACTGGCGGCATCTAAATCAATTTTTCATCTACTACCTGTTGCACAAGAGTTTGTTCCTTCGCATTTCAAAGCAGAGCAGCGAAATCGCTGACTCACAGTGAAGATGAACATTTCAAAAAGAAATGCTGCTCATCTCTGCACAAAAGCGTCAGCCCATAGCGGAAGTTGAAAGACAAAGGAACAAACGATGGTTTGCGAATAATCGCTTGAAGCAGTGACGTCAAACCAAAGTGAAAATAAAAAAGGAAAGAGAAACGTAGACCAGTGGCTGGAGGGGGAGCATTACCATCTAGAGGGAGACTTTATGAGACCTACTTGTTCTGGGGTAGTTTTATGGGTAGATTTCCAATTTGGGTGTTGATCAGGCCGTTTGGGGACTTTTCGGAGATATAAGGGGACCAAGATCTTTTGGGGGCGTGTCCTTTGTATTGCATTTTACTTCAAATTTATAAGCAAAGACACTTTAAACAATTTTTATGCAAAGTGTTGTGTTAGTTCCCATATTGGCTATTTCCGACAATTGGGGGGGGGAGGTCTGTGCAACTTAGCGCAAATCTTCGTTCAGACGATGAATCTGAATACAACGGATGTCTTTGATGTGTTTGAAACAATACGAGCCGGTCGTACATTGACAAGAGGCCCCCCCCCCCATATTTGTACGTGAAGCGTTATTTGCCAAAATTTGGTCGTTATTTCGTGAAATGGACTTTTAAAGCGCGTGATTGCGCCTTCAAATTTCACAAAGAAATGCTGTTTTCCGTCATTCTGGAGGGTGTAGTGTCAAAAAGTTTTCCGGGGGCAAGCCCCCGGACCCCATTCTTACTCCATTCCCTGGCAATCTACCCCAAATAAAGATATTTGTCTCCTAGAAAGTCTTGGATAAAAATAGCATTGATCTTACATGAAGAATTCCTGAGTTACCTGAAAACAATACATGGTACTACTCAAATTGCAACCGACAAAGTAAAAGATGCAATCTATTTGAACGAAAATCGACTTTTTCTAAGAAGCTTTTGATAGGTTACCAGGCTTTAATTTCCACCATACGGCGTTTTTCGATGTTCTAGAAGGCGAATATTCCAAAAATTTTCCGGGGCAAGCCCCTGAACCCCTATTTATCTCATTTCACTATCTGTATCTGTATCTGTATCATTCACAGTTTTGGCTCCGAAACTTTAAAATCCATGTTAAAATTACCCTGCTTTCCCTCTTGTGTCTTCGCCAGCTATGTATTTACGTAGAAATATCTATCTGGAGCATTCTTAAATTTCTGCAGCGTGAACGTGTAAGTGCTGTTTTATAGTCCGTGATGGCGTGAAAAACGAAAAATCAACACGTGAATCCGTTATCCAGGGGTACTATGGGGGGGCCTCTGACAATGCCGGTCGCATGGAGTCAATTAACAATTGGAGAACCGAGATGTGACGTAAATGTTCTTTTGCTAATAAAAGTGAATTCTTGACTCGATTGCATGTCGTAGTTTCGCTTTTTGCCTGAACTGATATCGCTACAACTACGACTTATTCCCATACTGTTAGACCACGGCTCGAAAAGGTCTAACAAGAGTGTGAGTTCTTTGCAACAATCAGTCTCAACAGAAAAATATAGAAAGCATCAAACTTACGACCTCAAATATTCGGCAACGACTTTAGGGTGGCAACAGGAACGACTCGAATCTTTACTCGACTTTATGATCAACAAACGGCAAGGCTACTTAACTTAACTTAACTAACGGCGACTACTACAACTTGTGTTCTTGGACAAATTCAGCGGCTTGAGGTTTGCGACAGTTCTTGCGTCTTGCGTCTATGTCTGGTCGTCTGAGCAAAAAGTCACTGGGCGCTACCTTCTGGCCAAACTCAAGGCACGCCTAAAGTTCCTAATATGGTCTAATAAAGTTGAAAATAACCAATAAAAACTTGTTGCTAGCTGCTGAAAATTTATAAAATGCGCTGCTTGAAAAAGGCGAAAGCCGAAAGCAACCTATAAGGTGCTGAAAATCGAGAGAATTAAAGTGTGCCACGGTAGTCTAACGGTTAAGATGCTTGCCCGGAAAGCAGGAGATCCGTGGTTCGAGTCCCGGCTGTGGCGCATTTTAATTTTCTCGATTTTTCCTGAGAATTTTTGAAAAAATGTTTCCGTTTGCACCGAAAAAGGAGAAATCCTGGTTGCTCGCTAGCTGCTGAAAATCAATAAAAACTTGAGTATACGAACAATAATAGATAAGATCAAATCACATTATACCTAAACAATATCGAGTTTTGACATTAGGCCGAACCAATAGGGTAACGTTAAAATACTGCACGAAAGTACTTTGGCATCATGTGCATACGTGAAATGTTCGTGCTCTCTTCACTTTTGACACTCAGAATGGGCCAAAGGCCCCCATATCGTAACAATACGCTTGCAGAAACGGTGAAGTTCCGTACTGATTCTATTTGAAACCTTTCCGCTGCTCCACAAAAAAGTTCGATTGAGCAGTGTTGGAGTCTCTATCACTATTGTGTACATTCGAACATTCTACAAAATATATCAATCTGTCGTTCAATTCGCATTCTTTTTTAGAATGTAGCTGTGGGCCCAGATCATCTGCTAGTTCTTCTTCACAACCACTAGGTCTAAAATGCCTTAAAAATCAGTTTTCTAGAACTACTGTATCACCAAATTAGGTATCAGTACTTCGGTAAAGGATCATTCTTGCCACAAAAGCAAAAACCGCCTTGCTGTAAAGGCGGGTTTCCACTTGTGCAAATTTGGTCGTGCGATCGCGCGACTAGTCGTCTGAGCATGCGTAGTTTGTTTCAATGGCGAAGATTCCCCAGTCTTTGGCGATCGCGCGACTGATTTTGGAAGTTGGATTGATTTCAACTCCCTTCGACATTTTTGCCACCAGGAAGAGCAGAGCCAATCAATTGCTTTGATTCTGCAATGATTACTTAATACTGTTAGACTCAGTATTTCTAAGGCCTAACCTCAAAAGGGAAGAGCAAATAAAAATAAAACTCACGACCTTGACTTTCTCTTTAGGGGCGACGGACGGCAGTGAAGGCTTCAAAAATAACTTTTACATATAAAAAAAAATAACTCGGCAAATACTTCTCAACAAAACTGAGCTTGATTACGTCCTTCCTTCTCCGCTAAATACTCAGCAACAAGCGACTACTCCTACTTAGACTTCAAAGACTAATCTTAGACGTCTTCGACGTACTGCTAGGAAGGTTTCTTCCTCAATGTATCGGCAGCTTCGGCAAATTCGGCAAAGAGTTAGCGTCAGCGGGGCGACTTAGCTTTCGGGCCCTCGTGGTACGACTGCCTGAAAAACCTTCCTACCAGTCCCTAAAACTACTTAATAGGATAAAAGGAACACACCTAAAATTACCAAAAAAGGAGCTAAATTGTAAGATCGCCAAAATAAGTCTACACGCTAGTTAAAGTTAATTTTATCGTCCAATGAAACTCGGTCACGCTTGCATCACGTTATGCCTTTAAAAGTCTACCAATCAACATTGAGTTCTACAGTCATGCATTTAGCACGCGCTATCACTACCTTCGTTTGATGCTCTAAGCTACTTTAGCACGTGACAACCGAAAAAGTTCCTCAACTACAACACATGAATTTTAGCGTCTATACACAGGGAGCCCATATCATAACATTGCCCCCCTCTTTAAGACAAATCTCCCGACTTGACCAAAGAAAAAAAAGATATTTTAAACATTTCTTATAGTATCTGGCGAATGAATGTCCTCTGGCCTTGTTATCTGCTGTTCGCTTTCTACAGCATTGTCTACATTCACTTCCGTTGGGTGACTTGAGAGATCCGGAGTGCTGTCCTGGCCTGCCCTGTTCTCAAAACTGTCGAATGGTAAGTCACTATCCGCGAGATCTGGCGTATCATAGTCTCTTGGCGGCGCTATCGGGCGATCAGCGGGATCGTAATAAGTATTCAGGCGATTAGCGTGAACAGGGACAGAAACAGGTCGATTATCAAGTGTACGAAGCTTGAAATGTACTGGCGAAAGTTTTGCGACAACGCGATAAGGGCCATGGTAATTATGCATTAACTTTTTCGACAATCCTTTACGTTTCATAGGTGTATATACCCACACTTTGGATCCGATTTCAAAAGGCGCAGGAGCAGAAGTCTTATCGTAGTTTTCTTTCATACGCTGCTGCGCAAGTTGAGTATTGGATTGAACTATCCGTCGAGCATTCTCCAGAGCCTCGACAATGCGAGCACGATGTTCGGCAACCGATGGCGACAGGTTCGAGTCTGATAACAACAATGATACATCCACTGGAAGACGTGGCTCCCTACCGTAGAGCAAATAGAACGGGGATTCTCCGGTGGTTACATTAGGAGAAACACGATAGGCAAACAAAATTAATGAAAGATGGCGATCCCAATCCTTTTGATGGGTACTAACGTACATAGACAACCCCTTTGCAAGGGTTCCGTTGAGTTTTTCCACAAGTCCGTCCGTCTGTGGGTGATATGACGTTGTCAACAAGCGACGAGTATCAATTAATTTACAAAGCTCCTTGACAATTGAGGCCAGAAAGTTAGGACCAAGGTCCGATAAAAGGGTTCTGGGAGCACTATGACGAGATAAAATTTCATCCACAATGAGCTGTGCAATCCTAGGTGCTTCACAAGATGGTAGAGCAAAGGCCTCAGGCCATCGAGTATAGTAGTCTGAAAATACGATTATATAACGATTACCATCCAGAGAGACCGGAAATGGGCCAAGAATATCCATGGCAACATGATCAAAGGGCCCCTCTACAGGTATAGGTAGTAAGGGGGCTTTATGGTTACTGCGAGGAATTTTCTTCATGGAACAATCAACGCAAGAACGACACCAATGCTCAATGTCTTTAAACATGCCTTGCCAAAAATAGCGAGAACGAATCTTTTCGTACGTTTTGAAGACTCCCAAGTGTCCTGCAGTAGTGTCATCATGACAAGCTACGAGGATTTCATGTCGAAGGGAAACCGGTATAACAACTTGGGAACACAAAGATTTTGCACGACGCTTTCCAGGGGTCCACAGATGGCAGAGAATTCCGTTTTCGTCAAGATAATACGAATCGACAGACAGTAAGAGTGCACGAGCTCGCTCATCCTGAACTGGTAATACTCGAGACTCAAGATAATGGATGATTTCGAACAAGTCACAGTCTTGCCGCTGCATGGCTCGAAGAGTATCAACAGGAGGACATGGTGAGTCAACAGTTGCTACAGATGGAGAAGAAACTACACCAGGGTTTGATTCCATTTCCGAATAAGAATGACGTGACAAAGCATCAGCATTCCCGTTAGCACTTCCAGGACGATATATATTGGAAAAATCGTATAATGGAAAAATCGTAACTTCAACGAAGAGCTCTTTCTTAAGGATCTAGCATATGTCGATTGGCAGCAAATTCTTACTTGCAGCCAAGACATCAATGTAGTGGTGCAAAACTGGACTAACATGCTCTCTTTGATAATTGAGAAACATGCTCCCCTTAGAGAGCGAAGAGTATCAAATAAATTTGCTCCATGGCTAACCCCTGACTTGAAGAATATGTTCAGAACGCGAGACAGGCTAAAAGCAGCAGCCATTAAATCTAAATATGTCCTGTTAATGGAGGCATATAAAAAAGTTCGGAACAAAGCCAATGCACTAAATACAAGGCATAAGAAGAGGTACTTCACTGACAAGATTCATTCTTGCGAAGGAAATATCAAAGAAACTTGGGCCACTATAAATAAGCTAATCAATAAACGTTCGAAGACAACAAATATTACTTCGTTGAGAGTTGATGAAGAGACGATCACTAAGCCCGACTTGATAGCAGAATCGATGAATAAGTACTTTTGTAATGTAGGGGAACAGCTTTGTAAGAAAATTCCTAAAAAGATTAACTCGTTTATAAGTAGTCAGACTGCTCATAAGAGTAAGTTTACTTTTTCGCCTGTAAATGCTGAGGATCTTATCAAAGCCATGTCGAAACTCAAGTCATCTCAAAGCTTTGGTATGGACAATATATCTAGTTTCTTTCTTAAGAAAAGCATGCCCATATTAGCGAACGGACTGTGCCAAATATTCAACATGTCCTTGTCTACAGGGCAATTCCCTGACAGCTGGAAAGTTGCTAGGGTGGCTCCTATCTACAAGGATGGCTCATCGAGTGAAAACTCCAATTACAGACCAATTTCGGTATTACCTGTTGTGTCTCGACTCTTCGAGAAACTTATTTATGACCAGCTATACACATATCTTAGTAATAATCACCTACTCTTCACTGGGCAATCAGGGTTTCGACTTTTTCATTCAGTATTAACTAGCTTATTAAAGTGCACTAATGACTGGTATCTCAGTTTAGACAAAGGGCAGTATACGTCAGTAACTTTTATTGACCTCAAAAAGGCCTTCGACACTGTTGATCATCAAATACTCTTGCAAAAATTAAGAGTGTATGGTCTCGCTGGTAAAGAAATTAACTGGTTTCAGTCTTACCTAGACAATCGCAAATAATGCTGTAAGGTGAACGGGCATGTGTCGAAACTAGATAACATTAATTTGGGGTTCCTCAGGGCTCTTGCTTAAGTCCCTTACTTTTCCTGATCTATATCAACGATTTACCCTTGGCACTCGATTCTTCAAACGTTAATATGTACGCTGATGATACAAGCATCTACTACTCCTCGAAATCTATTTCCTCGATCAACAATGCAGTAAACAAAGACCTACAGTCTCTTAAGTCATGGCTGGATGAGAACAAGTTATCTCTTAACGTTGCTAAAACACAAAGTATTTTGATAGGTAGTAGGTACAAAATAAGAGCGGTTGAGCAACCTGACAACCAAAAACCATTCCTCCATATTGGAGACGAAGCAATCTCTATCATAACCAGTACAAAATATTTGGGTGTCCAGGTCGACCAATTTCTTAACTGGGATGGGCATTTAGTCACTATAACAAAAAAGGTTTCCCGCGGTCTAGGAATGCTTCGTTATGCTAAAAGATACCTCCCTTTAGTAACTGTACAAGCGATGTACAAAAGCCTTGTTGAGCCGCACTTCCGCTACTGCTGTCCCGTGTGGGGGGCTGCTGGTATTACAGCTCTACAGAAGCTACAGAAATTACAAAACCGGGCAGCGAGGATAGTTACAAGCAGTCCTTATGACGCCCATTCCCAACCTTTAATACAAAAACTTGGATGGCCTACTATTCAGGAGCTAATTGAGTCAGAAACTGGAAAGGTTGTTTACAAGGCTCTCCACAATGAGGCCCCCGATTACTTAAAAGGGCTATTTCATAGACTGTCTGATACTCAAAGTAGGATGCTACGCAATTCCAATACTGATCTACGCATTCCTCTGTTCAAAACGTCTTCAGGACAGAAAAGCTTCAAATTTAGAGGAGCACGTATTTGGAACAACCTTAGCAATGAGGCAAAACAAGCAAGCACATTTTTGGCTTTCAAGCACAAATTATGAATATCAGTCCTTTTTATGACGCCACTTTGGCAGGATGTAACCGTTTCTGTTCAAATTTTAATTTTCTTTTTCATTAACGTATTTTTAGGGTCTTTCTATTTATCTGTTTATTTGCTTATGTAACTTTTGTAATTAGGTTTTTAACAGGGCAGCTTGTAAATCAATTGTTATTGTAGACTTTACCCTGTATGAAGAATTCAAAATGAAATGAAATGAAATATTGTTGCAGTTGTAAGGCCCATCGGGCCAAGCGTCCTGTAGGATCCTTAACATTCATTAGCCATGACAAGCTACCATGATCCGTGTGAACAAAGAATTTATGACTGGAAAAATACGGCTGGTAACGCTTAATGCCTTCTACGACAGCCAGAGCTTCTCGTTCTGTTGTACTATATCGCTTTTCTGCGAGACTAAGTTCGCGTCCACCATAAGCAATGACAACCTCCCGACCTTCAACAGTTTGGCCTAAAATGTATCCGATGGCTGTCTGACTGGCATCAGTGTACAAATGGAATGGAAGGGAGAAATTGGGATATGCAAGGATAGGTGGAGCACAAAGACGACGTTTTAGTTCCACAAAAGCGGTCTGACATTCAGAGCTCCAAACAAATGGAAAGTTCTTGCGAGTTAGTTTGTTCAATGGAGAAGCAACCTGGGCAAAACCTTCAACGAATCTACGATAGTAGTTGCAAAGACCGAGAAAAATTCTAACTTCTTTCACTGATTTGGGAACTGGGAAGGACTTAACAGCTTCGATCTTTTCCTTTTGTGGAAATATTCCTTCCGCTGATACCTTAAAACCAAGAAAATTCACAACTGTACGGGCAAAATCACATTTTGATGGTTTCAATTTCAAGTTTGCCTCACGAAGACGATCCAAAACAACTAAGACGAGCCAAATGTTCTACAAAAGTGCTCGAAAATACAATGATATCGTCAATATAGATCAGGCAGATTTTCCAAGTTAGTCCATGAAGAACACCGTTCATCAGGCGCTGAAAATTGGGGGGCGCATTGGTAAGACCGAAGCTTAACACATTAAAGTGGAACAAGCCTGCGTGTGATATGAAAACAGTTTTCTCTTTTGAGTCCGGGTGCATACCAACTTGATGGTAGCCGGACTGCAATTCAAGTGTAGTGAAATATCGAGATCCATGTAAAGAGTCAAGTGCATCATCCATTCTTGGTATAGGGTAACTGTCTTTCCGTGTAACAGAATTCAGTTTCCTGTAGTCAACACAAAATCGGGTGGTTCCGTCTTTCTTTTTCACCAAAACAACAGGCGAACTCCATGGACTTGCCGAAACATCAATGATATTTTGATCAAGCATATTGGTGATGTGTGTGTCTATTTCTTTTCGTTGTGCCTGAGAGACACGGTAAGGTGCTTGCTTGATCGGGCGAGCGTCACCTGTATCAATTTCATGTTGGATTAGGGATGTCCGTCCAAGATCTAAGCTGGACTTAGCGAAAACATCAGAGTAACTTTCAAGAAGGTCATATAACTGCGAGTTTTCGGCAGGAGAAAGTGAAGGACTAGGCAAGCATGAGAACTTCGAGAGGAAATTTTCCTTTGCAGGATGGTCTGAATTTATAGATTTGTCAACCGTAGACACAACAGGAGAACTGTCAGAATCTATTTTGATAACCTCATCTTCAGCGTTAGACTCAATAAATTTCCCTATCGTGGCGCCTTTATACAAAATAACCGGTCTGTCCAAATGATTCAACAGGCGAAAAGTTACATCACCATCTGGAGTTGGACGAGATAAACTAAGAGCACCACACAACTGGTAACGATCAGCAAGTTTTGGAACCGCTTCTATAAAGCCAACAACAGGTTCTGAATATGGAAAAGTTGACAAGCGAGCAGGAATAACTGCTTCACTGTTTGGCTCAATGACAAAAGTTCTGGCTACTCTAACATCAGAGACTAATGGGGGTGAATCACCCGTTGCAAAGGGAATCACATTTTCTCCTGAAAAGGTCACATTTTGTCCTCGTACATCTATCACTGCACTGAACTGATGAAGAAATTCTCTTCCAAGAACTACGTTATACGCTAAGCCTGCAACTACTGCTGCCTTGCAAGTATACGCAGAAGCGCCAATAAAAATCGAAAAAGTAACTGCTCCAATGACGGGAACCTTGTTTCCATGTGCAGTCTTTATACTCTCCAACTCTTCGTTCTTCACGAGACTGGCTGGTGGGCGCAAAACGTTGCGATAAAAAGCTTCACTTATCACAGTCACAGCTGCCCCGGCGTCCATCAATAATCGAAAATTCTGTTTTTCAACGATCCCCCAAATCAAAACGTTACCTGGCACTGAAGGAAATTCAGAAACGTTCACGTTAGACGAAATAGAAGGTAACTCTTTACTAGAATCGTTGACGGTGTTCAAACGTTCGGCTGATTTCGGAAGTTCTGGACTGGAATCAGGCTCATTACGTGATTGTTCATGAGCAAATGAGTCACTACAATATTTACATTCTCACGAAAGTTCGAAACTGGTTCAAAATGTTCAGCAGTAGAAATCGATTGGCTATTTACAGTATGATTTATTTCATGGTCATTACTCGAGTCTTTCTGTTTTGATTCACTTAAACGTAATTGAATCCATTGGTCAAATTCTTCCTTTTTGATTTTCAAGGAATCGGGGTTACTTCGAACAAGTGGCTTTCCCTGGGCCTTCAGTGACCCGATGGTGAAGGCCCTGTTCCGTTTAAATTTTGGTTTTCAAACAAGGCAGGCTGTGGCTGCTGCGCGAAAGGATTTGCACTTGACGGCTGCATTTGAGAAGAGCGGCAGTATCGTGCAACGTGGCCTACTCTACGACAATTATTGCAAATAGGCTGACCATCAGTGGTGCGAAGATTTCGACCACGGGCACCTCCTCGTGCACTACCTGGCTGGGTAATCTCCCTCTTCTCGGTGGGCCTGCATTGTTGACACTACCACTAATTTTAGCAGCTGCAAATTTTGTTTCGATGGCGGCCAAAATTTCATTTTTCATTGATGTTAGGTCCGAATTCGATGTTTTTGGCTGAAAATGGCTCTCCTGGCTTTGGGCTTGATCAGAATAAAACTGAGACATGGCTTGGACTGGCTTCGGGTTGGCCGAAAGATCTTTCTTTTGAGAGGCAAGAGATATCAGGAGATTCACTTGACCTTCGAGTTCTTTGATTTTTGCTTCCTGTGAAAGATTCTGAGCGACGACAACCGAACCAGAAACACCGGAAATTTTCATAACTGCATCTCTCAAACGAGCTAAATTTTCTGCCTTAGTGAAAGTATCCGGCTGACTCAAAATCACATGGGTTTTGATTTCATTGGTAAGGCCGTTAATGAAAATGTTCATCATATCCTTGTCGGAGAGGCCTAAACGTTGGGATTTCTTGATAATATCCTCAGTATAGACAGAAAGTTGCTCATTAGGACCTTGTTTTCTAGAAAATAATTCCTGTCGTAGCAAAAATTCGAGGTTTTGAGCACCGAAACGATTCTTTAAACCATCAGTAAGGTTAGTGAAATTTCCAACAGTCTCGGCTGTTTGAGTATGGTACCAAGCTAAAGCGGGCCCGTCTAGCAACAAGGCTATTGCACAAAGCTTTTTGGCGTTCGTCCAATTGTAAAATCTGGCAAAGCGATCAAACTTCTCGAGCCATTCTTTGATATCTTCATTTGGCAGCCCTGTGAAAGATCTAGGTTTGAAAAGGCCGGACTGTCCGCTTCCTTCGATTGCAGCTTGAACCGCGGTTAATTGTGTCTGTAGTTCGGTAGCCGTCGCTTCAATAGGATTTCCCGTAGAATTTTCCTCTGGGGGAGCATCAACAATAATGGGTGGAGGCATTATGATAAAACCAAAACTCAAGTTGAAATTCAATGAAGAGTGAAAGATCACAAAAAACTGTAAAGTTATGTATACGAGCCAAAGGATAATAACCTGGTAATGCACTAAAAAGTCAAATTCGATGAAAGAATTTCCACCAAAATCCACTTGTTTTACGCACACAGAGTAGAAATGATTGTCACGAAAACGGATTACAGTCAAATGAAAGTGAGCAAATCATTCGTGACACACGCGATGCACTGAGCTTGCCAAAAAAATTAGGTAAACATTTCAGTCTTCATGGATATAACACGAAACTGTTCTGTGTGCGTGCGTGAAAAATAAAGCTTTAATTCAACACAAAGCAAAATAGAATCTGCGTGATTCAAGTGAAAAGGTTCTCTGAAAACTTAAATTGCCCCTAACTTCAACTTTTAGATTCGTCTTGCGTCTTGCTCTTCGTCTTGCTCGTTGTTCCTCACACGGGGCACCACTTGTTAGACTCAGTATTTCTAAGGCCTAACCTCAAAAGGGAAGAGCAAATAAAAATAAAACTCACGACCTTGACTTTCTCTTTAGGGGCGACGGACGGCAGTGAAGGCTTCAAAAATAACTTTTACATATAAAAAAAAATAACTCGGCAAATACTTCTCAACAAAACTGAGCTTGATTACGTCCTTCCTTCTCCGCTAAATACTCAGCAACAAGCGACTATTCCTACTTAGACTTCAAAGACTAATCTTAGACGTCTTCGACGTACTGCTAGGAAGGTTTCTTCCTCAATGTATCGGCAGCTTCGGCAAATTCGGCAAAGAGTTAGCGTCAGCGGGGCGACTTAGCTTTCGGGCCCTCGTGGTACGACTGCCTGAAAAACCTTCCTACCAGTCCCTAAAACTACTTAATAGGATAAAAGGAACACACCTAAAGTTACCAAAAAAGGAGCTAAATTGTAAGATCGCCAAAATAAGTCTACACGCTAGTTAAAGTTAATTTTATCGTCCAATGAAACTCGGTCACGCTTGCATCACGTTATGCCTTTAAAAGTCTACCAATCAACATTGAGTTCTACAGTCATGCATTTAGCACGCGCTATCACTACCTTCGTTTGATGCTCTAAGCTACTTTAGCACGTGACAACCGAAAAAGTTCCTCAACTACAACACGTGAATTTTAGCGTCTATACACAGGGAGCCCATATCATAACAATACGCATGCTCAGGCCCTTGGTCGCACAGTCTCGCGACTGGTTCGCGCGACTGCCTTCGAACGGTCGCACGGTTCGCGCGACCACATTCGCACAAGTGGAAACTCGCCTTAAGCCACGTACTGATCGGTAGATGACGAGGCGACAGAATCCTGTCGCCGATCCTGTCGCCGATTGAAATTTTTTGTAGTTTTACAGCTCTATGTCCATAAGGCCCTCAGTGGAGCGATAACAACAACAACAATTCAACTCAATGAGATGAGCGTAACTTGAGGGTCCTTATGGTAGTGAGGCTAGGTGAATTCCAAACATTCCGATGGCATTTCAAAAGCCGCTGACCAAAGTCACTTTGCAAAATTGTTGAAAACAGACATACATTACTTACGTTGACAATCGATCACGCCAATATCCTATTCATTATATTGTGATATGAATTTTCTGTAGCTATTCGCAAGAGACAGGCTTTTCTGTCCCTTAACAAAACAAATGGTCATTATGCAAATTACTCATTACATATACTAATTTTTCCTCAGATTCTGTGGAAATTTCTGTACACGAATTTGCACTCAGTTACACAGACCTCTTACTTTTCTTTTCAAGTGGTCTGGAACACAGGCTAGGTCTGGTCAAATTTCCGAGATGACGTCACTTCCATTTTATTTATTCTGGTAAAAATCGAAGTTGTTGCATTACAGCCTATCTAAGCGTTAGGCCATTGTGCAACACTAAAGAATTTATACCTGCAGACCTTCAAGTTTATATACCCAGACTCTCTTACCTTCAGCATCATTTTCAACATTAGATATTTCATCGTAGCAGGGTCCCGATTCACAGTTTTCATTGCAAGATCGTCCTGCTGAATGATGGAAGTTGATATGACGGTTGTCTCTGAATTCTTGCAATATTGGCTGCCTCGATGCTCTTGCCAAGACTATTTCTGCACGAGGAGAGTAGTCATAGATCTTTGACCTTTCATCCCTCGCAAAAGTTCACCAGACGATTGTTTGATAGTTGTCATCTATAGAGGCGCTTTGAAATCGGAGTATTGGCAGGAAATCGAAGCTTCACCAAAAAACGGAGTACAAGAATTGCGACGATAACCATGTTGATATTCAAAATAGACATTCCAAGTTTGACAATTCCAAGAATATTACGACATTTCCAGTTAAGACAATCCGATAGTTAGAAGATAGTTAGAATAAGGTTTATGTTTGACTAGTCCATGTTTATAATATTGACGTTTCGAAGCAATTCTCCGTGCTTCATCATCAGAATTAAATGTTCAAAAGCACGAGGCTCTATTTATACTCATACCGATAAACAACTACAAGTGCATGTTTACAGCTCCTACGTATAAAAAAAACCGAAAGGGCAAGCCCAAAGGAATAATTATTAAAACAGAGCTAGGGGGATAGAAGACTGTTGTGAGTTAAGTGAAGGACGATCGCGTAAAATAAGTAGACTTTCGTGGATAAGTAAATCAAATTCATTGTTAGCTCTGTCCAACACTGAGAAATCTTCCAACGACGCGGCATGACCTGATTGGCTGATATGGTCCCCGATGGCGGAAGGACTTGCTTTTATTTTCTGACCTGCTTTGTTTATTCCCAAATGCTCTCTGCAGCGTGTAATCAAATTGCGAGATGTTTTTCCAAAGTACGAGGCCTGGCAGCCAGGACACTGAAACTTGTAAACAACTGAGGAGCGTATGAGAGTTGGAAAGCGGTCTTTAAATGGAAAACATGACTGAATTCTTTCAGGAGACCGATAAATAACATTAAGCTGAATGCCTGGATAGCACTGCTTAATTATTCGACATATTTTAGTTTTAATCTGCAAACTATACCTGCCTAGATATGGCATGCAAACAATAGGGCCGTTTTAGCTTCTTGAGGGGCAGGGGACCTAGGTGCGAACCTTTTATCCAAAAAAGATTTAATGATACGGTCTATCAGCGCCCTAGGAAAACTATTCTTTATCAAGATTTCCTTAATCCGAACAATTTCGTTGTGGAAGTTTTGATACGATGAGCAGATATGAAATGCTCTATATACTAAAACACTAATCAAGTTATTCTTATATTTATCGGGGGCAAGGCTTGAAAAATCCGTATAAAGACCAGTAAAGGTCTTCTTCCTGTACAAACTCGTAGAAAAATTGGACCCATCATGGGTAACGAGAACATCGAAAAACGGTAAGGAGTTTTCCGACTCAGTTTCAGTTGTGAAATTGATGCTAGGGTGCTGACAATTAATATACTCTAAGAACATGGTAATATGGTCCCTGTCCCTAAATAAACAATAAGTATCATCTACATATCTACGATACAGTACAGGTTTAAACTCAGAAGGGCAATTCACTAAATAGCGTTTTTCAAGGTGACTCATAAATATATTAGCAAGGGACAGTCCCAAAGGCGATCCCATTGCGACACCATCAATTTGATCAAAAAGTTGCCCATTAAAAACAAAATGATTTTCTTTGACAGCAAAGCCCAGCAATTTGCGAAACTGAATGCGGTCCAACGAACAATCCCGATATTGTAATGTATCAGTTTCCTCGAATACTAAGTCGGTACATAAATCGGTACATAAATCGGTACATAAGAGGCGTTTTGGTTTCCATCATAAAAGTTGCATTTTCCGGGGCATCAGCTGAGAAACCAAGCTCTGCACCTGTAAAAAGAACTCGTAAGTGCTGTTTAGTAATTTCCATGATATTTTTACTCTTTTCTGAAGCAGGAAGACCATGATCATTAACACTGCTTGAATACAAACCAGAGCCACCATATTTGTAGACTGTCATGTTTGCAACTTAGTTAACAAGAAGGATCATAAGGATATCAATGTCCGTAGAGCTTGAGCGAATTGCGAAGAACACATTTAGTAACATCATTTCAATTTGCTTCTCGGCGCATAGTATAGCAAGCACACTCTTATGTCTTGTTTTTTGTGATTTGTTTGGGGATCTGCAATGGGTCAATCAAGTCCTCTACCGGGTTGGTCAACTACAACAATCCTCATTTGCAGGGCTATTGCTCCCTGGAGATTAGGATGATAATGTTGACAATTAATACATGATTTAATTATAGATGTCTTCATGATTAAATCGACATTTACGTTCTGAAATTTCAAAGGTTTCGTTACAGAACGTCCCTTTAAGGAACCTTCAAGCACGGTGTAAAGTCGAGGTCAAACTTCCAGATATTTCTGTCTTGCAGCGATGACTCATATGTGCTCTGGCATTAATCATCCTTGTTGGGGATAGGAAGAGGCAAAGTTGTGAGCCTGGAGGAATCCTCCTAAAAGGGCTCCAAATCGCATGCGTTGTAACGATATACATTAATTTCCAAAATTTTCGCACGTTTAATTTTCGGACATTTAATTTTCGGACAAAACTTTTCGGACGAAATTATTATCGATTTCGGACAATTTCGGACAAAATTTCGGAGATTTTCAAACAGGTGAATAAAATTTGGGACACATACGATTTGATAATGAGTAGGCAAATCATACACCAGATATAGCAACATTTCTTCACTCTATGTCTCAAAACGGAAACCTGCATAGTAATCAAGTGTAAAATACAAGCATTATAAGGATAATCATGAATTAAAGTTGGGGCAAAAAGACTTGCCCTCACGTAACAACAATAACATCAACAATAATTAGAGTAACAAAACAACAATAATACAGGTCAAATATACGTCTTAGGAACTTAGAATTTGAGTCAATGCTGAGAGTTTCCTAAATGATCACAATTTCAGCACTCCAGGATTTCAAATCAGTTTCATAAGATCCGTCACAACCTTCAAGTTCACTAAAATTTATTATGGTTTTTTTTCATTGAGACATTGCCTGTCCTTCATTGAGATTTCCAACGTTCCTCCGAGAATAATAATAAGCTTATAACAGAATTTCATTTCTTATCCAAAGAATTTTTTTGTCATTGTTATTTGCCAGTCAATTGAATTTTCGGACCACTAAAAAATTCAGACACTGAACTTTTTGGACAATCAAATTTTCGGACCACTAAAAAATTCGGACCCTTAAATTTTCGGACAATTATTTTTTCGGATTACCCATTTGTCCGAAAATTAAAACGTCCGAAAATTTTGGAAATTGATGTACTTCGATTATGCAATATGCAAATTAGCTTGACCGTTGAAAACAAGAGATAGTTCAAGCAAAAGGAACGATGCGCATGACAACGTGAGCCCCGATGTTGATTCGTTCTCAACAAAGCCTAAACACAACATGTCAGAACAACAGGGCCAGGACTTCGTCTCCCCAACAAATCCCTTTTGGAGGGTGAGAGAGCTGTCTCTATGAGCATAAGAAAATGTCAGGAAAGTTCATCTACCTGACAGTGAGTTTTATAAAATTACATTTGCTAAAAGGTGCTGTGGTCAGTGCTGCAAGGACAAAAATGTTATGAAAATTTGATCGTGATTTTATGCTGTTTTGAGAAAACCCACACATTTTCAGAACGGAGTGACCGATTTCAGTCAGGCAAATTTAAAACATATTTCAGTATTTTCACTATTACTGGATATATTCGACGACATTGTTGCCTTGATATCTCATGAAGCAGTGGTGTTACAATCGGTAAGTATTCTCAAGCAGCCACTTTGACACGAGAAATAGATTGTACCATGACCGAGGCCTGTTCTTTCTGCTACCCAAACCAACTCAGTTACTTCAAAGAGTCGTTGATGGTTCTTTCCAATGCAAAATGCAAATGTCAGAATTTTTTGTGACAAACGTTCTCTTTACCTGTATCTTTTTAGAAACCTTGCTGTACTCTTATTGGATCTACATGCATAACTATCACAAGCCATGCAAATGACTGCACATCTTTTTGGGATTTTGTGTAATAGCTTTCATGCTGATTCATGAATGTATTCGGTACCTTCATAACAAACCTCAACGGTTCTGCTAGACCTGTAACATAACAATTGGTATTCAAGGATTTCGGGTTCTGTGTTGTATGAAATTTGCAGCTTCAGAAAGCTTGCTTGCGCCCGTTTTCCAACTGATACTTCCAGACCAAGACTGCCAAAGAAACACAGATGCGAAGGGGAAAGCTTTGTCGATGCAAAAAGATGATTTTTCACGGATATCTGAATAGCCCAAGAACGATGAAATTGCTAAAAATTTCCTTTTTGGAAGCTCTGGGAAATGTAGCCTGTGTTCCAGACCACTGGAAAAGAAAGTAAGTGGTCTGTGTAACTGAGCGCAGATTCGTGTACAGAAATTTTCCCTACGGCGGGCCAGAACGGTGCCGCAGGTGCCGCACGGCAGACCTGGTTAGGAGTTTTTGATTAATTAATTTTTCTGTTTGTTTTCTTTTTCATTTTAACAGGGCACATTGTAAAACAGTTATTTCGTAGCAGCTGAATGTTTTTACCATGTATGAATAAGTTAAAATGAAATGAAATGAAATCGATTTTCTGCGGAATTCACTTCGGCCATTCTGCTAAAATGAATTCAGCAGAAGGAAGCTATTGTTTACGAGAAAACGAGAAAACAATAGAGAAATTAATGTATAAGTGTCTATACAATTTTTGGAGGTTCATAAAATTTTGTTCAATCTTCAGTTTGGTTTTCGTGCTTCTCATTCAATAAATCATGCTCTGATCAGTTTAACAGAATCTATTAAAAAGACTTTGGACAATAAAAACTTTGGATGTGGCATCTTTCTTGATCTCCAGAAAGCCTTTGATACGGTCAATCACCAGATTCTCCTGAACAAACTTCGACATTATGGTATTCGTTGTACAGCACTAAAATGGTTTAAATCCTACCTTAGCAGTAGAAGTCAGTATGTACCTGTAAATGGACACAACTCAACGCAGGACTCTGTCCTTGGTCCACTTCTTTTCCTTCTCTATATAAATGATCTTCCAAATTCATCACGCAAGTTACCTTCTTATTTATTTGCTGATATAATTATCTAATATCTGATATCTAAATATCGACACAAATATCTACTTTGAATCTAGTAGTGTAAAACAGCTGCAAAAAGTGGTTAACAAAGAACTGAAGCATGTTAAAAAGTGGTTAAATGCTAACAAACTTGCATTGAATGTAAACAAGACTATCTTTATCATTTTCCATTCCCGACAAAACTCTTTAGATGAAACTGTTACCATCAAAATTGGCAAGGAACATGTTAAACAAACTAAATATGTCAATTTCCTTGGTCTTCTTTTGGATGCAGGGCATCTTTTAACATTGTAACTAGTGGGCCATTGGCCCAGTAGACCCCTTTTCTGGCCCAGTAGTGAAGTGAAAATCACCATTTTTGGCCCAGTACTTTGGGCCCTTTCATTCACTTCCTTTTATCGTTTTAGCTCTTCATTGTCAAGCACCGAACGGTTCTACCAGTGAAATTGAGAGAAATAGATGCTCTGGCATGGTAGACCCCCGATGGACCTTTTTGTTTTAACATTCTTGACTTTTAGACTTAGCTGCTACAATTCTTACAGGAGTCTTCGATAGGCCTTTTATTTTCCAACAAGGGCAGAAGGTGTTGCGGCGCAGTGGAGTGGACCAGTTCTCTGGCGTTGCAACCAGAACAGTCTAGGCGGACAGGATCCGGGCCTCATCACCTGAGCGTCATGACAAAGGGTCGCGGAAGTCCTGCTCTGCTTCTCTACCTCATGGATTCTAAGCGCTTTGCATTAAATACTGCAACTTCGCCTGCATCTTCTACTCAGCAGTTATGGGCAATTTAAAATTACAAAGCTGAAAATTCTAAAACCTCAGTATTGGAATATTGCTTAAATCGAAGGTTCCCGTCCTCAGAATATTTCCCGAAAATAGTACAACAAAAAATTATTAGGAAAGCTGCTTGCTGCAGGCAGTTTCCTATAATCAACCAAATTTTTTCTCGATGCTGATACAATGATAACAGAATCTCACATTTAGTGTGGTGGCAATTCGAGAGTAGGCAGGGGACTGTACTTCTAAGATTGCCCAATGTTAGAATTCCAAAGAATCTCCTTCGAGAAACCAGCACTCAACGGTAGCTGGCCCTTTGGGGTGGAAACAGTTGATCTACTTCCACCCACTGCAAAAAATGGGGGCAAGGAACGCTCCCAGAGGCAGAAAGGTTCACCTCATAATCTTACACCCTCTTTACTGGTGCCGGATGGGTCTCATCAGCAACTAAGATTTAAGAAGGGCATGGCAATTGCGTCTCTGAATATAAATGGTCTTTGGAGTCACCTAGATGAAGTTTAGCTTTTAATTAGGAACCTTGGGATCCATATCCTTGCCTTCAATGAGACTAAGCTCAATCCAGAATTCCCAAAAGAGCTCACCTGTGTGGTTGGTTACCAGCAAGAACGTCTGGAAAGGACATGCAATGGTGGGGGTGTTTCCATTTATATTAGGGACTCTATCAAGTACAATCGTCATCCTGATATCCCTTTTGATGACTTGGAACTTATCTGTATTGAGGTTGAACCACCAAAAAGCAAGTCTTTTCTTGTTCTTGCTTGGTACCGTCCGCCCAGTAACCCAGTTGGATCTTTCAATAAGCTGGAAAAAGTTCTCTTTTTTTGGACAAAGAGGGCAAAGAAATAATCCTCTTTGGGGACACTAATTGTGACCTCACTCCAAAACAAGCTGAGCAGCCCATAGATAACAATTCACAGCACATGCTTGATCTCCATGAGTTGTTCAGCTTCAAACAGCTTATTGATAGACCAACCAGGGTCACTCTAACTACCTTTTCCATTATTGACCATATTGCTACAACACGTGCGAGAAACATTGTAAAAGCCGGAGTTTATGAAGTTTCTTTGAGTGACCATTATCTGGTCTACTGCATTCGAAATTTTAATGGAGCAGTAGAAAAAGGCCATAAAATGATCAAAATTCGGAAGATGAAAAATTTCAATGAAGAAGCATTCCTGGCAGATGTTTCTAGCATATGTTGGGAGCAAATGCTTAAGGACCTGATGACATAGATGTTCTTGTGAGCAATTGGTCAAACCTATTTGCTTTGATCATAGAGAAACATGCCTCAATGACTGTAATGCGTGTTTCAGAGAAGTACTGCCCTGGATTGACAAGGACCTGAAGAAACTAATGCAGACCAGGGATAAGCTAAAAAAGGCTGCAGCTAAAAGAAAGTCCCAATTCCTTATGGACTCTTATAGACAGGTCCGTAACAAGGTCAATGTCCTAAATATCCAACTAAAGAAGCAGTACTATACTAATAAGATCTCTGCATGTCAAGGTAACATGAAAGAATCATGGCAGGCAATCAATGAGCTCCTCAATAAGAGATCAAATTCCTGCAACATTGATTGTCTCAAAGATATTTCGGTTCTGAAACTGTTCATAAAAAAGATATTTCGAATGCAATGAACAGTTTCTTTTGCTCAGTAGGTAAGGATTTTGCTGACAAGATTGATCCAGCCCCAAATCCCCTTCTTGAAGGTGACTATGAAGTTAACAAACGTAAGGCAAGATTCAGTTTCAGGACTATAGAAGTGCAGGAGATCAGGGATGCATTTGCCACGGTTAAGACAGCAAAGAGCTTTAGGACTGACAGCATCTCTAGCTACTCTATCTCATCTCAAGGCTCTTTGAAAAATTAGTAACAAATCAGCTGTACCAGTTTATGACTGATAATGGACACTTTTCATGTGGCCAATAGGGCTTTTTGCGCCTTCATTCAACAGTGACATGCTTGCTTAAAAATACTGACGACTGGTACAATGGAATGGATCTTGGAAAACTTGTGGGATTGGTGTTCATTGACCTTAAAAAGGCATTCGGTACTGTTGATCATAACATTCCTGCGAAAAGCTCGAGCTTTACGGCGTACAGCAACGTGAACTCTCTTGGTTTAAATCCTACCTTTCCAACCGGAAAAAATTTTGCAGGGTTAATGGTGTGGATTCAAAAATTGGAGACATAAAAATTGGTGTTCCACAAGGTTCATGTCTCGGCCCTCTTCTCTTCTCTTCCTCATCTACATCAATGATCTCCCACAAGCTGTCAAGGATTCTACCGTGTCCATGTATGCTGATGACACCAGTTTGTGCTACCAGTCTCACGATTTGACTCGGCTGAACAAGGCTATTAATAGCGACCTCAAAAAGCTGGATACTTGGCTACAAGGCAACAAGCTTTCCCTGAATGTTGCAAAAACCCATTCCATGTTTATCTCCACCAAGCAAAAACAGAACAGTCTCAAAAGTCAAAAGAAAGACCTGGATCTGAAAATTCGCGACAATGATCTTGAAGTAGTCAAAAAGACAAAATACCTTGGTGTGCAAATCGACTGCTCTTTGAACTGGAAAGAACAAATCAAAGCAGTTTCTAGCAAGGTCTCAAGGGCAGTTGGCTTTTTAAGACATGCCAAGTCTTTTCTCCCGAAAGAAACTTTGCAGACTCTCTACACAGTCATTGTGGAGCCACACTTTCGATACTGCTGTTCCGTCTGGGGCTGCGCCGCTTTAACTGAAATTAATCAGTTGCAAAAGCTTCAAAACCGTGCTGCTAGGATAATAACAAATAGCAGCTTTGATGCCCCAGGCGGACCTCTTATCGAAGAGATGGGGTGGAAGACCATTGACGAACTAATTACGTGTGAATCTAAGACAATGGTCTTTAAGTCCCTGAATCAACTGGCTCCAGAATACCTTTGTGGCCTTTTCACTCGAAATTCGCTCTGCTCATCATATAGCCTTCGTAATACGGGGACCGACCTAAGGTTACCGAAGAAAAGGTCATCAAATGGCCAGAGATGTTTCTCATACAGAGGTGCAAAGTTATGGAATGGCCTGTCAGCCGAGTCAAAGCAGGCAACCTCCTTGTATAGTTTCAAGAAAATTATTTAAAAAGTGATCCCTTTTATTTTGATTTTAGGTTTGAATTTTTCACTTCATTGTAAATAGGTTTTGAACATTGTAAATAAGGTTTTATAGTTTAATTTTTTAATAGCTTTTTACTTTCTTTTCTAAATTGTAATTAAATGTTTTTATCGGAGGGTCCCTTGAAAATCAACTTGTTGAAGGGCAACCCTCCTTAAATATATAAAATGAAATGAAATGAATGAAATGAAATGAAGCAGTTGGTCAAAAGGTAATGCAGACCTCTTTTTAACCCATTTTAAGCTGATATGAGTAATATAAGCGAGAATTTTCTGCTCGCTTCGCTCGCATGTCCACCAATATTTTTTGTTTTCTATTGAGTGCGCTTTGAATTTATTGGATGATTTATATGGAAAGCGTTTTGAAGAAAGCTTTAAAGACAAATGACGGATATATAGCTTCTAGTTTAAAAATAGAACAAAGAACGGGCGCCTGCCATCATTTGTCCAATTGTTTTGATAATCTATCAAGATCATCAAATATAATGGAATACAATAGACTATTTTTAGATTGCCCTGGCCCCTGATTTAAGTCTCCTTATATCTACGTCATTTGTCTTTAAAAATACTTAGAAATGAAATGAAAAATAGGCAGTTCCAAAGTTCTGTAGGATGACCCCTGAATAGCACATGACTACACTGTATGCTTCGTTTGTATATTTACGCGATCTCTCATGGTCCTTTATTAGGGCCTTATGGTCATTTTGGCCCAATAGTCAAATATCCTTAAAAGATGCCCTGTTTGGATGAGAAACTTAATTGAAAGTATCACTTAAGTGAACTGTCAAAAAGGTTAGCAAGAACTTGTGGTATATTTTTCAAAATCAGACATCTTTTACCCACTGATGTTCTAGTTTCCTTGTATGATTCTCTGTTTGCATCCTTTCTTCAATATGGAATCATTGTCTGCGGTCTTACCTATGACATCCATGCCAAACCGATATATATTCCACAAAAGAAAGTTGTTAGAGCTATTGCATTCGTGAACTTTACCTCTCCATCTTTTCCTATTTTTTCTGACCTAAAGATGCTTAAGTTGTATGATTTATTTCATTTAAAGTTGCTTTATTTGTCTATGAGTCTGTTCATAGGATATCTCCTTCTGTTTTTCACAATTTTTTTGAAGTTCTATCAGATATTCATCAACATGATGCAAGGCAGGCTCGTAGAGGTGATATTTTCATGACACATCATAACAACTTGCAATATGGTGAATGATCTATTAGGTACACTGGTGCTAAATCTTGGAACAACATTCCCTTGAACATCAAGCAATCTCCTTCAGTGACGATTTTTCGCCGTCAACTCAAATTACACCTGTTCTCCACAAAACATCAAGTTTTGATTCCTTAGCTCTTTTGCATCAATCAATCTCAAATATTTAATTAAGATATTTCAAATCAAATGATTGGTTTTTACCAAAGGGGGTGCTCTTTCCTCGATTAGTTTATCTACTGAGAGAGCTCCTCCTGTAAGAAGATTCTTCTCCATACAAGTTTCTGATGTTCTACATGATAGCCTAATCGTAATTTGTCATCTCCTGTAACCTGTTACTTGTAATATTTGCTACGAAGCGCATGCGCAAGCAGCCATTTCTGCGTGATCCTTAGTCTTATAATCTAACTGTTGATTGAGATGGAAAATTGCGACAACTTTTTGTCACAAAATTATTATCATTATTACAGCAATGCTGCAATTTGATTAGCTAAGAGCGAAAATTTTCCTCATGAAGCAGCATAGCGAACCCCCGTCTTTTGCGTTTGATTATGGAGGAATGGCGGACCAAATCATCGCACAGCTGTGGCAGATCGATGTCGTGTCAAAGTAAGAGCTTCACAGCGCTATTTGCTGACATGCTGTGCGAGGGAAGGAAAGTTTTGTATGTGCAACAACTGGGTGTAGCATAGGAAACTAAAATTACACTCTGCTTTGCTCTTCTCAGGAACTTTTTGAACTCAAAGAAGCTTCGAACAACAACTTCAAAATGGTATCGGAAATGTCCTATTACCCTTTTGCTTCGTAACAGAACAAACGGTTTGGCGGGAAAATATTCGTCATTTCTTTGTCTGATCACCAGAATCCAAAGTTGAGTTGATATATCAATGCTTTTCTGACTTTACGAGATGGAAATTTCGAAAGGGTGGACTTGTTTTGAAGGGAACAAAATTGATGACATGGCTGGCAAAGATCTGGATGGGATAATGTTTTGACTGGCAGAAATATCGGCTAAATGGTGTCGTCATTTGATGCACTTTGTGTTGGACTTTTTACCGTTAAAAGAAAATTCGAAGGAGAATCTACAAATTTAGATAAAATGGCCTGAAAACCCAAGTTGCTGAGAAATGGGAGCATGCACAGTAAGTCCTTTAAAATTTTCAATTTTGGCTTGTTTTATTTTTGTTACATGACGCTCTTCAGAGGAAGATCTTAGCACTTTGTCTGATAAAAATCCTCCAAAAAGAATACATTATGAATTTTTTTAAATTTCTGAGATTGAGACATCAATTTCAGGTGGAAGTAGTTTTTGAAATTGATTGCATTTTGCAAATGGAAAAGACGCCACTTGCCTGTTCGAAGCAAATTTAGGTTTCCTGGCTGATTTATCAGAATAATTTGTACCTTCGTATCTTCTTTCAAAATTAAAAAGTAAAACACCAATTGTATAAAATAACACCATTCAATTAATATTTCCTCCGTTCAAAACTTTAATGTCTCATTGTCTTTAATTTCTTATTTCAAAATGAAGTATCAAATTCATTGATAAAATGCATGCAACTTCTGCAGATATTGACAACAGTATTTGTTGTTGCAAAAATCAAAATAATGAAATTATGATAGAAATTCTACGTTGACAAATCTGGAATCGCACATGATCTCAAATTGAAAGAACTTCCTCCCGATTTTTTGGTGTTTCACGAAATTTCATCCAGAACATTTCTATCCCTGCAAAAACATGACCATGAAATCATGACTGACCATGGTTTGAAGATTCAAAAGTTTGCTTGACTCACGTGAAATTTCTTCAAACAGAAATGAGTAGTGCAATTATTTCCTTTTTATGTCATGAAAATGGAGGAATGATTTTTGACATAACTAATACACATGTATGCCATGTAGTCTTTGCTTATGATATGGAAAATATATTTCAACGTAAGTTTATCTATCAACTTATAAAACTTTTAAAAGTCAAATCAAGGAAAATTGTTGGAAAATATCTGTTGATCCTTCACAATTCAAAAGCCCATAACGCAGCCTATCTCTGACAGCATAAGCCAACTACTTGCGAACAATATTTTTCTACTCGTGTCAAGTTCATATTAAATTTTAAAGATCCTTTTGAATGCCCCCTCATTCCTGCTTCATTAAGCCGTTGCAAAATAATTTGTGAAACTTGCCAGTGGCTGATTTTGAAAACTAAATAAGACTTCCAGCGAAAGCTAAATTCTGCAACCTCAAACAAGTTGAAAGGCAGTTAGATAAATGGCTGAGTGTCTCTCATCGATAATCAAATCATGATAATCATTACACGTAATTTTTAATAAGAACCCGCTTATGAGAAACTTAACTCTCAGATCGCCAAAATATTAAGAAACTCTGGTAATGGGAAAAAGAACTTGGGAAACTATTTTCAAAAAAGGAAATCCCTGACATATTTCACTCTCTTTTCACTTCTTTCTCTTGCAAATAAAGTCTAAACATTGACATGGCTTCAAAACATTTGTTTTGGAATGTTCAGGAGGAAACAGGTAGTGGACATAGAAATGCTATGGAACATTTAAGAAACTCGTAAGCAACTCTGAGTACTGAAAATCTGATAGTGTTAATAAACTTTTAGTACTGGCCCAAATTCTAAGTTTCTAATTAAAAAAATGCGTGTGCTTCGATTCCTTCAAGTCAATAAATGAAATTGATTTCTTGTGAGACGTTTCATGGTCGTGCAACGGAAAGCGACCACTGTAGTGCTAGACAACGAAACAATGTTTCCAATTTGATTCAAAAGCGATACATCAGAGTATGCAAGAACAACTGAGGATGTTCTGCAGGTTTTGAAGAACTTTCCGATATCGCAGTCTCCTTCTATGTGAAATCACAATCTCCTTTGGTTGGGCTGTCGCTGCTTCGAGCTGCTATCTTGGAATGATCTTCCGATTTGCTTTGTATCTTGGTGACCGTTGTACAAAGTTTTCGGGGGGGAAGGTCATTAAAGGACAATGACCTCGATATGAAGATGAGGCGTACTAAATGCGATCGTTTCAATTCACAGTTAGATCATGAGTCGTAGTTGTAGCGGTATATCAGTTAGGCAAATAGCGAAACTACGACTCAGGATAAGTCTACGTGATCCTTTCGTCGATTTGCTTGTCTGGTTGGACTATATGCAAATGAGGGATCAGCAACAACAACATATTTTATGCCATCCTACATCGTACTTCCACGATTTTGGAAGAGAGCAGTAGGCTTACACTCTGTGCAAATAAAAGACGAGTTTTACGCCTTCTGGTACGTATAAACATCATGTTTACAAATAATTTCAGAGCAAAGATGAGGAGATTTCTTTTTATCCTCTATGTTGTATTGACCAATTATTGTTCTACGGTGGACCGGTTTCAGAAGTGGCAGGAAGATATCAACAACAAGGGCCTAGTAGGTAGGCCTGGGTGTTGCCCACGCTTTCGCCAATAATCAGCAGGAAGAACTGCTTGTCACCGGCAGGAGATGGATCAAGGGCCAATGTTCAAAGTTAAGAAGGAGAATTAAAAGGAGCTATGGTGATACATGTGACGTAATAGGCTAGCCTCCCTGTGTTGTTGTTGTTGTGTAAAGTTGAATTGAATTGTTTTCGCACTTCGTCTTGTGTATGAGACACGTGTGGTTGTCTTTTTGATCTGCTCTGTCTGATCACTACGTTACATGGTACCAGAAGTGGCTGCTTGGTTGATATGAGTCTGTTCTAGTTATGGCAGACGAACCCAAGGGATATAAGCTAGTTGCTGAGATGCTGTAGGCCAGATTAGAGAATGGGCCTAAGTAGAGGCTGTGCTTTATGTTGTAGGCAGAGTCCAGAGTTGGTGGCCTAAACAGAAGAAAAATGGCAGGTGCATCAGGACTTCCATTTCCTCCTCAGCTAAATTTGAGAGGTAATTTAGCAGTCAGTTGGAAAAGGTTTAAAAGAGTATGGGAAAATTACGAGATAGCTGCTGGCCTAGACACAAAAGAGAACCCTTTGAGAGTTGCAACTCTTCTGACTTGTTTGGGACCAGATGCAATTGAGTTATTTGATGGTTTTACATTTGCTGAGGATGCTGATAAAGAGGATCCAGATAAAATCATTGAGCAATTTGAAAATCATTGTGTTGGTGAAACCAATGAGACGTATGAGCGTTACAAGTTTAATACAAGAGTACATGAACTAGGTGAGAGTATAGATACTTATCTTTCTTCACTTAGAAAATTAGCAAAAACATGTAACTATGATGCACTTGAAGACAGCCTTATAAGAGATCGCATGGTGATTGGTATAAGAGATGAGAGTACCAGGAAAAAGTTGCTGCAGCATTCAAAGTTGAGTCTGAAAGTATGTGTTGATATTTGTAGAGCAAATGAACAGACTGAGCAAAGAATAAAAGCAATGAAGCAGGAGGAAGTCTCAGTGGTCAGGAAACAGAACAAAAGAGTGAATAACTCAAAGTCTACAGAGAAAGTAGTAAGGCTTGGAGAATGCAAGTTTTTTGGTAGAGAACACAAACAAATAAAAGAAGAGTGTCCAGCATGGGGCAAAAGATGCTTAAAGTGTGGAGGAGAAAATCACTTTCAAGCAAAATGTAGAGCAAAACAATAGAACCAGACAACCAAGCAACCAAAACAAGTTAATCAGAGAAAAATTCATACAGTAAGAGAATGCATTCAAATAGACTCTGATGATGAGCAGTACATTTTTAGTGTTGAAACTGTGAATGGGGTTGAGGACCATCCATCAAAGCTGCATGCTGAAATGATGTTGTCTGATTACAGGGTCGATTTCCAGTTAGATAGTGGATCAACTGTCAATATAATTTCTGAGGATGATTACAAAGCCATTTATGAAGATTACAAAGTGAAGCATTTACAAAGAAGTACATCTAAACTGGTAATGTACAACAAAACAGAAATTAGGTCATTGGGGAAAAGAAAGTTGAAAATCATTAATCCAATCAATGACAAGTCATACTACCTTGAATTCTTTGTGGTACAAGGAGTCTAAACCATTACTTGGAGCAGCTGCATTACAAGAAATGGAACTTATATTTGTTAACAGAGAATTTGTGCAAGGTATTGAAGACAAAAACACTTTCACTAAAGATGAAGAGTGTACTCAAGGAAATGATCTACTTGAAACGTACCAAGATATTTTCAAAGGAGAAGGCTTACTAAAAGGAGAACTTCATCTTGTTGTTGATGAAAGTGTTACACCAGTTAAGTTACCAGTGAGAAAGATGCCTCGGTCTGTCAAGCTCAAGGTGAAAGCAGAGATACAGAGATTAGCAAAGTTAGGAATCATCACTCCTGTGAACACACCAACAAATTGGATTTCTAGCATGGTTGTTGTGTTAAAAAGCAATGACAAAGTAAGATTATGTATTGATCCAAAGCCACTAAACGAAGCACTGAACAGAAACAACCATCCAATTCCTACAACAGAAGATGTTTTGCCAGAGCTTAGCAAAGCTAGAGGATTTACTGTAGCAGATGCAAAGAATGGGTTTTGGCAGGTTAAGTTAGATGAGGAATCAAGTTACCTCACAACTTTTGGCACTCCCTGGGGAAAGTATAGGTGGGAAAGATTACCATTCGGGGTCTCCCCTGCTCCAGAGGAATTTCAGAAAAGGATGAATGAAGTTGTTGATGGTCTAGATGGTGTTAAAGCTGTTCATGATGATGTCTTGATATTTGAGTGTGGTGATAATGATGCAGAAGCAATTGAAGATCATGATAGAAAGTTGAAGTTATTTTTTGAAAGATGTAGACAAGCTAATCTGAAACTAAACAAAGATAAGTTGAAACTGAGGAAAACACAAGTTAGTTTCCTTGGACATGTTATCAGTAAGGAAGGCTTACATGTTGATAAAACCAAAGTAACAGCCATAGAGAATATGCCAACTCCCACCGACAAAAATCTGTGCAGAGACTTCTAGGAATGGTAAACTTTGTGCAAAGATTTTCACCAAAGTTGTCAGAGATAACAGAGCCTCTAAGGCAATTGACAAGGAAAGAAACAGAGTTTTGTTGGAATGCAGAGCATGAGAGATCATCTTATAAAGTTAAGAAACTTTTGTCATCCTCTCCAGTTCTGAGGTATTTTGATGAAGCAAAGCAAACTGTTTTACAATGTGATGCTTCTAAGTTAGGCCTAGGTGTATGTTTACTACATGAAGGACACCTAGTTGCCTATGCATCCAGAGCTTTAACAGCCGCTGAAAAGAACTATCCTCAAATAGAGAAAGAACTACTGTCAATAGTGTTTGGTATGGAAAAGTTTGAAACATATGTTTATGGCAGAAATGTCAAAGTTGAAACAGATCATAAGCCTCTTGAAATTATTTGTCAGAAATCTTTAGCTACAGCTTCAAAGAGGTTGCAAAGAATGTTGTTAGCTTTGCAAAAATATGATTTTGATTTTGTATACATTCCAGGAAAACAGATGCACATGGCAGATGCTTTAAGTAGATCTTACCTACCTTACAAGCAAGCTATGAAAGGGAACAAAAACATGGTATTTACTATAGATGTAAGATCACCAGCAGAGAAAGAGACAGAAGAGATAAATGCACTGAGAACAGTCAATGTTTCATCAAGGAGTATTAAAGAAATTGAGAAAGAGACACAGAAAGATCTTGTTTTGTCTCAGGTAAAGACATTGATACGTGAAGGATGACCGGAACAAGACAGTCAGCTTAACAGAGAGTTAAAGTTTTATTTTGGATTCAGAGAGGACGTAACTGCTCAGGATGGGTTAGTTCTCAAAGGACAGCGTATTATTGTTCCAGTTTCATTACGAAATGGGATAATAGAAAGATTACACGAAAGTCATATAGGTATTCAGGGGTGTATTAGACGTGCACGAGAGTGTGTTTACTGGCCAGGAATGACTAAAGATATAGAGAAAGCTATTAGCCAATGTAGGATATGTGAGTCATTTGCAAATAAGCAACAGAAAGAACCTTTGATCAGTCATGAAGTCCCAACTAGACCATGGGAAAAAATTGGGTGTGATTTGTGTACATTTGAGGGTACAGAATATTTGGTAACAGTGGACTATTTTTCAAACTTTATAGAGATTGATCGTCTATCAAGTTCAAAAGGAAGAGATGTGATTCCAAAACTGAAAGGACACTTCGCCAGATATGGGACACCAGAGGAGATGTATTCTGATAATGGGCCCCCATTCCAGTCAAAAGAATTTGAATCATTCACACTTAAGTATAACATAGATCATACAACAAGTTCATCCTATTATCCGAAGTCAAATGGCATAGTAGAGAACGCTGTGAAAACTGTTAAATCATTGATGACCAAGGCTCAGAGTGCTAAGTCAGATCCTTATCTTGCCTTGCTAGACTTTCGAAACACACAAACTGAAGGACTGAACAGATCTCCAGCTCAGTTGTTACTAGGTAGGAGGACAAAAACACTACTACCAATATCGAAGGAGTTACTTATGCCAGAAAACAAGTCTCTATATTCCAAGACCAGAGAGAGTATACAGAGAAACAAAGATAAACAAGCGAAGTATTACAACAGGGGAACGAGAGAACTAGAACAATTGAAACAAGGAGATACAGTAAGGATAGAGCCAAAAGAAAAGGGTAAAGAATGGACAAAAGCTAGAGTTGAAGAGCCAGTAAATATTCGTTCTTATAAAGTACAAACAGAGGAAGGAACAACTTACCGAAGGAACCGGAAAAGCCTGCGAAAGACAGCTGAAAGTTTTGATGAGAAAATCAGTGATGCTTTTGAATCAATTGATCCTGCAGAACCTGCAGAGCATAGTAAAGATACAAGTGAGTCTAATGACATGAATCAAACAACAGTAGAAAGTCAAGTTCCTAAAGGGACTGTGCAGAGACATTCAGAGAACCAAAGACCAGAGAGCACAGTGCCAAGAGTGTCTTCAAGAGGAAGAACACTAAAGAGACCTTCTTATTTAAAGGATTATGTGTAAGAACACATTTTTGAAAAAAGGGAGATGTGACGTAATAGACTAGCCTCCCTATGTTGTTGTTGTTGTGTAAAGTTGAATTGAATTGTTTTCGCACTTCGTCTTGTGTATGAGACACGTGTGGTTGTCTTTTTGATCTGCTCTGCCTGATCACTACGTTACAATACAGAATTTTTTTACAGCAATGAGCAAGTTGGTCAATTCAACTATGAACAGCTGATAAAGTTACAGAGCCCTATTGCATGCATTGAAGCATGGCATTCATCAGCAGCTACTAAAAGATTTAGTTGTGATGAATTGTCTGGTTTACGGCCAGTTATTCATCTAGCAAAACATGCAAAAGTGATGTTGACAATTAGCTTGTGGCCAAGCGTTGGACTTTGCAATGGAGCCACTGGGATTGTTATTGATATTGTGTATCAAACAGGCCATGCACCACTTAGCTTGCCTATAGCAGTGATTGTCAAAAATGGGGGGGGGGGTAATTGCCCCCTCATAAACTCCCTTGGCCATACCATTGTCTTAAAGTATCATTTGCTTTGATAAAGTGGTTTCTTTTGTTTTCACCCAAAGTGCAACATTTTTCAGAAATGACCCCATGAATTTTTCAAGAACAGGTTTGATAATTTCCAGTTTTAAAGAAAATCTAAGCAAGTTCTGCACAAAACATAAATGAAAAGGGATGCTTTAACCATGGATTCCTTGCATTTAGTAGGATATTCTTGTGTTCATTGATGAATGTTTTTCCAACTTCAGCACAAGCCTCTGTTGTCAATGAAATTTTATGGTATATCAAGTATTTCCTTAACATTACCACATATGACCAAGCAAAGTTAAGTGTCATGCACACAAAGCTCATCTCATTCTGTTTTCTTGTAGGAGTAAAAGCAATTGGTGGATCTGCAACATTCCTGCAGAGACTTGAATTTGGATGATATTGCTTCTGGCATGTAAAGATTAACAAAGCACTGTATGACCGCTGTTTGTGCATTCGATATGAATTTCCATTAACAACTCACTATCCATTGGATCAGCATTTGTTTCTTTAATTGTGACAGCCAAATACTTGCACAACAGAGCTCT
Organism: Aurelia sp. 4 Dawson et al 2005; assembly: GCA_964019985.1. Lineage (NCBI taxonomy): Eukaryota > Metazoa > Cnidaria > Scyphozoa > Semaeostomeae > Ulmaridae > Aurelia > Aurelia sp. 4 Dawson et al 2005. The sequence continues at coordinate 14,315,220 of OZ026497.1, forward strand.
ATTTGTGCATATTCAATCTTTGCAAAGACCAAGAAAGACAGCATTGGAATAGTTTGCTTCTGTTACCATTCCTCACACCTTCTGACCTTCCTGGATGAAACTGAATAATTATTTTGACCAAATGTTGTGCACTGTGAACTCTCCAGAATTTTTTCATGCAAGACATATATCACATGGAATTGAATATGGAACATCTTTTTTGTTGGTGATGCACCAAAATTTTTGACCATTATTGCTGATGCTGATTTACACAGACAGAAGCACACAATGGATAGGAACTGTGGATCAGTGACAGAGAAGCAGTCAAAGCGACATTGCTACTGATATATACGGCTTTTTTTACTTCAAAATGAATTCCTGGTGCTGACTTTGACAGAGGAAGGTAATAATATTATGTGATGTGCCACCCAGGACAGAAGAAATCCATCCAGTTTGAGGAATACATATGATGAAATGACATTAATTATCTATGTCTTAAATTGAAATTATGACTTGAATTGAGTCTAAAATTGTATGGGGTTTAATCAGAATTGTAGGTCATGTTAAGTAGCCTTGACATTCAGAAACAGTTCTTGTGTTTTTCGATTATCTTTACATCAAAAAGCTGTGTGTTTTTTTCGATTAACTTTACATCAAAAAGCTGGAATTTTTCTCTGGATAGCACAATGTTCCAAAATCTCTGCTCCAACATATTCTATTTTGGAAAATCTGCATATTGTATTAGCCTTGAGCAGCACTTCCTTAACGTGGTTAACAGCTAGTTGTAAATTTATTAGAATGATTTTTGTATGTAGATGAATTTTTAAAATGAAACTGAACTGAACTGAAGTATTTCAGTATGGCCAGGCGGAAAACACGGAGTTGTCGGAGACGTCGGAGATGTCGGAGAAAATCTCGGAGATGTCGGAGAAGATCTCGGACAAATCCAAGACCATATCCAAAAATTAGGATAATCTCTGGAACTCTTGATATTTTCTTACTTGGGCCTTAACCTCTTCGTTCATATTTTCAAAAGCTTATGTATCCAAACACTTATATTATACTTCATTCTCACTGACACAGTTAAACCAGCTTTATCTAAACCAGGTTAAATGTCAACCAATCAAATGCACCAGATTGGATGGATGGATGGATGGATGGATGGATGGATGGATGGATGGATGGATGGATGGATGGATGGATGGATGGATGGATGGATGGATGGATGGATGGATGGATGGATGGATGGATGGATGGATGGATGGATGGATGGATGGATGGATGGATGGATGGATGGATGGATGGATGAATGGAGGGAGGGATGGATGGATGGATGGAGGGATGGATGGATGGATGGATGAATGGAGGGATGGATGGATGGATGGATGAATGGAGGGATGGATGGATGGATGGATAGATGAAAACGCAGTGTTGATGATCTAGTTTAGTTTAAGCTGGTTTAACATGGTAGTGTGAAAGGGTTACCAGATTGCTTGATTGCGTCATTTTATGCAGTTTCCACTCTGTCGGGGTGTACTGAGTAGGGAAACTTGGAACACTCCTGGACCTGGATCATAAACATTTAGGCCTAAAATGGGAGTGATGCCTCTCGGAATGTAAGGAAGTAATATCATTTGTTTTGTTAGCAATAAGCAAATTATATGCTGTTTTCTGTTTTGTTCGTAAGGATCATAACGAAATCTACAAAAGGTTGTCTTTTTTGGCTTCTCCTCTGATGAAGACATTGGTTTTGTTCCTGGGGAAGTTTTGAGAATAGCGCTTGCAATAAGATGCCCACAGCGCGAATGCACATCACAATTCTTGAAACGAAGGCCGAACTCTTTGATGTCTTCAGGTAACATCTTGGAATTAAGGGAGGGACAAACATGACAGTTTAGAACCAATACAGTACCTTTTTTCTCCTTGAGAGGTACACGACTTGCGGGATGGACGGGAGTCTGCAGCCCGGTTTTCAGAAAGCTACCCTCTTTTAATTACCCACAATGGCCGTCATACCTACTTTTATGATGAATTTTGGCGGAAAACTACCCGTTTTCGATAATTTTTTGCCAATTTCTAGAAAACCCAACCATGTTTAAGGAAATCTGCCGAAAAAGGGAATTCTGGAGCCACAAACCCACCCATACAAGCGGCACACACCCGTACCCCCAACATATTATGTTACCCCCCGGGTTTGTCCCAGACTTGCAGGTAGGAGCATAGGTTATAAATCTTTGAATCAGGGTGTAAAATTCTGTGATCTATTTCTTTAGCTTGAAAGAGCCTTTATCTACTTACCTACTGTATAATTATACCGTTGGACTCTCCAGAAATTTTGAACATTTTTCTAGTTTACAGAGTATTCAATATTACTACTCATTTAAGAATGTGACGTCATCAAATTTCTAGATCGTAAACTGAATTTTGCTTGATAATATGTAGTGGACATTCGTAAACTAATGTTTAGAAAACAATTCATTTCTCATCAACCAGCTTAGCAATTACAACGGTTTCTTTTAGGTTTTTTGAAAAATTTTCTTCAATTCTTCAAAAAGAAGAAAAACACACTAACTCTGAAAATATTGAACATCTCAGATTGAATTAGGAGAAATTATGACATCTCCGAGATTTCCTCCGAGATTTCTCCGACCACTCCGAGATTTTCTCCGACATCTCCGAGATTTTCTCCGACATCTCCGAGATTTTCTCCGACATCTCCGACGTCTCCGACAACTCCGTGTTTTCAGCCTGGCCATTTCAGTACTTTGTTTTGCATTTCGGCCGCTGCCAGAGCAGCAGCTGGTTCAAAACTGTTCAGTTCCGTTCCGTTCCGTTCCTCGATTCGTTCCGTGTTTCTCGCATCTCGGCAGCGGTCCCAGAAGCCGCCGTGCCGTCTACCCGGCACTGTTTTGGTAGGGTAGCAAAGCAGCTGACCAACAATCAGAGTGAAATTTTCAATGGATACCACAAGTGAAACTCCGTGAGTATTAGGCCGTTGCTTGTCATTGATACTCATTTCTTGCCTTGGACACACTTAAGCCCACTTCTGTGATACTTTGTTGTTCTTCTAGACTAAAGGCCGAATACTGCTGCCTGAACGAAAATGCTCCAGGCTGATAGGGTCTTAGGCCTGAACCAAGCACTGCAAAAAATTGATTCTTTCAACACTTAAGCATACTTTTATATGTGCACATTATCAAGAACCAAGTTTAGAAATTTTCGATTGAACAGAAATCTCGAAAAGATGTTTTGAAAGTTATCAAAATTCCCCAAAAAATGTGTTCAGACTTCGGAGGTGTCTAAACAACATTGCATTGACCGTAAACTGGACACATTGATATGTGAAACACTGTAGGCCTAGTTAGTTTAATTTTTATTCCATTCTTTAATGGCACAGTTTCATGGTACTAGCCAGTGAATTTCCAGCATTTATGTATTAAAAGATGTAATTACCAAAAAAATGTGAGTACTTCACTTCTAACACTTAAACAAATGATAGAGTTACATATACATGCAATCGATTTTGATAGTTCCGTCGAATTTGATATTTCTGTGAAGCTTTCAACTACGTAAAACAACAACAAAGTGGAAATGGTTCTAAAACGATGTTATTTTAGTTCCATTGGGTCTCAAACTTGCTACCTCGTGAAAAGTGACACCTTAATGACAAATGGGCGAAAATTTATTGCTTGTCAACCAAATGAGATATTGAGTTGAAATTAGGTATTTGATATCGACTCCTGATTAACCTAGCTAGAGAAGAAAAAATTTGGGAAAATTTCGCAAACATTACTTGACATCCATCCGATGAGGTTATATGGAATTACCCAAATGCACACCCAGGATTTTTGCTTGAGTTGCTGGCTGCACACCTGAGTGATGTACGACAAAAGCAAAGGAGTAAGATCTGTGTGCGCATGCATTAATCTTTGCAACTTTGAGCCCCTCATAGCTCAACTGAGCATGATGAAAGGATACACAAGAATAGTGTAGATGCATAGATTGACCAAAGATTTGAGCAAAAAAGAGAAGAATCAGAGTGCAATTATGAACATTGACATGGAACGAGAAATTTACCAATCCCTTAATTAAAAGACTTTCTGGTTGAAAAGTTTCAAGATGTGCACACTTGAAGTACATATTTGCTAACCGTTGCACTCTGAACACTTCAAATTTTTGTGCACACATAAGATCTTGTCGAAAAGTGAGGTACTTTCCATACTGGCTTGACTCCAGTATGGAATCGGGCTCCTTTCTGCCAAAGATCTTTGGCGGACAGAGTCACTAAACAACAGAAATGAGCTGAGAACAAAAGAATATGGGGTAAGTCTTTGGCGGATGGCTTGCACCGATTCCACCAGGGGCTTGACTCAAGCCAGATTGCTCTTGACATAGAAAAACAAACTTTGCACTGTTTCACTCCCCTAAAAAGAAATTGACAGGGGACATCAAGCTTAAAATTGGTAAACAGGATATCCAAGAGACAATATATACATGTGAAGTTCTTAGGAGTACAAATGGATGAACATCAATCTTGGAAGCATCAGACAGCTGAGCTTTGTAAAAAGCTATATAAGAACTTCTGGCATTTTCTTTAAAGTACAGCATTACTGTTTAATCCCTATCCTTATCTGTGTCTATAAATCTGTGTTTTCTTCTTTTCTCAATTATGGCATCACAGCATAGGGACTTACATTTAAGTCTTATCTAAATCCTCTATTCTGGCTGCAGAAAAGAGTTCTTCACTGTATCAAATTTGAGCCCTTTACAGCTCCCTCTGCACCAGTTTTTCAGTCATTAAAAATTCTTAAACTTGAGGATACTTTGCATTTGAATATTCTTTTTTAAATATTCTTTTCATTCTCAGTCAAAGTATAGGTTAAATGTTAAAATGAAAATATAAAAGGAATTTTTTTTATTCATTGAAAGTATTACAACAAATCTTACATTCTACTATACACAGGGGCGGATCCAGACCGATGCAACCGATGCAAATGCATCGGTGAGTCCCACATGATCGATAATCTAGAAGTCTGTGCACCAGATTTTTTTATCACACACAGATCATTTCAACTTTCCAAATGCCCCCCTTCTCTTTGTTGCCACTGCTTCTACGTAGCAACCTCGTAACCTCAGACTCAGGTACAAAAGCCATAGCCGACAATTAGACCCATTATCCAAAAGAATTAAGTGTCCTCCAAACAGCTACGGTAAATCCCATTATTCTAATCCCCTATTCAAAGTGTGTGACGCGCGTCTCGACAAAGGCAACAAAAGCTAACGCATAAACTGGAGAACCTTGCGTAATCATATTGATAAGTGCATCGGTGTCAATCATGGCAGCTTTGACAGCTCCTTTCTTCTCAACAAACGATAGCGAAAATGCATCGGTCCCCAGACCCCTGAGTGGAGAAACATCAGCGTTTTGCACCGGTTGACCGATGCAGTCCAAAGGTTAACATTGAGCAATAGATTGCCCTACTATCATTATTGTTGTTCGCTGTTCTGTTGTCTCGCTTCCTCTCGTCTGAATGAAAAGTGCAGTGGACCTAAACTCTTCTTCAACGTGTTAGCAGACCAAATTGTGGTTGACGGTATAAATCGGTCCATGGAGGGGAACTTTTCTGGCAATACCAAATCAGTAAACAACGAAATCTGGCATGTCTAGGCCAAGATGTAAACAACACTTCGAGAAGCACTGGCTTGAATAGCTCTGATTTGAGGTACATGTTCATATCCTAGTGCCTGAAATAACCTTCAAAGCAAGGTCTTCCAGCAAAAAAATTGTAAAAAGGGCGTTGCCTATGTTTTCCGAGAGTCTGAAGGGCGTGGTCACCCAAAAATTTCCTGGGGGCTTCGCCCCCAGACCCCCTCGTTTGCATCGGTCACTCAAATATCTGGATCCGCCCCTGACTATACAGTTCTAATTACTATACAATACTACAGGGACGATACCATGGGGAGCGAAAGACAATGACTAGCTACCCCATGACCAATATTAAGAGATGCGCAATGTTAACCTAAATACAACAAACGACACTACGGACAATTGATATCTAATGGATACTATACTATACTAGATTCGGTCCCACATCAGATGTAAGGTCAGGGTTGCAATAGGTTTAAGTTCACGACTCATTACATTGTAATGAGTTGTGATTTAAAGTAATCTTAAATGCCTAACATCTGATGTGAAACAGAATTTACAAAGCGAATGAACATTTACATTAACGAACGTGGTGGTTGCTTTGTGCATAGCTGAAGTTTGAAGGATCTTAGTCAAAGCAACCAGTTTTGTGAATAAAACGTAAGGTCAATTCGAGTATATTTTTGTTCAGGTCCTAAGAAAGGTCTTGATCACCATATGATAAAAGCTGTGTCAAAGCATCATTTGAAAGATCGGTGATTTGCACAAATGGCCCTAATAATTCAACCATTCCACTTAAGCCTATTCCATTCCGATAAACAATTTGTACAGTATAAAAGGTCGACTTGAATTTTTCTGTCCTTGCATTCAATTGCCCAATGACATCCTGGTTGTGAAGGCAGTACTGCGACTGGTGAAGAGGAGGGATTGGTTCTACTGTATACTCAAGACTAAGATTCTTTACAAACTTGTAGAATAAGGTAAGGCGTCTACTCCATCTTCTGAAACTCAGTGACTCCCAATAAAAGGAATCATACCCCTAAATACAATCTAACATTATCTACAGTTCAAATTAAAATACAGTCCTTGACCCTCTGAGACATAAAAGCATTGATTTTAACATAGTCTATTGAAAAAGAGCCATGGTCTGGAAGGTCGGCAATCTTCAAAGGCTTCCTCTATTGTTTCGCGGAAGAACTAGGTGAAGCTGCGCAGACCACATGCGCGAAGCTTTTGGGTGCACACTTTCCGCAGCTGTACGCTAACAAATGGCGAAATCACATTCCAACTTCGTTTCTGGGCTTTATTTGGAATTACTTTTTGATGAACTCGATGTTAAAACATTGGACGAGAATCAAGATATACAAGAAGCATTTGATGAAGCAAGTCAGCAGGTAAACTTTGACTACTTCTTCAAGAAGTTCGATTGGAGTCGTCACTGTTTAAATTAGGCCACCCTCCCCAGTTTGTTTATTGTCGTCGTATTCAATATCGATTTTTCAATTAAATTCTGCTCACTATGTACAATAATATAGATGTTGAACTATTCCATATCGACGATAAAGCATGTCCCATATCTTGGGTAAAAATTAGAGAGTAGAGTGCAAAATGTGAAGTACATAAAACTGGTTTTTGGGGAGGTTTTGTTTGAGCAGAAGGAGAGACCCACAGTGGTGCATCTACTGTATGTGCTATCAATTTTGCAAGAGGAGCAAGAAGCACACATCGTTGTTATAGAAAATCATCTTTCTGCACTTCAACACAACATAACAAACCAATGCAGTTTTTGTATTCACATGGGGGGGGGGGCTTAGATGGGTACTCACAAAAACTCTCAACCATGATCTGTCGGCAAAATTTCCTCAAGTTTGGTGCCTACACAGCTTTAATGTTCTTTAATGAACTTTGATGGAACCTAGTAGGCATGCAATTTTTTTAAAGATAAGCACTGTTTTGTTGACTTGTAGGTGCAAGAAGGAGAATTTAAATGTGAAGTATGCCAAAAGATATGCAAATCAAAAGGTGGTTTGACAAGACACCAAAGAAAGAGTCACCCATCAATGGTAGCTAATGGTGAAGCTCTTCAGCACGGTATTTCCCGACCTGATATTCGGAAAATAGTTGAACAAGCCAAAGCAATTGTTGGCAGTGATGAGTGCTATCCAAAAGAATTAACCAGTGAGCTTCGTGAAGCACCATCAATAGTTACAGAGGACTTTGTGGCAAAAGCCCAAAAATTGTATAAAACATTGCAGAAAAGTCCAGATTTGGATAAGTACTACACCACTTTCATGGAAATGTTCCCATTAAATGCAGTTAAGTTCTTCCCTCACCTTACACAACCAGCAGCTGTCTTGTTGACTCTTAAATTTGGAGATTGTTTAGTTGCATACCAGAAAGGCCAATTGGACAAAACAACTGACTGTGGTGATCAAACAGCCCAATTCTCCCTCTCTGAAAGAGAGAGTCATGCCTTGCAATATTTGGTTGGCTATGTCTTGAATAATCTTAACAAGAAGATCAAGAACTCAGTTTATTGGAACACGAAAGAAAGCAAGGAAGCGTTATGCTTTTTGAAGAGCTGCAAAATCCTTGAAGATGAGACACAGCTATTTGTTACAGCGGTGAATCGTGGTGGTCTTTGGCTGGGCAATGATACGATTCAAAGCCTTTTTACCATTGTTGAGGAAGTATTTTGGCTTAAAACTAACAAACAGGTTGTCACAAAAATTGATAGTGCTGAATCGGTGCACTTACTAATGAATGATGCAAGAATACTTGGACACTTCAATATTTTGCTTGAAGAGTGCCAGGATGAAGTACCAAGACGGGTTGCATTGGATACATTGGAGCAAATGTTGGCACTTTATATCAAAGTTCGCTCGTTTTCTTTTGCAAAATCAGTGACACAAAAGCACAAGGTTGAAATGGTGCAAGGAAAGGCTAAGGCCCTTAGAAAAGAAATAAAGCGGAACTCCAAAGAGCAAGCAGCGCACATTGACATCTAGATATAGTGATAATCTACAAATTCTGTTTGCCATTTGTCTGGAATGAAAGTTTTTCTTTGGAAGTTTTTAGATTCTAGTTGTGTACAACAATAAAACAGATGATTGCCCTAAAGATGGTTGCAGGAACTTTTTACCATGATGATGCTTTGCATCACGTTGAATTTCTGTTAATTTGGTTGACTGTTCTTCGTTACTGCAAAGGATCTTGGCCAAACCTCCTAGACCCCATCTTTAGTGCAATCATCCATACCAGCCTAGCGTACATGAGAAGAATTTTTAGAAACATTCAAGAATTCTTCACATTCCTGTAAGAATCCTCAAGCCCTGCAAAAAGCTTTGTAATCTTTAAAAAAGGAATTAAGAATCCTTATGTTCTAAAACTGTGTTAATGTGCAAAAGGTGTGCCCCTCAGCAAAATGTTTGCTATGTTTGCAGCATGCTTATGTTAAAAGAGTTTGATTTAAGTAAGAATTTTGCACCCACTTGCTTGCATTAGTATGCAGCATGCATCTTCTTGACTGAAGGCAAACTCAATCAAGCTTAACTGTAGTATGTTTGAGAATGATTTTAGTATGAACTATTGCAAAGGTTGATCAGGCCCTAATCATACATGAAAAATATCAACAAACTTGATTCAAGCTCCTTCAAGCCAAAATCATGCTTCTGTCAAGTTTACACAAGCTTGTTCCAAGCTGAACGTTTTCCTATGAGGTACTGTAACCTCTGTCATGGTCACTTTGATTTAGAAAGGAAAGATGAGCTATGGAACACAGGCCTTGTGTGCAATAATATCCAAGAACTCTAAAATACTTCTCAAGAATTCACTGCATCCTGATAAAATAATGCTGCAAGGGCTGTAATGCAGGAATGGGACTAGCAAGCTTCATGAAAGTGTGTCATTAGAAAACAAAATGCTTATAAAGCACTAATTTTTGCATTAAGCCTTCATAAAAATCTTTGACCAATATCTATCACTGCTGTTATCAGCCCATCTTATGAAAATGAAACGTCCATTTATCCTTACAGAAAAGCAATCAATTTACACATTTTTGACTTCGCAACTTCACATTCTTTCTAGGCCGCAACAGTAATTGTTTCTATATTTTCAAAGCAAATTTCTTTCAAAAAGGGTCCCTTTATAATGGAAAAGGTGGGAACACTAGGACAAGTAAGAACCTGAAACTAAGAGACGTATTTAAGAACTCAAGCTTTGGTTCAACTTTTGACAGATTTTTAAGAGTTCTTTGTGCCAGTGAAAAGATAGATCTACATAACTAGAAATGATTCGAAAACTTTTTCAAGTATTAATTTTGTCCATGATTGCATTATTGCAGGAAAGTTAGTTGAAGCAACAGCCTGAACTTCTTCAGTCAATTTCTTAGTGATGGGTTCTTACTGTGCAGCCATTCTACCTACACAATCAAATGTTTTGAAGTCTGAATAGGAGCATCACAGCTTTCTTTTCTTTATGGGACTATTGGAGACTGCATACCATGCTCTCTTAGTTTTTCTTGCTCCGCGTGTATTCCCCATCACAGCAGTATTTGCCCTCTGAATGCGGAGTGTGTTATCATTGTACCCAAAATTGCGCAGACTGGGATTATCACTTCGCCGTCCTAAAGCTCTTTGCCTCCCAAAGTATTCTTCAACGACATCCTGGCAAAATCGCTCTGTTAGAACATACTGAAACCCCTTGGACAGCAAAAACTTGCAACATTCTACTAATGAATAAACAGAGATTTGAAGGCCTTCATATGTCTGCCTTGAGAGAAAAATTCTTGATCTCTCGTCTCTGGAGAAATTTCCCTCCCTTTTCTCTGTGCTTTCTTTCCAGGTAGACAGGTATCCCAAGAAGTCTTGCTTCAGCCAAATGAACCTTTCATCATTGATTGATGTATATGGCTTGCAAAATGGCTTCCTTGATCTGGATCCTTCAGTGAGACTTCGAACATTACAACAATCAAAGAATCCATCCATGAATGAGCAAAATTTTGCTGTCTCCTGACACATGGGTCCTCCATATAATTGCAATACTTTGCTCATTGTCCCACTGAGAATTTGGACTGCCAAGTTAACCCTCATGCTGGAGTATGAAGTCAACTTGATGTGATCAAATGTTAGCTTTGGTAGAACATGAAGACCACATTCAAGGTCTTTGTTGTATACATCTATTATGTGCTTCCAAATAAGATAATGGCCATTGTTCCACATGTTCCTTGTTGCATTGCTGCCTGAGTGGTAAAGGCAGTTGCGACTTGTCTTCATCAAGTGTGGAACATCGGCAAAAAAGAAAATGTACCTATCTGGCGCAAATAGGTTTTTTACTTTGTAAGTAAAATCTGTATCAGTGTCAGCAGATATACCAAAGTGAATTCTGTAAAATCTTCTGTTAGGTGCAGCTCCATCTGAAGTTACAGCAACAACCCAGAGATTACATTTCAACTCTAACACAGCAACTGCTTTCCAGAAAATAGGGACAAGTTGATTGGAAGTTATCCCTGTAGTTGCAAAATTTGCTAAAGGGAATTTCAGGTCACTTGCCAGTCCACGGATGTAAAACACCAGCACATGACTTGCAATTTCAGCTTGCTTTAGGCAAGAATAATTCACATCTGGATCACCCAGATCTGTATACCCAATCAACTCCCCACTGTTCTTGTCAAATACAAGACCTGCTTGGATTTTCATTTCATCAAAAGTCATACAGACATACCGTTGTACATCAAAGAGTTTTTGTGTTGCTTGCTTTAGTTCCTCGATCACCTCTGGGTTAAATCCTCGCTTTGGCTTTACAGCATTTTTATAATCCCTTAAAGTTCTTTGACTCGGCAATACTAGAATGCCACTGTTCCTCAGCTCATTGTAGGCAGCTGGTGACTTTGCATGGATTGCTAAGCAATATCTTATAATCATAGGGTGGTATCTTGCACCAGATGCTGAACCAGAGAAAGCCTTCTTCTGCTGCTCCCAAAATAGCTGCATGAAAGGAGACATGTTTTTGCCTTTCTGGGATATTATATTCAAGATATCATTACTAAAATCCTTTGTCACACCAATACTTGCAGATTTTATTTCACTTTGCATCTCTGCTATTTTCTCTTCTAGTTTTTGAATCTTGAAACGCTGATCCTTTAGGGTTAGCTTCAAACGCATTGGATGAGTTGCAGACACAGGTGCATTTGGTTTTGCAGGCTCTCTTAATTTGGCATTTCTTCTTTTCCTTGATGCTTCAATTGTCTTTTCGCATGACTGACACTGAGAACACTTGTTGCCCTCATCTACAAGTACTTGACAATATGGATGGCGGTGGTAAGATCTGCAAGTATTGAATGGGTTGAATTCTTCACCAGCATCACTTTCATCAGCACTACCAGAAGTGGTTGGTTGGTTTTGCAGAATTGGATGTTTCCTGCATCTGCCATCATCATTTTTAACACCTTCACATAATGTATAAGAATTGATTTCATTTAATAATTGTGATAGTGTAACATGCTGGATGCTTCTCTTGTATTCCTTGTAAATGACATGGGTGACTGGCAAGGGCCAACCAAACACCCGAATACTAAACTCCAAGCCATCTGAAATGTGTACTTCAGTGTGTGCATACAGCGTATTTTGATTCTTGGTCTTGAAGACAATATCATTTCCTTGGAAGTCCAAAGACCATTCTTTCAGTGAAATTTTGCGTGCTCTTGATGTCACTTGCTGCAGATTCTTATACACTGGCTTTCCAATTACTGGGACATCTGAATTTCTGAACATTCTAAGTAATGCTCTTCGTGCAGGCTTTGCTGGTTTGGTTTCAATACTTTTCTTCGGAATGTTCTTTGTTGGTATTGCTCCAACCTTGAGTCTCTTCCCCTTTCGATTTTCATCTAAAAGAGATTGAAGCAATCATTGTTTATGTCAACAAAGATGATTAGACACTTTTTTCCAAACGTAAACAATTTTTCTTCAACTATGGGGGTGCTCTCTCTTCAATTAGTTTATCTATTGAGCGAGCTCCTCATATAAGAAATTCGCTACATGCAAATCCCTCCTTTGTTTTGTATTGTACTTTGTTTTGTAGAATTGTATTCCATTAATTTTGTAATGCTTTTGTTGTTTAATTTAAAGTAATATTTCTGTAATTGTATTGTAGTGGAATTAAAAATTGGGCTATTACATTCTAAATCTGTACAGGGGCATGGAAGACAAATTCCAGGGGTAAGATTACACATAATTTTTCCAGGGTATCTTGACTCACACCACCCTGGAAAACTGCGATGTTGTACAGAGACCCCAGGAAATCCAGAGTCATTGTGAAGAACACCCGGGAAACCAGGGACCTCCAAAACATACCCTGGATTCCAGAGAGCTCATATAGCAATCACCTAACCTTCCAGGGCTAAAATTCATGCGATTCCCCCTGGATTTCTGTGGTGCAAACTGCAAACCATCAGCAAAAAGTGCCTTCCATATGCCTGTATGGATTTAAAATGAATTAGCCCATTTAAGGAACTGAACTGAACTGATGATGCTGTTTTGGAACTTCCTTGAAAGTTTACAAAAGTCGCAAGAAGCCCCTACAAACCCTGGAACAAACAATTAATTCAGTAATCACTGGTGATGGGATTATGCTGAAAATTCATTTAAGGAAGGGAAACTTTGAAAGTGAAATTGAAACAGCAAACTCTACTACCTTCAATGCATGGAATTTTTTCTTAGTATTGAGCATACTGGGATTTAGGCCAGACTATAAGAAGAAATCTCAGACCGTTGAAACCGGGAATTTAAGTCATAATATATAAAAATGAAAAAATTCATAACTTACACTGAATCAAATCGCTCTTATCAAAGTGCAGCTCACAAATGCGAAATGAATTGTGTAGGATCTGTGTCCGAAAATCTTGATCCACTGCACGAACCTTTGTAATCGCATTCAAAATGTCAGACCTCCACTTCTTCTCTTCATCAGTCGTTGGAAGCTTCACACGGCAAATGGATATCCCTTGAAATTTCTTTCTCCTGTTTACTCCACATTCCGGTACACAACAATTTTTTCCAGGCATCTTTCCACTTCCTTTCGACAAAAGTATCCTACATAAGTACAATAGGCCTAAAGTTTCCTTCGAAGTGTGCACCCAAAACGCGTCACGTGATCACAAAAAAGAGAACAATAAGTTATTCCATTGTTCTTTCCCGCCTTCCAGACCACGGCTCTTTTTCAATAGACTATGATTTTAATAACTTAAAAGATATCTTTGTTCTAATATCCATGATGATTTCATAGTACTTTTTTGGGTTTTGCTTTTGTGATAGTTATTTTGCCAGTTTCTTATGGAATAATTGACTTTAATTATGTTTATTGACTATTAATCATGCCCTAGTTAGCCTAACAGAAGCAATAAAAAACTCATTAGACAATAGAAAATATGGCTGTGGAATATTTATTGACTTGCAAAAGGCATTTGATACTGTGAATCATGATATTCTTTTGATGAAGCTTGAACATTATGGAATCAGGGGAACTGCTTTAGATTGGTTTAAATCCTATCTCTCAGATAGGAAACAATATGTCTCAGTGAATGGTTGTAACTCCAGTTACCTCAATGTTACCTGTGGGGTTCCACAGGGCTCTGTTCTTGGTCCCCTTCTTTTCTTAATTTACATCAATGATTTGCCTCTCTCATCCTCAAAATTAGCCTTCTACTTATTTGCAGATGGTACTAACATTTATTATGAAGCTGAGAGTCTTGATCAGCTTCAAAGTGTTGTTAACAAGGAATTGAAAAAAGTGAAAATGTGGCTTGATGTCAACAAATTGTCACTGAACATTGACAAAACCAATTTCATAATTTTTAAGTCACCTCAGCATTCATCTCCTGAAAATGTTAGCATCAAAATTGGAAAGCTTCCTATCAAGCAGACTTGTTATGTCAAATTTCTGGGTGTCCTTCTAGATGAAAATCTTGCATGGAAGTATCATTTAACAGAACTGTCTAAAAAACTGGCTAGAACTTGTGGTATGTTTTTCAAAGTAAGGCACTTCTTACCTATTGATATTTTGGTCTGTCTTTACAACTCCTTATTTTCACCTTTCCTGCAATATGGTATTTTGGTTTGGGGTCTCACCTATGAGACTCACATCAATCCAGTGTTTTTGTTACAGAAAAGAGTTGTAAGAGCTATTTCATTTGAGCATTTTACTGCACCTTCTATGCCTATCTTCTCTGATTTGAAAATTTTAAAACTTCATGATCTTTTTCAGTTGAAAATGCTTAGTTTTGCTTATGATTGTATTAATAAGATGGCTCCTTCTTATTTTCATTCTGTCTTTGAATTAGTGGACTCTGTTCATCAATATAGTACACGGCAAGCTACCAACAATGATATTTTCCTAACCCAGATGAATACCTTGCAATATGGTCTTAGGTCAGTACGTTACTTTGGAGCTAAGTGCTGGAATGACATTCCTGTGGAAATTAAAAGATCCCCATCTGCAAATAATTTTCGACAAAAAGTCAAAGCCTACCTCTTTGAAAGAAACTACTAATTTTGATTGCATAAAAGTGGATACAAAAAGGTCACCATCCGCCCAATTTCAATGAAAGGAATTAAACTAAAATAAGAAACTTTTCAAACAGGGGGTGTTCTCTCCTCGATTAGTCTAACTACTGAGAGAACTCCTCCTTTAAGTAATTCCCTCCATACAATTTTTCTTTTTGTCTAAATATTTAGTTTCTATTTTGTATCAATTTTTTCTGTAACATTGTTATTGTAGTTTAGTTTAGTTAATTGTTTGTATGGTTTATTAATGAGAAATTGTATGTAGAGAATTTAAAATATGAAACTGAAACTTTCTGCCCATAGCCCCATTTGTGCCATAGACCATAGGGGGTGAATGTATCATGTTCTATTTCAATCACCTGTTGCTTGTAAGCAGGGGCGGCGCAGAGGGTTAATCAAGGTAATCAGTGATAACCTATTTTTTCAGAGGTTTTAGAATTTGAAAAGTTATGTTCTAAGTGCTTTGAACAGTGATGCGTATATCGGTGGAGACTTCTGAAGGTGCTCTTGTGACATATATTGCTTTCTCTCTTGGTTTCACCGACAGTTGATTTATTAGTTGTTAATCCTTCTTTGTTGTGATATCTCTTTGTTGAATATGATCATTGAATTTGAGGATTATGTTGGCCGCAAGGTAATCGTGGCCCATCCAGATTAACTTGCGATTGCTTTTGGAGGGCGTTGTGATGTAATCTCCATTGATACATTGGTAGTGAAACAAAGAGTACCTCACAGTAACGTAGTAATCCCACAACCTGATTACCTCAAGCACTGTTGCTGTTGATAGTCCAACAAGAGTATTTTATTGTGGATCGAGTTTTGGGTAGCAAATCTTGTAGAGGCTACAGATGGGCTTTTAGGAAGACTTCTCCACTTCGTTCAGATGAAATGATCATGAACAAAGATGCCCTGGATGAAAGGTTGTGTACAAGAATAAAGTTTCATTGTATGAGCCTTTACCAAGGATATGTGGCAGAAATATATTGAACAAGACTGCAAATGCAGCATAAATCTCGATGATGTCCAATAAGCATATGTTGCATTGTTTTGAGAGAACATCATACCAAAGCTAGTGATCTGCGATCACTTGGCATCCTTGCAACAAAAATCTTACAGGATAAGGTAGTTAAATCTACTTCTGATTACTTAGCCCTTTGGGGGCTAGGATTAGAGTGTTGATGCCGATGAGGCCTGACACAAAACTATTTCTTTGAAACCTTTTGTAGAGAAGGGCCGCCATACGCAAGCCTTCAGCCTCCTACTGCAACATGATCCATCACTTTACCACTGGCATTTGTTGCAACCAAGGGCCTTTTCACTTAAACAAGAAAGCATGCTGTATGTGATTCTCTAAGAGTGAAAAGATTTTTACAGATCTTTTATAGATTTTTCTTGATAAACAAATTGATTTTGCCAAAGGTGTACAAGATTTTTTGATGGTGAAATTCCTGTTGGTTGCAACAAAGACTTAGATGCACCTAAACATGTTACAGGAGTCACTAATTCAAGATTCAAGATCCGGAATTCAAGATTCACACTAATTCAAGATCCGGAATTCAAGATTCACACTAATTCAAGATCCGGAATTCAAGATTCACTCTAATTCAAGATCCGGAATTCAAGATTCACACTAATTCAAGATCAGGAATTCAAGATTCACACTAATTCAAGATCCGGAATTCAAGATTCACACTAATTCAAGATCCGGAATTCAATATTCATACTAACTCAAGATCCGGAATTCAAGATTCACTCTAATTCAAGATCCAATATTCACACTAATTCAAGATCTGGAATTCAAGATTCACACTAATTCAAGCTTCTAAAGAATTTTTAGGACAACCTGTGCTGTTTTATAAAAAGCTTTAGATACTGTTAATCATCAGATCCTTCTTGACAAACTGGAACACCATGGCATCCGAGGAACAGCTTTAGCATGGTTCCGCTCCTATCTTAGTAACAGAAGTCAATATTTATCAGTAAATGGTTGCAGTTCCAATCATTTGAATGTTGCTTGTGGTGTGCCTCAGGGCTCTGTCCTTGGTCCACTGTTGTTCTAAATTTCATCAATGATCTTCTTAAATCATCTGCAAAGTTATCCTCCTATCTCTTTGCTGATGACACAAACATTTACTTTGAATCACAAAGTTTAATTAATCTTCAAAAAGTGGTTAACAAAGAGCTCAAGCATGTCAAGAAGTGGTTAGATGCTAACAAACTGACTTTAAATGTAGATAAAACAAACTTTGTTATTGTTCACTCCCCACGGAAATCTCTGAATGACACGGTAATCATAAAAATTGGTAATCAATATGTTAAACAGGCTAAATATGTCAAATTTCTTGGTTTGCGTTTAGATGAAAATCTAAGCTGGAAGTATCATTTAAGTGAACTTCAGAAACAACTATCAAGAATTTGTGGTATATGCTTTAAAGTGAGGCATCTTCTACCAACCACTGCTCTAATCTCTTTATACAACTCCTTGTTTTCCTCATTTCTTCAGTATGGAGCTATTGATTGGGGACTTACTTATAAGGCCCATATTTAAACCTATATTTCTTTTGCAAAAGAAAGTTGTCCGAGCCATTGCTTTATATATAATAATAATAATAATAATAATAATAATAATAATAATAATAATAATAATAATAATAATAATAATAATAATAATAATAATAATAATAATAATAATAATAATAATAATAATAATAATAATAATAATAATAATAATAATAATAATAATAATAATAATAATAATTAATAATAATAATAATAATAGATAATTTATTTAAAGTTGGCAGAGAAAATAGCGTTAGCTAATTAAGGCCAACTATACATAGTTCATCGAAAGTCTGATTACAAAAAACCTAATTACAAAAAAACCTAAATTTGTAATAAAAATTTTTACACAATTTACAGCTGCAGTCAAAAGTTCTGATAGTTTTAATATTTCTTTTAAAAATCTCCAATGATTGGGACTCTTTGATTTCTCTTGGCAGAGTCTGCCATAATTTTTGACCAACAAACCTGATAGTATCAATGCCATACAAATTCGTCCTTGCTCTAGGCAAAGCAAGATTATTACTGCCACGAAGATTATATGGCACATCTTTGGTAACAGATACCTCTGCCAGAAAAGACGGATTCAAGTTGTTTACGGTTTTATAAATCTCAGTTAAGAGCAGCTGTAAATTCCTCTGATGAACAGATACTGAGTTACTTTTAATCAACAATTCCTCAAAATTGGAAGTACTATCTTTGTGTATGATTCTCAGGGCTCTTTCATGGATCTTGTTGATCTTGTTATTCGATTTCCTATCATGAAACATCCACACAAGTGGACAATAACTGAAATGTGACATTACAAAAGAGGTCATTGTTAATTCTAGCTGTGGCTTATCCATATATCTTGACACTCATGCCAGTGCATGCAGCTTTTTGCTTGCTTTCTTGCAGAGATTAGTAACGTGAGTTTTGAAATTCAGTGTCTTATCGAGTGTCACTCCAAGAAGTTTCTCCTGGTAACTTTCCTTTATAAAAGATCCAGAAATATTTACAGTTCCCTTATTATCTTTATTCCCAAAGACAAGTAAGTGGCTTTTATCCTCATTCATCTTCACATAGTTATTTTCAAACCAAAGAGATAATAAAGCGGCATCCCCTTCAAGTGATTCTAAGATTGAACCCAGATCTGAACCACACGCAAAGATAGTAGTATAATCTGCGTAATTGCAAATCTCAGTATCTTTCACCAGGTAGAAAAAGTCATTTATATATATGTTAAAAAGTAGGGGTCCCAAAACTGACCCTTGAGGAACTCCTAAGGAGGTCTGTTTCGAGGTGCTGAATGAGCCATTAATCTTCACCCGCTGCTGCCTTTCATTTAAGTAACAATGAATCAATTTCAGAGCTGACCGGCTAAAGCCGTAAGCAGATAGTTTGGCAATTAGCAGTTCATGATTTAAGCAATCAAACGCCTTGGAGAGGTCCATCAAGATTGCCCCTGCAACTCCTTTTTTGTCCAAAACTGATTTGCGGCTATCATGTCATTTAGTTGCATTGAAATGACTTGTGGATCTAGGCCATGTCTCTTGGCAATGATGGCAGGAATATTATTCGAGTTTGCAAGCTTATTTGATCTCTGTGTCCTGCGAATTTCATCTAGAATGATCCTCTCCAACTCTATCGATGTTTTTCTCGGCGATAATTGGCTGGTTTTCTGTTCTGAGGCCAGCAATCCGCTGTCTTGATCTGAAAGCGTTGAGCTTGCGGCCGCCAGCACTCTCGTCACGTCACGAGCTGAGGGGTCGCTAGTGGCTTAATCTGACGAGCAAGTAATGTTTTCTGGATACAGTCATGCTTTCCTTGAAGTTATTGGATAGAATTTTCAAAGTTAGTTTCGCATAACTACCAGCTTCATTTCATTTCATTTATCATATTTACGCACAAATCCCTATCAGCTAATACAACAACAAGATAATAGTTTGTAAAATAACAATAGTAAAAAAGAAAAATAAAAAAAAGAACAATGTACTATATTATATCTACAAAGAATAATATGGAATGTAACCGTGGTAAGTGCTGCTCTTCCTAGGGATCGTGCTTTGGGTTAAATGCTAGTGTAGCAAGTAGTCCTTCAGTTTCTTTTTAAATGTGAGAACTGTTGGGCTATTCCTTATATCAAGAGGTATATCATTCTACAGTTTAGCACCAGAGTAAAGAAAACTCTTTTTTGAAAATTCTAGGTTTCGTTTTGGGATATCAATATCTTGGCAGTTTCTCGTTGCGTATGCAGATATTTGAGATCTCATGGTGAATTTTCCTTGAAGGCTGTTCGGACATAAATTATTCATTATCTTATATGCCATAACAGCCTTGTCATATTTGATAAGGTTAGAGACAGAGAGCCAATTGCACGTCCATCCGTCCTTTACATTGGAGTTTTCAATCAATGTGCGAGCCCTGTCTTGGAGACGCTGCAAATGATTTAATTTGGTATCAGACAAACTGCCCCATAGTTCATTACCGTATCGCAGGTGACTTTCAACCAGGGCTTTGTAAACTTGCTCTAACTTAGATTGGGGTAAAATATCTTTAAGTTTGCGAATAGAGGATAGTTCACATTTTACTTTGCATTTAAGGCTTTTATATTGTTCGTTCCAACTTAAGTTCTCATCGACCTTATTCCAAGATATTTCACTGTCTGAACTCTTCTTATCGGTTCCTCATCAACCTGTAGCTGCACGGGTTCATGGATACCGTTAAGTTGTCTTTTGTGGCCAACAATCAAGAATTCAGATTTGTTAGCATTAAGACTAAGCTTGTTTTGTCTCATCCACTTTGAAATGTTTGTTAGTTCGGTTCTCATACCAGCTTGCCATAAATAGTTTACCCATTAGTAAACAAACGTGGGAAACTGAAAAAATATTATTTTCTCAGAGGGTGACAGAATATTTCGGTAAATGAGATTGAAGAGGGAAAAATTCCTAAGAAAACCTCAGATTCGAAATTAGCACCACAAAAATACGACATGCATGCAAACAAAGAGAACTTGGCCCCCATTATTACTCGACCTCTTGGAAGATCAAGTTACAGACGGCCATACTGACCCCCTTGGAACTTAAAAGACATCAAGTACTCTATGCTAACATGGAAAAACCATCGGGGTATAATCTTGACCTCGTCTTGAGCTGTTGTCGTTGCTCTCCATTGTTTGCGGCTGCTAGATAGTAAACAAACAAAAATTCTCCATTGTTTGCGGCAGCTAGATTGTAAACAAACAAAAATGGTGGGTTCTGAAATCAACATAACGCCAATAAGTAGATATCTAATGTTTACGATATTATCGCCTATTTTTCCGGCAGTGCTGATACGATTTTCTTATGGGCAAATAAAATTTCGATGGATAAAAAGTCTCCTGAAAAGGCTGCGGCTAGATTTTTAGCAAATTACTTGGAAATTCGATCGATTTTTCTTCACAAATTTTGAACCAAAATCTGACAAACCTGCAATTTCTTAGCTAGTGCGGTTCAGAAGAGTCAAATAGGCTTGCGATTCAACAAAATAAACGACAGGGTATCTTTCTCCTCAAAATTGATTTGAGTGCTTGTTTTTATCAAGGATTTTGGACACTAGGATGGCTTAGTTCGGCATACCAAAATACTTAGGCCGGTAGCCTTGTGCAGACCACTGCTACTTCCATTAAAAATATAACCACGATCCCCTGTTTTCCTGAATAGCTCACCTGGTTCAGAATGTTGCTTGGATCTTGGAGACAATTTTCAGCGATAATGGTGAAGAGGCTGCGGCTAGATTTGGAGATATTTACCAAACAACAAATCGTTCAATTTTCTCGATTTTCTGGCCATCACTGTTATATTCATTCCAATGTTTTGACGCTTTTCTTAATTGTTTACAACCTCGATTTGCATCCTTGTGATGTTCAAGTTCCAACCTGTGCAAGTAGCCATGTGTCAATGACAATAGGCTGATTGCATAGGGACAGGAATCCTCTAAGCTCCATTGTTCGCTTCTCCTGGATGTTTCCCAGATTTACAGATTCCAACTAAATGCTGTGGCGCATAGTGCTATCAGTCAGCGGCAAATCATTTCGCAGACTTGCTTTTTGCTTGGTGGTACAATCGAGTAGCATCTCGCAAGCTACGAGAACCAAACCAGAGAACCGACCGAAGAAATGAGAAGAAGTCTACACGTAGATGATCTTACAAGTGGAGGTTACAACTCAGATGAAATGAGACAGTTCAAAGCCAAAGCGACCCAAAATTTTTGAGATGCTGGTTTTGAACTTCATAAATGGTATTCAAATGACAAATAACTTGAAAGCTAGGATGTAGATGAGACAGACAGTGAACAGTCATATGCCAAACAGCAGCTGGGAGTTAGGCTAGAGATGAACATAGCTGCTGGGACTACACTGGAACAAAACAAACGATACAGTTGCTGTTTCATTCCCTGCAAAGCTTGGTGACGTGACAAAAAGAGGGCTACTAAAGACACTTGCTTCAATTTATGATCCACTTAGCATTGTGGCTCCAATTACTCTTCAAGGGAAGCCCATCATAGCAAGCTAGGCGATACTACGATGATACACTGCGACATGTATGGAAACGCGAGCGAATCGAGTAGAGAATACTTGATACTTTAGTTGGTTTAAATCGTGCCAAGCTGCCTTTAAGTGGGATTTGTAAATTGCAGTTCAAATGACTTGCCTTCTGCTTTTTGCTGAACTATTCTGCCTATTTCAAGATTTTCCTCAATTTCCCGACTGAGCGTAACTTTTGCTTGATTTACCGACTGAGATTTGGCCAGGGGGGTGCTGCACCCCTAGCACCCCCAATGTAACTACGGTCCTGGAAGTCCTCCTCTAAAGGACGGGAAAGGGCTGGATAAGGTTTAATTGGAGAAAGACTTCGCAACATAGTAAGATTTTTATTCATCTTATTGTCGCACATAGATCTTAAAAAAGAAGCTCGAGGCAAATTGGAAACCTCGACCGGTATTTCCTGCGCATTTTATCTTTCTTTGAAGGCTTCTTGTTGAAATAATTTGTGAAGATAAATCGTAAAACATAATGTGTAGAGTTTCGTTCTGGTTCTGTACATCTTGTTTGCTTTGCCGTGGCCAGCCTTTGCAATGGTTTTGTTTGGTAAAAGAGCCCAAATTGATATTTAGTAAAGTAGTATGAACAGAGAGATGCCTGATAACTGCCTAAACAAATGTTAAGCAAATGGGGCTGCGTCTCGAGAGTCGTTTTACGAAAATTGTTTCTGAGCTTTGGCGAAATGTATTTTGCGAGAGCCATCAATAGCCCATGTAAACAATTTTGTAGGCAAGGATGAGGGCGATTGCCCACGTGAAATAAAAAGGCCTGGACTTACTCGGTAGAAGAATTCATCGCATGATCCATCAGACTTGTTTTGGTGTTGTTGTCTCGTATGTGCTCCGTCTACGCGATACCATTTTCATTTCATATTGATGACTGGCAAGCCCATAGAGTGGACGATGAGGCTCTGTATTGAGTTGATACCGCATGCAACCATTTACGCAATATCATCGGTTTCAAATGCCACTTTCAGAGAGTTTTCAATTGACGCAAAAATGGTATCAAAGGGAATGTAAGCATATGTACAGGGTGTCCCAACAAAATTGAGCCTCGTTTGCATGGCTGCTGTGGAGGAGCTGTAGATTCAATCATCTCGATTTTACGCAGCTGCATAGTTCAGGTTCATCTTAATGAGACCTTGGATGAGTTTATCTGTCAAGTGATTGCTGATTTATGGCAGTGAGAAGGCAAAATAAATGGTTGTCTGAAACAGCACTCCTATTGTTCTCCAGCAATGTCAACATAAAGTGAGTTTTCACATAAAGGGTTGTGTTGCGTCGTTTTGAAATTTTCGCTAGATATTTTTAAAGGTTTAAGAGTGCTGTCCTTTCATAAGAGAGCACTTTCTTCCAAAATTTTGATGCGATGCTAGAATCCTTTGTTTGAAAATTTATTTTTCTTTGACTTCACTGGAGAAGAAGAAGTGCTGATTTTGAAGCAACCACTTATTTTGCGTTTTCTCTGCCATAAATTAGCAATGTTGTTGTTGTAACTTTATTTTACATCGATATTTGTTCTAGTCAGCTATATACAAATGTACAAGCAAAAACTTAATCAAAATTGATGGACATGATTAATAAACAAACACATGCCAGATTGACTCAAGCAAGGTCTCAAACTCTAAGTTGAAGCTTGGCGAATGCAAATGTGTAGAATTCGAGATAATTGAAGGTACAGCTCCTCCACAGTAGCCGCGCAAACGGGGCACAATTATTTTGGGACACCCTGTACACCTTTGATAAGAATACCCGTTCAAGTACAATAGGATATGACACACGCTGCTGTGCCAACAGGAATGGCAATAGATGATTTATTCCGCCGTTGCTTGAGCCACTTACATATTCATAGGCTCCCTTTAAAGGAGAAGTCCGGGGTTTATAAGATTTGTGTCAAAAGGCAACCTTACCAACTGCTGAACACCAACTGACAATTCTTTCCGAGTTTTGGGATCTCTACTTGCTGCCACTTCGCATAATGTTAGTCGTAAGTTAGGCCAAACGTCCTCGCCATTTTGTATGATTGCGCGATAAGGAGGTTATCCTCGGTTTAGAAGCTATATTGTGACGTCAGAAGTCTTCAAAGTTTTCTTGCAGGAAAACATCTTATACGCAGGTGGATCGAAAATGCTCAAAGTCGTAGCCAACAAACCAATCTAGCCAGTTGTCTTCATCATCTCAGTCCTCTCCATGCATTTTTGAAGTGTTATGAGCATCAATACAATCGCAACCTCGTTCAGGTCGAAAGTGAAGTGTGCGAAATTATGTCATGAATTATGACGTCATTTCGCACATTTCGCAGATTGAAACACGCAATTTCGCAGTGAAAAGAGAGAAAACGATGGGAACATGTATTACACACCATTCACAAGAACGTAATCTTTCATTTTATCGACAATTATACCAACCCCGGACTTGTCCTTTAAGCGTCTCGGATTGGTGCGTTGTCATTCGTGTAAACAGGAGGACAATGCACCGATATGAAACCAATCCGATATGGGATTGATATGATATCGTGTAAACGGGGCATTATACTCCATTCCTACTGACTGTTTCTACACGATTTTAACTTCTTTTTACTTGACTTCTTGTCTCTTTACTTGCTTGCCCGTTTCTGTTTCCTTGTAACTTTCCGTTGTAGGGCTAAATTTTTTCACTATTTTGATGTAGGAGTGGTATCATTCAGGATTCAGCTTCCACAGAACTAGAAGCTAGGAGGCAATGCAGTTTCAGCAGCTGGTTTTCATGGCGACCAACATCAGAACGATTATTGGAGGCTGCAGAAAATCAAATAATACGCTGTAAGTAGATCAATCAGTTGGTCGAAATGACCTGCCTTTCCTTGCTATATGTGGGTACCAATGTTGGGTTTTGATTGACCATCCTGCTGCTGCTTAATCTTATGACGAATTGTATCACTGTTTTTGTCATTGTGGTTTAAAGGAGGCCTTCTCGGGAGAATTTTGTCATGATTTTATGTATATTTTATTTTGCAAATTTTATACTATGCATACCATTCCATGTGGTGACTGGAGAATCAATCAGCGAATCTCGATAACGCACACAGTTTTGGAGCCTTAGAGTGTAATCCTTTTTTGGATGTTCACTCTGTGTATGTCGACATTTCTAAAGTATTCGACAGAGTATGGCATGATGGTCTAATTTATTCACTGAAACCATGTGGTGTCTATGTCTTATCCAAGATTTTGTAAAGAGTCGAAATCAGAGAACAGTACTGAATGGACAGAGTTCAAATTGGGGAGATATTTCAGCAGGACTATCACATAGTTCCATTATAGGTCCATTTTTCTTCCTTGGCTATATTAATGATCTTACTGTAGACTTGAAATGCAATTTTAAACTGTTTGCTGATGA
Organism: Aurelia sp. 4 Dawson et al 2005; assembly: GCA_964019985.1. Lineage (NCBI taxonomy): Eukaryota > Metazoa > Cnidaria > Scyphozoa > Semaeostomeae > Ulmaridae > Aurelia > Aurelia sp. 4 Dawson et al 2005. The sequence continues at coordinate 14,340,897 of OZ026497.1, forward strand.
TACGTCATCCTTTACAACAGTACGAGACTCAGATATAGCTGCCAATGACATGAATCATGACCTGGAGTTGATCTGTAAATTGGCTCATGATTGTTAGATGCCCTTTAATCCTGATAATCAAGAGCAAGCAGTCGAATTTTCAATGAGAAAAGCTGAAGCTAATCATCCTGTATTTCTTTTCAATAACTTACCAGTGATGCAATAGTCGAACACAAACATTTAGGACTAATCCTAGGCTCAAAGTTGTCCTTTGCACCTACAGTAAATTAAATTTGCCATACCCAAAACAGTGAAAGGTATTGGCATGTTGAGGTTTCTTTCTTGCTGTTTTTCCTAGGAACACCCTCAATGTTCAGTTTCAGTTTTAGGAACACCCTCAATATTCAAGCTCTATATTCAACCCCATTTAGATTACGGAGATGTTATGCACCATGATCCAACAAATTTGTGCGAGTTAATTGGTAATACCACCTTGTCTAATCAAATGAAAAGCATAGAATCTGTCCAATACTCTGCTGCATTAGTTGTGTCTGGAGCATGGACGGGAACATCTAGAGAGAAGTTGTACGCTGAACTAGGATGGAAATTGTTAAGTCTTCGTAGGTGGAGTAGACGCCTTTCTTTGTTCTCCATAATTGCAAACAACCTCACTCCAGACCATACAAGGGATCCAATTCCACCAAATCAGCAGTTTCAATACTCTTTTCGCAAACGTGATGGAATCGGGCGAATAAGGGCAAGGACTGAAAAAAATTAAAGCCAGCTTCTTTCCCCATTGTTTGTCTGAATGGAATAAACTTTAACCTGAGATAAGACTTGCGCAGTCTATTGCTGTATTCTTGTTGGGGATACGAATAGGGCGAGCCTCGAGGAATCCCTTGAGCCTTGAGAATGAAAACTGTAAGCTATTATTGGATTTCGCCATACAATGTGACCGAATGGTTGAGGCACGACGACCAGACATCGTATTTGTGGATAAGAAGAAGAGAGAGATTAATTTCAGACATGGTCATGAAAAATTGCAAGAGACGGAAAACTTCATTGAGCATGATTTGGCTAGATTTTAAAGAAGCTTACGACATGATTACTCTTTCATGGATTGTCAAGTGTTTGGAAATATATAACATTGCCGGCAACATAACAGCGGTTATCAAAAACAGCATGAAACAATGGAATACAGAGCTCACATCTGGAAACGAAAAAATATGCAAAATTGATATCAAGAGAGGAATCTTTCAAGGGGACAGTCTGTCACCACTGCTGTTTGTTATGTGTATGATGCCACTGTCTACACTGCTGGAAAAAGAGAATGCTGGATATTATCTTGGTAAGAACAGAGGTAAAATAAATCATCTGTTGTGTATGGATGACATGAAACTGTATGCTAGACAGATCAAAGAGACAGATGCACTTATTAGTACCACCCAGATCTATAGCAAAGACATTGGTATGGAATTTGGTATCAGCAAGTGTGCACATATAACGCTGCAGAGAGGCAAGGTAGTGAGCGAGGGAGGGTTAGAGATATTGGATGGACAATGCATTGATGAAGTAGATGGAGAAACAGGATATAAATATTTATGAATTCTTGAAGCAAATGACATCAAACATGAGCAGATGAAAGACAAAATCACGAAAGAGTATATCAAGAGAGTACAGAAAATTCCGTAATCCAAACTGAACAGTGGAAATACCATAGACGCCATCAACTCCCGAGCAGTGTCTCTAGTAAGGTATGGTGCTGGGATCATAGACTGGACCAAGGAGGAACTGAAGAAAATAGACAGAAAGACAAGAAAAGGCCTGCTAGGTGTTGAATATTGTGTGCAGATTGAAGTGGAAAGTTTGGCTAAATATATCAGTGCATCAGACGAGCTGCTCCCCCTGGCCGTTAGCAAAGAGCATGTACTGACAAGGCAAACATGCGATCAGGATACGAAATAGACCAGAAAAGAGGAGAGGCACAAAAGATGGAGAGAAAAGAGTGGGAAAAGAGTTTACATGGAAAATTGATCAGAGAAATAGATGATATAAGGGATGAGTTGTCTTGGGACTGGATAAGGAAAGGGTTCTTGAAAATACAAGAATTATTAAATCCTTTCTTGATAAAAGGTTCACACCTAGGACCCCTGCCCCTCAAGAAGCCAAAACAGCTTTATCATTTTGTATACCATATCTAGGCAGGTATAGTTTGCAGAGTATACCATATCTACAATCATGGACAAAATGTACCCGGACTATGTGTGATTGATTTTGACCCTAAATTCCCCCTTCCCCCACCTATCAATGTTGTTCAGTCGTAAGATTTTTAGTGAAAAAGATTTCTCCTCGCTTCAAGGCCGAATTTTTACGTCCACAACAACATTGATCTTGGGTGAAGGGGGGAATGGAAAGATTCAGCAAAAGTCCAGTAATTTATGTCCAAGATTGTCTGAAAATGAAGGAAAATTTTTGAAAAGGGAGTATGGATATTTTGTGCAATAAAAATTTTTTGCGGCTAGTTTGCATTGTGTAATGACAGGCTGATTGCTTTTTAATGATGAGATCGAAAAATAGGCCTAAAACAGATCAGAGACATCTCGAAACATAAAACACTTACTGATCCATTACTTTCACATATTCCGCATCGAATATGTTGGTGAAAAACTGTTGTGTCCAATCTTCACCCGGGTTGCAGCTACTTTTCACATTGAGAAAGTTCTTCAGGCCCCTAGTCAGGCAAAGTTGACTTAAGATTGTAAACGCCCTAGCTGTGCGGTACTTCCGTGTTCGTAAATCTAAGATGGCCCATTCAACATGGCGGCATATAAGACATTCGAGTAGTAAATTCAACCCACAAAAATGACATGATCTGCGCTAAACGTGGCGTCATTGAATAAAATTGTGAATTGATTGCTAAGGAAGGAGCCAAGTGCATTGCAAACATTAAACATCAACTAGGTACCTTTCGAAATTATATCCCTTCTTGTAACCAAAAAACAAACAAATTAACTAAAACAACTTTGGATGGAATTTGAAAGCTTGCAAAGTTTTTGAAAGGGCAGTGCTCGTTGCTACTGTGAAATGGAAGGTGCAGCGATGAGTGATAACGATGATTTTCAAGCTTTACAAATGACAAATCCGAACATTGGCCGGAGAACGTATTTGATCACATATTCGCAAGCAGACAGAGACAAAATCCCCACAAGGGAGTATTTCGGCTCTGTCATCGAAAGACACTTCAATGAAGGTAATTCGAAGGCCAAAGTGTAGTTCTGGGCCTGTTGCTTAGAAGACCATAAGAATGGGGGACAGCATTATCATCTTTCGCTAAAATTGTCAGCACCAAAAAAGTGGAAGAAAGTTAAAGAGAGAATCGCATCAGAGCAAGATATCATGGTACACTTTTCCGACAAGCACGACCAGTACATTGCAGCTTACCGCTACTTGTGTAAACGTGACAAGGACGTTTTTCACAGTCCTAATCATCCTGACTTGAGAAATGCAAAATCTCCCAAAACAAAGAAGTCCACCAAAGCCTATCGTGAGTCCCGTAAACGCAAGGCTGAATCATCAAGTGAGCAGCCAGCCAGCAACACACAGAGAAAAGCACGACGACTTTCTAACGACGATGTTGCGAATATCATCGTCCGCAACGACATCAAGAGAGAAAAAGAGTTGTTTGCCTTGGCAAAAATGCGAAGGAATGAGGGGGAAAGCGATTTGTCCAATTTCATTTTAGCAAAGTCTTCCAGATCGATCAGTGAGCTCATGGCAAACACGTGGAAACTCGAGAATGCAAGCAGTGAGCTTGAACGAGAGAAATCACCGAGAATTGATTTAGTCCGTGAAAAACTGAAGCAGCCATGTGCAACTGGCTGCGATAACAAACTGTGGCTAGAATGTGCCATGGAAGTACTCGCCAAGAATGGCATTCAGCAATCAGCATTTGCAGCAATGATAAGGGAAGCTTTGATCAAAGGTCGAGGGAAATTTCGCAACATTTTGATAATCGGTCCAGCTAACTGCGCAAAAACATTTATTTTGAAGCCCCTGGAGAGGATTTTTCATGTTTTCAGTAATCCTTCCAATGATAAGTACGCGTGGATAGGAGCTGATTCTGCAGAAGTAATAATTTTGCAAGATTTTCGATGGAACAGGAAAACCATTTCATGGAGAGATTTGCTGCTTTTGTTAGAAGGGGAAACCGTGAAACTCCCGGCTCCTAAAAACCAGTATGCCGGAGATGTGGTAATTTGCAAAGACACGCCGATCTTTGGAACAAGTAAAGATAAAATCCGTTACCGTGGATCATACAACACAAGCGATGAACGAGAAACGGAGATGATGTCTGTGAGATGGAAAGTTGTAGAGTTTCACCATCAGATCGCACAAAGTGAGCAAAAGTACGTGCCCCCTTGTGAGCGATGTTTTGCGGAGCTGATATTTACAGGAGAATAGCTGACATTGACAGCTTTCATCAACACCCAAACGATTTTGAGTTTCCAATGCGATCCTGACGCGTTACTCTCGCGTTACTGCACGCGTTACTGTTGGATGACAATACAATTACCTTTGATTGAACGCGCTACTACGCGTTACTGTTATATTATAAAAATATATATATATATATATATATATATTATTTTTAAATCTGACAGTAACGCGTGGTAGCGCGTCATTACTTGGGTATAGTGTCACATAAAATTCCAAAAAATCTGCAGTAACGCGACAGTAACGCGACAGTAACGCATCTTTGGCTACCACATGCCCATGACATCAGTACAGCAGGAACATGTCACTAAGAAACTGACATATACGAAACGGCAGGCTGAATATCTTTTTATTTTCCCAAAATTACTCGTAACATATATTCAGAAACTGGTAGGAAATGTTCTAAAATCAGAAAGTCGATTTCTGATACTCCGTAAGATGTCATCAGTAGCCCTATCTCCCGAGAATTTAAAAAAAATTCCGTGGCCAAACACCTAATTTCAAGAACTCAATTTCTTAGTGGCAAGTCCTTATTATACCCATGTTTTGTTATGTTCTGATAAAGCACTACAGTACGTCTACTTGTCAAATCGATTCCTGGATTTTATCCCACCCACTTACCCCCCCCCCCTTCATTTCTTGAAGGGAATATTCTCATCTTCAGTACTACCAGTAAAACTGATGTATTTATATCCAATGCGTGTAAAACGTGTTGTTCCCGCCTGCCGCAAGATTTTGCAAATTGTACTAAAACCCTAGTATGTCAAGCCTATGCCATCCAAGAATCGATTTCACACGTACATCACTGACTTATGAGTGCAAACTATTTCGAAAACTATGCAAAAAGCTAATACTTAATTCTTTGTCCCTTCGCTTTCACTATCATCGCTATACGTTTGTCCATGGAGTCTATTGCACGGTCTATTACATCAGTGGGAAAATCTAGCAATGTTTTTCTGACTCGATTAGAAAACTCTTCAAATGTTTCGTTTGTAATTCGCTTATCCAATGCGTCCGCTTGCAATTTCCTTTTCGTCAAATGAAAGATGTTTTCAATCGGGTTTAGGTCCGGACTCCTGGCTGGTATTGCAAACATCTTAGCACTTGTTCCATCGATAGCTCTTTTCGCGACTTTGGAATTTTGGCTTGGGCATCCATCTTGAAGAAATCTCTTTGCACGTGGGTTTGAGCTCTTCTCGAAAACCTCTTCAAAATTGTCCTTAACAGAGTCTGCAAACAATTTGCCACACATTTTACCATGATATTGTTCACAGCATATAAAGCCTTTGCCGTAAGATATAGCAGCTATGAAATGAGCTTGTTTTGATCCCTCCTTCTTTCCCTTGGCGGTGCAGCCTCGGGTCAATCCTTCATTTGTGCGACGCCACTCCCTCGCCTTCGGAGAAGCTGCCTCGTTGCATGGATTTGTTTTATGTGTGAAGCCAGCTGCATCTAAATAGAAGCTTATTCCCGTCTTCCAAAAGTCTTCTGGCAAAAGTTTCCGCACCTTCCTTGCGAATGCAACTCGTTTAGAAAGGTCCTTTTTAACGAGGAGTCCCTTTTTCCGGGAGCGTCTGTATCCATACCCGTTTCCATTCAGACAGCGACGAACAGTACGATTGGAGACCTTGTCAGTAAGACCAGCTTCCACTTGCACCCTCTTCGAGGTGAAACTTCCGTATTCGTTTCTCAAGACTGGAATTTGTCGTAGAATTAATCTTTTTTCCCTTGCATCAAGTTTAGGGGGTCTGCCTTTGTTAGCGTGTCGTTTATCAATGCGTGGCTCTCCAACTCTTCTCTTGGCATGTTCATAGATTGTGGACTTAGAATACTGTGGAAACAACTTCAGTAACTCTTGGCCCCTTATCCCTACTTTGTAATGTGCTACAATGTCTGCTGAATCCTGCAAAGTTACTTTATTTCTCTTCATATCTGTGTAAGTGAAAAGGATTTGATCTATCTACTCCAGAGACTTAGAAACAGTGATCATGGACAAACTTAAACGACTCGTTATTGCGCAAGTAGTGAATTTTTCAAATGATATCATATCATGTGCGCCCTTACGAATACGATTTGTCATGTATGCCTCTTTTACCACAACTTTATATCAATGTAGCATGAATTTTTCGAAATAATCATGTTCTGTTAGTTACAGTGTTAGATTTATAGAAAAAATAAATGCAAGTAACACAATCGTTTTACCAAACATTTTATTGTGAAAAATAATCTAAACAACGATGTTGAAAAATGTCTATGTCTAAAATTTTTTCAGACAATCATGGACAAAATATATCCGGACTATGTGTGATTGATTTTGACCCTAAATTCCCCCTTCCCCCACCTATCAATGTTGTTCAGTCGTAAGATTTTTAGTGAAAAAGATTTCTCCTCGCTTCAAGGCCGAATTTTTACGTCCACAACAACATTGATCTTGGGGGAAGGGGGGAATGGAAAGATTCAGCAAAAGTCCAGTAATTTATGTCCAAGATTGTAGGCAGGTATAGTTTGCAGATTAAAACTAGAATATGTAAAGTAATTAAGCAATGGTATCCGGGTATTAAACTTCAAGTTGTTTTTCGATCTCCAAAACGCATCCAATCATTTCTTCCATTTAAAGACCGCATTGCAACTCTCATACGCTCCTCAGTTGTTTACAAGTTTCAGTGTCCTGGCTGCAATGCCTCGTACTTTGGAAAAACATCTCGTAATTTGATTACACGCTGCAGAGAGCATTTGGGAATCAATAAAGCAGGTCAGAAAATTAAAGTGAGTCCTTCTGCTATTTGGGACCAAATCAACCAATCAGGTCATGCCGCGTCGTTGGAAGATTTCTTGGTGGTGGACAGAGCAAATAATGATTTTGGTTTACTCATTCACGAAAGTCTACCAATATTACGCGATCGTCCTTCACTTGATTCCCAGCAGTCCTCCATTCCGTTAGTTCTATTTTAGGTATTGTCCTTTGGGCTTGCTCCTCACTTTACTTTTCACGTAGGAATTGTAATCACGCACTTTTGTTTGTTGTTTGTCTCTTTATGCATATAAATATAGCCTTGTGCTGTCGAAATTTCGTATTCTGATGATGAAGCACAGCGTTTGCTTCGAAACGTAAAAAACATGGCTTAGTCGAAATTAATAATTTTTTTATCACTGGATTTATCGAAGAAATGTCAACAACCTAAATGAATTTGTCTCCGTCTCTGCTCTTTGAATCATGATATGGAAGGACTGAAAATGAAGCTGAAAATGATTATCGTCGCAATCCTGGCTCTTCATTTCTTGAAAAAAGAAACAGAAGGAATGATATTTGCTGCTCAGGAACAAGCTCTGCGCACAAATTGGATTAAGAAGCATATTGATAAACAAGACATAGGTGAAAAGTGCAGAATGTGCGGCGAAAGGGAAGAATCAGTTAGTCATCTAATTGCAGAATGCAAAAAACTGGCGCAACGAGATTACAAGAACAGACATGACAGTATTGCTAAAATCATCCACCTCGAACTTTGTGAGAGATATGACCTGGCTCAGGGAGTAAAATGGTACAATCACCAACCAGAGAGCGTCATTGAGAATGAAAGCTTGCGAATTTTGTGGGATTTTGATATACAGACAGATCATTACATTGAACATCGCCGCCCTGACATCCTGGTTTTTGAAAAGGATTCTAGAAGGTGTTTCATTATTGATTTTGCATCTCCTGGTGACAAGCGAGTTGTAGAGAAAGAACAAGAGAAAATTGAGCATTATTCAGACCTCAAGAGAGAATTGAAGAGAATATGGAAATGCTCACATATTGAAATAGTCCCAATCATTGTTGGAGCTTTAGGAATTGTATCAAAGAACTTGGAAGGCTGGATGAAGAAGATTAGTTTGAAGAGCTCTGGATATCTGAGGTTGTGGGTAGCAACCTAATGTTCAGTAGAATAGAACCAGCATTTTACATCTTTGTAGCTGCGATACATAGGAAATAATAATGATAATGACAATGATGATAATAATAATAATGATAGTAATAATAATAATAATAATAATAATAATAATAATAATAATAATAATAATAATAATAATAATAATGATAATAATAATAATAATAATAATAATAATAATAATAATAATAATAATAATAAGTTCTCGTATGATTTGACTTTAAACGAAACAAAGGTTAGTGTCTCTTCGTCAAATATGTGCCTAGCACCGTCCAGATGAAACCTTGTTTTCACTGTTTATGAACTTGTTTGCAGCGATTCTTCCAGATACTATTGCTATTAATCATGTTCGAAATTCCACACCATTTCATCGTTGCTTTTGTGTCTTCGTGAGTCAGTCCAAGCTTCCGCAGATTTCCTCTAACATCTTTATGCACACATCCTAATGATCCAAAACACATCACATAGTAATCAGTCGAGTATCCGGCTTGTACCAAAGCTGCCTTCAGGTCATGATACTTGTTTAGTTTCCCCCTATATGATTGTTCCATGTACATGTCAAAGCAAACTGTAACTTCGATAATCTTGCATCCTTTCTGTCCCGTATTGACCATTATCAGATCTGGTTTTCTATGACTGATTGTGCATAGTCCTTCTCTGAGCTCAGGAAATATTTTTTCCGCCATTTTGTTTGTAAAGATTTTTCAACTAGGGTCTAATTTCTCTATTCTCATATGTATGGCATCTACTACTCGATCGTGCCTTCCAGAGTATAGGTCACTGAACTTACGGCATGAGTTCATTAAATGAGCCACTGATTCACAACGGAAGTTGCAGAGAGTACAACTTTTTTCATGATCTTTGTTCCACATATGGATAACCTGGTTGCATGGAAGCTGGTTCATACGCGCTCTTAATATAAATTTTACCAAACTATCTGACAATTTCCAACCATAATATATTTGGTGTGATATTTTTTTATCAATGTCCACCATTGCTATAAAATTTCCTTGGATTTGAAGCTGCAAACAGTGTTCTATGTCTGACTTTCTTAGTTCGTTTTCAATCTCTTGTCTTAATTTCTTCTTTGCAATCTCTCTGTCATTGATGATTACTTCGGCAATCTCATTCTCCAATATTACTGATCCTTGAAATTTCCGTACGTGGAACAACAAGTCAGGCCAGTCAGAGCTAGCCCCATATGTTTTTGTTTTAGCTAGCCTGTGGTTTTGATCCAAGGAGTATCCCAGGAAATTTCTCTCTGCATCTGTTACGCTGACTCCCCTTGATTTCATGTCCAATTTTAGTGATTCTCTAGCAATAAATCTAATGTTTTCTTTTTCATGATTCAACATTTTCATGAGGTTAGATATGCGTGCTGCTCTATAAACATGCGAAGGTCTTTTAATCCCTAGGCCCCCATTCAATCTGTCAACAAAGAATGCTTTATCGCTACTCGTTGGATATAACTGAAATAGTCTTTTTACCGTGGAAATTACTTTATCATCCAATTCATCCAATTGCTTTTCGTTTAATCTAGTGTTATCGAAATGGTGTGAAATTTTTGCTAGTGCCATATTGTTTAAAGCACTCAGCTTCAATGACAAAGGCAGTGTACATTCCTCGATCTTCCCTACCAGTTCCTTACAATCTGCTATGAAATTCTCTATCTGTTTGACATCTTCGCCAGCAATATTGAGTGATTTTCCTAGGTACTTATAAGGCTCGTCCCACTTCAAAGTTTCTATCGTTTCACCTTGTACCTTTATTGATGGTCTTTGATCATTTTTCCCCTTGTACCAGTTATTATCAGATCTTCTATCGTATAATAAAGCACATTTGGAACTTTTAACTTTCAGCCCAGCTCCATTAAATAACGGCTCGGAAGATCTGATCATTTCCAGAAGAATTTCGTAGTTCGTCGTATTCATCCCAATATCGTCTGCGTATGCTTGAATAGGTAACGGTCTTATTCTTTTTTCATCTTCGATATTTAGCATTGCTAATGCTTGATCAAACGCAGGTTTCAATACTAGATTCACAACTAGTAAGAATAACAAGACACTTAGGGGGTCCCCAGTCTTTGTTCCCGTCGTAATATAGATTTTCTGTGTTAAACTGTTTCCGGCTATATCACTTGAAAACATGCATTTGTATAGATGTTCTCGATTATTTTGCAATATGCTAGTGGAATGTTATACTCTCTCAGTTCAGTTCAGTTCAGTTCAGTTCAGTTCAGTTCAGTTCAGTTCAGTTCAGTTCAGTTCATATTTTAAAATTCCTCTACATACAATATCTTAATAAAAACACTAATTACATACAATGATTACGAATAACATAAACATACTAATAATAACACACAAGAAATAACAATTTACAAAAGATGTTGCATGCAGGGGGATTTCTTTAGGAGGAGCTCTCTCAATAGATAAACTAATCGAGGAGAGAGCACCCCCTTCTTTAAGATGGTTCTGAATCTTATTTATTCATTGACTGAGTGACAGAACGATATTTATCACTTTAGGATCAACTTTGATTGTATTTCATAAATAAAAAGGCTCGAAGCTTTTGACGAAAACTGAAAGCAGATGATGATCTTTTTATGTCAACTGGAATGCTGTTCCAAGATTTAGCACCAAAGAAACGCACAGACCTGATACCATATTGCAAAGTATTTTTTCGAGTTAAGAAAATATCATTCTTGGAGGGTTGCCGGGTACCATACTGATGAACATTTGATACTGATTCAAAGAAATTGTGGAAGCAATCAGGAGAGTTCTTATTGACACAATCATAAACAAAGCAAAGCAATTTTAACTGAAAAAGATCTTGAAGCTTCAAGATTTTCAAGTCAGAAAAGATAGGAGTGGAGGGTGAAGTAAAATGCTCAAATGCAATAGCTCTTACCACTCTTTTTTGCAACAAACATATAGGCTTGATATGAACATCATATGTAAGTCCCCATACTACTATACCGTATTGAAGAAAGGAAGCAAATAATGAATTGTACAAACAAATCATAACAACAACAGGAAGAAAGTGTCTTATCTTGAAAAACATACCGCATGTTCTAGCCAGTTTTTTAGAAAGTTCAGATAAATGGTATTTCCAACTAAGATTTTCATCCAAAAGAACACCAAGAAATTTTACATACCTAGACTGTTTTACTGGTTGATTTCCAATTTTGATATTTACTGTTCCCAATGATGAATGTTGAGGAGACTTGAATATTATGAAATTAGTTTTATCAATGTTTAATGACAATTTGTTTACATCAAGCCATTGTTTAACCTTTTTCAACTCATTGTTTACTATTCTTTGCAGCTTATCAAGATTTTCAGCTTCAAAGTAGATATTAGTATCATCTGCAAATAAGTAGAAGGAGAGTACAGATGTTGAATTTGGTAGATCATTAATAAAAATTAGGAAAAGTAGGGGACCAAGGACAGAACCCTGTGGAACTCCACATGTAACATTTAAACAGCTTGAGCTAGACCCATTCACAGTAACATATTGCTCTCTATCTGATAAGTAAGATTTAAACCACTCTAAAGCAGGTCCTCGAATTCCATAGTTTTCAAGCTTCATCAAAAGAATGCTATGGTTTACAGTATCAAATGCTTTCTGCAAATCAAGAAAGATCCCGCAGCCAAATTTCCTGTTATCAAGTGAATTTTTGATGGTATCTGTCATGCTGACTAAAGCATGATTAATAGAGTGACTTTCACGAAATCCAAACTGAAATGAATATAAAATGCTATGCTTTTCTAGGAAGTCATATAAACGCTTATACATAACTTTTTCAGTGATTTTGCTGAAAACAGACAAGAGAGAAATGGGACGATAATTAGAAGCAGTAACTGAACAACCCTTTTTGAACAGAGGGATAACTTTTGCCAGTTTCATCTTGTCTGGAAATATACCAGACTGAAAAGATTCATTAATGATTTGAGATAGTGGTAAACTTATCAGGGGACACAAACAGGGGACACAAACTTATCAGGGGCACAAACTTATCAGGGGAGCACTTATCAGTGCTTTAGAAGCTTAATAGGAATGCTGTTGGGACCCAAAGACTTACCAGACTTTAGCATGTTGATAATATCAGATATTTCGGAAGGAACTGAAGGGGCAATAAAAAAAGAGTCACCGATACTATTACTGATGAAATCCAAGGGAGACTTTCTGGTTCTTGGTATTTTCTTAGTAATATCATGAGAGACATTAACAAAAAATTTGTTGAATACATTAGGAATTACAACAGGATCAGATGTGAGGGCACCATCAGAATTTTTCAATTTACTTATGACATTTACATTAGAAGATTTCCTAATATTTATGACTGATTTAATCCCTGACCATAACTGTTTCATATTTTTACTATTAGTTTGAAAGTAATTATAATAATAATTGGCTTTGATAATTATAATAATTATAATAATAATTCTCTAAGTGTTGCAAACATGTTTTCATGCTTTATACTTCCGTAAGCATCGGCGAAGTATATGAACAGGATGTGTAGCTTTGAGCTAACGTGCCTATAGTCATCCAGAGCAGTCTTTAAAGTGAATATGAGTTCTTGTCTGTTGCGCCCTTTTAAGAAAGCCCGTTGCCAAAAATCAATTTGGATCTCAACGAAAGGAAGAACTCTTTGAATGAGGCAACGCGAAAATATTTTATATATCACGGATGAAAGTGATATATCCCTCAGTGTTGTGGGGTCTTCCTTCTGATAATTTTTCTTAGGTATCCTCTGCACTATGTCATGCTTTCAATCAGTGGGTACCCTTCTGTTAACTAGGCTTGTATTAAAGATACTTATTAGATCCCCCTTAACTCTATCAAGTTCTCGTTTAACATCTTCATATTTTATCCCATCTAGGCCTGCTGATTTTCCATTAGGCAGTGACTTAACTACAGCCTCAATTTCTTGATCTGAAAATAGATGAACAGTTTCGTTGTCATCTTCCTCTTGGCGATGAGCAGGGGCAACAGAAAGATCCTGGTCCTCATCTAATACAATCAGTTTCTCATCGCGATAAAAGCCTCTGTTTTCTTTTGACAACTTTTAACCTTCGATTTGTCTGGCCATTTGCAATCATTCTTAATAATGTGAATGGCCTTCTTTCTCTTATTCAGCCACAGTTCAGTGAGTTTGTTGCCAGAAACAGGCTCCTCTGTGGGTTTCCAACTTTTGATTGTGAAGAAAGGCTGTACTACATTATTGACATAAGAAAGTTGTTTTTCTACTTGTATTATTGTCGAGTCATTCTCCCATTCCCTTAGGGATGGATCAATGGGCAAGCATTTCAAAACTCGAAGACAAAATTTAGAGAAGTTTATGTCCCATGGCTGTCCGTTCGATTTGTTTTCTGGAATTCCCCGCCTTTTACGAATACACCTGAAACAAGTTTGATAATTCTCCTCCATTTTCCAAAGTCCCCTTTGCATATGAATTTTTCTTCATAAATATTCCCACTGCTGGTTGTTTGGCGAAATGCCCGCTCTGCTGCTTCAAAGCGATTCCACTCTTGAGGATCTAGCCTCGCAATAAAGTCCTTGAATGGCGTAGGCCCAGTCAACACAACTCTCGACTTGTCGCTTTTACAAACAACTTTTCCAGATTGAATGGCCTCCTTGACATAAAACTTGAGCTTCTGAATTATTCTTATTGATGGTACGGTTCATCTAGACGATAATAAGCTGCATTATCGGCGGCAGTTACGACGGTTTACTATCGAAGTAACCTGCAAGGATCTGAGCGTCCGAAAACGCGTCCTACCCGCTCAGTAACAACAACAGCTGTATTCAGACCTCAAGCTGTATTCAGTCCAAGACTCGCCAAAATCTTTCCGAAACCACCAAGACAATTGGATAGGGAAATCCTGCTAAATGGGATCTCCAAGCAGAAGGATGACAGGAGGATACCGTTGGTTCTAACTTACCATCCGGCACTTCAGGGGGTCAGCAATACTTTGCGAAAATGCGCCAATATTCTTCTCGTTGACGACGAACATCGCAAGCAATTTGCCGGAAAAGTTTTCGTTTCATTTAGGAGGGCAAAAAACCTTAAAGATACTTTGGTTCGTACTAAATTGCAAACTCAAGATCAGGAGCTGGTGCCAAAAGGAACATTTAAATGCAGTGGTAAGAGATGTCAAATCTGCCCTGTTATTCAAGAGGGCTGCAGTGTCTCTAATGCTAATGACTCGCGATCTTTCAAGAATTTTTTAGGGGCTTACGATTGCAATTCTACAAACGTAGTTTATATGTTGCAATGTACATATTGCAACAAAAAGTATGTTGGCAGCACTAAAACAAAATTTCGTCAAAGGTTTAACGTTTACAAATCATACTTTCGGACTTACAAACAGAAACGTAATGCTGGTCAATTTCGTTCTTGCTGACTTTTGCTCAGAGAATGATTATGCATTTATTGAACATGATAATATCGACCCAAGGAAACATCTTAACCGTAGTTGTTTACATTTAAATAAGTAGGAGATTATTTACTTGAAGGCAACCTTCTACGTGCACTTCGTTTCTGACTGAATGAAACAAGGTGTTGTGAAGTAAACAATGAGTTGGATGCTACTTGTGAACCATCAGGGGAGGATGCCGGTGATCGTGATACTGAGCCGACTGGGTCTCATCGGCCTCTTGGTTTTCAGAGGGGTATGGCAATTGCATCCCTGAATATCAACGGTCTGCGCAGTCACCATGATGAAATTAGGTTGCTTTTAAATGACAATGGAATTCATATTCTTGCCCTAAATGAAACTAAGCTAGACGGTTCTGTGCGAAAAGAGCTGACCGAAATTTCAGGGTATCAACAACAGCGTCTTGACAGGACTTGTAATAGAGGTGGTGTCTCACTTTATGTTAGAGACTCCATAAAAATGACACCCATGCTCGATGTGCCTTCAGAGGGACTAGAACTTCTCTGTGTTGAGATATCTCCACCC
Source organism: Aurelia sp. 4 Dawson et al 2005 (assembly GCA_964019985.1). Lineage (NCBI taxonomy): Eukaryota > Metazoa > Cnidaria > Scyphozoa > Semaeostomeae > Ulmaridae > Aurelia > Aurelia sp. 4 Dawson et al 2005. The sequence goes on from OZ026497.1 coordinate 14,356,261, forward strand.
AAAAGCAAACCCTTTCTTGTTGTTGCTTGGTATAGACCACCAAAATACCCAGTTGATTCCTTTAATAAGCTGGAAAAAGCACTTGTTTTCCTTGACAAGCAGGGCAAAGAAATCATTCTCCTCGGAGACACAAATTGTGACCTTGCCAAGAAATCAACTGATCAGGCATCGGATAACAACGCAAGACACATTTCTAGTTTGTATGAGCTTTTCAGCTTCAAACAGCTCTTAGAGGAACCAACAAGGGTCACTCTTGACACTGCAAGAGTCATTGATCATGTTGCTACAACATGTCCCAGAAACGTTATCAAATCAGGAGTGCTTGAGGTTTCCTTGAGTGATCACTATATGGTTTACTGCATTCGGAAATTCAATGGAGCAGTTGAAGAAGGTCATAAAAAGATTAAGACTCGAAAAATGAAAATTTTAATGAGGAAGCATTCCTTGCCGATGTTTCTGGGATATGTTGGGAGTAAATGCTTACGGAAACTGATGATATCAACTTGCTCGTCAACTACTGGTCTGAAATGTTTTCTCTGATTTTTGAAAAACATGCGCCTTTGATTGAAATGCCGGTTTCAGAGAAATATTGCCCCTGGATTGACAAGGATCTTAGGGATTTGATGCGGACAAGAGACAAACTAAAAAAATCAGCAGTCAAAGGCAAATCCCCAATCCTTATGGATTCTTACAGACAGATCCGTAATAAGGTCAATGCACTTAATGTTCAGTTGAAGAAACAGCATTATACCAATAGGATCTCTGCATGCAAAGGTAATATGAAAGAATCTTGGAAAGCAATGAATGAATTTCTCAACAAGAGATCAAAGTCAAGTAGCATTGATTGCCTCAAAGAATCTGGTACTGAAACTCGGAACAAAAAGGATGTTTCTAATGCAATGAACAATTTCTTTTGCACAATAGGTAGGGATCTAGCAGATAAAATACAACTTGCCGCTAACCCCCTTCTTTCTGGTGAATATGAAGTTAACAAAGATAAGGCCAAGTTTAACTTCAAGACCATTGAGTTGAAAGATATCAGGGATGCATTTGCCAAGGTTAAAACAACAAAGAGCTTCGGGGTTGGCAATATCTCTAGTTACTTTTTGAAGCTTGCTTTGCCCTAGATTAAAAACTCTCTGGCTTAACTCATCCATTGAAACTAGCCAGTTCCCAGATTCATGGAAAGTAGCTAGAATTACTCTGATTTTCAAAGAGGGAGATAAGACTGAAAAATCCAATTATCGTCCCATATCAGTCTTGCCTGTCATCTCAAAGCTCTTCGAAAAGCTTGTTTTCAACCAGCTGTACCACTATGTGAAAGAAAATAGTCTCTTTACATCTGACCAATCAGGGTTTTTGCGGCTACATTCCACACTAACTTGTTTGCTTAAAATGAGTGATGACTGGTACAACGGGCTTGATCTCAGTAAGCTTGTGGGATTGGTATTTATTGACCTAAAAAAGGCATTTGATACGGTCGACCATGATATTCTCTGTAAAAAGCTCGAACTATATGGAGTTCAGTAGCTTTTTGGGAAAATACTTGAAAAACTTATGTATGATTCTTTATATTCACATCTCGTTTCATGCAGGTTACTCAATCCAAATCAATCAGGTTTTCGTCCCGGTGACTCAACCATAAATCAGCTGATTTCCATAGCACATACGATCTTTAAAGCCTTCGATTGTAATCCACCGCTTGATGTTCGTTCTGTGTATCTTGACATTTCTAAAGCGTTTGATAGAGTATGGCACGACGGTCTGATTTACAAACTAAAACGCTGTGGCGTCTCTGGAGAATTTCTTTCGCTTATCCAAAGTTTTCTTAGAAATAGAAAACAGCGAACAGTTCTAAATGGACAGAATTCTGATTGGGGAGACATTTCAGCAGGAGTACCCCAGGGTTCTATTCTAGGACCCTTGTTTTTCCTCGTGTATATCAATGATCTAGCTGCTGACGTAAGGTGTAATGTTAAGCTTTTTGCTGATGATACATCGTTATTCACAGTAGTGGAAGACTCTAACACAGCAGCCAGTGATATGAACCACGACCTAGAATTAATAAGACAGTGGGCCTATGATTGGAGAATGTCCTTTAATCCTGATCCACAAAAACAAGCAGTTGAATTAATATTTTCTACGAAAAGAATTGAAATAGATCACCCAGAAATTCGTTTTAATAACATACCAGTGACGAAAGTTGACGAACATAAACACTTGGGAATCATTCTGGACTCGAAGCTATCTTTTTCGGCTCATATCAAAGCAGCTATCTCTAAAGCAAGAAAGGGCGTCGGTTTGCTGAAATATCTCTCCAAGTACCTTCCCAGACATACCCTAAACGAACTATTCAAACTCTATGTGCGACCCCACCTGGAATACGGAGATGTTATCTTTCATATTCCGGCCAAAGTATGTGAATTTAGTGGAAACACCATTTTGCCAAGCTTGATGGAAAAATTGGAGTCTGTTCAGTATTCTGCTGCTCTAGCCGTTACGGGAACATGGAGGGGTACATCACGAGAGAAGCTGTATGCGGAGCTAGGTTGGGAGTCACTGAGTTCCCGAAGGTGGAGTAGACGTCTTATGTTGTTTTACAAAATGATAAATAACCTGTTGCCAGAATATACATTGGATCCAGTCCCTCAGCTTCAACAGTCGCATTACTCTCTTCGCAATCAGGATGTCATTGGGCGAATATGGGCAAGAACAGAAAAATTCAAATCTAGTTTCTATCCCAATTGCCTGGCTGAATGGAATGAACTAGATCCAGAGATTAGACTTGCACCGTCGGTTGGTATCTTTAAGAAAAAGCTGATTTCCATAATCCGTCCCCCTGCTAAATCTGTCTTTGGGATTCACGACCCAATAGGATTATCTTATCTGACTCAGCTAAGAGTGGGTCTTAGTAAATTATGCTTCCATAAATTCAAGCACAATTTTAGAGATTCAATAAATCCAATGTGCCCTTCAAATGATGGTATTGAGACCACGGAGCACTTTCTGTTGCTCTGCCCCTCCTTTGGGGTTGAACGTCGAAATCTTCTCGCTAGGGTGTTTGAACTGCTACGACCATATGGATATATCGATTTTTCCAATGAGGTTTTGGCACAACTTTTATTGTATGGTGATAAAAATCTCCCAAATAACCTCAACAGAAATATACTCGAGTTGACCCTACAATACATCCACGCAACTGGTCGATTCAATTAATATCACAGTAGAGTTTGTAAACCTTCACTTAACCACCAACCGTCACTTAGTCCATTTTCGTAAAGTCTTTTTCGTAAAGTCTCGTTCCTGTTTTCTTTTGTATGCCTGTTTCACACTTGATGTTAGGCTTACGTAGTTTAAACGATTATCGATCTTGACTACAAAAAGTATCTGCAAAATCAACGTCTAATTCGTCCTCTAACATCACCTATGTTGGCCTGACGTCCAGTGTGAAACCGGCTCAAGTAATTATTAGTAAAAAGTTTTCATGTTTAGTACTTGTATTTAAGAGTTTATTTAGTTGTAGTTGTATGAGTTGTATTTCTTAGATTTCTGTTAAATGCCAGGGGGTAGTCATGATATATTGCTCCTCCTGGTACCGTATTCGTAGTGTCGTACAGTAGTTCGTAAGTAGTGTCGTCGGTAATCTCATTATTGTAAACTTTTATATTGAATATATAGAAAAAAAAAAAAAAAGTTCAGTAGCGAGAGTTGTCTTGGTTTAGGTCTTACCTATCCAACCGCAAACAATTCTGCAGGGTTAATGCTGTTGATTCAAATGTTGCGGAAATAGAAGTGGGAGTCCCACAGGGTTCATGCCTTGGCCCTCTTCTATTCCTCATTTATATCAATGACCTTCCCCAGGCCGTCCAAGATTCTTCTGTGACTATGTATGCCGATGACACCAGTCTTTGTCATCAGTCTCACGATTTGACTCAGCTGAATGAGGCTATTAATAGCGATCTCAAGAAACTGGAGACGTGGCTGAATGGCAATAAGCTTTCATTGAATGTGGCAAAAACTCATTCAATGCTCATATCCACCAAGCAGAAAGGCAGCTCCCTTAGAAGTCGAAATGAAGCTTTGGAACTGAAGATACGCGAATATGAGCTCGAGGTAGTTCAAAAGACAAAGTACCTTGGAGTGCAGATCGATTGCAATTTAAATTGGAAAGAGCAAATCAAGGCTGTTTCTACCAAGGTCTCCAGGGCGATCGGCTTTTTAAGACATGCTAAATCCTTTCTACCTATGGCAAGTTTGAAAACTCTTTACACAGGTATTGTCGAGCCCCACTTTCGATATTGTTGTTCTGTCTGGGGTTGTGCTGGATCTACTGACATCAACCAGTTGCAAAAACTTCAAAATCGTGCTGCTAGGATCATAACAAACAGCAGCTTTGATACCCCAAGCAGACCACTTATTACAGAGTTGGGTTGGAAGACCGTTGAAGAACTCATTGGCAATGAGTCCAAAACAATGGTCTTCAAGTCGCTCAATGATTTGGCTCCTCAATACTTGTGTAATCCCTTTACCAAAAACTCAGCATGCTCCTCCCGCATCCTCCGGAACACTGAGACTGATTTGAGGTTCCCAAAGAAAAGATCAGCAAATGGACAAAAATGCTTTTCTTTCCGGGGAGCTAAACTATGGAATAGCCTTCCCGCTGAGTCTAAGACGGCATCCTCCCTGGGTTGTTTCAAAAAATCAATACAGGGTTGATTATTTCCTTTTTTATTGTAAATATCATTTAGTTGTAAATAGGTTTTTAATTTTATGGGTCCTTATTTTTTTGGCATTTTAATTGTATATTGTAATTAATTTTTATTGGAGGGCCCCTTGAAAAACAACTTCGGTTGAAGGGCAACCCTCCCTAAACAAATGAAATATATGAAATATATGAAATATATGAAATATATGAAATATATGAAATATATGAAATATATGAAATATATGAAATATATGAAAGATATGAAATATATGAAATATATGAAATATGAAATATGCTGGTACTCTTGATACGGGAAAGGCGGTTCCTCGGGCAAGCTTTTCTCTCATCTTCTCGAGGAAGGCCACAATGGTTAATTTTCGGTCGTTATTTGCCTTATTGACGGATCACAGGATGTGTATTCCCTTCGCAGGAAGGAGCTTTTTTGGCAATACAAATTGGGTTTGTTTACACCAATTGGCCTAAATGAGAGGGCAGCCGATGTTGAGCTGGATATATTTGCTTGCGGCACTGCTTAGTTCTCTTACCATTGCATTGAAAATCATGGGCAGCGTAATGGCAGGGGTGTTGGCTGGCTGAATTCGTGCAAAATTGCACCTAGTGGTGGGGTGGAATTCCCCATCGAGCTATCCTGGATTTAGCAACTTGAGCAAATCCTTGGAGGGTCACTGGCTTACACTCCTTGCCTTCTGTCTCGGGTTGTATAAGTTCTTGTTACGCAGAGCTTTCACTCCCTTTCTAGCCAGTCCAAATCCAAAAAAAGAAAAACAGGGAGGAGAAAACGTTGGAAGGCCACTTGGGGGAATTTTGTGCACGAAAATCATTCCTTTTTTCGAAACCGCTTTGTTCTTATGTAAAAACTTCTTTTTATTTCAATAGGATTTTAAAGTGATAATTTTTCTTTTATTTGTCTGGGTTTTAGAAATGCATTTTTATGCAAATTTTAGGTTTAGAGTATAAATACTTGGCTGTCTGGATTTGTAAATACACTGAAGATGATTTTACATCGAAACGTCTGATATAAAACAGTTGTGTTTTCTTGATAATAATAATAGTAATAATAGTAATAATAATAGTAATAATAGTAATAATAATAATAATAATAATAATAATAATAATAATAATAATAATAATAATAATAATAATAATAATAATAATAATAATAATAATAATAATAATAATAATAATAATAATAATAATAATAATAATAATAATAATAAAGAAACAAAAAGCACCATCTAAAAATAACAGAAAACTAAAATAAAGAAACACAACTGCAATTTTGCTAAAAACGTTTCGATTTAAAATCTTCCTCAGTTTATAATAATAATAATAATGATAATGATAATAATAATAATAATAATAATAATAATAATAATAATGATAATGCATTTTTCAGTAGCACGGAATTCAGAAATGTATAAAGCTGGGATTGGCTGAAAAATGGGGATCTGAAAAAGGCGACTGAGGGCACACTAATGGCGGCGCAGGAACAAGCCATTAGAACTCGATCGATTAAACATCATATCGACAAAGAAAATATTTCTCCCCTCTGCAGAATTTGTGGAGAACGTGAAGAAACGGTTGCCCATTTTATTTCCGAATGCAAGAATCTTGCGCAAAAACAATAACAAACTGTGGAGACATGACGAAATTGCTCAAGTGATACATTGGCAGTTGTTCAAAGATCATTATTTAGAACACGCCGAGAAGTGGTATGACAATAGTCCTCAGGTTACTGTCGAAAATGACAAGGTTAAAATACTGTGGGACATGAAGATTCAAACCGACAGGGTCCTAGAACATTCAAGACCAGACATACTATTGCTGGAAAAAGATCAAATAATTTGTAAAATCATAGATGTTGCATGTCCCTTTGATACGCGCATAATTGAAAAAGAAAGAGAGAAAGTGGACCGTTACCAAGACCTGAAATGGGAATTGAAAAGGATCTGGCAATGTAGCGAAGTACAGGTAGTCCCCATAATCATCGGGCATTAGGCACTGTATCCAAGAGTTTGGGAAAATGGCTCGAACGCATTAGCCTCAACATCTACTTTGGAACACTGCAAAAGGCTTGCCTACTTGGAATTGCAAGAACTCTGCGTTATGCGCTGAATATCTAAGGCTGCGGGTTGCAGCTTGATGTTCAGCTTAACTTTTCCAGTCAAACAATATCTTAGACTGTGTTATTGCAATAATGATAATGATAATAATGATAAAGAAACACAACTGCAATTTTGCTAAAAACGTTTCGATTTAAAATCTTCCTCAGTTTTCAATGATAATAATGATAGTAATGATAATAATAATAATGATAATAATGATAATAATAATAATAATAATAATAATAATAATAATAATAATAATAATAATAATAATAATAATAATGGTGATGATGATAATAATGATGATAATAATAATGATAACAATAATAATAAGAAAATCAAGGAAAGGAGAGAAGAAGTACGAATTGAAAAGCATCAGAGCAAGAACATGCAAAGTGAACATTACAAAGGATTTGACTTGGAGAGCCATCAATGGTTAGAATGTAATGTAGATGCAAGGAAGGTTAGTGCTATCATCAACATGCAAGGACAAATGATCGAAACAAGAGGGTGGAAAGCAAGCAGAGGGCTGAATGTAACAACGGAGAATTGCAGACTGACATGTGCATGAAATGTGACGGACATAAGGAAACTGTAATACACATCTTGTCAGGTTGTAAGGTTCTGGCATGAAGTGACTACCTAAAGTGGCATAACAATGCATTAATGGTTCTCGCAGTCGAATGGGCAAAACAAGAGAGTCTGTTATCCAGAGATTCTGTATGGTATAAGCAAAAGTGGAGTAAAGGAACTGTGCTGGAGAAAAATGGTAAGAAGATCTGCTGGGACATTTTTACCGTGATGAAAGCAACCAGTGCAAGAAGACCTGATCTAATGATTGAATATGATGATGAAAAGAAGTTATGGATCGTGGATATGGCGTCCCCTAATGAAAAGAACATTGGTGAGAAGTACCGTGAAAAGCTCAATAAATATCAGCAATTGGCCGTCGAGATACGAGATAAAAGACCTGAGTATAGAGTTGAAATAGTACCCATTGTGATTGGCTGTTTGGGAGGAGGAATGAAGCAAGAGGAAAGTCAGATGTAAAAGATCATAAAGGAAGACGAAGGAGTGAGATGGACATGTAATGAAATGCTGAAGTCTGTCTTATTCGAAAGTGAAAGTATACTGAGAAAGACATTGTCCGGTATAATCCAGAAAGACTAAAATTAGAAAGATTAGTGTAGTAGATTAGCTTTTGTGAGCTTCTGTTGTAAACAGGGCTACCAAATCTTGTTTGCCTGACACCCTTGATCCTTGGCCAGGTGTAACCAAAGCCTCTGGTATATTAAAACTCAGGATTTTTTCCGACCTATGCCACATACAGCCAGGGATGAAGGGCAAAGGCCTGTTCATAACATTGTTCAGGTTGCAATTTTGTATAATAATAATAATGATAATAATAATAATAATAATAATAATAATAATAATAATAATAATAATAATAATAATAATAATAATAATAATAATAATAATAATAATAATAATAGTAATAATAATAATGATAATAATGATAATAATAATAACACTAATAATAATAATGATAATAACAAGCTGACTTGAGCTTTTTAGAGGAAAAGTCTGTATTTAAGTACGAACAGGAAAGAGTGGAGATAAAAGATGACAACTATAAACTAATCCAACGAAGACTAGGAAGTATCCTCCAACGACTATATGAAGAAAGAGTTAGAAACCAACCTTTGTTAGGATTCTACACGGTATCAATACTAGATAGTGATGAAATATCAAAGAACAGTAGAAACATATTTCAAAGCTGGAAAAACATCCCAGATATAGTTTTATCGACAAATGAATCAATAAGGCAACAGTTACTACCTACCAAAGCATATTCAAAGTATAAGTTAAAGATGGAAACTGCAAATACAACATGCAGTCTATGTAAGCAAGCAGAAGAAGCAGTCGTTCATTTGCTGTGCTCCTGTGCAGCACTAGCACAAATACTCTACAAAGCACGACACGATAGAATGTTAAGACCTATTTATCATCTAATGCGAGAAAAGTTTGAATTTGATGGAAGTAATCGTGGAGTTCCATGGTACAAGCAAGCATTACCTCTTGCAAGCATTGAAAATGATCATGCTAAGATTATGTGGGACATACCGATACATTTAGACAAAAGACCAAGCAACAATGCCATTAAGCCCGATATGCTGATAATTGACAAAGAAGGAAAAAAGATCAGTTTGATAGAGGGGACAATATGTGCACCCGGATGTATTGCCAAGAGAGAGAAAGAAAAACAGGACAAGTATTCTGAAATGAGAAAATCACTGGAACGGTTAAATCGTGGATACGAAATAGATCAAATCAATGTTGTATTCGACTTTCTAGGCTGTTTCAGCAAGCAATTGGAGTGTCAAATCAAGAGACTATGTGAAGGAGAGGAGGCAAAATTAGTAATCGAACAATGTCAAAAATGGGTACTCAGCCAAAACTGCGAGATTGTTAAAACTTTTTACGAAAGAAAATAGAACTATGAAAAAAATTGAAATGTCATCTTAGAAAAGAAAAAAAATTAGTAAAAGACACAATAACAACAAAAAAAGTCTGCCTAGGCATTAGCCAGCAGTATAGAGGACTCAAGAAAAAGGAACAGAAACAATTTTGACAACAACAACAACAATAATAATAATAATAATAATAATAATAATAATAATAATAATAATAATAATAATAATAATAATAATAATAATAATAATAATAATAATAATAATAATAATAATAATAATAATAATAATAATAATAATTATTATTATTATTATTATTATTATTATTATTATTATTATTATTATTATTATTATCATTATAATCATTATTATTATTATGTGTCTTTTTCACAGGAGTGATCTTATTTCCTGGTTCATTTGCCACGATAGCGGACCACACCCTGTGGTCTTTGGTATCTTGACATTACTTCTTTTCTTGATCTTCACTTTATATCCAATACTTTACGTATTATTCTCTCTGTTCCAAGCAAACATGGTCTCTGTAGCATCTCTACCGTAAGATCCAGTTCTAACTTTTCCAACCATTCATCAAAATTCTTTGTCACTGTCCCCAAGGCTCCAATAACTACTGGTATAACATCAACCGTTTTCATTTTCCATATTCTTGCAATTTCATATTTCAAGTCATTGTAATTTGTGCATTTCTCTTCTTCTTTCTTTTCGATACGAGTATCGAATGGGCAAGATGGGTCTATCAGTTTACAACTTTTATCTTTCTTTTCAATTACAGTAATGTCAGATCTATTATGCTCCAACTGTTTATCAGTCTGTATAGGGAAGTCCCATAGTATCTTGCAATGCTCTGACTCAAGTACTCTCTCAGGCTGATGCATGTACCATTTCTCAGCCTTTTCAAGCCCCCACTTTTCACAAAGCTTCCAGTGAATTACTTTGGCACTATTATTATTATTATTATTATTATTATTATTATTATTATTATTATTATTATTATTATTATTATTATTATTATTATTATTATTATTATTATTATTATCATTATTGTTGTTGTTGTTGAGCAGAAGGGATGCAGGGATACCTGTTGAGTAGAAGGGATGCAGGAAAGACTCAAAAGGCACGAAGGACCAGCTGATCATTGATAAAATGGTAATGAAGAACTGCAAGCGACGAAAGACCAATCTGTGCATGGCATGGGTCGACTTTAAAAAGGCCTATGACATGGTACCTCATTCGTGGATTGTGGAGTCACTTAGAATGTTTGGGATCGCTGAAAATCTGATCCATTTGCTCAGTATTAGTATGGCAAAATGGAAAACAAACTTAATGGCTAACAAGAAGTCACTGGGAAGTGTTGCTGTAAAAAGAGGTATCTTCCAGGGTGGCTCTTTCTCCCACTTGCTATTTGTGATCGCACTGATACCGATCTCAATGGCACTAAGAAAGATCAACATGGGATACAAACTAGGGAAAAATGCACCTTCCCTGAACCATCTGTTATTTATGGATGACTTAAAGGTGTATGGAAAATCTGAAAAACGGTTAAAATGTGTTGCAAAGATATTGGAATGGAATTTGGAGTATCAAAATGTGCAACTATAGTCATGAAGAGAGGAAAGGGAACTCATTCTGATGGAATAGTTTTGTCGGATGAAGAATGCATTTTGGAAACCAATGACTGTGGCTAAAAGTACTTAGGTATATTAGAACTGGATGATATCATGCATAAGGAAATGAAGGAAAATGTGAAAACAACATACTTGAAAAGATTAAAACTTGTATTGAAGTCCAAGCTCAACTCAAGAAATCTAATAAATGCGATAAACACATGGGCAGTTGCCGTAGTACGCTAAAGTGCTGGTATAGTGAATTGGACGAAAGATGAAATAGCCATGTTAGACAGAAAAACGAGAAAAACCTTAACCATGCATGGAGCACTTCACCCGAAGGCAAATGTCTCTCGATTGTACATGAAAAGAATGATTGGAGGACGAGGACTTATCAGCATTTCCGATTGTGTGAATGGAGAACAAAGATCAATTAAATATTACATCGCAAAAAGTGAAGAGGAGCTTATTGAGCATGCTGCTGTCGAATTGGGAGTAACTGAAGCTGACCTTGAGGAGAAGAATCAATATCAACATAGGATTACCTGTGAAAGAAAGGAAGCACTTGAAGTAATGCAGTTACATGGACAGTTCCACAGAGATACGAAAGATGTGAAGAATGGTGAATCATCATGGGAGTGGCTTCGAAGTGGAGACTTAAAAAGAGAAACGGAGAGTTTGTTAGTAGCTGCCCAAGACCAAGCACTAAATACAAATTCGGTAAAGAAAGAAATTTATCATACCACTGCAACAAATAAATGTCGCTTGTGCAACGAGCGAGTGGAAAACGTTGATCATGTAGTTGCAGGTTGTAAAATGTAGGCACAAAAAGAATACAAGCGACGGCATGATAAACTAACGATCGACGGCATGGTCAAACTAACGATCGATCTAACTACCGACCTATATCTGTCCTGCCTGTTTTAGCCAGGGTTTTTGAAAAGCTTTTCTTTAACCAGCAGTACGATTATTTGGACAAAAACAAACATTTATTTTCAAACCAATCTGGCTTCAGAGCCCTTCATTCTGTTGTCACTTGCCTTCTAAACAACACAGATGACTGGTATGTGAACATGGACAATGGCAGATACACCGCAAATATTTTTATTGATCTAAAGAAAGCATTTGACACTGTCGACCATGACATTTTACTTGCAAAGTTGAGAAAGTATGGTGTGGAAAATCTAGAACTTACATGGCTTACGTCATATCTAACCTCTCGAAAGCAATTCTGCAAAGTTAATGGGATATGTTCTAAAACCGAAGATATTCGCTGCGGTGTGCCCCAGGGTTCTTGTCTAGGCCCTCTGTTGTCTCTGATTTATATCAATGATCTTCCATTCTCTCTGAACAAAGGTAGAGTGACCATGTACGCCGACGACACCAGTATTTCTTATTCTTCTTCGAGCTTAGCAGATATAAACCAAACTTTAAACAGTGAGCTAAACGAGTTGAATCAATGGTTGCAAGGTAATAAACTTTCTTTGAATGTTCTAAAAACACAAGCTCTGATTGTAGGTTCGCAGCCCAAAATTAAGAAAATCAGTGATAAAACCGTTGATCATCCACAGTTTTTTATTGGTGACTCTCAAGTTGAAAATGTTGACCGAACAAAGTATCTGGGTGTGATGATCGATAGGAGCTTGAATTGGGATGAACACATTAACAATCTTCGTACCAAGGTTTCTCGTGCAATCGGGTTCTTGAAATATTCCAGAAAATTTTTACCTCAAAACACGTTGAGTGAAATGTATCGGGGTATCGTTGAGCCCCATTTTCGGTTCTGCTGTTCAGTATGGGGGTGCTGTGGGGTGACTAAACGGCAAACGTTGCAAAAGTTGCAGAATCGAGCAGCTAGAATTGTGGTTAAAAGCAGTTTTGATGCGCCAGCTATGCCAATAATTCGCAGTTTGAATTGGCCAACAGTGGATGATATTATTAGGAGCGAAATAGCGACAACTATGTACAAATCGTTAAATGGCCTCGTCCCAGAGTACCTTTCCAACCTGTTTAGTAAAACTTCGACTCGATATGCTAGAAAACTGAGAAATACTGATCTTTCGCTTCCATTACGAAAGACCAACAATGGGCAGAGGGCTATTTCTTTTCGTGGACCTAAGCTTTGGAATCAACTTGAACGCGACGCCAAACAGGCACCTTCCCTTGCCACCTTTACGAGAAGAATCAAAAACAAACTATGATGACCTTTCCTATTTCGTAGTATCTATCTTCCTATTTGTAAATGTATTGCCACGGCCCCCTGAAAAGCAGTTCCCACGGACTGACGGGGCTACCGTGCCTAAATAAGTAAAAATGAAAAATGAATGAAATGATAAAGTCTGTCGCAATTTGCAGTGGTCACTATGTAGAAAGTTTGGATATAGTGCTTCCGACGAGTGGTACAATCATGTACCAGAGAAAGTTTTTAATGAAACTGGTAAGCCAAAGATTCTATGGGACTTTGATATCCAAAAAGACAGGACAATTGAACATCGAAAACCAGATATAATTGTACATGACGTCAAATAAGGAGAATGTCTCATGATAGATGTTGCAATACCTGCAGACAAGAATATCGCACATAAGGAAGTTGAAAAAATAACTAAATATGCCGAACTGAAAATAGAAATATCAAGAATGTGGGGATGCTCAGCTGCAAAAGTTAAGGTTTTACCCATTGTTATTGGAGCATTAGGATCAATTCCAAAGAAGCTGACATACTTCCTGGAGCAACTTGATATCCGGACAGACATGCGAGTACTTCAAAAATCTGCCCTTCTTGGAACAGCGCATATTCTTAGGAAAGTGCTTTCTGTCTAAGGTCTTTTGTTAAGGCTTGACAGTTTAACTATAGAAGAACCAGTATTTATTAAGAACAACACTGTGCAATCAAGTAATAATTCAAAATTTGATGAAACTTCATCAAATGCGGTTAATAGTCTCCTGCAGCCACTGTGTAAGGCCTTAAAAACCTCGTTCCGCACCACTCCCATTAGAGTGAGTCGGAAACCTAAAAGACCTGAAGCTCTTACCCAGACCCTCACTGCGGGAAATTTAACAGAGATCTGCAATCTACAGACCATCTCTTTTCGCCAAATATTAGGTATTCCCTGAGGAAAGACAAAGGAAACTAAGATCACTCTCAATGGGGATTATAGGACCAAATCAACACATAACTAGCGAATGGCTAACAACCCAAGAGCGGCTTGGTCCGGGCAATTAACGCGGTCTCCTGCGAAGTTAAAAGAGGTGCAATTTGTGTAGCTAGAAGAACAAGGGCATTAGGTAACGGTCTTTCAAAGCGCGGATTACAAACGATACAAGTGACATTAGAAGCGTTAATTGCATATGTTATTTATAACGACAGCTGGGAAAAATGCCGTGGGAAAGTACTGCCAAGAAAGTCAGGTGACTTTACCGCGCCAAAATGGACGCAAGACAGCCAATGGGATCAGTTTTCTTACCAACGTGACTTTGGTCGGCCAATAACACACAAGGTCATTGTATGTCTTCACCCAATCAGGGGAAGCAAGAGTAAGTGATATTATCGCACGAAAATAACCAGCCCCATCTCATTCTCTTACAACGCACACGAAGGCAGTAAGAAATTTTCGAAGTCCCACCCTAACCCTCCCAGAGAGCTCACCAAGTAGAAGTTACCCAAATCCGCCTGAATCGATATATCGGTTAAACTCACTCTTCAGGATGCATTATAATTATTGCGTATTGTTAAATAGTCAGGCTTCATCTGCTGACTCAGAAAGAAACCTTTTCATTTAATGGACACTTTGACATTTTAGGTTTCAGTAGCGATGATTTTGTATTAGCGTTTATTATAAATCGTTTCTACATGAATTATATGTAGCGTGAGATGCTTTCATTTTGTGGCGTAAGTATCCTTCGCAGCACACCTTTCCCATAGACTCTCTAAATGTCACAGTATATTCAATAGACTAAACTCCAGATTCGAAAAATATAGATTCGCAATTTCCCGATACTTACCTAACTCCTGTCTGGGTCGCTTGCCTGGATCGGTAGGAGTGAGGCTTTAAATAGTACAGGCTAGGAAAAATTCACTATTTCCTTTTTCCAAGTTGCTCAACTTCTGTCCGGGTCGTTTGCCTGGATCGGTGGGAGTTGGGTTTCAAAGCTACAGTCTATGGAAATGTCACTGAGGCCGGGCTCGCTTATGTCGCGGCATATAGGTCAAAATTGTTTCGTCGTAGTGTTTCGTCGTGGTCAGCTACACTCGCGATACTTAGTGTTCGTAATCGAATTATTGCACACTCGTGATCTCCGGATGTCGTGGTCATGTTTTCTTTCACGATAACCGGAAAACATCATCGCACCAAGATGGGCGCTGCAAATAGTGCATTTGAGCTGCATATTTCAGTCATCATTACCAGGGTTCGTCACCGAGCCTTCAAACGACTGCGATCCCTAGGTATCGCAAGTGCAATTTCACCGGTGATCACTAGGCAGCGTGGTTGTATTTGCTAAGAAAATGTCTACACTCGCGATACTTAATGTTCGTCACCGAAGCTTGATACGACTGCGATCCCTAGGTATCGCAAGTGCTAACGATATTTTTATGTTAAAAGCCATATTAATTGACCTATTTGTGCCATGTCTTGTTCAACGGCACGAATAGACTATTTGTGCCATGTCTTGTTCAACGGCACGAATAGCCTATTTGTGTCATGTCTTGTTCAACGGCACGAATAGCCTATTTGTGTCATGTCTTGTTCAACGGCACGAATTGCCTATTCGTGCCGTGCCTCGTTCCTGCATCACGACGCGAATAGCCTATTCGTGTCGTGCCTCGTTTTCGTTGTCATCGACGAAGGCGACATTTGTCAGAGCATGCGCGAAGCTAGCAAATATCTTTGGGGATGTCCGAGGGCAATTTTGCTAAGTGGCTTGCGATCTGAGATCAGCAATGGTTTGGCAAGATTCAAATGTTGTGTTTTCATTGTGTTTTACAAAGAACGGTAAATGGTAAGAAAGCTCAAAACAAAGATGCGACACAGCCATTCCAACCAAAAAGGCGAATATTTTCTCTGCGATGATGGCTTATCCAACCTAGGCCTTTTCCGTACATTGTTGTGATTTAGGCCGATCGAAGCTAAGTGAAATCGTGAATGTGATTCACTACTACGGAAAGGCTGAAAATATAAATAGGTTGCTATAAGATAGAAAAGGGTACCGAGTAATAAGCTACCTTCAAGGATATTATACAGGAGGGTCTATTGGGGTAAAATGTGTAGGCTGCTGGGGGGCAAAGAGGAGTGGCTACTGTTGATTGCTGGAAAACAGCATAAGCAGTGGGCTTTTGAGGCCTGTATACTGATAAATCAATATTCACACTTGTGTCAAGGAGGGAAGTTCATGTAAGTTCAAGCGGCTCTGGCTAGAGGGCAGCTCTGAGCAAAGAATTGGGCAGAATTTATCGTAATTTGGCAGCCTACCCATTTTACAACCCCTAAATTACCTATTTTCCCCCAATAGACACTTAGATGTTTGGATCTCTAGTCTATCTCGTTCAGCCAAGGGCATGCTTTTATTTACATTTATTTTGGCCTAGGCCTAGGAAAAAGTAGGGTATACCCTTTTTGGCAGTTTTGATGGTTTTGGTCCAGCAATGGCCTACAATTGATAAACCTGTGCCTAAAGATAAAAAATATTGATGGTTTTGGCATAAAGAAGGCCAAAATTGTGGCAAGCTTTGTCCAGAAACACAAAATTTAGGCACTTAGGGAAGAAATTAATCTAGCTGGGAGTGTGATGTCCACAAAACTTGGTCTTGCAACCAGTGCAGTACCAGTGCAGTGCCATTATTGAAAAGTTTGACAGAGAATGCCCTGTCTTAGACTTTTTCTCATTGCCAAAAGGATTTTCTCACTACTTTGAGACTCCATGAGGACAGCACATGCAACAAACATGAGTAAGAATTGGACAGAAATAATACAGTGCTACTTTCAAAATATTTGTTTCATTCAATTACATTCATATCTTAAAGTGGTACAAACTTTCATTTCATCTTTTGGTAGCTACCCTTAGTAAAATATGTGGTAGTTTGGAGCATGCTTCAAGCTTGATTTGAGTAAGAATTTTGCAATTTTGTGTTTCTGGACAGAGCTTGCCACAATTTTGGCCTTCTTTATGCCGAAACCACCAATATTTGTTATCTTTTCATTTCATTTTTTCATTTTCAATCAATCATTTAAGGAGGGTGACCCTTCAACAAAGGTTGTTTTTCAAGGGGCCCTCCATCTAAAAATACAATGAATACAATAATTACAAAAATAAATACTTATTAAGAAAATTAAAGCTAATATGCTTATAAAATACAATATTTACATTATGTGCAGGATAAAAAGTAAAGAAAATATGATGGGCAGGTAGGCTTCTCAGATGACCCAGGGATCCACCGACCCCCAGCCCCAGGCCCGATCCCCACCAAATCAACCAGAGAGACCCAGAATAGACCCAGCAGCATCTCCATCTCCCACCACACGCTACCAGGCCCACTCTGAATCCCAATGGCCGACCCCGCAGAAACCAAGCCCAAAACCAAAGGCCAGGCAGACCCCAGATCATCCGAGACACCTACCCACCCAAATGTTCTTTGGATTTGTAAAGGGAGGGTGCCAGTTTTGCCTCAGTAGAAAGGCTGTTCCATATCTTGGCACCTCGTAAGGAAAAGGCTTTTTGTCCTTTGGCTGTGGTTTTCTTGCGCAACCTGACATCAGTATTTGTGTTGCGGAGGTTGCGGGAAGAACACACACTATTTTTATTGAATAGTTCACAAAGGTATTTTGGAGCAAGATTCTTCAGGGACTTGAAAGTTACAATCTTTGACTGTGTGTCTATCAACTGCTGTATGGTTTTCCACCCCAAAATTTCAAACATAGGCTCGATATCAGCATTAAAACTACTATTTGAAACGATCCTAGCTGCCCTGTTCTGGAGCTTCTGCAAAAGCTGAATTTCTGCAGCATTACAGCAACCTCAAACTGAGCAGCAATATTGAAAATGAGGCTCAACAATGCTAGTATAAAGGGTCTTCACGGCTGAAAGTGGAAGGTACTGTTTTGAATATTTCAAAAACCCAACAGCACGAGAGACTTTAGCAGAAACTGCCCTTATGTGCTCTTTCCAATTAAGGTTGTCATCTATTTGAACACCTAAGTACTTTGCCTTGCTGCGTATCTCAATTTCCATTTCTCTTATTTTAGGATCAAATCTTATGTCTGAATATGCGAGAGATTTGTGCTTTTGTTGAGTGGCAATTAGCATTGAGTGTGTCCTGGCTACATTCAAGGACAACTTGTTGCCCATAAGCCACTCATCTAGCTTTTCAAGATCTTCATTAATCTCCCTGTTTAGCTGAGGCACGTCCTATCTTTTGGCACAGGTTTATCAATTGTAGGCCATTGCTGGACCAAAACCACCAAAACTGCCAAAAAGGGTATACCCTACTTTTTCCTAGGCCAAAACAAATGTAAATAAAGCATGCCCTTGGCTGAACGAGATAGACTAGAGATCCAAACAATTAAGTGTCTATTGGGGGAAAATGGGTAATTTGGGGCTGTAAAAGGGGTAGGCTGGCAAATTACAATAAATTCTGCCCAATTCTTTGCTCAGAGCTTTCCTCCAGCCAGAGCCGCTTGAACTTACATGAACTTCCCTCCTTAAAACAAGTGTGAAAATTGATTTATCAGTACATACAGGGCTCAAAAGCCTACTGCTTATACTGTTTTCCAGCAATCAACAGTAGCCACTCCTCTTTGCCCACCAGCAGCCTACATATTTTACCCCAATAGACCCTCCTGTATAATATCCTTGAAGGTAGCTTATTACTCGGTACCCTTTTCTATCTTATAGCAACATATTTATATTTTCAGCCTTTCCGTAGTAGTGAATCACATTCACGATTTCACTTAGCTTCGATCGGCCTAAATCACAACAATGTCCGGAAAAGGCCTAGGTTGGATAAGCCATCATCGCAGAGAAAATATTCGCCTTTTTGGTTGGAATGGCTGTGTCGCATCTTTGCTTTTGAGTTTTCTTACCATTTACCGTTCTTTGTAAAACACAATGAAAAAACAACATTTGAATCTTGCCAAACCATTGCCGATCTCAGATCCCAAGCCACTTAGCAAAATTGCCCTTGGACATCCCCAAAGATATTTGCTAGCTTCGCGCATGCTCTGACAAATATCGCCCTCGTCGATGACAACGAAAACGAGGCACTGCACGAATAGGCTATTCGCGTCGTGATGCAGGAACGAGGCACGGCATGAATAGGCAATTCGTGCCGTTGAACAAGACATGACACAAATAGGCTATTCGTGCCGTTGAACAAGACATGACACAAATAGGCTATTCGTGCCGTTGAACAAGACATGGCACAAATAGTCTATTCGTACCGTTGAACAAGACATGGCACAAGTAGGTCAGTTAATATGGCTATTAACATAAAAATATCGTTAGCACTTGCGATACCTAGGGATCGCAGTCGTATCAAGCTTCGGTGACGAACATTAAGTATCGCGAGTGTAGACATTTTCTTAGCAAATACAACCACGCTGCCTAGTGATCACCGGTGAAATTGCACTTGCGATACCTAGGGATCGCAGCCGTTTGAAGGCTCGGTGACGAACCCTGGTAATGATGACTGAAATATGCAGCTCAAATGCACTATTTGCAGCGCCCATCTTGGTGCGATGATGTTTTCCGGTTATCGTGAAAGAAAACATGACTACGACATCCGGAGATCACGAGTGTGCAATAATTCGATTACGAACATTAAGTATCGCGAGTGTAGCTGACCACGACGAAACACTACGACGAAACAATTTTGACCTATATGCCGCGACATATTGTCAGCTCCCTCCCAGCTTCTGATGTGAAATTGCAACAGATAATTGCTGCACAGGCTGAAGATCCTATATGCACAAAAGTCAAGGAACACATCTTGGAGGGATGGCCAGATAAGTACAAAATTCCTGATTCTTTAAAGTCTTACCGGAATTTTAGGGGTGAGCTCTCTGTAGTAGGAAACCTCATTCTCAAATCAACGAGAATTCTAATACCATCATCATTGAGATTGGAAGTATTGGATAAAATACATCAAGGGCACAAGGGCATTGTAAAATGTAGAGCTCGTGCGAAGGAGTCTGTATGGTGGCCTGGCTTAAGTAGGGAAATCCAAGATATGATACAGGGTTGTCGAGTTTGTTTGCAACATAAGGTAAATACCCCTGAACCTTTGATCCCCTCCAAATTTCCCGAGAGACCCTGCCAAGAAATTGGAATAGATTTCTTTTATTCCAAGGGAAGGGATTATCTTTTAATTATTGATTATTTTTCAAAGTTTATTGAAGTTTCAGCTATGGAGAAGTCGAAGAAAGCTGATGCGTCTATATGCCGCGATATATGACAATGCTTTCAAGAAAAGGTGACATCTCTTCGTCATCAATCATGGACAGTTCATCGCTTTCGACTGGGAACTGCCTTGGCAACGTGTCTGACATGTACATCTCTTTGCCTGGAACATGTCGCATGAATCGCATCCTGAATCTTTGTATTCGAGGTGGAACTTGCTCAAGTGTGTATTTCATCCGAAGAGGCACCAAAGGTTTCTGATCTGCTTCACCAACAATTGGCTTGCCAAGAATGTAATCACTGGATCTCTCACACATCCGTGTGAAGGCGAGGCATTCCTTTTCAATTTGGCTGTATCTTCTCTCTGTTTCTGACAACGCACGTGACATGTAGGAAACTGGTTTCCAGACTCCTTCATCCTGTTTTTGCAGCAAGACTCCTCCGATACCATGTGATGATGCATCAGCATTGATTTTCGTTTCTTTGTTAGGATCGTAGAGAGCTAAAACTGGCGAAGAAACAAGGCAATGTTTTACATCTAAAAAAGATTTATCTTGTGTGGGTCCCCATTTCCATTCATTCTCTTTGCACAGTAAGTCTCTTAGGGGTTTCGTTAATGTAGCTAAGTGATTTGCAAATTACTCAAATGGTTTACCATGCCCAAAAATGATCTCAACTCCTTTACACTTTTAGGTTTTGGTAACAAGACTATTGCCTTGATTTGGAGGGGTCTGGCGTAATACCCGCGGAAGAAACAATGTGACCCGAAATCTTAACAGATTTAACTCTAAATTCGCACTTTGCTTTGTTGAGAGTAATATTCGCCTGCGATAATCTGTCTAGGACATTAGCTAGTCTTTTATCATGTTCTGCTACATCAGAGCCATAAACTATGATGTCATCGATTTGAACTTCGACTCCTTCTAGTCCCTCTAGAAGTTCATTCATGCACCTTTGAAATTGCTCACTACCCGTTGAGATATCATAAGGGAGGCGATTGAAACAAAATCTTCCCCAAGGTGTGATAAATGTAGTCAACAATCGAGACTCATTTGATAACTTTCTCTGCCAGAATGCACTATTTGCATCCATTTTTGAAAAGATTTTTGCTCCTCCAAATTTAGCAAGTGTATAATCAACTGAAGGAAGGGGATGTATTCCTCTTAGAACAGATTCGTTCAATTTTGTAAGATCAACGCAAATTCTGACGTCCCCATTAGGCTTCGCAATAACCACCATGGGCGCACACCTTGAAGTATGACCCTCAGCTCGAGAAATCACTCCCATTTCAAGCATTTTGTCTACCTCCTTTTTCGTTTTATCCAAAAGAGGCAAAGGAACTTTTCTAGGTACATTTAGAGCATAAGGTTTTGCATTGGGTTTAATCAAAATTTTATATTCTCCATGTATTTCACCAAGTCCTTCAAAAAGTTTTGGATATTTGTCTAAAATGTGCAGCTTAGTATTTTCAGCTACAGAGTCATACGGTTTTTCCTTCGATTCAATTTTGTGGACTTTTTGAACCAAATTCAAGGAAGAACTTGCATTTCTACTGAGAAGAGATTTCTCCAAACCTTCCACAACATAGATATCTTCAAAGTGGAATTTGTCATTAATTGATGATTTTGCTTTGAATTTTCCTTTGCAAATTATTTTGTAATTGCAAGGACCAAGTAGTGTTTTGCTACTTTTTTCAAGATTTTAGTATGTACTCTTGTCAAATTTCTCAAAGAGAGAAAGTGGTATTACTGAAACATCAGCCCCTGAGTCTAGTTTTAATTGAACCTGATTGCCATTTACACAAACCTCAGCCTTCCATACTTTACAAGAATGATGGCTTTTAACTGCATCAAGTTCAACTTCACCAAGGAAATATTCGTCTTCAGAAGATAAAGGAAAGGTTTCACCTGAAATTTCATGAAGTTTCTTGCTTCTGCATGCTCGTGTCCAATGTCCAACTTTTCCACAGCTATGACATTTTGAGTTGCGTGCGGGGCATGCCTGTTTCTGATGATGAGGTCCTGAACATCTCTCGCACTTTGTGGCAGATTGCTAGCTTGTTTTAGTTCTTCTCACTTTTGTTGTATCTTGAGTCCACATCAGCGCTTTTACCTCTGCTTGGGTTTCTTTGCTTTGAACTTTTCACTGCGTTGACGGTTGGTTGTGCTGAAAAAGCTTTAAAACTCATTAGATTCTGCTGTTTCTTAATTACTTCTTGTTGTCAATCTGCATTAATAGCTTTTGAAAGTGTTAATTCACTTTCCAGTTGCAACCTTTCAGATAATTTTTTATCACAAATCCCAACAACTATGCGGTCACGAATCAATTCATCATGTAGATCTCCAAACACACAAAATTTGGCTAGAGTATAGAGATCAGTAATAAAACTGTCTGCAGACTCACCCTCTTCCTGAACACGCATGTTGAATCGGGCTCTTTCGAATATCACATTTCTTTTTATGACGAAATGCTCCTCGAATTTGTCTTTCACACTTTTGTATTTCTTTCTATCGGCATCATTGAGGTCAAATGACTGCAATATGTCATCTGCTTCGTCGCCTATTGAGTATATCAGTGTGTTGACTTGACTCTCTTCATCTCGCTTGTTGAGTACAGAGGCCACTCTGAAACGTTCGAAACGTCGAATCCATTTACACCATTCTTCTGGCTTAAAAGAAAACTTTTCTGGGAGCGTGACTTGAAACGTCGCCATCTTGCACTTGGTCTATGTTGCAAGCTGCGGGGCTCACCAATGTAGCGCCTCTTAGTCGTCGACCCGTAGTCTTAAGACCGCTCTTCTACATTCGTAGCCATGCACACTCCTCAGTTGTAACTTTTAAGTTTACCTGTCACCATGTTGAGTTAGCCGAGCCAGAGATAAGACTTCATTTTGATAACTCTCGTGTTTACTAACTAACTCGAAAAACAACCCTTCAAAACTTATGTAGGAAAACAACATGTTCATACACTATGTGCTGCACGCACCTATGGGAATTATTTTATAATTATGCATCATTTGACAATGAACATAACACAACAGTGTGCAATGTGTTTTGGGGATGGTGGTCAAAACGGTCAAAAATGGCCTGAACTTTGCCGCAAAAAGCCGGAAGTAAACAGAATGACGGCACCTGATTGGTCAGTTTTACGAGAAAAGTTGATCTGATCAGAGCGTGGCGAAGAACTCCACGGGAGTTTTGGACAAAAGAAAAGATTTGTCCACTAGGGAAATACTAAAGTGCTTTGAGTCGGAAGATAAAGAGATTATACTGATGGGAGACACAAACTCCGATCTTAAAAGCAGCAAAAATCCAAATGCAAAAACGTTAAAGCAACTGTACCGTGAATATCAATTTGAACAAATCATCACTGATTATGCAAAATGAAACTGGTGAATCTACTACCAGTAAATCTCTAATAGACCATTTTTCTACCGGGTGAGTTAGAAACACGCCCGGCTTTTGAGAGGCTGCTGCTCCCTGAGTATATAAGCAGTGCTATTATGCAATACCTGATTGAAAAAATTGTAAGGAGAACTTTCAGAAGGACCTACAACTAATTAACTGGGCTTCTATTTTAGAACCAATGAGTGACGACCCCAGTGAAATGGTCTCAACATTTCAAGAAATCTTCGAGCATCTGCTAAATTTCCATGCCCCTCTAAAGAAAAGGAAGGTAAAATACGAGTACGCTCCTTTGATTACCTCAGATATTAACAGGAGCATGGAAGAGCGTAATAAAATGAAAAAACTAGCATTGAAGGACCCAAACTTATGGCCTCGATACAAAATTCTTCGTAATAAGGTATCAAATAACTTAAGACTTTCATTCACAAAGTACTGTCAGGGCCTTGTCTCTACAAAAAAAATGTTTGTTCGTGGCTCATGGCCGGAGATCTTCAAAGCCTCATTTTCAAGGACCAATCAGATGGCGAATAAGCGAAGAAGACAGAAATGTGTGAAGAGTTTTTTAAAATTTTACCTACCTTCATAAAGCACAATCAGGATAAAGAACTGCGTGAAATTTCCCGATTTTTTTTTAAGAAATCTACTCGCCAGATGTTTGGGTATCGAGGTTTGGATGACGGTTTAAATATCTCATGGTTTCTCGGAGTTTTGGCCTTGCTAAAACCGATGAGGCACTAAGCCTTGAACAATAGAAATTCGAGGCGAGAGACAATGGTAATAACAATAGTGATTGCTGTAAGAACGATCCCAGAACGCCAAATATTTACGCTTCGAATTGTTCTTACCATTTTCCTTCCACCAGTTTCTTTGATTCAAGATTCAATGCCCTTTCGATTTCTATGTGAACTGAAAAGATTTGCAAAGGTTAGTTCTCACATTTCAAGTCATATGGCAAAGCTCTTGGAAAATTTCTGTACTATACGTACTACTTTTTGCATTCATGGCACAAGTTTTCATGGTGCGAAATAAGTTATAAAATTGAAAGGAGGTTTTATGAAGAGGTTTTATCACCTGACTTGAAGTGGCGTAAACAAGCATCGAAAAGAACAGTGATCCAGGCATTAGTATTTTATATAATCTTAGCTATTGATGTGAAGTGACAGTTAGATGTACCTATGGCCGAAAGCAGTCTTCACACCATCAAAGTAGTGGATGCAAAGAAGTAGATTTCCCGCTTTCATCAAGCCATGCCAAGTAAGTTTTCAATTTTTTGGGACTGGAAAAAAGACTTTCTCTCAAAAAGTGGCATCAATATTCCCAATATCATCACTTATGTAATAAATCAACATTAACCCGAATAGGGCCTAGGATCTTCAAAGTGTCGTGAAAATTTTTTCTGCACGAATCTGTACGAATCCTTTGGCGAAGATGTTTCCAACACATCAAATTTAATTCTAGTATTTTTTGCTAAGAGTTAGATTTTGTTGGATTTTGTTTTCACCATAAAATACGAAATTCTGATGTTTTCCACTGTTTTGAGCCTAGAAATACCGTACTCAATTTTGAAGAAAGTCTATCTTAGCTTGATTCAGATTTTAAAGATCTAACTTGCATTTTCCAAAAGAGTAGATATGTAACTGAAAATAAAAGGAAGTTTTTTGAAAATCGGCCTTCTCGTAGAGGATATATAGTAATTTCAATTGTAAGTTTTCATCGATGCCACAAACATTAGGCCGGAAATGGTAGCGTAAACAAAACCTGGCATCATAGGCCAACTTCAAAAAATTATAGCTCTGGACGCACAACTCCGATTTGAAAATTTTTGTTTTGTTCAATAGTACCGTGTCCCTTCCATATGATAAAATTATCCAATAGGTTATGCTCGAATTTCCTTTTTTTTTTGTTTTAATTCCATGATTTCTTAAGAGCTGGATCACAGTGAAAAGGCTCTGCGGGTTTCTTCGATTGGAATCGCTCTATTTCCACGAATGCGTGAGATATTTTAACCTGCATCCAAACCTTGATGCCCAAACATCTGGCGAGCAGATATCTCCAAAAAACTTCCGGAAATTTCAAGCAGTTTTTTGTCCTGGTTGCGTTTTATGAAAGTAGGTAAAATTTTGAAAAATCTTCACACCTTTCTTCTGTCTGCTTTGCTTATTTGCCGTCTGATTGGTCCGTGAAAAAATGAGGCTTTGAAGGCCTCTGGCCTTGGGCCACGAGCAAAATTCGGCTAAAACATTTGATTCCTAACTTTAGCACACGTAAAATAAATTGTCCATATTGAGATGAATGAAGCTGGTTTCGGAGCTCCCTTAAATGTAAGTCTCACCAGGGCACCTTCTTGAACTCAGTGACTCCCAACCAA
The DNA here is from genome assembly GCA_964019985.1 of Aurelia sp. 4 Dawson et al 2005. Taxonomy (NCBI): domain Eukaryota; kingdom Metazoa; phylum Cnidaria; class Scyphozoa; order Semaeostomeae; family Ulmaridae; genus Aurelia; species Aurelia sp. 4 Dawson et al 2005. The sequence continues at coordinate 14,382,350 of OZ026497.1, forward strand.
GCTCTGTGTACAGCTTCTCTCGAGATGTTCCTCTCCATGTTCCGGTTACAGCCAAAGCAGCAGAATACTGAACAGACTCCAATTTTTCCATTAAGTTTGGAATGGCTGAATTATTACGACCATTTGTGCAAATCACAAATCTTTCAAATGATGCTTTGACACAGCTTTTATTATATGGTGATCAAGACCTTTCTTATGACTTGAACAAAAATATACTCCAATTGTCTTTATGGTTCATTCACGAAACTGGTCGCTTTGACTAAGATCTTTCAAGCTTCAGTTATATCACAAAACATCCACCATGTCCGTTAGCGTAAATATTTTGGTTGCTTTGTAAATTCTGTCTCACAACAGATGTCAGCCATTTGATTTACTTTCAACGAATAACCCATTACATGTAATGAGTTGTGCTCGTAAAAATCTGCGACCTTGACCTACATCTGATGCGAGACGGAATCTAGCTACAGTATTCATTAGATATATAAATCGTTCGTTGTGTTGTTGTATTTAGTTTAACATTATGTGTATTTTCAAACTGGCCATGGGGTAGTCATGGTCTTTCGCCCTCCTTGGTATCGTCCCTGTAGTGTCGTATAGTAGTAGAAACGAATAGTAGATTGTAAGATTTATTATAAATTTTTTATGTGAATAAAAAAAACTGTATTTTGTAAAAAACATTTCTTGTGCCGTTTTAACTTTTCTCCTCGTGCTTCAAATTTTGTTGATTTGATTCACCTTGCTTCAAGAATGTGCGTAGCCCAAAACGTCAAAGCTTTGGTTTGACGGTTGGGGCAAGTTTGCCCTAAAAGATTAATATCTTCACTTTCAACGCACCGATATCAGCAAATGAGGTACCTATGTTCAAGTTAGCTATCGAGGAAATGTTTTGAAAGTCCTTTCGGACTGATTCAGGCTATATTGTAGTCGTTAGGGTCGACCAAATCTGTATGCTGCTTTTGGGACACCCGGCAGGAGTTCGAAAAAGTATACCCTTGTGGGCGGCACATCGCCAGTTACCCTTACTATAGAAGAACATGTGATCTCAGGCCTTAAGTCTTTATGTGTTCTATCGTCCAAACTGATGCTTCGCCAATAGTTGTTTGTAAATGTTGTGTTTCAGAGTTTTGAATGTTTTTTTAGCCTCATATGAGGAGACTTTGTGCCTTGGCGAAGTTGAGAGAAGTCTTATTTGATTCCAACCAAGTTTTTTAATAATAAAGGTCCGAATTAGCACTTTCGTTCATGGTGAGCGTAGAATCCGACTTTGAATGCAGTCCTGATGTATTCTCCATTTCTGTCAGTCCACTGTCAGTTCTTTCGTAGCTTTGGTCGACATTCGTTAAGATCTTCCTCGTTTTTGAATCAAGCTATTTTGGTTCAGAGTACTTCCAATCGATTGTCCCAAAACTGTATTTCACAGCAGATGCTGCCAAAATATATTTCACAGCAGATATTGTCTACATCTTCAATTTCATTGGTGCTGTTCACTTCTGATCCCATTATTAGTCATACTCTTCCGTAATACTCTTGCCTAATCTTCTCTTTCATTTTTGTATGTTGTATACCAGCACTTTCACTTCATCTACTCCAATGTATCGATGTCCACTGACTGGATCTAATGTCAAACTCCAACTTGATATAGTTAATGTTGATCAGTTAATAGCATTCCCGAAATTTATTGGAGTTCACAAAATGACAGTGATATATATGCCTATGGACGTATTGCTTTTGTCAAAATTTTTGCCGCAAATGACATTTCCAGGAAGATTTGGACCAAATAATTTCTCCTGTAGCACTATTGAATGTTCAAAGGTCTAAAGACGCATCAGTGTCCATTGATTTTATGCTTAGCACTGAAACTGTACGATAATTTGAGCATGAAAATGACGGTCATTTCATAAAAGGGAGCAAAAAGTATGTCTGCAGTAATATTCAGCGTGCTACCTGTGTTATTAGATGTGTTGCCTTTTTTAAGTACTGCAGTCTCAAACGAGCTATTTTATTTTTCTCAACAGATGTTAGAACAAAGATGAATGGAAGGTATGTTCCCATAAGCAACAACCATCGCCTATGGACGCTACATTTTAACCCTGATGCAAAAGACAAAACGCCACTTGTCCTTGTTCATGGTTTTGGTGCTGGATCGGGTTTATGGGCCATGAATATCGATGAACTCGCCAAGCGTCAGTCAGTTTACGCCATTGATGTTTTGGGATTTGGAAGAAGCTCTCGCCCACAGTTTCCTAATGATGCGGCCGAGGCTGAAGGAGATTTTGTAGAGGCCATAGAACAATGGCGAAAGGAAGTCGGTTTATCTAAGTTTATACTGCTGGGGCATAGCTTGGGTGGATTCATTGCTTGCTCATATACATTGAAATACCCTGAACATGTGAGGCACTTGATTTTAGCTGATCCTTGGGGTCTAAATGAAAAGCCGCCACCAGGAGAAGAGCCATTTGAAGTTCCTAGATGGGCAAAGATTGTAGCTGCCATGTTGAGTCCTTTCAACCCGCTATCTGCTATACGAGCTGCAGGACCATACGGTATGTCCTATGTTTTTTCCGTTCCTTTTTAATTTAGAAATCTTTATGCAAGGTGTCGCAGAAAACTTGAACGCCATTTAAGCGGCTGCTACAATGCCTGCCAAAGTCCTTGGAACACTTAGGCCATTTTTTCATAAGCCGCATTTGTAGCCATAGCGATCTGGTTAAAATACCCCCTCAACCCCGAAACAATGTTGATATGGAAGATTATTGTTCCAGTATTCCTGCAGAGTTGCGGATCGTCCTGTCATCCCAATTTTTTTTACCACAAAACAACATTGTTCTGAGGGTGAGAGGCAAAACAAGGCAAAATTTGCAGAGGTGTTCCAAGACTTTTGGAAGGAGAATTTTATGTCCAACCATAGATCCAATTTTCCCGATTATAAGGTTTTTTAAAAGAGACTTCAATTGAAGTTTGACACCGAGTTTGAGTGACTCTGGAAGTATTTGCTGTAAGTATGGAGCAAGAAAATCAAGGCTATCTGCCATCTCAAAACCAGAGGATTCATTATTCCTCATGAAGTTAAAATAAAAGAAATTGGTAGGAAAGACATGCCTAGCTCGATTTTCTGATGTTCACAAGTGAAAAACACAGTCATGACTTGGATTTTGTGATAACCAAGAATATTTAGAATATCTAGATCTGCTACAAATGGCAATTTTTGACACAAGTGCTGCAAGCTATCACGTGCTTTCATCAGTTATTTGCTTCTCAAACACGACAGAGTCCTTTTAAACCAACCAAATTGCGTTATGCAAGCTGCCTCGTAAATATTCTTGAGTTCTGTGATCATTGATCGCACCTAAATTTGTTTCCTCGTATAACTTTAAAGTTTGAGTTCATTTGATACTAAAGCTCAATATGGTCTAGTACGATGATAAATATAATATTCGTGTGGAAACTGTCTGGAGATTATCTCTAAAATGCCACTTCTCAGTGAGCCATGTGAAACAACTTGGGTCCGTCAGAGTAAGGAGATATAACCTTCGTTCATTTCCTTCAGTTGCACCGCAGCTCGTGAGGAGTTTGTCTTTTCTCCTACAATTAATTTACTCCTAAATGAATCGTGGAGAAAAGTAGAGGCTGAAGTTTTCCTTTAACCCTATCAAGCCTGGGGGGGCTGAATCAGCCCCCTAGCGGTTTTTTGTCTGTAGATTTTTACCAAGTGCACTTAAAAAGCCAAAACTTTCTGACTTTTAGCTTTTATCATTGTCACGATCAAAAATTAATGCTTTGAAAAAATCAATTCATTCCAGGGGGTAAACGCGATCAGTTTTTGATAGATGTATGTGTAAAATTATGAATAATTCCTAACAAAATCTACAGCTAATGTGATAAAATGATGAAAAGAAGGGATTACATACTACTTTTGATGCTCTATGCACCAAATCAATTATTTTGTAATTTGAGCGTATGGTTTTGCAGATTTTGGCACTACGCAGGCGCACATTCTTTGCATTCCCGTGTGATGACGTTATCACTTTTCATTAATTTTTCTTCGCAGAGTGAATACTATTTAGACATAGAATACAGTGAGATTAAACTGATGTCCTTAATGCTTTTCGTTTTCTCACAATCACATTGAAAATATTTAGTACTGAACCCTATTGACTTTGAAAATTGAATAATCTGACGTCATGGGGAGATTTCATTTTTAAGTTCACCATATGATTTTCTCTACACATGCAAAGTTTCAAGGCTCTAGGTTGTCCAGAACAGAAATGGATTAGGGGGCTGAATCAGCCCCCCCTAGGCTTCCTGGAGCATCAAATACCCTAGGCCTGATAGGGTTAACAGAGCTTGCCAGCAAATGAAGAAAAATTGCGGAATAGAGAAGAAGTGTTTCAGATTATGGATTCATCTGCAACGCCAAACGAAAGGTTTCTCATATGAAGGCTTGTTATGAACTGACAGTTGGATGTTGGATGTACCAATGGCCGAAAGCCGAATCCCAACACCATCAAAAGTCAGTCCCACTCCCAAAGGCGATTAGATGATAAAGGGATGGATGGTAGTAGATTTCCCTCTTCATGATGGAATGCAAGTAATCTTCCAAGCTTTGCGACTGGAAGAAGATTTTTTCGTCAAAAATGGCATCGCTGTTCCCAGCCCCATCACTTACTTACCTGAATCAACATTAAACCAGCAAAGGACCAAGAATCTTCGGTGCCGTGACAATTTTTTCTTCACAGATCTGTACGAATCCTTTGGCAAAGACGTCCCCAACACATCCTATTTAATTTCAGTATTTTTTGCCATGAGTTGGATTTCGTCAGATGTTTGTTTTCATTATAAAAGACGAAATTCTGATGCTTTTCACTATTTTGTGCTTGAAAACGCCGTACTCCATCTTTTAAACAAGTCTTTTTCAGCGCGAGATTTTAAAGGTTTAACTTGCATTTTCGAAAAGAGTAGATATGTATCTTTAAATTAAAAAGTTTTCAAAATCTTCCTTTTCGTTGAGTGTATATAGTAACTTTAATTTCTATATTTTTATCGGTGCTACAAGCATTAGTCCGGAATTGATAATGTAAACAAAACTTGGTATTACAAGCCAACTTTAAAAAATCATAACTGTGGACTCACAACTCCGAGTTGAAAAATTTCTGTTTGTTCAATAGTATCGTGTCTCTTTCATATGGTGAAATAATCAAATAATTTACACTCGAACTTTCACTTTTTTGTTATTGGCATTGGTGTTGGTATTGCCATGACTGGATGGCAGTGCTTACTCTTCTCTTTTTCATGTCTTCGTGTCCTATTCGTTTTGATGTTTTTATAGTGCAATTTCAATCATTGTTCACTAGTCATGGTACAATTTCTTGCAGTGCATACAGTGGCAACGTTGCCTTCGTGCTTCGTCTGGCGAAGATAGCTATTTGCACGACTGTTAAACTGTTCAAGGGTATTCCGCGCGTTATCATTGGTCTTGCTTGTCACAATCGTAAATCTGCCAAGAAATTTATTTTTCTGTATGCGTATTTTCATATCCGGTGCATAACTTGCTATACACTTTGTATGCAATGGCTGATTTTCAGGACGATTCTGCTTAGTAGTGATGTAGAAATAAACCCTGGTCCCGATACGCTGGATTTGCACTTGGAATCTAAATAGCATTACTGCACATGATATTTGCGAGTCTCTCTCATAGAGTCTGACTACTCGGTTTACAGTTATGACCTTATACTGCATTCACACTGACACAATTAAACCAGCTTTATTTAAACCAGTTTAAATTTCAATCAATCAGATTGCTGGATTTGTTGGATTGACCAATCAGAAGGTCCTTTTCGAAAACCTGGTTTAATTTAAGCTGGTTTAACTTGCAGTGTGAATGGGGCATTATTGGCATTGTTCAAACACACATTGACTTGGCTGGCACTAGATGGCATCACATTTTCTGAAGGTAACCATCCTGAAAATTTGAATAGGGGTGGCGTTGGGCTCTATGTCAAAGACTCCCTTCCTTCAGAAGAGATCGTTCTGATTCATTACAGTCGTGGCCAAATGTTTAAGACCACGTTTTCGTCAGCAGCGTTTCTTGACATAACGAAATAGAACCCTAGTTCTCTACCTATTTTACTCTCTTAGATCTTGCTTAGATCAACCTTCCGTTTAAAGTCCGAATTTTGATGTTGTTTTTTGAATTTCTGCGCCATTTTCCTATATGATGTCATAATGATATATATAGACATTCTCAGAAATTTTGATGGTTGTGCCGACAAGGGGTGTGACCCGAAAATTGTGTTACTAAGCTGGATTTTACATCAATCTATGCACAGTTCATTTCTAGGATTTGTTTGCAAAGTATTGAAACCTACGAATACTTGTGTGACCTTTTCACCCGAAACTCAAAGTGCTCTTCCTATATCTTGTGCAATTCAGAGACAGATTTAAGACAACCCATGAAAAAGTCAAGTAATGGACAAAGATGTTTTTCCTATCGAGCAGCAAAAGCTTGGAATGACCTTCCTGCCGATACCAAGCAGGAAACTTCCCTGAATAGTTTTAAAAAATCTATTTAGGACTTTCTCTTTTTCTTTTATACTAGATTTTGTAAATTTTGTATTAGGTTTTTATATTATGGTTTTATATTGTAATTTTGGCTTTTTATTCGGTAATTGTATATTGTATATTGTAAGTAATTTTTTAAGTAGAGGGCCCCTTGTAAATCAACTCTGTTGAAGGACAACCCTCCTTAATAAAATCAAATATCAAAATGTATCAAATATCAAATATAAATATCAAATATGAACAATATTGCTTCCGGGAAGTCGGTAGTGGAGAGCCTTCAGTGCAAAGCTTTGGCCAAAACTTTAAGACCAGCACTTTATTTTAGTTTGAAGTAACAAATTGCATAGTTATTCAAATGAATATTCAATAATTCCTTCTTAATTCGAATTATCGAATTTCAAAGGCTCTCACATCATAATCAGAGGACTCTTTTCACGCTTCTCCACGGTTGGTCTTACACTTATGGCCAAAGCCTTGGACTGAAGGCTCTCCACTGCCATTTTCCCTGCAACAAATATTTTCCGTAAGGCTTCGATATTTTGCAAACAAATCATAGAAGTGAATTGTGCATAGATAGATGTAAAAAAAAATCCAGCTTAGTAATAGAATTTTCGGGTCACACCCTTGTCCGCAGAACCACTGCAGTTTCCAAGAATTTCTATAGATTTCATTTTGACGTCATAGCAAAATGGTGCAGAAATTCAAAAAACAACATCAAAATTCGGAATCTACATGGAAAGTCAATCTAAACAAACCATAAGAGAGTAAAATAGGCAGAGCGCTGGGGTTTTATTTCGTTACGCAAGAAACATTGTTGATAAAATTTTGGTCGTAAACTTTTAGCCACGACTGTAACTCTCCCTGAGTGCATTCTTACTGAAATCGACGGGAAAAAGTACTTTTTCGTTATAATCCATCTAAGTTATTGCCACTGGGAGCCAAGGAATGAATGGCAGACTTAAATAATTGGCAAAATGGTTTGGAATAGGAGCTGCGTAGGAAACTGCGAAGGATTTGTGAAGCTTTGACGTAATTGCTGCGTAGGAAACTGTGAAGGACTCGTAGCGGGTGGAGCAAGTAAGGAACTCCGAAAAACGCGTGCTAAGAGTCGTTAGCAGTTTCCTATGCAATTTTTGATGATATTGGCAAACTATTTTTTCGCCTTGACTTGCAATCTCGAAGTGATACTTCGAAACGATTTGGTAATTGACCAACGTATCTACAATTTTAATGTTTATTTTGGCATCTTCTTATACAATTTGTGACTTGAATTTATTCAGGCCCAAGACTTGTACAGAGGTTTAGGCCAGACTTGAAGCGCAAATTCAAAAAGATGTTCCCTGATGATGGCGATGATACTGTGTTGGACTACGTTTATCACTGCAATGCCCAAAATCCAAGGTTAGTTGTTGTTATCAGATCCTGTTGTTAACGATGTATAGTTACTATTTACAGACACCTCCCTTGAATCAAGACTGTCTTGTTTAGTCTGTAAGTACGACTTTACGCACACACAGACATACACACGCACACACAAACTCACACACAAATTGCATTGGGAGGTAAGGCTGCATAGCAGTTAGCATGCGTGCCTTCTGTTTCAAAAGTTTTTTTGCTTGAGTACCGGGCTGTGGTCTGGGAGTGCCGCCTGAGAGAACGTTAAGTGTAAGTCCAAGGAAATATTTTTTCTGATCATAGCGTATAGATTTAACCTAAGCTGCAATATTTTATCAACGGCTTTGTGTCATTCCGTATTAGGACTACTTTAGGGGCAGAAACTTTCGCGGGCAGAAACTTGCGAGAGAAAAAATTCCCAACTTGAGGGCAATCAGGGTGATTAAGGAGCAGCAATGCGAAAAATTGAAGAAACGAACACAAATTAATGGAAAGAACTTTCGCGAGTCGAAAATTTTCTGTGATTTCGCGAGCAAAAACTCGTGCGAACTTTGAATTTAGATTAAAACGCCAAAAAGGCGAAAATCGCGAAAGTATCTGCCCGCGAAAGTTTCTGCCCCTAAAGCATAAGTACGTGAACAACAACAGTCTCTCTTTCGCGTAAATTCTAATTTATGGGCTTTCTTTGCGCTTGAGTTGCGCCGTGATTTTCGGAAATTCTTTTAACACGAAGATCCCTAGTTCGATCCCAGGCAGGGGCACATTTTAATTCTCCAGTTGCGGAGCTCACTCGTGATAAATGTATGTAAATATACAAATTGAGTGATGAAGAAGATGGACAACATCTGCGGAGAGCAGGCATCAAGTTGATCTCTCTTTCTAACTGCGCCGTCGGCTTACAACTGTAGCATTGTTCACATTGCGCGCCACTACTAATCAAATCAATCAACTTTTCGCCCCCGGGGTAGGCCGGGGGCGGAACAGCCATATCCAACCGTACGGGATGTGCCATGTTTTAGGGTACCGTCTTTAAAGCAGAAAATTAATTTTGTGATACCATTTATGGTAAAATCACAAGTTTTGGATAGTTTTCACAACATTAGGGTATACATTTTTCAATGGCCTGTAAATTTTGGGGTATCGTTTTCGCGAAAATTTGTAAATTTTTGGGTGCGATGTCAGACATCAAATGGCACATCCCGTCACCCTCTTATTGAAGCTACCCCCGGGGGGTTTTGCTTCCATTACGATCGTCCGCCAGATGTCTCAGGATGTTAAGTTCTTCTCTTGTTCGATTGATCTTTTCCGCTATTTTTCATGTATTCTTTTTTTGCTAACTAGTTTCGGCCACAGCGACTGAAGAACTTTTGAAATACAGCGGCTTTTATAGAGAATAGTCAGTTAAGGTAACTCTGCTGTCCGTTCCAATGAACAGCGAAGTGCTGAATCGCAAAGTTACTCTCCTCGGAAAACATACTTATACTTGTTTGCAGATGATACCAGCACCAACTATGAAGCTGAAAGTCGTCTTCCATTTCAAAACGTGGTTAATAAGGATTTTAAAAAAGTCAAGATGGGGTTAGATTGCAACAACTTTTCACTCAACATTGATAAAACCAATTTCATAATTTTAAGTCACTTCAACATTCTGTTTGACAAAGTATTAGTATCTCGGGGGGGGGGGGTATCTCGACCTATTTTCTGACGGGGACGTGCCATTTTGCCCGAAAAATTGGTAACCATAATTCCGTAAATTCTGGTGGATTTTAGGGTCATAATTCCGTAATTCGAATGGAAATCTGGGCCATAATTCCGAAAATTACGAAAAATCCCTGAAAAGGACACCCATAATTCCGTTAAATGTCCAAAAATTGTGAAAATGCTACCCATAATTCCGTAACGGTTTCAAAAATGTACCCCTAAAAAATGGCACGTCCCCGTACCACGAAAAGTACTAAGTTACCCCCCCCCTGAGATTAGTATAAATGGAACCTACCTGTCAAACAGACGGGTTATGTGAAATTTCTTTTTTCTTCTGGATGAAAATCATGTTATTGGGGGAATAACGGCCAGAACAGAAAAATTTAAATCTAGTTTCTATCCTCATTGCTTATCTGAATGGAACAAACTTGATCCTTAGATTAGACTTACACCATCCATTGCAGTTTTTAAGAATAAGCTTTCATCAATAATCACACCCACTGCAAGATCTAAATTTGGTATTCATGATCCAACAGGTTTATCCTATCTAACTCAACTCGGGTTTGGTCTCAGTAAATTAAATTCTCACAAATTCAAGCACAATTTTAGGGATACCATAAACCCAATTTGCCCTACGAGCGATGGTATCGAGGATACAAAACACTTTTTGTTGCTTTGCCCCTCCCTTGCAGTACCATGCAGAGATCTTCTCGCTGGAGTTTTTGCTTTACTTCGACCATTTGGACTTACAGATCTTCAAAATAATGTGCTAACGCAGATTTTATTGTATGGTGATGAAATTTTCCCGATGAACTAAACTAAACAAAGATATACTCCTGCTAGCTCTACAATTTATTCACAAATCTGGTCGATTTAATTAGAAAATTTCGCACTAAGTTTTATGCCACACAACCATAACCACCATGTCCCATTTAAGTAAACGTGTTTTTCTTTTCTGTGTTTTTTTTTCTAATTAGTATTCTTTATTTTGTTATTCTTTTACTCGTATGTTCAATGTTTGCCTCAAATTGGATGCCACTTAATATTTGTGATTATGTCGAAACTGTCCCTCCAGGCACTTAATTTGTTTCAATCGCGGACCCATAGCATGTGGTTTGAGACGGACAGTAGTCTTAATCTCTGTGGTCTATTGGCCCCAGGGTAGTCATAGTCTCTTGCTCCTGAAAATTTTTCTGTGGCTTTGCAGTTTCAAACCTTTCTTGTGAGAAGGCGCACTAAGACACAGAACTACAAGGGAGTTCTATTCGAGCAACTCGAGAGCGTTTGGGCCTAACCACGCTCAGTTGTGCACATCAGTTGAAGAAGAAACAGCACAGAAAACAGACAACAAAACAAGACACGATGGTTAAAAAACAACGTAAATAAATAATCAGTCAAAACATCCGTGTCCTAATACCCTTGATGGAATTTTATTTTGGGGCCTAACTTATGAGACTTATATCAAGCCAGCATTTTTGTTACAGGAACGGGTTTCAAAGTGATGATTCTGGCTCATCCAGCTCTTGGAAAGAAATTAAATTAGGTGTCCCTCAAGGATCAGTTCTGGGGCCTCTCTTGTTTGATATATTTATCAATGATATTTTCCTTCTGTTGAATGAGAAAAGAGCAATGATTTGTCGATAAAAATCGGAAGTACAACTATCACAGAAAGCAGAGAGGAAAAACTGCTGGGCGTAACTTTGGACAAGCAACTTTCTTTCAAGACACACGTTCAATCGTTATGCAAGAAAGCAAGCCAAAAGCTTCATGCTCTTTCGCGTATTTCCTACTTACTTGACACTGAAAAACTCAAGCATATCATGCGGGCTTTTATCCTATCCCAATTTAGCTACTGCCCCCTGGTTTGGATGTTCTGTGACAGATATCTTGATAACAAGATCAATCACATTCACAAAAGGCACTGAGAATCGCATACAAAGATAATGTTTCTGACTTTGATACACTTTTGACGAGAGATAATTCTGTGTCTGTACATAAACGGAATCTACAGTTGCTAATAACAGAGATTTACAAAACTAAATCAAATATCACCCCAAGCTTTATGACTGAAATTTTCAGTGAGAAGAATCCCCCTTATCATCTAAGGAGCAGCAATATTCTACAAATGCCCAAGGCCCGGACAGTTCGGTATGGGTTAGATAGTATTTCTTTCCTTGGATGTAAACTGTGGCATGGAATCTCCACTGACATTAAACAGTCACTTAATATTTCCATCTTTAAAAAATGTATAAAGGAATGGAAGGGTGATGACTCCAACTGGCGATTATGCAAGACATTCATAGCACAGGTTGGGTTCTTGAATTAACCTTGTTCTTATCTCAAGCTGAAAATCGCCTGTAAATATGTAACATATGTACATATGTATATATTTAGGAAGATCGTTTTATGTTAGATTTGTAGGCTTTTTTTTTCCTTTTGCTTTTGTTTTAGTAGGCTTCAATTAACTGTAATTTTGCTATTCATTTAAACGCCTACTATAAAGAAATTAATAATAATAATAATAATAATGATAATAATAATAATAATAATAATAATAATGAGACTGAAATCTGTAATTATGCAGACGATACGACAATTTACTGTTCTCATATGGAGTTAGAAGAGGTTACCTTAAGGCTAGAAAATGATACTGTTGAACCAAGCAATTGGTTTGCAGGAAATTTTATGAAACTGAATGAAGAAAAATGCCACCTCCTAGTATTTGGTGAAAAGACACAGAAATTTCAATAAATGTTGGCCCTTCTGTCACCAAAGAGAGCAAAGAAGAAAAATTGTTAGGCGTTGTAATTGACCAAAAGCTAAATTTCAAACAACATTAAAACACGGTTGGCATGAAGGCAAGTCGGAAGCTACATGCTCTTGCAAGGGCCTCGACGTATATGCCCAGAGAAAAAACTAGAATGGTTATGAGAGCCTTTATAATGTCTCAGTTTAGCTACTGTCCGTTGATATGGATGTTTCACGATAGACGTGTTAACGCGGAGGTTAACCACATTCACGAAAGAGCACTGCGAATAGCGTATCAAGATCGGACTTCTAGTTTTGAAGAACTGTTAATTACAGATAATTCAGTCTCCATTTATCAACGGAATCTGCAGTTGCTTGTCACAGAAATTTACCGAACAAGGATGAATCTAAATCCCCCATATATGAAAGAAATTTTCGTGGAAAGAGAAACACATTATAGCTTAAGAGTTACGAGCAACATATATGCACGTAAACCTAGAACTACAGCCTATGGATTAGAAAATGTAAGCTTCCTAGGGCAAAATCTGTGGAGAGATTTACCATTGCATTTAAAGGAGTCCCCGACTGTAAAACATTTTAAAAAGGATATTAAGTTTTGGAATTTTACATGCAACTGTAGATTATGTAAGAGTTACATTGTAAATTTAGGTTATGTTTAGGGTGGCTTTGCTGTCCGCTGTAGTGGGCGGCGGGCTGCCGTCTTGCGGGGGCCGCCCTCCTCGGGGGCTGTTTGTTTCTCGGGTGCTGCTCGGCCTGTCGGATTGGGCGGTGTGGGCGGTGTTGTCTTGCGTGGTCTCAACTTTCGAAGTATACGTTATGTTTCTTCCATTGTCGGAACTGTGCGGGGCGGCCGCCTCTTCGCTACTTTTCGGCGGGCTGGGTGATGTTCGGGGCCTGGATGGTCTCTGGGGGGTGGCTTTCCTCGGGGCGGGGGCTTGCGACTCGTGGGGGTGGGGGCATAGTTACCTTAACCCTTCAGAGTCTGAGGAAGATTTTTTAATCGAAACGTTAGGTCTTATAAAACAGTCTTATTTTTCATATTTTCTTTTCTGTTTTTCTTGAAGGTGGTTTTAGTTTTCATATTATTATTATTATTATTATTATTATTATTATTATTATTATTATTATTATTATTATTATTATTATTATTATTATTATTATCATTATTATTATTGTTATTGTTATTACTATTATTATTTTTATTATTATTGTTATTATTTTGCGGGCAATCTCATTAAACATTATACTACCTCATCTTCACCAATCTCTTCTTAGATTCAAGATTTTAAGCTACATGATCTCTGTCAGTTAAAACTGCTTTGTGTTGTATATGATTGTGTTAATAAGACTGCTCCCTCTTATTTTAACAAATGATCCGTGTTGCCCGTTTTGCTTTGGTCACACAGAGAGTATTGCTCACTTGTTTAATGGATGCAAGGAATTTCATAATTTCTACAGTCGTCGCCACGATCGGATTGTTGGGAAACTTTTCGATGAAATAAAGTTAATATCATGTTCGGGGAAGAAAGTTTATACAAACAAGTTACTAGAAACTTTGTTGCCGGAGTATCGAGAAGAGCTGACTTTGCTTCAACATTGGAAACCGGATATTGTCATAATTGATGAGACTTCGCGAGTTATCGTCATAGCAGAAGTTACAGTGTGTTTTGATCTCTACTTCGAATTCTCGTTTCCAGTCAAGTGTGATCGCTACCAGGAACTATGTGACTTTCTTCGTGAAAATGGTTGGAAACCTTCTCTTCATGTTCTGTGTTTTGGTGCGCTTGGCTGTATCAAAGATGACGTTTATGAACGATTGAGGAATGTTGGTTTTGGAAAATCAAAAACAAAGGAATTGTTAGCTTGGTGCTCGATTTCTAATATTATTGGAGCGAATTATATCTGGAGGCACAGGGTGAAAAAATTGAATCACTGATTCTTTCCATTACATCTTTCGCTTTCGTTTTTGGTCTGCTGTTGATTACAACTGGTTGTTGTTTACATCAAGATTGAGCCTTTTCATCCTTGATACTCAGTGATAAATTTATTCACCGTTTGTGCCATAGCGTTTATGAACTGTAACTGTAAAACCAGCAAACATTCTGTATATTAACTAAGCAGTAGGTCTCGCCATTTGCTTGGGTGCGGAATAACTTAGGATCGTATTATTATTATTATTATTATTATTATTATTATTATTATTATTATTATTATTATTATTATTATTATTATTGTTATTGTTATTGTTATTGTTATTATTATTATTATCTTTATTATTATTATTATTATTTTGCGGGCAATCTCATTAAACATTATACTACCTCATCTTCACCAATCTCTTCTTAGATTCAAGATCTTAAGCTACATGATCTCTGTCAGTTAAAACTGCTTTGTGTTGTAAATGATTGTGTTAATAAGACTGCTCCCTCTTATTTTTATCCTTTTTTCCCATTGGTTGGATCTGTTCATCAATACGGTACCTGGCAAGCTACGAAGACTGACATCTTTTTAACTCAGAAAAATACCCTTTAATGTGGGCCCAGGTCTGTGCGATATTTTGGAACAAAATGTTGGAATAGCATTTCTGTTGATGTTAGATGTTCACCATCTGCTTTTAGCTTTTGTCGAAAACTCAAAGCCTACTTCTTGGAGAAGAATAACCAGTCGTAGTGGGAAAACGAAAGCATTGTATTTATATTTTTGTGCTTATTTTATTTATTACTTTCATCGGCTATTTTCGAAACAAGGGGTGCTTCTCCTCTATTAGCCTAGCTACTGAGTGAGCTCCTCCTAAGGAAATTGTCCTACATTCAGTTCTCCTCTTTTGCAGTAAATCTGCTTAGTTAGTTATTTTATTTAATTTGAATCTAGTTTCATTTCTTCTTATTTATTTCAATGTTGTATGTATGTGGAATTTTAAAATGATAAACTGAAACTGAACTGCATTGCTCCTCTATGGTAGCCCTCAGCTCACTATAATCGACAACAGAATAATCTTAGAAGCAACTGTGTCATTCATTGATAGCTCTATGCGGTTGGACTAAATACCAACGTTAGCAGCCATCCATATTTGTCTTAGCATAATGTAAGTGATTGTTGTACTGTATTGTAATGTGAGGTGCAACATGGGGACATGTTTTGCGGAGCTGCATTCTTTTGGCCGTGGGGGTTGCCACTCCTGCAGAGTTTTTCTGCAATGTCGATTTTCCTGATAATTTAAAATGTTTCTGTCTGCATCGAAGAAGGAGCAATCCTGGTGGCTAGCTGGCTGCTAAAAAATTTGATAAGTGAATATGCAGATATATTCCAGTGAAATTTTACAATACATATTACGAGCTACGCTACAATTTTCTCTACAATGCTACTGGGCCGATACACCCTTGGAAGCAAAAGGCCGTGTCTAGCCCGAGGTCTTTGTAATCTTTCTTCGAAGTATACCTCCGGATATTTTCTTCATCTTGAAACTTCATCATCTTGAATGTACGTAGGTAATACATTTCAAAAATTTTATTGCTCACCGTCAACTCACCCCTGTAGATAAAACGAACAGTTTGTTGTCGATATAGGGTCAACTTGACCCGGTATGATCAAATTTAGGTACGATGTGGGTTTTTATTCATTCATTTACTTACATTGGTTCTTTTTTGAAAGAATCGGGTCCATGACTGATGGGTAGATGGGTAAACTCGGGTTTTAGGTTTCAAGACATTTTTGATTCCAAAAGCTGTCTTAGGAATTTCTAGTATTTCTTTTGTACCCGCTAGTGTATAGACTATCGTTTTGACAGAAGAGCTTCACATTGCTTGGCAAGATCTCAGAACAAATAATGACATAATGTGCTCTCACAACGACGCCAAAACCTTTGATGTTACTGTACAATGTCAAAACATTTTTGAGTGACTTGGAAAATTAAAGCACACAACAAGAGTCTCGTAGCTTGTTGATCCAGGTATCAGAGTTTCTTAACTCTTGACAAATGAGCTTGCAGTTTCTTATCAGTGGTCTATTGTTAAAAATAAGTGTTTCTTTCATAATTTTATCTAATTTCAATCTTAGAAGTAAGTCTAATTGTGTGAAATGTTTTACTTTATAGTGGAGAAGCAGCGTTTAAGACAATGACAATACCATATGGATGGGCAAAGTACCCAATGATTCACCGGATAAAGGATATTGATGAGCAGTTACCAATGACTATTCTGTATGGCTCTCGCTCATGGGTAGATTCCACCACTGGCTACAAGATAAAATATTTGCGATCAAAGTCCTTCGTTGATGTGCAGATCATTCGTGGTGCGGGACACCATGTTTACTCTGATCAACCGGAGCGATTTAATTGGGCTGTCTCAGATTTATGCGACAGACTGGCCAGAGAAGATGGTTTCGATGTAGAAGAACAAATTCCTCCCGAGTTTCCTGAAATAGATGAGAGCGTGAGCTATTGGCGTTCAAAAAATAATTCAGAAGAAGAGGTAGATTGACCATTCGACTTTTTTCATTTTGTCGTTTTCCTCGTACTCGTACCTTTTTTATGAGAAACTCTTTATAAGGAACTCTCAGATCGCTATGAAGTTAAGCAACTTCAGTGACGAGAAAGGATTATTTGAGCAACTATTTATTTTAGTAAGGAAAGTCGTTGGCATAGTTTTACTTAATCCTCCACCGGGTGTGTCTGAATCACCAAGGGTGTTAAGACACGGATGTTTTGATTGATTATTTATTTACCTTGTTTTTACCCTCGTGTCTTGTTTCGTTGTCTGTTTTCAGTTCCGTTTCTTCTTCAACTGATGTGCACAACTGAGCGTGGTTAGGCCCAAACGCTCTCGAGTTGCTCGAATAGAACCCCCTTGTGTTTCTGTGTCTTAGGGTGCCTTCACACAAGAAAGGTTTGAAACCGCAAAGCCACAGGAAAATCTTATGTGAGAGTCCTTGGGGAGATTCATCACCGCAAAACTCTCACAGAGCAGTTTCGTCCTATGCGCAACACTTTTTGAGGACGTCTGCCCGGGCAAGCGTCATCAGTCATGTGACAAGTTTTAGATTTTGAATTCGGTTTTCAGGAGGTTTCAAATGGTGGAGGATTTCAGTGCAGGAAATTTTGAGTGGTATCCAACGCATGATAGGAGCTACAGGTTTCGGTTTTGATGGTCAGATAAACATGGAGAATTTGACCAAATATGAGTTTGCTACCTTGGAAGCAGCCACAGCCATATTAAATTTTCACTACCAAATAGCTAAACTGCGACATGTTATGGCCTTGCCAGTTTGAAACGAAAGGACCTAGTCACCAAGCCAGTTTGATACAAGGATGGTTCAACGAAGCAAGAGCATTTGCCTTCCATCGAATCGTGTAGATCCAGGGCAGGCCAGACTCGGGCAGAAAACGTAAGTTACGCTGTTCTTTATCAAAGCAAGTGCCAAAATATGAAGAGCAGAGTGTGCACAGCGTTACAAATATTTTTATAAGAAACTGCACACTTGACCAGTGATGAAAGTTTCCTAGATTAGGGACAATTTATTATATGACATGGCCGTTGGAGTAGAAGGAAACTTTTTGGAACAAAATCTGCTCTCCCCATATGAAATTGTTGCAGAAAAAGTAACTACCCCCTCGCCCTTTCCTCAAAGTCGCTAAAAATGTACCTGCCCTGTATTCATGAACAACAGATGTTTACAGTACGTATCACCGATGAAGTAGCCAAGGACCATAACATAATCAATTCTTGTACTTACAAATTTTTTTCAATGAAAAATTTACTTTGAAGACTAAGAGATGTGAATGATGCATCGTTCTTGCAAGCCACGGACAAGATAATTTTGCATCATTCAAATTATATATCCTTTCAAGCATTTCACTGCTTGCATGATTCACAACTTTGCCCTCAAAAATGAGACATCTTACGTTTCAAATTTCATCTTGAGCTCATGAAAAGCTACTTCCTAGTTGATATTTGCTTCAAAAAGGTGTTGACCCACCTCTGATTAGCTTAATAAAAGTAGTTGCCCCGTTACGATTTGCCCCGGCCATGTTATAAAATAAACTTTGCTATCCCTTGTCAGATTTTGAGGGCTCAGACTTCTTCAGAATATTTCCTAACGCACATTATCAAACAATTTATTCCACTTTTAAGGCTGATTTGCACTCAGTAGAATCTTCCGAGTGGACTGGAAATCATTTTTACGTGAGAAAATGTCACTTTAAATTTGAATAAAATCTTACGGGTGACAGACCTTTTATTGTGTAAATTTCCGTCCGGTCGGAAATTCTGCTAAGTGGAAATCAGCGTTAACAAAATCAAAGAAGAAACTTAAGTCTTGGTTTCTCGATGCAAAATAGAAGATTTGAGAAATATTTGTGTGAATTTGTTGATCGAATCTGAGGCACATTTCCGCTCATTATTGTAAGTACTTGAGAATTCTACAAAGAGGCATGGCTTGCAGTCAAATTCACTTTGTTTTCGCTTGTCAGCACAGCTGTGGTTTTGCAAGATGCAAACCCCCTGAAATGTTGTGAGCGGAGGTGATTTCACTATTATTGTCTTTTCTCCTCCGCTCAACCGTCATTACGAAGCCAAAATGTGTTGCGCATTCTACGATGGAAAACAATGGAAGTTTGTGGTGATTACTCTCTTGCGTGAAGGCGCACTAAGACACTGAAATACAAGGGAGGTCTATACGAGCAACTCGAGAGCGTTTGGGCCTAGCCACGCTCAGTTGTGCACATCAGTTGGAGAAGAAACGGTACAGAAAACGGACAACGAAACAAGACACAAGGGTAAAAACAAGGTAAATAAATAATCAATCAAAACATCCGTGTCCTAACACCCTTGGAAATACTATCCATTTTTGAAAGCCCTTGAATAAATCTCTCATTTGACCGAGTTCGAAGATTCATTATTGACCCTAGAAACTGATGATGTTCTGCTAGGAACTAATGTTACTGATCTACCCTCAATAGTTGATTTGCTTCCATCTCTGCAAATTCTTTCTAAACTGCAAAATCTTCCAAACCTTTCTGACCATGATATAGATGAGAATATCGAGCCTAACATTGAGTGTAACTAATACAATGGTCAAGAGTTTCAGTCTATTGAAACAGCTGCTAAGGATATTTCACTCTTTCGCATGAAAACAAGGAGTCTTCAACTACTTTTTGATGAACTTTTTACTCTTATAACAAACACTGGTGCTGACTTTGAAATCATAGGTCTCTCTGAAACCAAAGATACTGTTGATTCTCCTATTTCTACAAATACTGATATTCCTGGATATAAATTTCACAACCCACCTTCTCAAAGTGCTGCTGGTGGGGTTGATATATATGTGAAGTCTAGTCTAAAAGCTGATAAAAGATAAGATCTAAGTACCTTTGCGTCTGATTTTAAGACTGTTTGGATTGAAATTCAAAACACAAAATCTAAACACATCTTATGTTGTTGCGCGTATCGACATCCAAGCTCTGAGATGAATAAATTCAATGACCACATGCAAGAAATCATAACGAAGATTGAAAATGAAAATAAACTTGTATTTGTAATGGGTGATTTTAATATTAGTCTACTTAATTATGAAAATCATACAGCCACTAGCGACTTTACACATACCTTCTCTACCGACCATCTACAGCCTCTAATACTCCAACTATAAGAGTTTCTGACTCAACATCAAACTTAATTGACAATATCTTCTCTAATGATATATCAAGTAAAGTCACAAGTGGAAATATTCTAATCAAAATCTCAGATCACTTCCCTCAGTTTTCTATTCTCAAAAACTCTGCACCTGATTTCACCAATTGTTCCCATCTTTCATGATTGTAAAAATTTTGATCCATCCTAGTTTCGTAATGAGAATCAGAATATGGATTTTGGATTTCTGGATTCTGCAGAGCAGAATGTAGATAGCAAGTTTGATGAATTTTTAGGAATTCTTAGTCATCTAGTTAATAAACACTGCCTCAAAAAGAAATTAAACTAAAAAACCTGAAACTCAGGAACAAACCTTGGATCAACAGTCAAATTCTGCAGATGATGAGGATCAGGGACAAGCTCTTTCAACAATCTAAACAAACTGAGTTTCCTGAAATTTACTCCTTTTACAAAAAATTTTGAAATCGCGTTGTTAATGAACTAAAGACTAGTAGAACAAAGTACTGTCAAAACTATTTTACAGAAAATAAATCGAATATGAAATTGCTTTGGCAAGGAATTAGAAATGTTATAAAAATGAAAACAAGTGGTAGTGAACATTCAATCAACAATTTAACCGATGAAATGTTTGCTAGTAACTTCAATAACTGTTTTCTCAATAACTATTTCAAATACGGTTTTTTTTGTGGCGCAGCCACCATGGCCCACCGTTACATAGTCCCTTTTCGTATATTTCCTTTCTTTGTCAGTCGTTTCTTGTAATTATTTGGAGTGTTAAAGTCTATCTTAAATTGGACGTCACACGTGGAAGGGCAAGGCAAACTTGCCACAAGGGAGCAAATTTAATTGCTTCTTTTTGAAAATTTATGACGTCTAATTTGAGGTAGACCTTACGTTTTTTTGTCTTTTCATTTTATATATATATATATTTTTTTTTCTATGTTAAGGCTGCGGAGTTGCCATAGATTTTGCTCTCCGTGGTATTCGTCCTAGTAGTATAGTAAAGTAGTTTGTAGGTAGCGTTAGATAAGTACCTTGTATAGTAAAATTTGATTGAATATGGAAAAGAAATGCTGCCTACAAAGTCACAAGTAAAATTCCAAGAAATCCAAATTCTGCTCCTAAGTATCTAAATGCTCCCAACAACAACAGCTTCTTTATATATCCCACTGTCCCAGATAAGGTATTTTCTATAATCCAGTCTCTCAAGAAAAACAAGTATACTGGGCCCAATACCATTCCAGTCAAATTATTGAAAAAATTCTTGACCCTCACATCTCTGTACAACTCTCCAGATCATCAATAATGCATTTCAAAATGGTACCTTTCCTGAAAAATTACGGATTTCTAAGGTTATCCCTATATTCAAGAAAGTTGATGCTTCAAAGAACTCAAATTATGGACCCATATCATTACTATCAATTTTCAGTAAGATCTTTGAAAAGCTTATGTACCAACGCTTGTACAATTTCTTAGAGCTTCATGAAATTCTGTTTCAAATGCAATTTGGATTTCATAATGGACACTCTGATGATCATGCACTGATAAGTTTAAGTGAAAGAATAAAGTATACACTTGACTCAAACAGAGTGGGCTGTGGAATCTTAATTGACATGCAAAAAGCCTTTGATACTGTTAACCATACCATCTTACTACAATAACTGAGTCACTATGGGATCAGAGGCACCTCACTCCTTTGGTTTCAATCCTACCTGACAGGTAGACAGCAGTATGTTTCAGTCAACAATCATTCTTCTCAAGTAGGGGGCATTACATGTGGTGTCCCTCAAGGTTCTGTACTTGGCCCTTTACTTTTTCTAATTTATATCAATGACCTTCCTAATGTATCCAAAGTTCTCTCATTCTTCTTGTTTGCTGATGATACAAATATCTACTATGACTCTGAAAATATAACAAAGCTTAAGGTTGAAATAAACAAAGAGCTGCTGAAAGTAAAGTCCTGGCTGGAGATAAATAAGCTAGCTCTAAACATCAAGAAAACAAATTTTGTTGTATTTAACTCATCTAAGAGGAAATTGCCTAATGATATCCAAATCAGATTTGGCAAAAACCAGTGGCCAGAGCTAAGTACGTCGAATTTTTAGGTGTCCTGATGGATGAGCATCTGTCTTGGAAATTTCATAGTACTGAACTAACCACGAAACTTTCAAGAACAACTGGGATCTTCTTTAAGATCAGACACTACCGTCCACTTGACATTCTGAAAAATCTCTGCTATTCCGTATCCCCTTCTTTTCTAAGTTATGGTTCATCAACTTGGGTCTCTCCCATGATACATATCTTGCACCTCTTTTCTTAGTGCAGAAGAAAGTACTAAGGTCTATCTCTTTTCAGCCTTTCCTCTCATCCTCAACACCAATCCTCCATTCCCTGAAAATTCTGAAACTAAATGAGATGATTAATCATAAGAATTCTCAAGCTCGTTTACAAATCTTTAAATGATCTTTCACCTCCTCATTTTCAGACTTATTTCCAGCTCAGTAACACTGTTCATAGCCATGAAACTCGTCAGGCTGCTGGGGATGACATCTTTCAGTTCAAAAGAAACACATTTCTGTATGGTCTCAGATCAATAAAATATTTTGGTGCTAAACTCTGAAATGGTATTCCAAATTTTATCAAAATGTCAGTTTCTTTTGATATCTTTAAGTCAAAATCAAAAGAATTCCTCCGTAATGGTTATGACCTCTAATTCCTAACTCAATCAACAGTAAATTGTTCTTTGGAGATATTCTGGTTTTCTTTTCTTCTGTTTTTTAGCAAAAAAAATTGTTTTTCTTTTTGGTTTTTACATGGGGGGAGGGGCTCTCTCTCAATTAGTTTTTTTATCTACTAGAGAGCTCCTCCTTAGACTAATATATCTAAGTACATAATGTCTTGTAATGTTTTCTTGTTACGTTAATTTATATAATGTATGTCCATGTTCTTGTTTTTGTGTAGTATGTGTTATTGTCTTATTTATTTTAATTTAGGTAATGTAAGTAATTGTATTGAAATGTACTTAGGTATATTCGTTGATGAAAACTGAAAACTGAAAACTATTGAATATTTTACTATAATGCAAATTAGACTACATGATTTCTGTAAGTTTTATGGTCTTCTGTTGTCAGTAAAACTTTTGCTTTATTTACTAGAGGAGTTGCTGTGCGTCCTTTTTAGTGAAATGGGTTCGAATCCGTTAATTATGCAAGTTATTTGGAGAAAGAATGCGATGAACAAGAAAATTACTTACCAGTGGCAGCCTCAAAGGAATATAATGCGTGCAAATTTCGTTACAAGGATTCGGAGACAATGCCCAATTCGTGAATCAAGGCAGCAAAATTTGCATACTTGGATAGATGACTTCACTGTTGCCCCCTGATATATCCGAGCTTTTCATCAGTGAAGATGTTGATTGTGATAATGTTCTTCTGGCACAGTTTTGAGCGTACTCTCTGGTCTCTAATAGACGTCCCCCCCCCCGCTTATTAATTTTTAGAAAATTTTCCACCCAGGACATTCTTATTCCAACCCCCCCCCCCGCTTATTAATTCTGGCAACGAGTTCCAAGCAAGACAAAAGCTACAAAACAAAATTCCATGCACCCAACTAAGATTAAGACTTTCGAGCGAAATCTGTGATGTCATTGCATTGTATTTTTAAAGTCTTACCGTCACTATATAAAGAAAGTGCGAATCACTGAGATTTTTTCCAACCCCCCCCTATTATTCCAACCCCCCGGTTATTAATTTTTGAGATTTTTTCCAACCTCCCCTACTATTCCAACCCCCCCGTCTATTAGAGACCAGAGAGTAGAATTCAAATCTGGATGTCGATTGGGCGTACGAGGGGGCGTTTCCGATCATCAAACGAATGCGCGTGCGACATAATCCATGCGAAATTCCCTAGTCATTAGTAGCTCTATCGTTATTCAGCCAAGTTCAGTCTTCAGAATGCTTGGTCACTGTTTCTCGATCTCTTTGGGCAGTGCACGATCTTTTTCGATCGCGAATGATCTGACAGAAAGCTCTCATTTTTTAGATCTAAAATGGCTGTAAATGGATCCCCTGTTTTTGACGACTTCTTGAGGATTTCAAGTATGCCCTTTTCTTCGAAATCCTCAATTTGCAAAATTTGCAGTTTCCTATTGTAAAACATACTCATAATTTTGGCTGGTCGTATAAACTGCAGACAGAACAACGTTTGAAGCATTTCAAGTGGCCACTTACGTATTTTTCAAGAACAGATTTCGTCAAGTGACCTCTTGTGTATTTTTCTATAAGAGATTGCATCTGGTGACTTTTTTGGGTTCACCCGGTACCATGCAAACTTGTGCCACTATAGCAAAGAGAGTATCATACTAACACTTGTCATGGGCATCCTCACTTGACCTGAAATGGGTAAAAAAACTTTTTTTGTCTAATCATGAACAAACATTGAATCTTGAACAACAGAAAGAACAATTGTAAACGCAAATTCGTGGCGTTTTTTGCAGTAATCACTATTGGTATCACTGGTGTCTCTCGGCCATGACTTCTATTGTTGAAGGTTTAGTGCCTCGACGGTTTCTCTGTGCATTGGAGGCGTCATAACTCTTCAAAACAGTAAGATATTTAAACAAGCATTCAAGCACACTTCTCAAACATCTGGTTTTGGCTTGTCTGCTTATTCCCCGTCTGATTAGTCTGTGGAAGTGAGGCTCTAGAGGTTTCAGGGAAAAGTTGGTAAATGCATTCGTTTCCAACCTCGTTTAAGATTCTTTCTCCTCGGATTTTGGTACTCAGCCTAAATCGTTTTAAAACGATCAATACGATACGAAGCCAACATTCTAGGTCTTCCGAACATGTTAGGTCGAGCAAAAAAAACATTTGTTGGATCGGATGCTGTAGCCTGTCGCATAGAGGTAACA
The DNA here is from genome assembly GCA_964019985.1 of Aurelia sp. 4 Dawson et al 2005. Classification (NCBI taxonomy): domain Eukaryota; kingdom Metazoa; phylum Cnidaria; class Scyphozoa; order Semaeostomeae; family Ulmaridae; genus Aurelia; species Aurelia sp. 4 Dawson et al 2005. The sequence goes on from OZ026497.1 coordinate 14,407,328, forward strand.
AATACTGATTCACAACCAAGATTAGGCATATCTCCATGTTTCATAAAGGAGAGTAAAAGGAGACTATAGGGAGAGTCTGCATTGTTCCTCGCCTCCTCTTCGCATCGAAGCTCACTGTGATTGCATGTTTCACTACTTTCTGAGCTCGAAGCTATGAGGAGACTCGAAGAACTCCAATCGATGTTCGTCGAGGCTCCTCCAATTCTTATTTCCTCTCCAATCTATTTATTTGAAGTGGTCCATTTCAGTGCAGTGTTATTTTCCGTGTTTTTTAAAGATAGCTTATTCTGAAACATCAAAATTGACAACGTAATACCGATTTCAATGCTGAAAATCTTTTCATTTTTGGTGCATTTGAACTTAACGCTAAGATGTACATTTTTGAGGCGCATATGTAAAAACACCCATATCATACTCACTGAGGCTTCAACTTGAACACTCCTAGATAGACGATCTTAAAATCCACGTAAACGCACATTGGGTACTAAGATTTAGTTTGTTACAAAAAGATACTTGTATTGCACTGACCATATGATAGTCGTATTAACCTTAGCATTGTGTATTCTGTAGAGTTGTATTCAGCGTTTTTAAATTTAGTCTATCCAGAATCATTATATTCAGTTCTCGAAGTGTAAAATTTTTCCTGTTGCATCCTTACCCAACGGTTTAAAGTGCTCCTGACATGAAACGAAATTTTTGGGTCATCACCTAATTTGAAGCTGCTTCTTTCGAAAATTGCATCCAAATTATCATATTTCGAGCCCTTTCCCTACTTTTGGGGGGTTTTTAATACAGTAATGGGGCAGTGAAAGTGGCACCGAGGTCTGGGAACGAATGTGGCTTTGTCATCAACGCGTGACGTAAAGCGCAGGAGAGCTTTGTTTCAAATTTTTCAAAAGCGCGAAGTCAACATGGATTCTGCAAGCGAAATCAGTAATGATAGCATGCGAAGCACTACTTCCGCACAATCCGAGGAAAATGTAAATGAAATGGTCTTTGAGACGAGATTTAGGCCGTACGAGGATGAACCACTGGCGGATCCTGCAGAAGTCGCAGAAGAACCACGGCAAGCAGGCGAAGAGGTGAGAGACGAAGACGGCCTAACGCGTAGAACCATCGAGGCACGGTACGAGAGAGAAAGGCTTGTTGATTCATGGTGAGTGTTTGATAATTTCTGTAACTGTTTGATAGAAAATATGAGAATAATTTTGCTCGATGCTTTCTACGTTTTGTATTTCGTTGACTGCTCTCTCTCTCCCTCGATTCAGACAGTCTTCTAGCATGCACCACCAGCATCATCGACCCAGTAACAGCATCTGGCTTCGACAATACCCTCGCCCCATATAATTTTACTAGTGGCAGGACAGAACAAACAGCCAAAGTCACTGGCTTGGTTGACTCTGAAGTAAAATCAAATATGTATCTCTATGCACCAAAATAGGATTTGATGACACTGAATAAGCCAATAAGCACAGTGGCAACATGTTCAACTGTTTTGGGCAGTTCTCACGTTATCAAAATTCCTCCTTGGACTTTTCTCCATTTAGTTGTTTGTCAACTTGACTCTTCATCATTGACAGGTGTTCATGTGGAAAGTGCAGCGATGAGCACTTAGTCGGAGCAAGAGAGTTTAGATGTTGCTGGGAAGTAAACGAAGCATTGGGGAAACTGCAGTTTGATGGCAGTATTGAAAGGATATCATGCACAACAGACCATGAGGATTTCCGTGCCATGACAAATGCTGCTGTTCTTCTCCAAGTTGGACCATTATTGAAAACGAAGGGTGGAAAGCATTACAGAAAGCGACCAGGAGTATCACAAAATGAGTAAGTATAGAAAGCATAAAAACCTAACAAGGGTTGCCATACAACAACTATATGCTGTAAAGATCTTGCTATGTGTCAAATAATACATATTGACTAACACATTTTTTACACAAGAAACTTGGATCAACCCACAGTACTAGATTTTTCCTAATTCTCATTAACGTTTCCACATTTCAGTTTCGAAAGAATTTTTGTTTTTTCATTTCTGGGTGCATGAATTGTGATACACTTGCGGGTGAAGGTGAAGTTGCGTTTTTCATCGCCAAGCACTGGGGACCCCTTGTCATGATGCTCAAGTGGTGGGGCCCTGCCAGGACTCGAAACCACTCCACCTGACTGTTCTGGCTGCAATGTCAGAGGATTACACCACGATGCCACAACACCTTCACTTGCAACCACTGCCATTCACTTGTTTGTCACATACAGCACAATATATACTTAGGAAGTAAAGGCTTCATTCCTCTCAAAAAATTTGAATATTTTTCAAGAATATAAGCTTAGGAACAACTTTGCTGTGACACATTGTAATTCAGCTTTTAAAAATTCCATAATGCTTCTCAAACAAGTTTCTAAAATTTTTGGCCATCCTGGTATACAGTACTTGTGAACTTATAAACCAGTTCCTCATGTAAAAAACATGTTATGGAAAGACAACTTGAAGAAACATATTGAATACTGTGGTTCTAATAGATTTCATCTTTATTTACTTTGGTATGTGATTAAAATTATAAATGGCAATCTCTGGTGTGCATTGCATTGTGGCTTCCTGAAAAATATTCAACTGTGAAACCTCTTCACATTGTAATGTCTTTGTATTGTAGGTACCTCAGAGCTGTTGGATACAGATGGGTAGCCAGATACCTCTTTGGTTATATGGGCTGGGATCACACTAGACCTATGCCAGCATGCATATATGACTACATTCGAAGAAAATATCCCACTGGCCGTTCTACTGGCTATGCAGCACCAGAGGAAAGAGACTAACAAATCTTTTAAGTTCTGAATTATTGTATTATATGTTACATCTGCATGAAACAGCTGTCTGTGATGGTACAAGGGGGTAAAGGGGTGTAATGGCTCCCACACATGGGGGAATAGTTATTGTTTGTTTCAAAACAACGGAGATCAACTGAAATAATAGCTTTCCCAAAGAACTATGAAGCATGGTTCCTGTAACAGACATACTGTTGCATGAACAGCAATCAATCTTTTCTAATTTTTCACATTTTTCAAGCAATGTTTTTTGCAGGGATTCTAAACTCAATACTTTTTTATTAAACTGACTTCTTGAATTGTGGCAAAGTAATATGATACGTGATTTCAATGCACACATGATCAAAAAGCTGATCTTCAGGCTCTCTGCTGAGTGATCTCATGGCACTTCTCATCTGAGTGACCTTTTGTCCGCTCTCCACATTTCTTGCATCTAGGAAGTGCTCTAGTCTTTGTTTGCACCCTAACTGCTTGTGTTGTCACTGAGAGAGTTGCATGCAGTGTCTCTTGCTCTTGTGCTTTGGAGTAAAATCATAGAGATTATAAGTGAAGGACATGCTAGCATATTATCTGTAACAACAACTCAGGCAACTAGTTGACTGGCCTAGGGCATTGATTAACGAGTACATACATGTGCAAAAAGAAATACTGTATAATTAAGTCAATACCTTAGGTGTGTTTCTTGGGCAATGTGTTGTTTTAACTGCCACATGCGCTTGGTGCTTTTCAATGCACTGCTTTATCACACAGGAACAAGGGCTTTCACTTCTTTTGTGCATTGAAAAATAAAGTCAGTTGCTCCTAAAGTTATATACAGCTGTCATTTTCACAGTTCTGTTCACAAAGTTTAAAGATATTTATTACAGTATATTAAGAGATGGATGCATGCTAAATTTGAAAAATTAAGAAAGTACACACCTTTTTTTCCATTTTAAATGAAAATGTTATGCACCAAACACAAAATGTCTAAGAGAAAGCAGGTCTCCACATCCCTCCTACCACAATATTGCGCACACAGCCAAAGTAAAAACCATATTTACTTACCACTGGGAAACAAAGGAATTGCCTCCTTTTGCTGTTGAACTTTGAATTTTTCAATTGCTTGTTCCCTGGGCAGTTTTGTCTCAAATTGTGATGACAGTGGTGGAGGTACTTTTGCATGGTATCTGTCAGAAGTTTCTTTGAATTCCCTCCTTTCATGGTTGGCCAACAATTTTGCTATTTCTGAAACATAGCCTGCAATTTGTGTGTTAGGTGTTAGCCAAACTCCTTCATTTGTGGCACAAGTTTGTTTTTTTTGTTTTGTGATAAAGCATCCATTTTGATTTGTTGTATAACACTTTTGTAATTTTTTTTGCTTATTGATCAACCTAACATAAAAATGCTTATAGAAAGTTATATACCTACAGAAATTCAATAATTGGGAAATGAAAATTAATTTTGTCATATTTTCCACATTCTGCCCAGAAAGCTAAAAATTACCAGCCTGTGTTGTAGACCATCTGCAATGCAGGCTATAAAATTCTTTGCAACAACTAAATTTCTGTACCACCACAATATTGGTAATGAGCACATTTACGTACTGTAGCTTGGTGGTTTCACCACTTCCCGCACAACTTCCTCACCAAGTTTGTACTTGGGGTAAAATACTTTATAGAGGGTTTCTCCAGATTCATTTTGTTGCTTCTCCCTTCTGATATTTTCATTGAAGTGCAGAGCCGCAAGAATATGTCTATTAAGAAATTAAATGAATTAGAATACACCAATAGATCACTTTCTAAGAATAACGCAAACAGTATTTGATGTGATGGGTTTCCTGGACTCGGTCCCATTTTCGAAAGCTTTCTTCAGAGAAAAATCGTGAGAATTTCGAAGAATGTCGGAGAATTTCGGAGAATGTCGAAGAAAATCTCAAACTTTCTGAGAGTTTTGAAGAATTTCGAAGAAACGAAAAGAAATTAGGAGTGTTAAGTTGCGAAAGACCTGTACTGTATATATCTATACAGTGGTTTTTACAAAGGTTCTTATTGGATAATTGGCCAAAAATCAGTCTTGCTTTCCTTATTAATCTGCAGCTTCCTTTATGCATGTTTTTACTGATCTTTCTGAACATAAGCAACACAATGACAGAGATACAATTTGTAATTACATTGTGTTCCTGAATTTAAATACTTGACTTCATGTGCCTTTGTACTTGCCTGCAATAAGAACCAAGCCAAGAGAAACATAACATCTTTGGGTGCCAGTGATTGAGGGTGGCATGAAATCCTTCTAAGCAGCTTGTCTGAGCATTTGGTGACAACTGTTTAACATCATTTTGAAGCCTTGTATTTGACACAATGGCTGCTAGTTTGTCAAATTCAGGTGTCCCTTGGATAAATGGATAGAAACCAGTATGAATATGAGGCTTGATACTATTGAACCCAAAAAAGTGTCTACTGTATGTATTTCACATACAGTAATTTGTGTAAGGTTTGCAGCAGAGGGTATCAATTGAAAGTTTATCTGTGAGGCTGCTGATCACAAGCTCAGCTGAAAGATTTTGAGTAAGTGACAGTTGCATGCAACATATCCTAAAAATACCAAATTCATATTCTGAGATGGCAAAATAGGGAAAAAAGTACAAATCAAAGCAGCAGAATGTTATAGCCAGTTGCCAGTGTGGGCCCTTGTAAATTGTTTAGGAATGCAATGGGATTATATAAAGGCAGGGCTGCCGAGAGGGGGGCAGGAGGGGCAGTTTGCCCCTGGGTCTAAGGGTCCTCGTAATTGAAGATTTTTAACACTTTGACTGTAGAAAGTGCTCTGAAATGCATTTTAAGCCAATCTAAAGAGCATGATTGAATAAATCTTCTGCTTGCTTTGCTCGCAGGGGGCCCTATTTTGCAGTTTTGCCCCGGGGCCTCCAAAAGCTCTCGGCCGCCCTGTATAAAGGACATATTAGAAATTATCAAAACTCAAGATGCTAAGCGAAAACCTGCAGTGGCATCTTTTTCAACTTAACTCACCAATTTTTATCCAGCGTCTAGGGGTATCTAGGTGAGCATGAGCACATTCCTTGAAAAGCTGGTCTTTATGATTATCATGCTTATCCGCAACATGTCTTATGAATGAGTTCCACTTGGCAAGGATCATCTGTTGGAAACCCTCCTTTGTTGATGTGGCACACCAATAAATGTGATTCCGGATCGCTTTGGCCCAGTCGCCAATTATCTCACAACCTTTTTCTTTGCCAGCTTTGAGTAGCTTTTTTGTTACAGATCTAGCAACATGCCATATATCATAAAAATGATTTGTGGCTGGCTGACTCTCTCGTATCCATTTGGCAATCCCTAAATGCCGATCCGAAATAAATTTTTCAATTACCAATCCCTTGGACTGTAAAAAGCTGAAATTTCGCTTTGCTCCTTCTAGTTCCATTTGACTACTGCCACCAGTTTCATTTGCCTGCAAAAAGAAGAAGATACATTTGAGTAAAAAGCCTAGTTTTCACTTTTAATCATCATGAAAAATGACCAATTCAAACAAAGTACTAGAACCCTTTTTTCTTATACCCAAATGACCAAGTGGAAACCAGGCTCAATGACAGAGGATATTCGCATATGACACTACAGCTTATCTGGTTTTGAAAAAGGAAGTATATAACATGGTTCAAAATACAGATCCAAAGAAGCAAAATTAATGAAGATATATGAAGACTGGCACAGGACCTAGGACCAATAGAGACGTATTGTAGATGACAGGCAAACTAGGTATCCTGAAAACTCTTTGAACAGAATCTTTTTTTTCAAGTTAAACTACAATTTTAAGCTTTTTTAAAGATTTATGAGTTTGGCCTATAGAGCCTATAGAGCACAAAGAGTGGGTGGATTTCTGTTGTCCAATTGGCCCCAGGTCTGGCCTATGCGTAGACCCAATATTCCAAAAGAAGAAAGGGTCTACGAAACAAAAGGGCAAAGGCTTGTTACGGCCGCCCTATTAATTTTTCTAATCCTCTTTTCAAATTATTTGTGAAGCATGTCTAAACAAAGGCTGCATAAATTAAGTTCCTACAATAGAAATCAAGAAACCTTGTAGCAAGCTTTTGCTCTTTGTTTTGTTGACCCTTTCTTCTTTTGGAATAATGGGTCTACACGTAGGCTACTCCAGGTCCTTACCAGGGGGATTTTCATGTTCGGCCCTTTAAAAATTACCTGGAGCAATTCAATGTGAACAATCTTGTTAACTGCTGTGCAAAACATAGAGTAGGCACCATACTTTGCAGAATGGCCCATCGAGTCAAAGCGGCCATCTCCACACCATTCAACATGCTGCATGCCTTTGATCTTCCCCAATATTGTATCTTGGAATGACTCCCAATGCTTTAGTATTGCTGGGAAAAGGAAGTTGCTTTGATGCCTGAAGAAAGTGCGGGCATTCATGACTGACAAACCCATGTGCCTCAATACCAAAAGTACCTTGCTAATTGAGGCACCAGCCATCAGCACACCGAAACTTAGCAAGACGTTTCCTGCAGGATAACTTCCAAGGATTAATGGCTGCGACCTCCACTTGTATGCTGCCTCACAGCATTTAGGACAATCTTGGGTTATTGTAACCATTGTTCCATTTCTTTTGGCATGCACTTCAGGCTTTGCAAATCTGCACTTGAAGCAAAACAAAGAAAACAAATTCAACAGCATACTGTAGAACACAATGAATTTTGGCTCTGTCTCCAAGGTGGTATTGGCATCAATGCTGAAAATAAATAAAAATGCCCTACAAAGAAATCTGCATGTTGACTTGAATACACTCGTACAATGAATAACTCTGATACAATTACAGTACACAAAGATCATGCATTGGAAGAATTTTACGTTACATTTCACATTCTGAAAGTAAGTGGAATAGAAATCTATCAGATAAACAACATTCAGTTATGATTGAAGCAGCAGTTTAAACAAGTGTTGCACTTTAACTTTCACTGTGAGCCATGTACTGCTGTAATGACAGAAACCTGCTGATATTGTCTGGCATGTATCTCTTATATGCTCAAATGAGCACTGAGCTAAAACTACATCATGTGTATTCACAAATTTTGCCAAGAATTGTTTGCAGTCTTCATCTACTAATTACATAACAAGTTGTTTGGATGGAATTATGACAAGAGTGCACTATGTGCCAACATCAGACTTCAACTCCTTTTCACAGGGGAAGTGGCAGACACTTGCCAAATATTGGGGGGACAAACCTATATTGTTTCACTTAAGAAGCACTTTTAAAGCCTACTATATTCTTAAATGAAAACTCTTTGTTCTAACATTGGGGGAAATTGCACCCCCTGATCCCCAAGTGTCTGCCATGGGACAGGGCTTTTCATGAGCACTTCAGACTCCTCATTATTGGCAAACAGCAAATCCTCGCAAAGCAGACCATGAAAGGGCAAACACTTAAACAACAAGGCCCATGACCAGGGCAAAATGCCATTAACTGACCCATAACCCCAGCAGGCAAATGCATATCAAATTCCCTGAAGGAGTTAACCACCCCTTTGTCCATGTGTATACAGTACTTCCAGACTGATAACTTTGCAAAGTGTACGCGGGAGATGCGCACCTGGCCTTTGTTTTAAACAATAAACTTTTGTTCTTTCTGGAATTGCGCGTGGAAATCTTCCGCAAGCACGACATAGTTAGCAGTCTGGCAGTACTTACCTGACATTATTTCTTTTTGCAGGGCTTTCCAATTCATCATCATCATCACTTTCATCTTCTCGTTCTTCATCACTTGCCACATAGACATCTTCATCCGAGTCGCACATCACTTCATCACATTCTAGTTCAATCGCTTTGTCGTAACTGTCATCCCCATCACTATCCATTTCATTATCACTATCACTATCTGTCTCAACACCATAACCATCACGTGAGCGTGTGGCCGAGTGGTTAAGGCGTCTGACTCGTAAGCCAAAGGTCAGAACGGCCGTAGGTTTGAATCCCACGCTGGACAGTTTGGTCGCTGTCCGTTACACTAGCCCGGGTCGACCAGAGCCATGTGAGGGAAATCTGGTAGCTGTGGCGGGTAGCTGCGGCGGAGTGATGGTAAAACATCCGTGGCCCCTGCTGGAAATAAGTCTCTCAGACTTTCGCGGGCTAGCCACGTTAAATATGAATACCTACCTACCTACCTCACTGCTACAACCATCATCGCTGTCATCATTGTCATCACCATCATCATCATCATCATCGCTATCTTCATTTGCATTGCTCTGGGCTAAATCAAATACGGTAGGATCTTTTCTTTGCTGAAGAATGAAAAAATAGATTTGATGCTATTATGTGGTATTCATACTTGATGTTTGTGGTTTACATTTTGCATCTCAAAAGGCTTTTCAATTCCATCTCACCAAAAAAACCATTCAAAATGAATAACTAGTCCTTCAATTTGAGGATTTTTCATGACAGCTGACCGATAAAAGGCACGTTTACCCTCCTACAAGTATCTTTTTTGTTTATTGCAAAATGTTCTGAGAAGAAATTCTAGATAAACGGTGACAAGTTGTACAAAATACGAAATACAGTATATACACAGTAAGTTAGGTTTGAAAATTACTACCATACTCACCATCTCTAGTCTTGTAACTTTGGTAGTTAGGCGCTGTAATCTTTTTGTTAAATTTTTTTTCTCTTTCAAATATTTGTCGCATTTCAGACATTTGGCCAAATTGACTTGAACTTCCTTTGAAAAAAACTTTTGTTGGACTTCAAATGAGTCAGTAGTCTCAGTTACAGTATCCTCCCTCACATCCTCACTGCCACACTCCTCAGGCTGTTTCATGGAAGAGCATCTTGATTGACTTGAGTGTTCTTCATTGGACTCACTACAAGTTTCCAGTTCTTCACAGGACTTCAATCCTTCAGAGTCTTTCAAAGCACTCCTGACAAGCTGTCAAATGAAGAAAACCAAGTTAAAACTTGTTTGTGAGGAACGTTTTGAGACATACACATTCCTTTTTATAAGAAACTTGAATCAGCCCATAGTACTAAAAGTTTTGTAATTTAACATGAAATTTTGTCCATTTTAGTACTAAAAGTTTCTTAATTGGTTTCTTTTTTTTTGGATGCATTAATTGTCAATGTGGTCGCTAACACTGCTGCAGATATGTTTCTTGATATTTAAAACATCATATAGGAATAAACAGTGTTCTATTATGTTGAATAATATTGCCTAATAACAAAAGTTCCAATGATCTATTTGCTATATAATTCATGCTTTTAAGTTTGAAAAGTTTCTTAGTACTTCTCAGACATAGTACTAGAGTTTCTTAAAATTTTGGCCATCTTAGTACTAGTTTCTTATAAACCAATTTCTTATAAAAAAACGTGTACAGTATGCACAGGAGCATTGAGATACAAAACAGAGCATTTTGTTCATACTTTTCAGAAATGAGTGATCTCACATAGTTTGGCTTCTTTGGCACTTCTTAGTCTAGCAATAAATTTCGTCACCCAACCACCATTCCTTAAATTTCAATCTAATTTTATCTCCGTAGGAGATAAATTTATCTTGACAAATAAGTTTCCGAATGCATCTCTCTCTTAATTCCAATCCACAACAGTGTCATAAGTTAGACTTACCAATCTCGCCTCTCTCCTTGTCGAGCTTTGGTTCTTCTGTGGCATCGATAAATCCGTTGCATCGATGGTTGGAATTGATCCACGGGTTAAAAAACACTTGGTATTGGACGAATCGAATCCCTCTAGTGTGCCAGAAAACCTCTTTGAATAGCAGCTTGGCTCAAAATGTTCGGAACACAAGTGTGGCCGCGAGAATTTGTCGGGATCGAAGCCTGGCCTATGCCTTTGTACGAAGTTCTTCCATCGACGACGAGTTTCTGGATCAGATGGGAAAAGATGAAATTTTATATTTTCATTCTTACTAGTGTTGGTGCATGATTTCTTGTTCGGCGTGCCAGCAACGCAATGAACATTACCTCCTTTTCGCTTCTCTGCTCCACTTTCCTCCATCGTATCTCACCAAACTTCTTTCCCAACACGCTTTCTTCTCCTGCGCTTTACGTCACAACATGAAAACGAGGCAATTGGCCGCGTTCGCTCTGGAGCCGCAAAATTTCGCAAGTTACCGATATTTCGCTAGCGAATTACCACTTTTCTGTACATTTTCAAACATTTATTTTGCCCTAGTCGTTTTTACCACACCCAAAATGACCAGAATATGTAAAAGCACGCTTTGTGTCAGGAGCACTTTAAGGTTACCTTCCCCCTTCAATGCTTCCTTATACCGGGTGAGTCAAAAACACGCCCGGCGTTTGAGAGGCTTGATAATTTGCAATAGTGATTGAATAGCCAAGTCGTTCAATTATTTTTAGAAATTTTCCTGACTAAAATCGGTCACCCCGTTCAGATTCTGTAAGCGATTTTCTAAACTGAGCCCCTTTGAGAAACCTAAACAACATGCTAAAATTGCAAACAAAAGTTCCTAATGTGTTAACCTCACAGCGATGACTTTCAGCACGCTTTAGCACTTGCTTTCTTTTTGAAGAGTTGAAAAGTTTTTCCCTGGTGTAAATAACTCATTCAGGGGGATTCCATGCTTTCATGAGGACAAAATACATGAACACATTCAAGAGTCATTATTGTGAGGAAGGAGAACAAAGGGAAATTTTGCTTGCTGTTTTCGCTCGTTTTTGCAGGTTTTCCAAAGGGGCTTTCTATAGAAAATCTCGTATTTCGAGGGGAAGGAATGGCCGATGAAAACCGGGTAAACTACAGGACCTAATTTGATATATTGGGGATAAAATAAGACAGTTTTCAATTTCATTGCTTCGATATTCAGGGACTAGGATTTTTTCAAACGCTGGGCGTTTTTATTGACTCACCCGGTAGTGACTGAGTGAAATTTTATCCCTATTAATGAAACGTTATGTCCTTCTTTCATCGTGTAAACACCCTGGATAATGTTTGTGCAGTAGTCTAGGGGTTATTCAGTAAAACTGAGGCGATTGTGGGATGACATGATGTCTTTGGGGGGGGGGGGATAACATGCAGTAAATTCAAGGTTATTCAGTTATTTAGAGGGATAACATACGGTAAGTTACTAGAACATCATGTCATTTGAGGGATAAACCCAGCAAATTTAGGGTTATTCAGTAAGTTAGAGAGATAACAAAATGTCTATGCAGGGCTAACATCAGTAAGAGAGGGGTAAGGTGAGGGAAGATTGTATACCGCTGACCAGTGTGCCCTGCGGCGAAAAGCAAAAAATCGAAGCATTTTCAACCATCAGAATTACATTTCATGCATTCATCTTGCCATCCTGTAGTGCGTGCTTCTTCGAAAAAAACCTTAAAATTTCTGCAGAGAGTTCAATTTAAATTCCGTTTTTAAGACTAAGTAAAATGACTTCGAACTATGGCAACTGAAAGCCTTCAGTATTTACAAGGCCACATTAAGGAGTTGAAATTACAATCGCTATCCTTGTTGCGAAAAATAAGAAAAAATAACTGTACGATGTAATGATATAAACTTCTTAGGGAGCCTCGAGGCATAACCAAGGCAGCTGCTGGAAAAATCCGTCAGTTGCTAAAAATATTTTGTTGGATGGAAAATTCATCTGTATTCACAGAATGCAATCTACCCCCTCAGTGGGAAGCGCTCTAATCAAAGCCACTCCATAATAACTGTTTTGATTGCAAAGGATTCTAGAAAGTTATTTACGCCATATAACAGGTTTTAGATTTTCCAGAAGCTTCAATGCATAACCTTGGTAGATAATGAATAAATCCGTTAGCTATTAATAACATTTTGTTTGGTTAAAAACTGAGTGCACTTGCTGCACGCATCCGTAATAAATGTCTTTATTGCAAAAAAAATTCTAGAAAAATGACCACAAAAGTAAATACACCATTTGACAGTATGAGATTTTCATGGAGCTTTTGAGGCATAATGAAGGCAGATACTGGTCAACTGTGTCAGTTTTTAATTGCCCGCGGCTGAGCACGCGAGAGCGTGCGAAGTAAGGGCTTCTAATGGGCTGTGGGCACGTGACTTTTGTTATTGGGCTTCAATTTTACTTTTCCAAGCTGGGTCAGCAAAATTCGTCGACAAAGGAAGGCTTGGGTTAAGTCGACTCAAGCATCCATTGTCTCCATTGTTGACTGTTGGTAGGAGCGGAGGCTTGGGCCGAGAGATTGCATCAGAACCATCAATGAAGACTGCTGTTGCTGAAATAGCTTTTGTTCTCATGCAAAGTTGAACATAATCTTTTACTTCCAGTGGCCTTGATATAGCTCCACAAAAGCAATTTTGTTTAGAGTTCATTGATCAATGACAGATAGTGATTGCTGAATAGGCACTTATATGTACTTATTCATTGTATGACTTTGTCTCCACTTTCTTCTTTCTTGAAATTTCAGCAAGGTAGGGTAAGGTGGGGGTAATTTGGGTCTACGCGGTAATTTGGGTCTATTTGCTTCTTCGCTCCTAAAGCGATCGTAAGTTGAAAATTTCGATTCATGACTCCATGGGTGTTGAAATCTATACTTTCGTGAGTTAAGTGGTGTCGAAGAATTATCTTATAATTTCTAGTGTTTCAGTTTCCTGATTTTCACCGGCCTAAGCTTTTATCATGATCTGACAGCCTAGAAAACTTTCGATTTATGCCAACTTGCAACTTCTTTTCATCAACAAATCATTATCAATCGCATGTTCAATAATTTGGAAAGGTGCTTAAAGTTTTTCGGGATTTTTTTGCGATTCGGTAGATCTAATTTCGATTTTATTTTGCAAGTTGGGGTAATTTGGGTCTACTGGGATTTGATAGGATTTTGATACGAGTCGCGTTGTGCAAGAATTGGCAATGGCTCCCAAGATGATACTGCAAGCAAATGGAGGACACATCGAAAACAGAATGAGGTACATGTTATTGTTCATTTTTTAGTGGTTTCAGAACAAGACACAAGGATTCACTTCTAAGACCTTATGCAGCCAAATTTTCGACTTTGATTTTTTTACTATTTTCAAAATATCCAAACTTTACTGATTTGATTGATACCGAATTTAGCTCAATACCATTTCAAAAAGGGGGTGAAATTCCGTTTTGAAAATTGGTTCTCAACGCCACACTAAGCCTTCGCGCGTGACGTCACAATTATGACCACAAACACTGCGCTCAGCTCTTGCCAGTGAAAATCAACGCACGTAGAGCTCGCGAGAAGACCAAACATGGTGCGAGGGTTGCTTCAAAACATGAGATACTAATTTATCTGGGTTTCAAGTGTCTTCTAATTAAAGGCTAGACTCAGAAAATTAGTCTGGATCCAACAGCAACTATGGAGTTGTCAAGTTGTCAAACTGGAAGCTATAGCTATGGAGCCATAACTTAGGCCAAGAATGGCATAAGTTGGTGACGGAAGGGCAGAAAATGAGGATCCACACGGCATGCCACCATCGAGTCCAGATATGAGACGTGATATTTTCCTCTGCAGAGCATGAACTTTTTTCCTTTACAGTGAAGTCAGCTTCGCACTGTGCTTTCCATACCAATTGAAGTAAAAGACATTTTACCCTCCCGATCCTACGCAAAACAAACTGCAGTTCCTGAATTTGTGAAAAATATGTATCAACAAGCTCAGAAAGGAAGGAAATCGGCCTTTGCCTACAGCGACTCTTACCCTCTTACCTTTCTCTGTTTAACGGTCAGTCAAAGTTACACTGCTTTCTCTTCTACGTGTGCAGCATCTTTTTTTTCGAACAATGGCCGCGCAGACAGGCGTGCTTGTTGTGGCTCCGTAAAGCTTTCGTTTTCTTGTGTTTGGGAGAAGCTCCTGGAGGATGATGAGTCAAAGATTGAAGTAGTACCGGATATGACAATGTTATGACGCAAAATTATGAACTATTAAATCTAAAATAAATGATTAACACGCCGAAGTGGTTTGAAGGAGGTGTGGCCTACTGAGTACTGAATGGTTTATCGCTCAACGAGGGCAGCAAAAGCACGTGGTATGGATGAAGCTACGCTCAAACAAATTTTGGCAGAGGCTATCGCAGAGCTTCCAGATAAAGATTATATCACTGATTTAGTTGAACATCTTGAAAAGAAAATAAATGAAAACATCCAAACTGAAATTGAAAAAGCAGTGAAACCGCTTTGCAACATGATTGAAATTCTAGAACGTAAAATTGCAGTGTACGATGCTCATTTCGCAGGCCTGGAGCGGCGACTCGAGAAACCTGAAATTGAAATTGACGACGCCGAACAGTACAGCCGAAGAGCCCCCAACGTCTGGCAATGAAAAAGAAGAGCAATGTGAAGCCAAAGTAAATGAAGTATTTAAAAAAATTGGAGTGAATGTTCCCGATGATATGCTGGACAGAGCTCATCGAATTGGACAAAAATCAAAGAACAAAACAACTGGTGTAGTTGAGCAAACCATGATTGTCAAGTTTGTTTCGTGGAAGTATAGAACTGCTGTGTATCGTGCCCGTAAAAAGTCCGAAGATAAGGCAATTCAACTAGATCTGACAGCTAGGAGGGCAAAGCTTTTGGCTTTTGCAAAGGAGAGAGTGAAAGATCTCGAAGATGTCGATTTTGTTTATGCAGATGTCAACTGCCGAATAGGTATGAAGACCATGAACGGTGAATTTTTCTTCTTTAACAGCCCGGATGAACTGGAAAAAGTGATAAAAGAAAATGGTTTAACCTGACTTTATCTATTTACTTGAACGTGTTGTTTTGCTTAACGATCGACTGGGTATGACTTAAAAGTAAGTGCTCTTCATTTTTTAGCCAGCCCTTGACTTAATATTGCATTCCTTGTATTTGCATTTGAATCACAGCTACTGTGCTCTACACGTATTTTTATAAGAAACTAATTTTCTTAATTTTAGGCGATTTGAGAGTTGAGTTTCTTATAAGCAGTTTCTTATAAAAAGATACGTGTATTCCCTCTGAATGTGTGGACAAATTTGGTAAATTCACTGCTGTGATTGTGTCCTTACTACAGTTTCAAATTGTGCATATCGTCGCAATTAGCAATTTGATCAAAAGAAATGATAAATATCAGGAAATTTAATTGTAACCCCTATAAACTTCACCATATTTGCCAAGTTGGCACATAGAAAAAATTATATCCCGCCTTGGGTGAGGGATGGGATCGGATGCTTTTGTTGTTGGTGGAGTGGGGACGGACTGTGGGGGGACGGGCCTCCGCACAAATACTGTCACCCATAGTGAAGGTGGTGGGTTGGTGCGGGGCTGCGCCTTCCTGTTGTTTGTCTGTTTTTCTCTGCTGGCAGTCAATGGGTCTGACTCTCATTCTTATTCTCTCTTGGTAATAGAAAGTATTATAAAAAGATTCATCTGGGCCTTCCAAAAGGAAAATTTGAATTTTAGTAATTGTATCCCTCCTACAAGTCATATCCCATGTGATCTTTAAATTCATCCTAAGTGTCAAATACAAGTAGGAAGCCCATTCATGAGAAAGATCGTGTTAAAGAGCCATTATGATTGTGTTGCATACGTTGTGTACCTTGTTTTTCTTACGTCTGTGTGTAAATATGTTTTTTGTTTTGTTTGTTTGCTGCTCTTCAATGAATCGGTGTCATGGAACAATGGGCTTGCACGAGTATGACCAAAAAGATCTTAGTTGCATGACTGCATACCCGTAGGAGTCATCGGATGGCGTGCAGGAATTGCGTCTGGAATCAGAAGGCTCACTGTAAAAGTTTCCCCTCGTATCCCTGTTACTTTGCTACTTTGTTCAGCCTTTCGAACATATGCCTATATGTACCTATTCATCTGAATATCGGTATTTGCACTCCCTATGTCTGTTTTGATTTCTTCCCTTTAGGCATGTCTTCATTCATTTGTTCCTTTCTCCTCCCCTGATGTGCAAAACCTTACGAGTATTTTTATGAAACTTTTCTCATATTTTCTTGTAACTGTTTGCTTTATTTGCTCATTGTTGATGATGCTTATGAAATCGGCTTTGCCCTTTTCAAAGTCCTCCGTCTGCCAAAAGAAACTTATGGTTTACTTGCAACTTTCGTTGTACTATCTTTTGACGGTAGAATTCCTAGATTATACTTTTAGCAACGAAAGTTTCAACCCTCATATGCTTCTTTTACTGTGTGGAGACATAGAAACTAATCCGGGACCTCAAAGTAATAGCTGTCTAAAGTTTTTTCATTGGAATCTGAATAGCATTTGTGCGAGGGGCAGTATCAAAATTCCTTTAATCGAGGCATATAACTCGATTCATCATTTTGATCTCTTTGCAGTATCAGAATCTATGCTGAGTAGTGAAATAAATAACGAGAATATCTCTATAGAAGGTTTCAGCAAAGATGTTTTTAGAAGTGATCATCCGATTAATTCCAGAATCGGGGGAGTCTGTTTTTACTTTCGTGAAGATTTACCAATTAAAAGAAGGCAAGACCTCGAGTTATTACAAGAAATGGTAGTTGCAGAGATAAATTTTTCACGCAAAAAGGTTTTTTTTGTAGCCATGTACAGAAGCCCTAGCCAAAGCAGTAAGGAATTCCAACGTTTTATTGATAGGCTGCAATTGGTGCTAAATTGCATAAATAATGACAAACCACACTCTGTCATTGTTACTGGTGATCTCAATTGTAGATCCTCGCAATGGTGGACAGAAGACACTGAAAATCTTGAAGGATTTGCCTTGGACGAGCTGATTGAGACCAACAATATGCACCAATTAATTGATGAGCCCACAAATGTAAGTGGAGAAGGAATGTCTTGTATTGATCTAATCATAACAGACCAACCTAATATCTTTGTAGAATCAGGCGTGCATCCCTCTTTAGACGAACATTGCCAACACCATATTGTCTATGGCAAACTTAACATAAGTATACCTCCGCCACCACCCTACCATCGAACTGTTTGGGAATATTCTATGTCAAATGATAGAGCAATAATAGATGCTATTGCATCAATTGATTGGTTACCTAAATTCAGTGAAATGGGACCTGAAGAAATGACCACGGCATTCACAGATGAGATATATTCTATCGTGTCTGCGTATATCCCAAATAAAGTAATCAAGTTTAATGACAAGGACCCACCTTGGATTACAAATGCCGTGAAAACTGCAATAAAACGTAAGAAGAGGTTATACAAGAACTTTATACGAAGGGCTAGAAGTCAAGAGGACTGGGAACTGTTTAAAAGGGCGCGGAACGACTCATCTAAATTGGTAACTGATGCAAAGGAGACTTATTATTCAAATTTAGGCCGTAAACTTTCTGATCCAACACAAGGGGTAAAAGCATACTGGGCTGTACTAAATAGACTAGTCAATAAAAAGAAAGTTATGAATATTCCTCCTCTGCTCGAAAGTGGATTATTTGTCACCAATATTGAACAGAAAGCCACTATTCTAAACGACTACTTTGTGCAACAATGCTCTGAATTAGCTACTGGGAGCACTCTCCCCACTTTTCAACCTAGGTGCAGAGTTCTTCTTGAAAAGGTTGACATTGACAGAGAAAAAGTTTTGAATTTGATTCGATCATTGGATTCAAAGAAAGCGCACGGCTGTGATGATATTTCGATTGCTATGATTAAGATCTGCGATGCTTCAATAGTAGAGCCACTTTGCCTGATTTTTGAAAAATGTTTGGAAACAGGAATTTATCCATCCGTATGGAAAAAAGCCAATATTGTTCCCATCCACAAGAAAGAGAGTAGGCAAAATAAAAAGAATTATCGACTAATCTCTTTGCTGCCAATTTTTGGAAAAATTTTCGAGAAACTCTTATTTGATACACTCTACTGTCATCTATGTGATAATAACCTCCTAACCCAAAACCAATCAGGTTTTCGTCCAGGAGACTCGACAATAAATCAGCTACTGGCCACAACACACAAGATCTATTTAAGCTTTGAAGCATCTCCAAGCAGGGAAACGCGCGCTGTTTTCTTAGACCTTTCAAAGGCTTTCGACAGGGTGTGGCACGATGGTCTATTGTACAAACTGGAATGCAATGGTATTTCTGGAAATGTCATGATCTTGATTCGAAACTTTTTAAGAGACCGAAAACAGCGTGTTCTGTTAAACGGAAAAAGCTCACAATGGGCATCTATATCTGCAGGGGTACCCCAAGGATCAGTACTCGGCCCTTTGTTTTTCCTAGTTTACATTAATGACCTTGTTGAAAATGTTGATAGCGATGTAAAAATGTTTGCTGACGACACTTCACTCTTTTCTGTTGTTTGTGATGAGGCAACAACTGCACAACAACTAAATAGGGATTTGGAAAGGGTACGTTTATGGGCATGGCAATGGAAAATGGAATTCAATGCCACCAAAACTGAAGAGGTAATTTTTTCCGCCAAAAGGATAAAGCCCCATCACCTAATCTCTTCCTTGGTGACATTGAAGTTGAAAGGAAATCGGAACACAAACACTTGGGGCTGATATTGGACTCTAAACTGAATTTTCAAAGCCATATTCATGAAGCAATTATGAAGGCAAGAAGGGGTATTGGCATCATACGGTACCTTTCAAGATATGTATCAAGGGACGTTCTTGACCAAGTTTACAAATTGTATGTAAGACCTCATCTGGACTATGGGGACATAATATATCAAGGATTTGATTCAAATATGTCTTTGGACCTGACGAGAAAACTTGAACAAGCACAGTACTCTGCGGCACTTGCAGTGACTGGTGCTTGGAGAGGCACCAATAGGCAAAGACTTTATGAGGAACTGGGATGGGAAAGCCTTTATGAAAGACGGTGGTATAGACGTTTATGTCATTTTTACAACCTAAAAATGTCATCGACTCCGCAGTATCTATTTGAACAAATTCCCCCCGAGCGCGATATCTCTTAGAATCTCAGACATGCGCGGGCCTATGATCCAATCATTCCAAGAACTGTTCGCTTTTCAAATACCTACTTCCAAAACGTCCTTTACGAATGGAATTTGCTCGATAATGAGATCAAAAATTCGGCTTCCCTTGGTGAATTTAAAAGGAAAGTTTTGGCCATAATTAGACCATCGAGAAATCCGATATGCAATGTCGATGATATCACTGGTATTAAACGATTGACAAAACTTCGTGTCAAATTTAGTGATCTAAATGAGCATAAATTTCGGCACAATTTTGATTGTTTAAGTCCAATTTGCGACTGCGGTAAAGCAAATGAGGATAATGAACATTTTCTCCTGCACTTTGTATGACATTATACGGCAAGATCTTTTTGGTCAACTCGAAAACATTCTTGATTTCAACGTTTCGGACATGAACTCCAAATCACTATGTAATTTACTCCTTTTCGGAAAACCTGACTTAGATGTGAGTGTGAACAAAATGATTATAGAGGAAACTCTTCGTTTTATCGAATATACGAAACGATTGTAGATTCAGTACGATTAGTTGAAACGCAGCAACATACATCTTGTAATTGTATTTATATTTCTTTCTTTTGTTTATGTCTTGTATTTGTCAGTCGTAATTGTTTTTTTTCATATTTGTGTTTTCATGTAAATAAACTAAGTTATATTGTAAGTGCCACTTGTGTTCCATTGTAAATAGAAACTAATTTATATTGTAAGTGCCATTATTCATAGTGGAAACTCGATGACCTTGTGTCTTTTTCCGCTATGATTGGCACAGTTGAATTGATTGCATTACTTGTAGTTTTTAAGATTTGATAGAAAAAAAGCATCTAGGGCAACAAGGTGGAGGTAATTTGGGTCACGGAGGTAATTTGTGTCGATTGACTTTTTTCGGCAGCTCAGCGGAGCGAGTGATGAAGTCTGCTTTCAGGAGCTGGATAAGTGGTATCGAAGAATCATTGGAAATTTCCAGTGCTTTAATGTCGAGACTTTCTCTGGTCAAAGCTTTGATTATGATCTGACAGTGTACCAAGCTTTCCATTCACGCCACCGTACGATTTATTTTTGTCTGCAAATCATTGTGGATCTCAAGTTCAATCATTTGCAAAGGTGTCAAAAGTTTTCCATAAGGTTTTGTGCTTCAGGAGAATTGATTTCGATTATTTTGCAACGTGGGGGTGCTTTGGGTCTA
Source organism: Aurelia sp. 4 Dawson et al 2005 (assembly GCA_964019985.1). NCBI lineage: Eukaryota > Metazoa > Cnidaria > Scyphozoa > Semaeostomeae > Ulmaridae > Aurelia > Aurelia sp. 4 Dawson et al 2005. The sequence continues at coordinate 14,428,211 of OZ026497.1, forward strand.
TTGGAGCTTTGCACAATGAGTCGCGCTATGTATGAATTGACAATGCTTCTCAAATCGAAACAAACATGAAAAAGATGTTGAAAATGAACGACTAAATGGAGGAAAGATATCAGCAGGTACACTTCCGTTCATTTTTAGCGCAATAAATTCAATGATTTGTTTCCCTTAACATTTATTTGAGGTGAAAACTTAGTTTACTGTATCAACACCTAGAGGAAAGGAATTTATTTCCGGACGAACAGAAAGGGTGTCGCAGACGCAGCCGGGGGACAACAGATCAATTAATGATTGATAAGATGGTGTTACGAAACTGCAAACGAAGGATGACAAACCAATGTGTCGCATGGATTGATTACAAAAAGGCATACGACATGGTCCCACACTCATGGATCATGCGATGCCTTGCCTTTTCAAGATTGCACACAATATCAATGCATTTCTTGAGAACACAATGAAACATTGGAGAGTAGAGCTAACATCAGATGGAGAAAAGTTAGGAGGGGTGAATGTCAGATGAGGAATTTTTCAAGCAGACAGTCTCTCGCCCATCTTGTTCGTCATAGCGCTCATCCCCTTGTCCATAATATCAAACAAATCAAAGGAAGGCTATTTACTAGGAGCCAAAAGAGGAAAAGTGAATCACCTGCTTTTTATGGACGATTTAAAGTTATACGCTAAGGATATAAGACAGTTGGATTCATTGGTGCAAACTGTACGGATATTCAGTAACGATATAGGAATCGAGTTTGGGATTCAGAAATGTGCTATGGTAGAACTGAAGCGAGGTAAAATGATTCATAGCAATAGAATAGATCTACCTGAGAGACAGAAACTTAACCACTCGGGGAAGGAGAAGGATACAGGTACTTAGGAATTCTAGAAAGTGACACAGTAAAGAGTGTAGAAATGAAGGACATATTGAGAAAAGAATATTATCATAGGGTAAAGAAGATTTTAAGATCTACTCTGAATGCATGGAACACAATTCAGGCAATCAACTCCAGAGCTGTAAGATACGGAGCAGGCATAATAGAATGGACGAAAGAAGACACGAGATAGATGGACCGCAAAGCCAGAAAACTATTTACCATGCATAGAAGTTTGCATCCGCAGTCAGACATTGATCGGCTTTGTTGGAAAAGAACTGAAGGGGAAGAGGTTTGCAGAGCATTGAAGAAGTTTTCGACATAGAGAAAGCGAGTATGGGATTGTATTTACACCAAGCAGAGGAATTTATGTTGAAGGAGATAGTGCAAGAAGGATTCTTCAGAGATTCTACAGATCCAGTTGATAAAACACAAATTACAGTTTGAGGAAAAGAAACTAAATTCTGTGTTCTTCAGGGAGACGAAGGGTGTTAGAGATGAAAAAGATACTTGGTTATGGGTAAAGAAAGGTGTTGAAAAAGGAAACTGAGGGATTAATATTAGCAGCTCAAACAAGCACTAAGACTCAACTGGGTAAAAAGGATGATAGACAAAGCAGAATGTTCACCCAGATCAGGGGCGCAAATGCAAATTTTTTTTAGGGGGGTGTGCGTTCAAGGGACCGAGTTTTTTCCACGAGGGACCGACTTTTCCAAAACAGATTCTGTTGCCAAAACGCCATGATTTAATGAAAATACAACTAAAATAACAGGCATAATTTTTAAGAACTATCGACACGGACCAAACATGATTGTAACTAACCCTAAGTTGTCTCTGAGAAGTATCTTTAGCCGTCTACACTGAATAAGGACGGGCCCGTTGGGACTAAATTTGGGATGTTGAAACCAAATGCGAGCGAAGCGAGAAAAAATTGGGTTCGGGAGCTTGCCCCGGGGGAAACTTTTTGCTACCACACACTTGAGATCGTTGGAAAAGGCCCCATTTTGTGAAGAATTCGCCTTTTAAAGGTGCAATATAAATCGACCAACGGAAGGCCTTCCCGGTAAATTCTGAAAAAAGAACTTAAAATCACTTAGAAATAGATTGGTTTTTACTGTAGTTCTACCGGGTGTCCCAAAAAAAAAACGCAACGGATTTAAAAGATTCTGACGAAAGCTGTTTAAAATAAATAACTAAATAATTAGTTTTCTCTAAATCTACAATGATAAGCTTAAATTTTGATATATTTTTCAGAATTTTCGGTGACTTGGTTGCAGAGTTAAAAATAAACAAACTTTAAATATGTTGTCAGGGCAAAACCAGAGCTACCAGTATTACTGCAAAGTATACTGCAAAATTTCAAGTATGGCATACAGGCAACTTCATCGGATCACAGACAAGCACACGATTTGATCCAGAAACTGTGACAAAGGGATCCCTTGCTGATTCATGAGTTATTTACTTTTGAAGGAGTTTTCAATGTTCATTTCAATTTGAAAGTATTACTCTAATGATGGCCTAGTCATTTCACAAAAAGTAACGGTGTCTTTACGGAAATCTTATGAATAGACCTTATCAAATGATCAATTAACTTGTGTGTTGTGCGCTTGTCAGCAGTCTTCGAGCAGTCTTTGGTAATTGCTGTGATTGTCATGTTTTATGATTTAACATTATAATTCATTATTGTTGATTCAGCAACTCTGGTTTTGATGTAGCGGCAATTTTGAAGTTTGCTGATTTGTTTCTTTACAGCTAAACCCCTAAAAATACTGGAAAATATATATAAAATTATTCTAGTTACTACAGATTTCAATAAAAATAATCGTTTGACAATTAGCATGAAGCAGTTGCCATAAGAATTTTTCAAATCTGTTGCGTTTTTTCTGGGACACCCGGTATGAAGCATAAGCATGATAGTTTGACATTTCTAATAAGTTCCTTGCAGCTTCATTTGCTTTGATCTTCTTTTTCATAAGTCTGACTTTCAGAGCCTTCTTTCGTGAAAAAGGAACAAATCTAGCGAATTATTTTGGGGACCGCAACGGGCATAAAGGAATTAGCATTGTCCAATCGAAACCTCAAAAATAAGTATGCATTCTAGGCATGCAAGCAATATCCTTTTTGTTATGTTGACGACGACTTTTTGTTGGTCCTGGTGAAATCACCAAATGCCAAATGTGGCAGGACCACGGGAAAGATTTATGTGCCACGGTCCAAAGGTGTATACGTGGTAGACTTATGTCAGAGGCCCACCGTCCATTTGGATGCGGAGGTGTGCTCCTCTGGTAACAATTCTTAAATCAAGGTGACTAAAGTGTAACCAAAAACTGTGTAGAGTTATGTCGAATTCGATTTGTCGAATTCTATAAAGTCTGACCGTGAAAAGGCAAACATTGGATGACTGATGTAGCACTCTGGAGAAAATTGATTTACTGAGTTTCAATCTTTAGAATTTTCGAATGCAGGAAATTTGTTCTCTTGCTCACCCGTTCCATGTCTATGGTTGGTGTATTTAACTGCTACTGCTCATCACTGTCTCCGCCCCTTCATGATTTTCAGTTTATCATAGCTAGCTGAGAAATTCTTGGTGCTTCCTTTTAATCACGGACTGTGGTATAGAGACCCCTCAGTCATATTCTGAAAAATACCATGGTCTTACAGGAAGACTTGGGCAAGTCCAGGGCCCCTATGGCTATGAGCTACAGTTTTTGAACTCTCTCACCCCCTCTGTCGGCCCTGCAAGAATGCCCCGGCCAGTCTTGGTTATTCAACTCCTTCCTTCCAAAGAAGCAGAACTACTGGACAAGAGCAGTGTGCGTTAACGCAGCTGCACTGACTGGGACCGATTCCCGGACATTGTTCGTTAACTGATCCTGCTAAAAGAAACAAGATCACTATGGCTCACTTCGATACAGTGCGGAATTAAGAGCAGAATCGGGACCGAATTCTGCTGTAACACAGCTTTGTGGTACAACTCTGTTCAGAGCCATTGACAAACATTAAGCAGTTCAAGTTCAGAGCCGGATCGGGACCGACTTTTACACCACAGAATAGCGACTGGGACCGGATGGTGAAATTATTAGGGGGGTGTCATACCCCCCACACCCCACTCATTTGCGCCCCTGACCCAGATACCGAACGTGTGGTAGAGAAAATGAGACAGTATCACATATTGTATCCGAATGTACACAATTGGCTCAGAATGAGTACAAGAAATGCCGTCATGACAAGATTGCTGCTATTATCCACTGGCATTTGTGCAAGAAATTTGGCTTCAGTTGCTGTGGGAAAAGCTATGAACATTTTGTAGAAAAGGATACAAGGATTGTAGAAAACGAGGATGCTAAGATTCTATGGGACTTCTCAATACAGACGGAAAGAAAGATAGAGCACAACAAACAAGATCTTGTTTTACTGGACAAAAGCAAGAAAGTCTGTTTTGTCTTCGATGTGGCATGTCCTTTTGATACGAGAGTCATAAAGAAGGAGAAAGAAAAGATTGAATTTTATACCGACCAGAAATACGAAATTCTCAAATGCTGGAAACAAGAAGCTGAAAAAGTTGTCATTCTGCCCATTTTCATAGGGGCTTTAGGCACAGTTACAGGGACTGCAAGGAGAAATCTTGAAAAGTTAGGAATAAATCTGAGTGTGGATGTAGTACAGAAAACTTGTTTGCTTGGAACGGCTCGCGTACTTCGAAAAGTCCTTGATATAAAATGAAGGGGGAAAAAGGAAAACGAAGACAGAGAAGAGAAGATTGAATTGATCTGGACAAAAAGAAGACAACTTGTCATCCTAGGCCACGGGAGGTGGCTTGATGAAAAGACTGAACAATCCGGTGATAGCATCAAATACCGTGTGAATATTGCAATAATAATAATAATAATAATAATAATAATAATAATAATAATAATAATAATAATAATAATAATAATAATAATAATAATAATAATAATAATAATAATAATCATAATAATAATAATAATAATAATAATAAATAATAATAATAATAATAATAATAATAATAATTAAAACTGAACCACCATCAAAATAAACAGAAAAAGATTAATAAAAACAAGACTGTTTAAAATCACATACGTTTCGATATTCAAATCTTCATCAGTGTTTACACTCCACAGAACAGCCAAGTATTTATACCCTAAAACTTACAAAATAACATTTCCATAAAATCGCGGTAAAATCCCCCCGAAAAAGGGTATTCCTTATGGGCAAGCCCTTCGTATCCGTCGTATCTGCTCAGAAGACTCTTTTTTTGAAAAACGATTTGGAAATTTGGAGAATTTTCTTCTTGATCGGGGGTACAATAGGGGTGAAATACAGGGACAGTTTGATAGGGCCAGGGGTTTGGATCGTAATACTCTTCTTGATCGGAACCAAAAGAACCGGGATGATACGAAGATACCCCTGGTTTTAACATACCATCCAGCATTTCATAGGGTTTACGGAATTTTGCAAACATGCCTTAATGCACTTTTTGTTGATACTGAACATCAACAACTTTTCAAGGAAAAAATTTTTGTTTCGTTCAGAAGGGCCAAAAATTTCAAGGATACTCTGGTTCGGGCCAAAGTTTACCAACCAACAGATGAACAAGCTGAAAAGGGCACTTTTAAATGTAATGGCCGGAGAAGCTGTCAAATTTGTGCACTTATTGTGGAAGGGGGGACATTTCGGAATTTTAATGACTCTCGATCTTTTACAGTCTCCTCTGGTGCTTATCATTGCAACTCAGAAAATGTGGTCTACTTGTTGCAATGTGATTGCTGCAACAAAAAATATGTGGGCAGCACTAAAACTAAATTTCGCCAACGATTCAATGTATACAAGTCATACTTTCGTACTTATGCACGCAAACACAATGAGGGCAGTCTTGGCAGGGGTAAAGCGGTACAACAGGCGGGTTTCTTTGGGCATTTCTTTAGCGAAGGTCATCAGGGTGTTTTTTCGGTTAGCATAAAAGTCATTGATGGGGCTTCAGATGTTTACTCACTTCGAAGGAAGGAGTTATTTTGGCAATACAAATTGGGAACATTTGCACCCAAAGGTCTAAATGAGAGGGCGGCTGATGTTGAATTGGATATGTTTGCCTGTGGAACCGCCTAAATCCGGTCACTACATTTTAATAAGTCTTTCGCTTTATCTTGGGGCATGCTTCCTTCCGTATTTCGTGTCAGGGTGCACGTGGTGTCAGGGTGGAATTCCTTGTCTTGCCATCTAGGGATTTAGCAATTTAAGCAAATCCCAGGAGGATCGTTAGGGGGCATGCTTCTGTTTTGGCTTGAGACTTCACGTACAAAGAGCTTCCATTCTGATGCCGCAAACATAAAAATTAAAGTAAGGGAATTGGCTACAAAATTTTTTTTTTTTTAATTGAAAGTTTTGGCTTTACAACTAATATTTTAGTGGTCTGGGTGTTTTGTTTGGTATGTTTTTTAGGGGGGACTCGGGGGGATTTTACCACGATTTTATGGAAATGTTATTTTGTAAGTTTTAGGGTATAAATACTTGGCTGTTCTGTGGAGTGTAAACACTGATGAAGATTTGAATATCGAAACGTATGTGATTTTAAACAGTCTTGTTTTTATTAATAATAATAATAATAATACTAATAATTTGTCCTGGATATGACTTTAAACTGCATCCGATTGTGGAGTTTCGACGTGGGAGAATGAGGTTACCCTTTGCTGCAACTACCTCCAGGTCACCCTTGAGCAAGGTGTAGTACCTGTTAGCTCTCCCCGAGGCCTTGAAATACCGAGTTGGCGTCCGGCGGGGGCTAGTCTGTCTCATGGGTAGGGGGACTCTTTAGTCTTGGCTGACACCCCCCTAGAGATGGTGTCTCGATAAAAACACTGGTGGTTGTGTCACCTTAAAACACTACCCTCTTAATGATTGAAAAATGTCAAATGATAATATATCAGATAACGGCGTAAACGAGGCTGGAACTGACAACAGTGAAGGCCTCGCGCCCGGCAGTTGTTCTGTGCGTACGCAGGCAGACCCCGGTCGTCATCCCATGACTGCAAGGAAAAGAACATCCAGAGCTGCTTGGAGCAAAGAAGTGAACAAAATTGTAATGAAGTGCTTCTATAAGAGTGAACCATCAAAGAGAGGATATCGGAAAAGAATGTTTGCTAAATGGCAAGAAATTGGTGTTTTTAATGTGTCTGAACAAAGACTAGCTGACCAAGTGAGAGCTATCAAGAACAACAACTTTTTATCCAATGTTGAATTGGAAGAGATTGAGCGTGAAATAATGATGGAAGAATATAATGGTATGGGTCAGGAAAATAATGAAATGAATGAAAACGGCGAAGAAATATATAGTAATAACCTTAGAGGTGAAGGACGCAATACAGATCGAGCAGATATTGATTTTGCAATTGGTGAGACTGTCACTGACGAGGAAAAGGAAATTCTGAATTTGATTAAGGGTAAGATGGAAAACCCTAGTTCACTGGAATCAGTAAATTTACGAGCAATGGACAGGAAGAAGGTGAAAGAGAAGCTCGAAATCGTGAATGAAGTGATTGATAAGGTAAAAAGTAGAGATATAACAGACACAAATCGGATTATATTAGCCGCTGCAAATGTCGTGGCAGATCTAGTCGGCATGAAAAAGGGCAAGAAGAAGAATGAAACTCCTATGTGGAAAAAGAGATTATTGAGACAAATTGCTGAAATTCGGAAAGATGTATCAAGTTTAGAGGAATGGAAAGAGGGGAAACTAAAATCAGAAGGTTTGAAAGATCATTTTTAGCGAAAATACCATGTTTGGAATAAGGGATTTATGACAGTTATAGAGGAACTTAAGCAGAGAATAAAAGCAAAAGCCGCTAAGATTAAGAAATACGAAGAACGAAACAACCAATACATAAAAAAATAGACTGTTCCAAACCGACCAAAGGCTGCTATTTGAAAAGATAGAAGGACTTGAAAGGGAAAATAACATAAAACCTAATGCCGATCAGAGTAAGGCATTCTGGAGTGGTATTTGGTCGAAAGATGTAAGGCATAACAGTGATGCGAGTTGGATAAGGGATGTAAAAAAACATGTGGAGAATGTCGGGAAGCAGAGTGATATAGAAGTCACGTTGAATAGTCTGCAGCTACAACTTAGCAGGGTCCCAAAATGGAAAGCGTGCGGGCCAGACAAAGTACATGGTTATTGGCTAAAAGGTTTTACAAAGTTACACCCGTTGATTGCAGCACAGCTTAATGAGTGCATAAGCACAGGTGAAACCCCGACGTGGATGAGCAGAGGACGGGCATGCCTGATTCTCAAAGACGTGACGAAAGGGAGTGACGTTACCAACTTCAGACCCATAAAATGTCTACCGCTTATGTGGAAGGTATTGACTGACATTGTTAGTGAATCGTTATATCATCATCTTGAAATTGAAAAGTTATTGCCAGAGGAGCAAAAAGGATGCAGGAAACAAAGTAGAGGGACCAAAGACCAACTAATGATTCATAAAATGGTCATGAAGAATTGCACAAGAAGACTGACAAACTTGTGTGTTGCATGGATTGACTATAAAAAGGCTTATGATATGGTTCCCCACTCCTGGATTCTTACATGCTTGACTATGTTCAAAGTAGCAGATAACATCCACAACTTGATAAGAAAATCGATGAGATCTTGGACTGTCGAACTGACATTAGGAGGAGAAATGCTTGGTGATGTTAAGGTAAAGAGAGGTATCTTTCAAGGAGATAGTCTTTCGCCAATTGGCTATGATTCCGTTATCAGTTGTTCTGAACAACATGGAGGTTGGATATTCGTTAGGCCGAAACAGGAGCAAACTAAATCATCTGCTGTTTATGGACGACTTGAAACTATATGGAAAGAGCTTGAGAGAATTAGACTCACTAGTTGGAACAACCCGGATATACAGTAAGGACATTGGTATGGAATTTGGGATCTCCAAATGTGCAATGTTAGAAATGAAACGCGGTAAAGTAGTGACAGTAATGGAATAGACTTACCTTCGGGAGAGACAATTAAGGCACTAGAGAGCAATGATGGGTACAAATACTTAGGTATAATCCAACGCGATGCAACGAAGAATACCGGCCAAAACCAGACATACTTCTTCGAAGAAATCGGAAAGGCTATTGACCATTATAGCCCTAACTATGAAAATTTCGTTGTCATTGGTGACTTTAATAGCGAGGAAAGCAATAGTAAACTTAGTGATTTCTCGGACAGTTACGGCCTAAAGAACTTAATTGTTAATCCTACTTGTTTCAAATCTTCTGACAATCCAAGAACCATAGATTTAATTCTTACAAATAAAAAGAGGAGTTTTACAGGATCCTCTACTGTTGAAACGGGATTATAAGATTTCCATGTAATGATATTCACAGTATTAAAGGGTGGTTTCATAAAGAAGGGTCCCAAGACAGTATATTATAGAGATTTTAGCAAGTATGATAACAAAGCTTTCAAACGGGACTTGCAAGAAAATTTGTCGAAAAGCGACAGAAGTAAACTTGAATATGGAGCCTTTAACAAAATTGTAGAAGATGTTCTGAACGACCATGCACCCTTAAAAAAGAAAACTGTGCGGGCTAATGATAGCCCTTTTATGACTAAAGCTCTGAGGAAAGCAATAATGACGAGGACCAGGTTGCGTAATAGATACAATAAAGTGAGAAGTGATGAAAACTGGAAAGCTTTCAAAAAACAACGCAATAAGTGCGTCAAGTTACTACGCAAAGCCAAAAATGACTACTATGGAAACCTCAACTTGAAACTGTTAACAGACAATAGGAAATTCTGGAGAGCTGTTAAGCCATTGTTTTCGGATAAAATTCAGACATCTACAGCAATTACCCTCCTTAAGAATAATGAGTTGGTCAATGACAACAGAGCTGTCGCAAATATCTTCAATGATTATTTTGTGAGCATTACTGATAGCCTTGATATTCCTACAGTAAGTGAGAACCTGACGCCAACCTATGAAATCCGTGATCCACTCGATATTGCCCTGACGAAATATGAATCTCACCCATCTATAAAACTTATTAAGGAAAGGGTGCAAGTTGAACATACATTTGAATTCGAGCACGTTTCTTTACAAGAGGTGGTGGTACAGCTGCATAAGCTTAACCCGAAAAAGTCTTGCCCCGTAGGCAGCCTACCTACGAAGCTTCTCAAGGAGCACTTTGATATTTTCGGTGTTCAGCTTCAAAATTTGATTAATAACGGTTTGGTTACTGGTGTTTTCCCAGATGAGTTAAAAATGGGAGAAATATCGTCTTTGTTCAAAAGCGAAGATTCCTTCATTAAGAAAAACTATAGACCTATAACTGTGTTACATGCGGTCTCCAAAGTATATGAAAGAATTATGCAAGATCAAATAATTCCCTTTATGGAACCAGTAATGTCTATATATCTTTGTGGTTTTCGCAAAGGATATAGCACACAGCATGCACTTATGAGACGTGTTGAAAAATGCAGGGAGTTTCTTGATAAAAATGGTCATGCAGGTGCGCTTCTTATGGATCTTGCTAAGGCATTTGATTGCCTTGATCATGATTTACTTATTGCTAAGCTCCATGCATATGGCTTTAGCAGAAGTGCACTTGAGCTCATTTACAGCTATCTCAATGAAAGAAAACAGAGGGTCAAAGTAAATGTTTCATTCAGCGTATGGAAGGAATCAACAAAAGGTGTTCCGCAAGGTTCAATCTTGGGACCCCTTCTATTCAATATATTTATTAATGATATTTTCTTTTTGGTGAATGACACTGAGGTCTGCAATTATGCAGATGATACGACTATCTTTGCATGCGATTCTGATGTAAGTAATGTTCAATATAAGTTAGAGGCGGATGCGAGCCTCCTATCCAAGTGGTTTTTTGACAACCATATGAAGCTAAATGATGCAAAGTGTCATTTTATGTTATTCGGAAGTAAGTCGTCCAGCACTTCAGTGAACGTAGGCACGTCCTGTATAAAACAATCTGACAAAGAAAAGCTCCTTGGTATAACACTTGATAAAAACTTAAATTTCAAGTGTCACGTTGAAAATATATGCAAAAAAGCTGGCCAGAAGCTTCATGCGCTTGCACGAGTTGCAAAATTCATGGACCAGGAGAAATTGCAGACAGTGATGAATGCTTTTATATTGTCCCAATTTAGCTATTGTCCTGTAATTTGGATGTTTCATGATAGAAACGGGAACAACAAAATAAATAAAATCCACCAAAGAGCTTTAAGAATCGCTTTCAAGGATACGTCCTCAAATTTTGAAGAATTGTTGATAAAGGCAGCCTCAGTCACCATTCACCAAAAAAATCTACAGTTGCTAACTACAGAAATTTATAAGACCAAACATGACCTTAATCCTAAATTCATTGGTGAAATCTTTGTCGAGAAGAACATCTCATATAGCCTGAGATGTAATGACCACATGTCAGTACCAATTCCACGCACAAATGCGTATGGTATAGAGACAATCAGGTACACTGGGCACAAACTCTGGCAATCGTTGCCGCTAGAAATAAAAGAGTCTCATACCCTGACAGAATTTAAGAGGAAAATAAACAACATCATTTCAGCGATTGCAACTGTAGATTATGCAAGACCTATGTAAATAATTTAGGATTTTTATAAAAAACATGTAAATAGGATTATTCAGTTTCACTTCTGTTAAATGGTTGGCCTTAATTAGTTTTTTAGCTATTTTTATCATGCCAACCTTAAATAAAATAAATTATTATTATTATTATTATTATTATTATTATTATTATTATTATTATTATTATTATTATTATTATTATTATTATTATTATTATTATTATTATTATTATTATTATTATTATAAGAATACGGAAATGAAAGAAATGTTGTCAACGGAATATTTTAGACGCATCAGGAAGATTTTAAAGTCAAGCCTTAATGCAGGGAATACGATCCACGCGATAAATTCCAGGGCAGTTTCTATAATTAGATATGGGGATGGAATTGTAGACTGGCGAAAAACAGAATAACAGCAAATGGATAGAAAGACCCGTAAATTGCTAAAGATGTATAGAAGCATGCATCCCCAAGGAGATGTAGACAGGACCTATTTGAAACGGAAGAAAGGCGGACGAGGATTAATAAGTGTTGAAGAATGTGTAATGCTTGAGAAGACGAGCCTGGGTTTCTACATTAATGGAAAGGAAGAGATGTTACTACAAGAGGTGGTGAAAGAAGATATTATGTCTGAAACTGAGAATCCCAAAACTGTAATCGAACAACTAAAACAACTAGACAATGTATATCGAGCCCTTATAGAAAGTCATTTGCGGTATGCCAATGTTATTTGGGGCAGTATTCCTAGTTCCAAAATAAAGATCTTACAAAATTTACAGGATCGAGCCCGAACCATAATTGAGAGGGCTAGAATCAAAGACGCTTGGTCATATAACTGGCTCAATGTTGAGCAATTAATCAAATTTGATCGATCAACCATGACCTACAAGATTATGAACAGGATGTGCCCAGAGAGCCTTTGGGATAAATTCCCCCAGATATCCTTGCATTCAAACTACAATACCAGAAACTGTAAGGACATCCAAATTCCAAGATATAACCTTGAATATGTGAAAAAAGGCTTTCATTATTCAGCTCTTACTGCATGGAACAGCATCCCCATCAGTATCAGAGAACTGCCAACCTTCCCGCAGTTCAAAAGAAATTTAAAAACTCATCTAAAGAGCTGAAACATGAAACACGACTCCCTGGAAGAGCAGCAAATAGGCCCCAACAGTTAGACTGTAATTTTAATTTTTATAACTTCTTTTTTTTCTTTTATGCTGAAGGGATTTTGTGTAAAAATAAGTTAATATGAATATGAATATGAATATGTAAAAGAGAGACTACGCAAAGCAAAAGAAGAGAGATATTACAGCAAGCCACTCCACTCGGCTTTTTTAAGGGAAACAGAAGAAGTAAGGGACGAGGACAATAGTTGGCTATGGGTTAAGAAAGGGTACTTGAAGAAGGAAACAGGAGGGCTGATCATGGCTGCGCAAGATCAAGCAATTCGGACGAATTTGATAAGACATAACATTGACAAAGAAGAAATTTCGCCATCTTGTAGGTTGTGTGGTGAAAAGGATGAGACTGTCAGCCATATAGTCTCAGAATGCAAAGAGTTGGCTCAAAACGATTATAAAAAAGCAAGGCATGACAAAGTTGCTGCAATCGCTCACTGGCAGATGTGCCAAATATATGGATTTCCTACTACTGGAAAGAGCTACGAACATTTCGTAGATAAAGAAATTGCTGTCTTAGAAAATGAAAAGGTCAAACTATTATGGGACTTTTCCATTCAAACAGAAATAAAAATTGACCATAACAAACCTGACCTCGTCCTACTGGACAAGAAAAGAAGAACATACTACATTATTGATGTGGCATGCCCTTTTGATACAAGAATTGAAAAGAAGGAGAAAAAGGAGAAAGAAAAGTTTGAGCATTATACAGATCTGAAGTATGAGCTTCTCAAGGTTTGGAACACGGAAGTAAATAAAGTATACATAATACCAATCGTCATTGGTGCTTTAGGAACAGTCACCAAGAATGTCACAAAATATCTTGAAAAGATTGACTTCAAACCAGGACTAGATCCTCCGCAGAAAGCTTGTGTGTTTGGCACAGCCAGAATAATTAGAACAGTTCTGTACTACAGCGAACTGGATGAAATAGAGCACAAAAAGACAATGAAAGAAGGTTTAGCAAGAGACTTAAGGATCTATCATCTCAAGCCACGGGAGGTGGCCTGATCATAGACAAAATACTGGTACATCATCGAGACCATGAGAAGAGTTGGATAATAATAATAATAATAATAATAATAATAATAATAATAATAATAATAATAATAATAATAATAATAATAATAATAATAATAATAATAATAATAATAACAATAATGATAATAATGGAAACTTTCATTCTCATAAATAAAACTTACAACAAGATGAATATTTAAAAATGTAAAACTTAACAGTATAAAGAATTTATTCGTGACTACCACTCTCCATAAAAGGGCATGCTAGTCAAGCCTTACTGCCTTCAACAATCTTACGTCTTTAGAATGTTAAGAGTTCTGGATTGGTCCAGTTTTTGTCTTTTCTACAAAATATATAATACGTTGTCCTTATACAGATGTTTATCATGTTTCTAATAGTATTTTTTGATTGGAGTTCCGAAATTCCGATGCTCTTTAATGCTTGCATTATGCCATTTCCATTATCATCCCTGCATATCAATCCTAGTGCGCTCATGCTCAGATTCACAAATGTTACTTTCTCGAACTGCTTCTTGAGATCAACAATGGTAGAGTTGTATTTTCCAATCTTCCTTGCACAATTTTCTTTTACGTTGGTAATAAAACCACAGGTTAACTCTAGAACGATGACGATCTTCTCTTGATAGACTATGACGACATCTGGTCGCTTTAGTGTTCAGGTGACGACTGTAGGGCAGGGATAGCCTGGAATATCAGCAAAGATTCTCAAGCCCCTCAGGCCATCAATGCTACTCAAAAGAGTCGCCAGGATGGAGTTATGCCGCCACGTATATCTGCCTTGTTGTAGATGAACTTTGCAACCCGAAACAACGTGCAAAAGGGATTGACTATTTTCCTTGCGTGCAAGGCATGTGTCCATGGTTGAAATAATAATAATAATAATAATAATAATAATAATAATAATAATAATAATAATAATAATAATAATAATAATAATAATAATAATAATAATAATAATAATAATAGTAATAATAATAATAATGATAATAATTAATAATAATAAAAATAATAATAATAATAATAATGCTAATAATAATACTAATAATACTAATAATACTAATAATACTAATAATAATAATAATAATAATAATAATAATAATAATAATAATAATAATAATAATAATAATAATAATAATAATAATAATAATAATAATAGTTTATTTATTTAAGGTTGGCATGATAAAAATAGCTAAACAACAAATTAAGGCCAACCATTTAACAGAAGTGAAACTGAATAATCCTATTTACATGTTTTTTATAAAAATCTTAAAATATTTACATAGGTCTTGCATAATCTACAGTTGCAATCGCTGAAAAGATGTTTTTTTTATTTTCCTCTTAAATTCTGTCAAGGTATGAGACTCTTTTATTTCTAGCGGCAACGATTGCCAAAGTTTATGCCCAGTGTACCTGATTGTCTCTATACCATAGGTATTTGTGCGTGCAATTGGTACTGACAAGTGGTCATTACATCTCAGGCTATATGAGATGTTCTTCTCGACAAAGTTTCACCCATGAATTTAGGATTAAGGTCATTTTTGGTCTTATAAATTTCTGTAGTTAGCAACAGTAGATTTTTTTGGTGAATGGTTACTGAGGCTGCCTTTATCAACAATTCTTCAAAATTTGAGGACGTATCCTTGAAAGCGATTCTTAATGCTCTTTGGTGGATTTTATTTATTTTGTTGTTCACGTTTCTATCATGAAACATCCAAATAACAGGACAATATCTAAATTGGGACGATATAAAAGCATTCATTACTGTCTGCAATTTTTCCTGGTCCATGAATTTTGCAACTCATGCAAGCGCATGAAGCTTCTGGCCAGCTTTTATATATTTTCAACGTGACACTTGAAGTCTAAGTTTTTATCAAGTGTTATACCAAGGAGCTTTTCTTTGTCAGATTGTTCTATACAGGATGTGCCTATGTTCACTGAAGTGCTGGACGACTTACTTCCGAATAACATAAAATGACACTTCGCATCATTTAGCTTCATATGGTTGTCAACAAACCACTTGGAAAGGAGGCTATCATCCACCTCTAACTTATATTGAACATTATTTACATGAGAATCGCATGCAAAGATAGTCGTATCATCTGCATAATTACAGACCTCAGTGTCATTCACCAAGAAGAAAATATCATTAATAAATACATTGAATAGAGGGGGTCCCAAGATTGAACCTTGCGGAACACCTTTCGTTGATTCCTTCCATGCACTGAATGATCCATTTACCTTCACCCTCTGTTTTCTTTCATTGAGATAGCTGTAGATGAGCTCAAGTGCACTTCTGCTAAAGCCATATGCATGGAGCTTAGCAATAAGTAAATCATGATCAAGGCAATCAAATGCCTTAGCAAGATCCATAAGAAGCGCACCTGCATGACCATTTTTATCAAGAAACTCCCTGCATTTTTCAACACGTCTCATAAGTGCATGCTGTGTGCTATATCCTTTGCGAAAACCACAAAGATATATAGACATTACTGGTTCCATAAAAGGAATTATTTGATCTTGTATAATTCTTTCATAGACTTTGGAGACCACAGGTAACACAGCTATAAGTCTATAATTTTTCTTAATGAAGGAATCTTCGCTTTTGAATAAAGACAATATTTCTCCCATTTTTAACTCATCGGGGAAAGCATCAGTAATCAAACTGTTATTAATCAATATTCAAGCTGAACACCGAAAATATCAAAGTGCTCCTTGAGAAGCCTCGTAGGTAGGCTGCCAACGGGGCAAGACTTTTTCGGGTTAAGCTTATGCAGCTGTACCACCACCTCTTGCAAAGAAACGTGCTTGAATTCAGATCTATGTTCAACTTGCACCCTTTCCCTGATAAGTTTTACAGATGGGTGAGATTCATATTTCGTCAAAGAACATCGAGTGGATCACTGATTTCATTGGTTGGCGTCAGATTCTCACTTACAGTAGGAATATCAAAGCTATCAGTAATGCTCACAAAATAATCATTATCATAAGTCTATCATAATCATAAGTCTATCATAATCATAATATCATTATCATAATATCATTATCATAATATCATTATCATAAGTCTATCATAAGTCTATCATAAGGCTATCATAAGTCTTAAGAAGCAAAAATGGTTACTTGTCAGCATTTACCGTCCTCCCTCTCAATCTGAAGAATACTTCTTTGATGAATATTTCTTTGATGAGAGAGGAAAGGGGCTGGATTTTTACAGTAGCAAATATGAAAGTTTCTGTCTGATAGGTTGATTTCAATTGTGAGCCCAAAGATACCATTATCAGTGACTTCATGGATAACTATGGTTAAAAAATCTGGTCAAGAGCCCAACCTGCTTTAGGTCTGATAGTCCCAGATGTATTGACTTTATTCTGACGAACAGAAAAAGAAGTTTTCAGAACACAGTAACAGTGCATACGGGACTGTCAGACTTTCATGCCATGATAGTTACAGCACTTAAAGGTGGATATAAGAAAAAAGGACCTAAGATCATGAGATATAGAAACTACCCCAAATTCTGTGTCGAGGAAGTTAGGAAGGACCTTTGTGATCAGATTTCATCTGAACTGCAGGATAATGAGAACTACGGTGCTTTCGACACTGTGGTTACTGATACACTTAATAAACATGCTCCTCTGAAGACAAAATATTTGCGTGCAAACGACAGCCCTTTTATGACTAAGGCCCTGAGAAAAGCGATGATGCATCGCAAAAAACTTCGCAATCGATACATTAAGAGAAGAACTGACGAGAACCTTAAAGCCTTCAAAAAACAGAAATTTTTGTGTGAAGCTCCTGCGAAAGACGAAATCTGATTACTATAGGAACCTCAACCTTGGAGACCTTACGGATAATCGTAAATTTTGGAAGACTGTCAAACCGGTATTTTCGAATGAGATACAAACAAGTTCTTCCGTGACTCTGATTGAAGATGGAAAGATGATAACTGACGATGCAAAAATTGCGGAGATCTTTAATCATTATTTTGCAAATATAACAGAGCGTCTAGGAATCTCCGAAGACCAGTCACTCCTATCACAAACAACTGGGATAAATGACCCAGTAGAAAAAGCTATCATGAAATATGAAAATCATCCTAGTATCAAGATGATTAAAGAGTGTTTCGGACTGAGCCAATTTGAATTTAAGCCAGTGACTGTCAATGGGATACTTTTACAGATTCAAAATTGAATACAAACAAATCATCTCCCTTAAACAGCATCCCGGCTAAGATTCTTAAACAAAATGCAGACATTTTTGCCATCCTCCTCTAGAAAATCTTCAACTCTAACTTGTCAGAGTGCTATTTTCCAAAGGATTTGAAAGCTGGTGAAATCTGATCTCTTTTCAAAAGTCTTGATGCTTTTATCAACGAGAACTATAGACCTATAACGGTTTTATCATCTGTGTCCAAAATTTACGAAAGGGTCTTAGAGAATCAAATAAAATCGCATGCCCTCAGCTTTCTTTCTCCCCTTCTGTGTGGATTTCGAGAGCGCTATGGAACCCAACATGCACTTTTGCGACTCATAGAAACCTGTAAGAAAACCTTAGATAAAGGGGGTTCTGCTGGAGCACTACTCATGGATCTTTCAAAGGCTTTTGATTGTTTAAATCACGAGCTCTTGATTGCAAAATTAAGTGCTTATGGTTTCAGTCCAAATGCATTGCGGTTGATTCATAGCTATCTCAGTGAGAGAAAGCAGAGGGTAAAGATAAATGGGTCATTCAGTACTTGGAGAGAAACAATGATAGGTGTACCACAAGGTTCAGTCTTGGGGCCCCTCTTGTTTAATATATACCTCAATGATCTCTTCATGTTTGTGAAAGATGCTCAAATATGTAACTATGCAGATGACACAACGATCTACGCTTGCGATAGCAATATTGAAGGTGTTATCGCAACACTAGAGAGCGATGCCCTTAAAATTGCCGAATGGTTTCCAAACAATGGTATGAAGCTGAATGAGGACAAGTGCCACCTAATGGTATTTGGAGACAAAAGTAATGATGTGTCATTAAAGGTGATCTGAAGCGAAAATTTTTGCTGTTGCAAATGGATAGAACTTTTGAATGATAAAGAATGTCGTTTACCATTTTGTGATACCATGTTTCATTTTCAAATTATACACTATTTTGTATGATTGGCTGATGACGTCATTTTGTTTGTAAAAAGTAATGAAAATATACGAGGCTGGCTATGCTTCCTAAAGGAAATTGACTCCAAGAACATTTCTTAAATTGGCATACCTTTCTAAACATCATATAAGTCCATGAAACAATTTTTATTGCATTTATTCAGCTCAACGTAAATGTCTCCGACAACTGCAACCTTTCAAAACTTAGATACAGCTATATTCCAGTACATCATCCTAGCAATTTGCAAACAAAATGATGTCATCAACTGAAACTTGATATCAGTGGATAACTTGAAAACAAAGAGAGATATCAAAGAAATTCAAACAGGAGTCCATATCATTCGACAGTGCTATTAATTTGAATCAATAAAAATTTTCGCTTCAGATCACCTTTAAATATCGGAAGGACAACGATACAAGAGAGTACAGAAGAAAAGTTGCTAGGAGTGATTCTTGACAAAAGATTATGCTTCAAACAGCAACTAAAGTCCATCTGCAAAAAGGCTAGTCAAAAGCTACATGCCCTCTCAAGAATTTCGTACTTTCTTGATATTGATCAACTAAAACGAATAATGAAGGCATTTATCTTGTCCCAGTTCAACTACTGTCCTCTTGTTTGGATGTTCTGTGACAGAACACTGAACAATAAAATTAACCGTATTCACGAGCGGGCATTACGGATAACCTACAAAGATATGACATCAGATTATGATACAATGTTACTCAAAGACAATGCGTCCCAATCCACATTAGGAATTTACAGTTGCTGATGACTGAGGTCTATAAAACAAAATGGGAGCTTAATCCTAGTTTCATGAAGGAGATCTTCGTTGAAAAACGCAGTCCTTATGGGTTAAGAAGCTGCCATGATCTACTATTGCCTCAAGTGCGCACTACGAGCAATGGCTTGGATACGATATCGTTTCGCGGGTGTAGATTATGGCAGGCACTTCCCAATGACATAAAGCAGTCAGAAACCCTTTCCAGCTTTAAAAAGAGAATTAAAGTCTGGAAAGGGGTAGAATGCAATTGTAGACTATGTAGACCTTTCGTGGCTCAGGTTGGGTTCTTGAACTGATCTAAATTTACTGCTTTGTAAATACCGGAGAAAAAGAACATTGTAAATATCTGTAAACTTATGTATTCTTTTTTTAGAAATTTTACTTTTTTAGATAGTAGGCCTGAATTAGCTCTTGTTTTATAGCTATTTTTGTATGTTGCCTACTTTAAATAAATCGATAATAATAATAAATAATAATAATAATAATAATAATAATGATAATAATGATAATAATAACAACAATAATAATAATAATAATAATAATAATAATAATAATAATAATAATAATAATAATAATAATAATAATAATAATAATAATAAAAAAATTATTGAAGATATTTGTGACAACTCTATTGTCATTCACCAGCTCATTACTCTCAAGGAGGGTAATTGTTGTAGATGACTGGATTTTATCCGAAAACAATGGCTTAACAGTTCTCCAGAATATTGTCTGTTAATAGTTTCAAGTTGACGTTTCCATAATAGTCATTTTTGGCTTTGCGTAGTAACTTGACGCACTTATTGCGTTGTTGTTTGAAAGCCTCCCAGTTTTCATCACGTCTCACTTTATTGTATCTATTACGCAACCTGGTCCGCTTCATTATTGCTTTCCTCAGAGATTTAGTCATAAAAGGGCATTTAGTCATTGGCCCGTACAGTTTTCTTTTTTAAGGGTGCATGGTCGTTCAGTACATCTTCTACCATAGATGTACTGAACCTTCGTTCAGGCACCATATTCAAGTTTACTTCTGTCGCTTTTCGACAAATTTTCTAGCAAGTCCCGTTTGAAAGCTTTGTTATTATACTTGCTAAAATTCCTATAATATACTGTCTTGGGACCCTTCTTTACGAAACCACCCTTTAATACTGTGAATATCATGGCATGGAAATCTGATAATCCCGTTTCAACAGTAGAGGATCCTGTAAAACTCCTCTTTTTATTTGTAAGAATTAAATCTATGGTTCTGGGATTGTCAGAAGATTTGAAACAAGTAGGGTTAACAATTAAATTCTTTAGGCCTTAACTGTCAGAGAAATCACTAATTTTGCTATTGCTTTCCTCGCTATTAAATTCATCAGTGACAACGAAATTTTTATAGTTAGGGCTATAATGGTCAATAGCCTTTCCGATTTCTTCGAAGAAGTATGTCTCGTTCTGGCAGGGGGGTCGGTAAATTCCAAATATCCTTTGTTTTGTGAAGATTTATTTCTATAGTTATACATTCGATATCCTTGGGGCAAATAAAATCAGAGAGTTCCTTTGAGGGGACCTCTTCCCTAACATAAGCCAAAATACCTCCACCGTTCTTGTTGCGGTCTAAACGAATGAGTTCATTTCATTTCATTTTCATTTTCAAATTTTCAAGGAGGGTGGGCCTTCATCAATATCAATCATGATTTTCAAGGGGCCTTCCACTATCAAATTTACAAATTAAAATATAATAGAAAAAAGACTAAACTAACTTAATTACAATTTTCATAAAATACTAATAAAACCCTATGATCTAAAATAAATATTAACAATAAAATGAAATCCAAATACATATTTACACCTACTGTTTGTCGAGTTTTTTGAATCTATAAATAGTGGATGCCTGCTTACGCTCGGCTGAGAGGCCATTCCAAGAATTAGCACATCTAAAAGAGAAACATTTCTGCCCATTTGTTGAATTTTTCTTTGGTATCCTTAGATCAGTTGCCGAATTCCTAAGATTACGCGAGGTTAACTGGGATGTCTTTGTGAATAGGTTGCGCATATATGGTAGAGCAAGGCCATGCAGGGATTTGAAGACCATGATATTAGACTCACTATTGATTAGCTCATCTGTAGTCTTCCAGCCAAGTCTTTTTACAAGTGGCAGGCCCGGTGAATCAAAGCGACTGCCAGTTATAATACGTGCAGCCCTGTTTTGTAATTTTTGCAACCGATTAATCTCAGTCAGACCACAACAGCCCCAAACAGAACAACAATAGAGAAAATGTGGCTCAACAATTCCTGTGTACATAGTTCTCAAACTCTGTTCTGGCAAAAATGATTTCGCATGTTTCAAAAAGCCAATTGCCCTTGAGACCTTTGAGGAAACTGTCTTAATGTGTTCCTTCCAATCCAACTTGTTGTCAATCTGCACCCCAAGATATTTTGTTTTTTGCACAACATCGAGCTCATCATTCCGAATTTTTAGCTTCAAGGATTCACCTTGATTTTTTAGAGTTTTATGTTTCGGTTTTGTAGAAATGAGCATGGCATGTGTTTTCATTACATCAAGAGAGAGTTTATTACCTTTGAGCCATTTTTCAACTTGTGCAAGGTCACTGTTGATGGCCTCATTCATCTGAGCGATATCGAATGATTGATGGCAGATACTCGTGTCATCAGCGTACATGGACACTCTTGATCCCGGGACATATCGTGGGAGGTCATTGACATAAATGAGGAAAAGAAGGGGACCAAGACATGAGCCTTGTGGTACACCAACATTTATTTCCTCAACTTTTGAGTCAATGCCGTTTACCCTAGAAAATTGTTTCCTATTGGCAAGGTAAGATTTGAACCATGCTAATTGCCGCTCCTGAATACCATAATACTCTAGTTTTTTACAGAGTATGCCATGATCAACTGTGTCAAATGCCTTTTTTAGGTTAATAAATACGAGTCCCACAAGCTTTCCCAGATCCAGCCCATTGTACCAGTCATCAGTGTTTTTAAGCAAGCAAGTTACAGTAGAATGAAGGCGCAAAAAGCCTGACTGCTCTGAAGAAAAGTACCCATTATCATACATGTGCTGGTACAATTGGTTGGCCACAAGTTTTTCAAAGAGCCTTGAGATGACAGGTAAAACTGAAATAGGGCGATAATTTGTCTTTTCTGCCTTGTCTCCCTCCTTGAAGATTGGTGTAACTCTGGCCAATTTCCATGAGTCTGGAAATTGGCTTGTTTCAAGTGACGTATTGAACAAACATGCCAATGAATTTTCAATAAAAGGCAAGCTAGTTTCAGGAAATAGCAGGAAATACTGTCACTCCCAAAGCTCTTTGAAGTCTTGGTCTTGACAATTGCATTCCTGATTTCCTGCACTCCAATGGTCTGAAACTGACACTGGACATTGTTACCCCTTTCAGTAAAGCCCCCAGACAGCAGTGCGTTAGGGGTGGCATCAATTTTACTAGCTAATTTCTCACCAATTGTACAGAAGAAACTATTCATTGTGTTCGAAATGTCTTTTTTATTAACAATTGCATTCCCAGAATCCTTAATACAATCAATGTTGCAGGATTTGGATCTTTTGTTCAGGACTTCATTGATTGTTTTCCAAGACTCTTTCATATTCCCTCTACATTCAGAGATTTGAGTAGAAAAATATTGATTTTTAAGCTTGATGTTGACAGAGTTGCCCTTATTTCGAGCCTGTCTATACGAGTCCATTAGAACAGTTGACTTACTCTTAAGAGCAGCTTTTTTCAGTCTGTCCCTAGTCTGCATCAGACTCTTAAGGTCTTTGTTAATCCAGGGACAATATTTTTCAGAAACACGCATTTCCCTTAGAGGGGCATGTTTTTCTTTGATTAAAGCAAACAAGGTTGACCAGTCATCAACAAGCTTATTAATATCATCAGTCTGTTGAAAAAAATGCTCCCAACAAATGTCAGAAACATCAGACAAGAATTCATCTTCTTTAAAGTGTTTCATACTCCGAGTTTTTATCCGTTTGTGTCCTTTTTCAACAGCTCCATTGAATTTTCGGATACAATAGACCAGAAAGTGATCACTGAGGGAAACCTCATGGACCCCTGTCTTAACAATGTTTCTGGCACATGTTGTGGCAATGTGGTCGATAAGAGTTGCTGTTTCAAGAGTGACTCTTGTTGGCTCCCCAACAAGCTGCT
This sequence comes from Aurelia sp. 4 Dawson et al 2005, assembly GCA_964019985.1. Classification (NCBI taxonomy): domain Eukaryota; kingdom Metazoa; phylum Cnidaria; class Scyphozoa; order Semaeostomeae; family Ulmaridae; genus Aurelia; species Aurelia sp. 4 Dawson et al 2005. The sequence continues at coordinate 14,451,993 of OZ026497.1, forward strand.
TAAAACTGAATAGCTCATAGATATCTGTCATGTGCTTGGCATCGTTATCCAAGAGCTGATCACTTGATCTCCCAGTGAAATCACAATTTGTGTCCCCAAGGAGGATCATTGTCTTTCCTTCCCTATCCAAGACGGCAAGTGCTTTAAACCTTAAAACCTTGAGTACCTTAAAACCTGGTAGAAGAAACTGCCCGGTTGGAAAAGTATCATCAAGCTTCGTTTCAGCAACGATTAGTATGTCGATCAGTATGTTAGTATGTTAAACGATTCAACGATTTAACGATAATACTAATTCAACGATTAGTATGTTAATTTATAGACAGACCCGAACCTGTCCTGCATCGTCGGCAACCTATGGGACAATTGCCGCCTTCGTTGCGTCTCCAATACCACCATTTAACTAAAAGTAGACTTCGTGCATAAGTAGGACTGTAGAATGTTAGTTAAAGTTGAGAAAGAAAGTGCTTATCATTTGGCTTATTCCGCTTGAAATACACATCGGAAAACCCTTGGAGTAGAAAATTTCAAAAAACCAGACTCAGGCCATTTTGCAAATGTTCGCGACCAAGACCAAATTAACTAGAAATCCTTGAATACATAATCCAAAAGTCTAATACAAACACTTGAATAGAGATTCCAGCACTATACAATGTTAAATTAAAGATGGTAGGCGGGTATCATGGATCAATGGATTATTCATGTGAAATGATTTGTCAACTCGTCTCACCAATGGTCAAAATTCAATCTCTTCCAAATTGAAAATTCATCCGTCTTGATTGTCGTTGTCATTCAAAGGGGACACTGATTGCTTTGTCTTTATCACTGTATTCAGTTCCTACGGCAAACAAAACAGGTCAGTAGTTAACGCAACTTGCTCCCAATGGCCAACCTGCCATATACCGCATATCTATCTGCGAATTTGCCATTATTGCTATCTTCGAGAAAATATCTTCTTTAAATAAGGAGTTTCTGCTTTCTAGCCATGAAATTTAAAGGAATAATCCCCAAGGCCTACGAAAGAGTGTTTTCTTTTTTGTGCTCTAATACAATGATTGTATTGATTAAAGTGACAAATGCTCCGTAGGTTCAAGTACCTTCCAATCGGACAGGCATTTCAAATAAAAGGTACATTTGAAATTTTCAGGTGACTTGTGAGTGCATAATAGATGATAAGAGATCATTTGAATGAATGATGAAAATAGAAGGCCTGCATATGATGCCTGGGGTACTCCACACGTTACTTCTCCCAAGATCGCAAAAGCTTCCTGTTTACCTTAGAGCACTGCTTCCTGTCAGAAAGGTATAACTGAGACCAGCGTAGCTCTTTGCCTGCAGCTCCATAGAGTAATAACTTATTAATTAGGATTTCATGGTCCAGCGTGTCGACAGCTTTGTTTCAAGTCCATAGATGTAATTGGCGTATATGTTCCGTTTTTAGTGTTAACATATCAGTTGTTTTTACACTTCAATAGGCAAGTCAAGACAAATGTAACAAAGTAAGCTAGACCTCTGTGAGTACAAAAGACGATTTGAAACCAAAAAATTATCATGCTAAACGTTCTCAAAGACGGCGACTGGACGATGGTTTGATCTGTTAACCATCATTGTCAATAGGAGCAATCCTCACAATTTTCCACTGATTGGGAAAACTCCAACAAACAGTGGCAGATTAAAAAAGCTGACTCAATGGTTTCGCCGGGATGGACATTCAAGCCTTCAGGGAAAAAATGGAAATTTCATCAAGCCAAACGCGTGCGAGATCTTAAATTCATTCATCGCTAGGACCACTTGCTTGGCTACCACAATCGAAAAAAATGAAGGAGGCATTAGTGGGGGTGATCACAAAATCACCTGTCAGGAGAAACTTGTCCGTATAGGGCGGTGGGACCGTCTCCCATCTTTATTGTGTCTATCGATTGTGTCAATTTTATCGGAGAGAGATTGTATCAGCCTTGCTATTTATGATTGCAAGTTCCAAGACCAACAGAAGCAAGCTGATCTTAGCCCTGTATTCAAACATGACGATTCACATTGTAAGGTCAATTTTCGGCCAATAAGTATCTTACCTCTAAAGTCTTAAGTCTCTATAGGCTGTGAAAGAATTCTGAAAACCAAATATGCTCATACTTTCATGATTAACTACCCAAGGTCTCGTGTGGTTTCCGGGAGGGGGTACGTACAGTACGCAAGTTGCTTTGATAAAATTGACAGAAAAATGAAGGAAATTTCTTGACGCATCAGGTGTAGCAGTTGCAAACCACCTTTTTAAGGTAAGAGGCGCGAAAGCGGAAGTCTTTATTATTACAGATGTTGCATCTTTGAGTCCAAAATCCTATTTTATGAAGAAATTTTAATATAGAAGTGACTTTTCACTTTCTTATCTGTCTTTATTTTGAACTTATGGCGATATGAATAATTCAAACTAATATGGGCTTTGGTCGTGAATTCAAAGTTGAAACAAAAATTTGTCCAAACATCTGATTTCACGGTCATAGTTCTTATGAATTCAAATTCTTTAAATTGCCACCATTTCTAAACGAAGACAGATATGAAAGTGAAAATCTGCTTCTGTACTAAACTTTGTACGCAGAACAAGATTTTAGACTCAAAAATACAAAATCTTTAACAATAAAAGATTTCCGCTTTGGCGCTTCTTACCTTAAAAAGGTGGATTCTGGTGGATTCATCCAAGGCCTACACACAGTGATCCAGAATGGCAAAATAATGTAATAAATGCCGAAAAATGAAAGTTCTCAGAATTAATCAAACTATAGCTCATTTCAAAGAGCAATGATTGACAATTAACATAAAAGAAGAATTATCAAAATCGGACCGGTGAGAGCCAAGAAACTGATTTTTGAAGTTTCAAGATATCACAAGTTTACAAATTTCACATCAAAAAGGCAATGAACACTCAATTTAGGCTAACTTCAAAATTCAGTTTCTCTGCCTACACTCATTCGATTCTTGAAATTCTTTTTTTAATTTGATTGTATACATCTTAGTATCATTTCTGATTCATACAATTGAGAAAAAAATGAGAAATTTCACGGATTTCGTGAATTACGAAATAGCACTATTATGGAGGATAAAAACCGATATTTTGATAAAAACAGTTGAAAATCTAAAAGACGGGGTCAAACGCTGTCTTAGCAAAAATATAATAATTAACTAGAACATGTCTCAAGCGCATCTGCCAAAGGATATGTTCAGCAACCTTCTTCGAAAAATTTCATGACCGTTTTAGAATGTGTGGTCATTTTCTTGAAAACGACATGTGGTCGCATGTGAAACCAGGATTGTTTATGTCAGTGTTTTTTTTCAACTTGGCAAAAAGTGCACAGTGGGGCATTTCGATGGGGGATTATGACATTCGCTATACATAGATCTAAAGTGGACGGTCTGCCCCAAGACGTGAATTTATTGTGGTTTGTACCCCCTTGCATGTCTAAAAATTCAGAAAAAGGAATATCATGACTTAAAAGCATAGGTTTTAGGACACAAAAATTTTGATACCATTTGTGCACACAAAGTTACAAATGGGCATGAATGCAATCCTGCTCAGATTTGGTTAGATATGTCATCATTTGTTCACATATTGCACAATCCAATCTAAAATGCATTCATTATGCGAAAAAAATATTGTTAGAGGCTTATCACTTTCGCATGTGAGTAGCACAGTCAACGTGTCAAAGGAGATGTATTTTGAAAAAGTTTTTCTAAGATGCAACATGTCTGAATAATATTTTTTTCAAATATCATAGCTTCCTTGGAGATTGTCAGTATGTCGAAAAGATGCTTATACTTTGAAATATGGATCACCATTTTGCCCTAACTCAAACCTGCTTTCATATACAGGGCAAAAAAGTAAAACAAGGACACAAATTTCACTAATGTCTTGCAATCTTGTTGAAGAATCGACCATCTCTCTACGTAGTTTGGCTTTGGCCATTATATCCGTTTCCTGTATATATGTTTTTGCAATTATTTCTTAAGCTCCATGATTTTATGCTTTCCACTAATAACGACATAAACAATTTGATTTTCAAAAGCATCCACAAATGAATAGATAGCAACAGTCTTTATTATCACAATTTTCATGCTTCACTTTGTATTAATTTTCTAATTTCTTGTATGCAAAATTAAAATTCTAGATGGCTACCCCCCCCCTTCCCCCGAAAGGTCTCCTTGGACCTGTAGAGCCAAACTGCTTGCAAATACGAAACTCAATTTTATGAGGAAAGTTACCGCAATGAGAAAAAGGGTTCACAAGACAGTGTATTAGCATCTAGATATGTTTGCGAAACCCATGAAAGCAACAAAAAGATGTCAATTGCTTGTTGTAATGATAGTTTACGTAATACCTAAAAAATACATCTGTAGCTGAATATGGAAGAAACACAAGCAATCTTTGTCATTCAGTTTTTCGAAAGTCAGCTACCACTTCCGTTGAAAAAGGCCCTTCCTGACCCTTATACATTGGGTGAACCCCCAACCCCCCCATCCCCAAGACACCACTCTAGGGATTTCTTTCCCAACGTGATCTATTGTCTCGGAAGAGAATTATTTCCATTTACTTTCCATATCTTCTTACTTCGGCGAAATTCAGCGATCCTGTGCTTTGAAATTCATTCGGTAAACAAATATTGCAATAATCTGTGCAGAGTCCCCTTCACAAAAAATTAGATATAAAAAATTCCGCAAATTTCCGCAAATACAGATTTCTCTCACTTAACCAGTAGCATCTGCTGGTCACTTTAAGCTATAAACCTAATGTCTGACGCTGTCTGATAGCTACTTATTCAACTATTTGTGGAGCAAATCATACTTTATTTCAAAATTTTTGTCAGAATCTACTTCACTGCAATGAAAAAATTAGTTCCACGGAGATCGAAGTGGACTAGAAAATGGAAACCTTGAATAGTAATCAAAGGAAGGTGTTGGAATCTTCCTTTCAAATTTCATCGAAATTGGTCTGAAGGCTTTAGCTTCATAGGTGATTAAAGATGGCTGTTTTTGATACGTATGTACAACAAAAATTTGTATTCTCCCAAGCATTTTCGGAACACGTTAAACAAATAATTGCCAAAAATGTTTCCGTAAAGATATGACGCTAAGTCATATGCTTTCTTGGTCAGCAACTATTGCTCTTTCAAATTAGGGGGATTTGAAATCAAATGGAGAAGGTTGATTTTTTGGCCTATGTCATAATCTTGCCCCGCTGTGAAGTGTCCATTTGAAAAATCTGAAAATTAGTTTATTTGTCCTAAAGAGATCAATTTTGACTTTAACGCACTATATCTCCGGACAAAGACGGATTTAGTGGCACTTCAGAATATTACGTCATTAAGAGGAGCGTATTTGGATTTTATATTCCAAAATACCCTACAATCCTGGACATAAATTGTTGAGAAAATCTGCGCCCCCTTCCCCCAAATTCCATCAATGATATGACGTCACTGAGTCATCAAAGGAAAAGGGCCTTGTTTGAACGCTTCACAGGGCTGTGGCTGGAAATTAATTGCAGGAGGTGTTTTTACGAGGCCAGGAAACAATGACTGAAGCATTTTAGTATCAAAAGCAGTGATCTATTCATTTTAACGAGCATGTTCTTATGTGACGTCAGAAATGACAAATATAGTAATCACGATCTTGATAAAAGAAGGCAACATGGTTTAAGAAACTAAATTAAACAATCAATCGGAATACAGAGACTTTCTCGTTGGCAGTCTGCACTATCGCTTATTACACATTTTAATACACGCATTAGTTTTACAAATGTGCCACGATGAATACGATGAATACAGAAGAAATTATGGATCAACCTTTACACGAACGACAGGCACGTGCGGTTTATCTTATAACTTACAGTAGAGCAGATATGACAATATTTCCTACAAAAGGAGAGTTCGCAACGAGTGTGGTTGAAATTTTTAACGAAGGAAAAGCAAAGGTAGAGTCTTGGGTTTGTTGCCTTGAAAGTCATGAAGTTGAGGGGGCTCATTATCATTTAGCGGTAAAGCTGACCCGGCCAAGAAGGTGGAAAGCGATAAAGATGAAGATACAAGAGAAATACGGGATTTCAGTGCATTTTTCATCGAGACATGACCAATATTTCGACGGATGGTTCTATGTAACCAAACATGATAGGGAGTATATGGAGAGCAACGACCATCCAGATTTTAAAACGTGTGTGCCACCAAGAACAGCGGCAGCAACACGGATGAGGAGAAGTAAGGTGAACCAGAAGGTTGCACCAAATGAACGGAAACGCCCTGCAAAGAAACAGAAGAAGCTAACAAACTTCGATGTTGCTGAAATAATTCTGGCAAAAAACATTCACACCAGGACGGAACTACTGGCACTATGTCAGGAACAGAAAACTAAGGGCAATAATCACTTGGCAGTGTTTGTACTCAACAGAGGAGCCAAGAACATAAATGAGCTCATAGATACAGCATGGGAAATGAAAGGTGCTAAACAGGAGACTGAACGTGACAAACACAGCAGAAAGGAGATCATTCAAAGCTTTCTTAGCAAAGACTGTGCTCCTGGATGTAATGGTGATTGGCTTTGTGCTGCAAAAGAAGTGCTTTTAGGCAATGATATAGAAAGATCTGACTTTGGTACAGCAGTTTTGACTCTTTTGGAAAAAGGTCGTGGAAAATACAGAAATGTTATGATAGTTGGTCCAGCAAATTGTGGGAAAAGATTTATTCTACAGCCCCTATGCCTAATGTACAAATGCTTTGTGAACCCAGCATCAACCACATTTGCTTGGGTTGGTGCTGAGACTTCAGAAGTAATCTTTCTGAATGATTTTCGTTGGAGCAAGCAAATAATTCCATGGCATGATTTGTTGCAGATACTTGAAGGGCAACCTGTGCATTTATCAGCACCAAAGACACATCATGCCAAGGATTTGGTGCTTGATAAAGATACACCTATCTTTTGTACATCCAGCACACGAATAAGGTATGTTTCACAGGGTGCCATCAATGAGAGGGAGACAGAAATGATGGAAGTGCGCTGGAAAGTTTTTTCCTTTTACAAGCAGATTCCAGAAGGCAGGCAGAAGGAGATAACACCATGTGGTACATGTTTTGCCCATCTTATTTTGGATGACTGAACTCAGCTGCTCCACCCATGAACACACCCTGAAAGGGGCAAATCACACCCTCTTCAATGCCATTGCAGCCAAGTACACACACAATATATCTATGTATACGGATGAAGAAGAGAAGTTCTCTTGAGGACACAGCTTCCTTTCAATATTTATCAACATTTCAGCAACGAATTACCATAGAATACCATGGTTTACCAAACGATTTACCGCAGCTAAATATAACAGTTTCTCAATGATGAAATGCACTTCATTGAAAAAGCATGGTGTGTTTGCAAAACTGCAACATTGTCCATGATATGAGAATTTTTTTTCCACTTTGTACCATTGTTTCTGATAATTGCAACGGTTTACCGCGAAAATTGTAGAAGAAGAAAATCCAATGTACAGTTCTTTCTATGTACTTTTTGCGGTAAATCGTTGTTAAACTTACAATCGCCTATCTCTCATAATTGCATGCTCAATTTAGGAGAGACATGGTACATGCGTCCCTACCTGCACACATTTTTCTCATTGAAATCAATAACGTGCATTGCAAACACACATAGAAACAACGGTAAATCGTGTGGTGAACCGTTCGGTAATTCGTGCTGTATACATTATGTTGTATTTCCTTATGAATGCTCTAATATGTGAAGCAAATGAACTTTGCTCACCATATCTTAGTATTTAAGTCTTTCGCCATTATTTTTCGTCAGCATCTGCATTCGTTTCTGCATTGAGTCTATCGCCCCATCAATAACGGCTATGGGAAAATGAAGCATGGAATATCTTGCACGTTCGCTGAACTGTTCAAATGTTTCATTCTCTATGTTATTCTGCATTGCATCCTCAGCTAACTGTGTACGCACATTATTAAATATGTTTTCAATAGGATTAAGATCTGGACTTCGTGGAGGAATTGCGAGTAACTTAGCACCACACTTTTCTATACTGACTTTAGCCAGCCTTGAATTCTGACTTGGGTCTCCATCTTGAACATATAGGCGTGTTTCTGGATTGCAACTGACTTCAAACATGTAACTAAAATTCCTGTCAATAAATGAGGAGAAATATGGGCCATTCATTCTGTCATACTGTTCACATAAGATGAAACCTTTTCCATATGATATGGCAGCTATAAAATGAGCAACTTTCCCTCCTGCACCAACTTTGCTTCCCTTAGATGTACATCCTTGCATCGGTCCCTCAGATTTTTGTCGCCAAATGCGTCCAGATGGGGCTTTCGCTTGATCTGAAGGATGCAACTTAGGAACGAACCTAACACCATCTAAATAAAACACTACATGCTTGGACCACACATCTTTTGGATATTCCTTTAACATTTTCCTTGCAAATTTTACACGTTTCACTTTGTCAGCCTTCGACATTAGGCCCTTTTTTCTACTTTGGAGGTAGAAGTATCCTTGTCTATTTAAATGCCTCCTCACAGTGCGATCTGATACATTTTGAACACCAGCTTCCAATTTTACACGTTTCGACGAAAATCTGCCTGAAACTTCTCTTAATTGGCGAATAGTTCTAACGATTTTCCTTCCTTCCCTCTCTGTGAGCAATTTAGGCCTACCGGCGTTTCGTTTTCGTCCAGCACTCTTGGCAACTCCCGAAACTTCTTTCTTGCAATGACGATATATGGTTGCAGTGGAATACTCAGGATACCTTCTTATGATTTCTTTTATTGAAAGTCCCTTTTCAGCATACAAGTACCTCCAAAAAATTGATAACTTTTCTGGAACAGCTCTTTTGAACGCCATAGTGGCCTAAGTACACTGCGTCATGATAGTTACTTCATGTATGCTTCATTCATCGCACTCTAATTTTAGAATATTGCTGTCCCCAAGCCCCACCTACACAAACGACAGTGCAGACAAATATGTATGGAAGAGTGCATTATGTTGAGGTGTCAGGCAGAATTGATTTCATGTATAACAATGTACTGTTGACATTGTTCTCAATGTTATAAGATGATGGGGGCATAAAGCCACTCACTCTTCCCACTTGAAACCCCAACTATAAAAGCAGTCTCTGAATATCCTGAACGTGCACAGATACTTAACAATAGCATTTTAGGAGATCTCTTATGATTTTCCCATGTTGCAAAAGTACATCCTTCAGTGAACTGTTGCCTTCAGATTGATAAAATGAATATATGAAATAAATAAACGACTATAAAATCATAGAATTGGATGCAAATTATCAAATTCATATCAGACACCAAAGTCGCTATTGTATTACCATATAGTGTTTAATGAAGTCGCCGCTGCTTCCCTCCACACGAATAGTTTTTAGAGTAACCTACTGAATACGTTAAGTCTCTTCTTTGCAAAATTCAGACAATCCTGGACATAAATTGTTGAGAAAATCTGCGCCCCCTTCCCCCCGTTCAATGTTGGTTATGTTGAGCTGCTATTTGCTGCGGTGCTCCAAAAATTACCCAACATTGAATGGGGGGAGGGGGGGCCAATAGCAGGGCATCATTTCTAAGTGCTGTCACAAGGCGTTTGAACTCCATGACAACGTCAATTTTTCTCAACAATTTTGTCCAGGATTGTAGTTTACAAAACTTCAATTTTGGAACTCTCAAAATTGTTTTGATAATTTTTCACCTTTCAAATACTATCTAAGACAACTGAATTTTCAAAATCTGGTCCGAAGAGCACCAAAGGATGAACGATTCCGTTGGAAATCACAATGAAAGGCAAAGAAACTTTAGTCAGTCGGTTATCATCAAAATATAACCTTGAATTATTTAAAAAGATAATTATATTGCTGTAATACCGTGAAAAGTCCAAAAAGCATAGATTGAAAGCTATTAGAGCATATAAAGGATGCAAATTCCATAAAATAAAAAGCTCATTTCTGAAATTGTTGTTGATTTTTATCATAAATAGTTAAAGAGCTTTTTAAGAGCACTTTGTTGCAATTATGAGATGATAAAATGCTTGTAAACTGAACTTAAGTGACTTGAGGCTTAAGAATACGTTTGAGAGCGATTTCCGATAAAATATTCCAAAAGCAGCTTGTTTAGTTTCCTCAAGCAAAAGTGTAGCTTACTGATATTTTTTATTGGAATTACTGCATCCTTGATGGCTCTAAAGGTAATAAATCAATAGTTTTCTGCTCTGCTACGTCTTACTAAAACAAGATTTCCCACTCTTGTGACTTCCAATACAGATGAATGCCATGGGTTGGCTGCTTTTGGTACAGTTAGATATAGCGCGTTAAGTGGAATAAGTCTTCCTTATGTGCTCCAATCCAAAATTATTTTGCGTCAAGATGTGGGCAATTACTTCCGTCACAAGTGTACAAAATTTCATTGAAAGGGCACCACAGGATGAAAAGTTACGTCATATGGAATATTTCAATCATACAACCAATGGAATATGTCCATCCTTTGAGGCTCCTAACTTCAAACCTACATAGCTTACGATCAGAAACTGCTTTTGGAATCGGGAAAAAAGCATGGAATGTTCAATCTTTCGTTAATATAAAGGAACTTGGGTTTTATTTGGCAAGTACTTGCTTTTCCATTCAAATCGTGACTATAAAATTGTTGAATAAAAGGACACTTTTTGCCAAGTTGAAAAAACACTTACTTATGTTGACTGAAATTACTGATTTAAATAATGCCTTAAACTCATTTCATGCCTCAAACCAAAGTCAATCAACTGAGTTGTAAAATTCGCAATAATCGGAAAAATTGAAAATCAAGATACTTTAACGTACAGTGGATTGAAGGAACAACACTTCTTTTTTCTTGTTATAATATCTGAATTGAATATTACATCAAGTCGTATCAACAGATTCTGTTCTTAGCAAAACGTTTTGTCTTATCGCTATTAAGAGTATTAAAGCTTGACTTAAGACTTCCCATTGAGTTCCAGTGTCATTATAGTCTGACTTGAGCAATACTTTTTCAGAATGTGGCTCGCTTTTGCTACAGCTGGGCAGACGCTATGAGCATTCTGACGACGAGTCATATAAATCGTGTTGCACAGATTCTGGTCTTGCTCTTCATGCTACGCCAGCTCCAAACATTTTAGTTTCAGGCATCGGTTTGGACTGCTTTCAAACCGATCAGCTATCGGAGAGCCTTTTGAGAACTTAATGAGAACTCTAAACAGCTCCTAGTTATGGGCGAGCATTTGGTGTACAGACGAAAATCTTCACCCGGGGAAAATTGATTACTAAGTACGGCATCACAAAGCATGTGCACTGCTTCAGTTCATCAACGTTGACAGCTAAGTATTGTGTACATTTTCGGAACTGTGAGGAAAACATCAAAGTAGGACAACAGACTAAAAGATTTTGCCTGGTTCTTAAAATCATCATCAGGTCAATGGCCATCTGTTCTTGTGCTGAAGAGAGAACAGCCATCTACAGTCAACTAGGATACTAAAGCTCAAGAGCAAGCAATAAGACATATCTTCACACTCTTAATAGTGACGAGAAAGAACTTTGTGGTACGGAACTGAACTTGATATGACTTGATGTAATATTCAGTTCAGACATCATAACGAGAAAGAAGAAGTGTTGTTCTTTCAATCCACTGTACCTTAAAGTATCTTGATTTTCAATTTTTCCGACTACTGCAAATTTTTACAACTCAGTTGATTGACTTTGCTTTGATTTGAAATGAGTTTCAGGCATTATTTAAATCTGTAATTCAGTGAAAATAAACATTACTGGTTTCACATGCGACCACATGTCGTTTTCAAGAAAATGACCACACATTCTAAGATGGTCATAACATTTTTCGCAGAAGGTTCCTGAACATATCCTTTGGCAGATGCGCTTGAGACATGTTCTAGTTAATCATTATAGTTTTTGCTAAGACACCGTTTGACCCCGTCTTTTAGATTTTCAACTGTTTTTATCAAAATAACGGTTTTTATCCTCCGGAATAGTACTATCACGTAATTGGCGAAATCTGTAAAATTTCTCATTTTTTTTCTCGATTGTATGAATCAGAAATGATACTAAGATGTATACAATCAAATTAAAAAAAGAATTTCAAGAATCGAATGAGTGTAGGCAGAGAAACTGAATTTTGAAGTTAGCCTAAATTGAGTGTTCATTGCCTTTTTGATGTGAAATTTGTAAACTTGTGATATCTTGAAACTTCAAAAATCAGTTTCTTGGCTCTCACCGGTCCGATTTTGATAATTCTTCTTTTATGTTAATTGTCAATCATTGCTCTTTGAAATGAGCTATAGTTTGATTAATTCTGAGAACTTTCATTTTCGGGATTTATTACATTTGCTGGATCACTGTGCTACAGCTCTTTGGCTTATGACTTCATCGTTGCAAAACTGGAGACGAATGGATTTGATTTAAAATAGCCTTTGCCTTAAGTATAGCTATTTGGATTGCTCTCTTCAAAGGGTACAGATTGGTTCACACAGAAGTACCCGCAAAAATGATAAAAACAGAGGTCCAACAAGGATCTGTCCTAGAACCTATACTCTTTAACACATTTATTAATGGCTTGTGTCTTACGAGACTAGACTCACCGATCCGCAATTTCGCAGATGATACCTGAATATTGTCAAGTGGGCTGTGTTTGCAAACCCACCTAATTCCACGAAATTTCACCAATGTTCCTTGGCTTGAAACCCTAAGTTTAACAAGCACGTTTAAACTTTATGATCAAAAATTTAACAAGAAAATCAGTGCCTTTACTAGGCTAAAACATATATTTTTAGAGAGGAGGCATTGACAATATGTAATGCCGTAAATTTATCAAACTTCAACCATTGACCTTTGATCTAGCTACGCTGTAGTGAAGATGCAAACAAAGAGATTGACCGCACACAAAACCGTGCTCTTCGGATCTTCAAATAGGCTACCAATGCTATTGCTCACTCTAAGTGGTAGCGTTACAGGGTGCCCCAAAACAATTGTGCTCCGTTTGTGTGGCTACTGTGGAAGAGCTATTGCTTCAATTACCTCGGTTTTTTTACGCAGTTGCATAGGTCAAGCTTCAAATTAGAGTTTGAAACCTTGCATGAGTCAATCTGATAAGTGGCTGCCAATTTAAGGTAAGGAAAAGGCAAAATGAGTAATTGCTTCAAAAACAGCACATCTATCGTTTCCCAGTAATGTCAAAGCAAAGTAAGTTTTCAAGGGAAGGGTTCTAGCGTTGTATTATGAGATTTTCTAAATCTTTTAACGGGTTAGCAGTGATAGCAGAGAGCACTTTCTACCAAAGAATGTAGAGAAGATTTCAATACGATGCCGGAGTCCTTTATTTGAAAACTTACTTCATTTTGACGTTGCTGAAGAACAATAGAAGTACTGTTTTTGAATCAACCACTTATTTATCCCTTTCTCTACAATAAATCGGCAACAGCGTTCACTCAAACAAGGTTTCAAGCTCAAATTTGACGCTTGAACTAATGGAACTGTGTAAGAACAGAGACAACGTAATCTACAGCTCCTCCACAGTAGCACTAACTTAACTTAGGCATGCATAGTGGGCCTGACTAAGCTTTAACGGTCAGATAAATGCAAAAGCCTTTGTTATTGATTTCGATCATTTACGGCCTGGAGACTTCAACATTTCAAACGAAATTTCGATATGAGTTCTGGAACCTGTCGAAATCGCCTGTTTAATTCCGTTTTTCAGTCAAATTTTCCAAAAAACCGCGCAAGCAAAAGAGCCTGGATCTAGCAGAGGCGTGACGTGGAATGAGTCGAAGGAGTCATTGCAAGCTGTGAGGGAATTGAGGAGTCTGTTTGCACTCACCGATTAACAAGTCACGAAAGTTAGAAACGACTACTTATGTTAATTTATCTCAAACAAAAAACGCCGAGAAAGTAGGTAGTTCATCGTCGTGGCTAGTCAGCTTGTGCAGAGAAGAATGTATGTGCACATTATTCCGAACTTTGGCGTGGACTGACTTATGGCATCAGTGAGCAGTAGACTGACTTGGAGAGGGAACCCTTCAGACTTGCAACAACGAAAACATTGCGAGTCTGCACAAGATATTTCAATCCTAACGACTTTAAACATTCATTGGCTGCTGCAAGTGCATTAGCTGGCTTCCAGAGCACCTTTCTGAGAACTCTTCGACGTGCAAAACATGAAATTATAGTTAATACTCTCCGTTCCGCTTTTATACCGAACATTGGCTTTTTGAGATATTTTTATATCACTAATTCGAGAAACCGTACAAGATTTTCAGAACAAACAAGGATTCTTACGGATTGTGGTACGTTCTTCATGAAAATAGAAGGATTTTTGCAAAAGGTGCATGACATTTTTCTTCTCGTTTGTTGTTTTTGTTATTTTTGTGAAGCACCCCCTCGTATTCATGTGCTCAGAATGATCGGGGGCTCTCAGGTTGTTTAGGCCCAAAATGCGAGAGTCTGTTATTTTGCTCGGTCTTTCAAAGACAGAATTCTTAGGCCAATGAAAGACATTCGTAAAACTGGACATCAAGCTTCTATCACACAAGAGCCCGAACGAACAAAATGACGTTACATACGTCTACTATCAACCATAAAGATAAATGGGGAATGGAGATGTATCTTGTGGCGTAAGGAATGTCCTCAAGTGCTTTTGAAAACGAGCTCCTACGCGTCGGAGTCGTAACTGAAACACGGGAGGCTCCTAAACGATCCACGCAAGCGACGCAGACAGGAGCGAGCCCGGCCTCAGTGAAATTTCCATAGACTGTAGCTTTGAAACCCAACTCCCACCGATCCAGGCAAACGACCCGGACAGAAGTTGAGCAACTTTGAAAAAGGAAATAGTGAATTTTTCCTAGCCTGTACTATTTAAAGCCTCACTCCTACCGATCCAGGCAAGCGACCCGGACAGGAGTTAGGTAAGTATCGGGAAATTGCGAATCTATATTTTTCGAATCTGGAGTTTAGTCTATTGAATGTACTGTGACATTTTAGAGAGTCTATGGGAAAGGTGTGCTGCGAAGGACACTTACGCCACAAAATGAAAGCATCTCACGCTACATATAATTCATGTAGAAACGATTTATAATAAACGCTAATACAAAATCATCGCTACTGAAACCTAAAATGTCAAAGTGTCCATTAAATGAAAAGGAATCTTTCTGAGTCAGAAGATGAAGCCTGACTATTCAACAATACGCAATAATTATAGTGCATCCTGAAGAGTGAGTTTAACCGATCTATCGATTCAGGCGGATTTGGGTAACTTCTACTTGGTAAGCTTTCTGGGAGGGTTTGGGTGGGACTTCGAAAATTTCTTACTGCCTTTGTGTACGTTGTAAGAGAATGAGGTGGGGCTGGTTATTTTCGTGCGATCATATCGCTTACTCTCGCTTCCCCTGATTGGGAGAAGACATACAATGACCTTTGTGTTATTGGCCGACTAAAGTCACGTTGGTAAGAAAATTGATCCCATTGGCTGTCTCGCGTCCTATTTTGGCGCGGTAAAGTCACCTGACTTTCTTGGCAGTACTTTCCCACGGCATTTTTCCTAGCTGTCGTTATAAATAACATATGCAATTAACGCTACTAATGTCACTTGTATCGTTTGTAATCTGCGCTTTGAAAGACCGTTACCTAATGCCCTTGTTCTCCTAGCTACACAAATTGCACCTCTTTTAACTTCGCAGGAGACCGCGTTAATTGCCCCGACCAAGCCGCGCTTGGGTTGTTAGCCATTCGCTAGTTGTGTGTTGATGTGGCCCTATAATCCCCATTGAGAGTGATCTCAGTTTCCTTGGTCTTTCCTCAGGGAATACCTAATATTTGGCGAAAAGAGATGGTCTGTAGATTGCAGATCTCTGCTAAATTTCCCGCAGTGAGGGTCTGGGTAAGAGCTTCAGGTCTTTTAGGTTTCCAACTCACTCTAATGCGAGTGGTGCGGAACGAGGTTTCTAAGGCCTTACACAGTGGCTGCAGGAGACTATTAACTGCATTTGATGAAGTTTCATCAAATTTTGAATTGAAATCGAATGATACACTCACCCACTCTTCGAACGTGATGACACCGGATTTTGCCATATCAGGACTAGGCCATATTATCACACTCATGGATAGGTAAGGGCAAGTTCTTTGTCCACATTTATGTTTCCTTTTCTTCGATAACGCTCTGGTTCTTTGCGAACTTTTTAGGTGGCCAATGTATTGCCTCTTACAATGTATTTTGTCTTTACAGATCGTGAAGCCATGCAAATGGTTCTTTGCAAACATTTTAGGTGGCTAGTGTATTGCTTCTTACAATATATTTTGTCTTTACAGATCGTGGAGCCATGCAAATACAAATGTGCCTTCGAAATGCGATTGTCGGTCGAATGAGGAGGAAGAATCCTAATAGTAACAATCAAACCCTGGGGAGATCAAGGCTTGTTTTTCCGTAGTCTTTTGAAATAACACAATAGTTAAATGCTTGATCAATACCATGGTTTGATCCAGCCATTCACAGCTAAAGACAATCAATATTCAATTGCTAATTTGCATCAAAATTATTCAAAAGATGTTTTCATGTTTCCATTTCAGAGTCGCTCCCACCTAGGAGAGCAGAACATAGGAAGAATGGCCTGACTGTGTTCAATTCATTCTTCTACATCGAGGGAAAACTATGAGGGCGTGCAGCTCAATACTCGATCTTTGAAAATATCAGAGAAGCAATTGGCCGCCATCCAAAATTTATTTTGTTTACAGCTCGATGTGTATCTGCCACAATTCATGTGTTCTTCACGGCTACTTCTTCAAGTGCCTTGGGCCTCTCAAGTGATGAATTTCTTATGACTCATTCCACGTCACGACGTAGCTAGTTCCAGGCCTCTATCATCACGCAGTTTTTGAAGGAGTGCCCCTTTTCAAAACCCCCAAACCTATCCTTTTGCAACGCAAAGATAAAAAATATCATTGCCATCGGATTCCCCATAGTTTGAATGTAAAATAATCGCATTTGCCTTTATCTGACCTTTAAGTAGCTGAAATCCTGACAAGGCCACTCAAAACAAATTGAAATCAAGCCCACTCAAAACAAATTAAAAACAAATGGAAAAAACAAGGGCTTTGGGCAAAAATCACTGTTTCTTAGAGGGAGTTTGTCTGGAACACCCTGGATGACAGTGCCAAAATGACTCGAAACTTTCGGCTTTTAGAAAGCTTTTGCCGCTTACATTTACAAATACATTTACTTTTGCTTGTAAATATTTGGTTTGAATTAGTATGTTTTTTTCATTACTATTGTATATACCAAGTTTAATTATGGTTATAAAATAAGAATAATCAAAATGTATAAAATTAATTGCTGATATTACAAAAGACTTCGTTCATTGAGTTCGCAATACCGACAAAATCAGTGAGTTTCTATCAACAATCAGCGACGATACATTGGAAGTTTTGGACCTTATGTTGACAAGTTCGCTGATCTTTGCCCAAACTTCTTTAAGATGTCCGACACTGTGTCATCATGCAAGTGAGAAAAACAAGTGTGGACATCTTGGGGTGTAGCAGGCTTTCTTGAAATCACGTAGAAAAATGAACCCCTTTTTGAAATGACTCACTGATGAAAACGCCATTAACAGGCTCTTCATGAGCATTTCTTGTGAGTCTCAAAGGAAGCGAGCATCTGAACGAAATGATTAAAGCTAATTCTGCTTTCCACGCCAGTGCACAGAGAGATACCGTTTGGCAAAATCACTCTCGCTAGAAAACAGTTAATGTTTCCAATTTCATTTAGCCTACCGAAAAGCGGTAAAAAGGACGTTGTTCTGTATGATCTGGGCAGTCGAAGGAAATATAAATCGCAATAAATCGCAAGAAATATCGTCCACCAATGCTAGTTTCCCAAATCCTGGCTCACATCTCTTCGTTGACTTCAGAAAAGTGGATTTACCGCCAAAACTACTAGAAAAATGTTTCACTTCTTTCGTTCCATCTTTATCTGGGTAGTTAATCCAGAACTTTGACAAGTCTGACTAAAACCTAGGCCACATTTCCTTCAACCGAATCGCATATTTCTGTTTACTTTTCGATAGCGAAGGGTAAAAACTTGGCCAACAGATTACCATGCTATGAAGCGCGCTTACAAAAGCCCGCGCTTGAAATGATTTTCAGAAACGTTTCAACTAGCAAACACGTAAACGTGATCCGTTTGGAATACTACATTGTATAGCCAAGTCTCATTAAACATCCTCGGGGCGCTTGTGAAAATCATCATTGCATCTCTTGATTGTTCCCAGAAACTTTACAATACCATGCTTTGCGCGTCTTTCGATACTTTCATGAGCAGTCACAGCACAAGCACGGATTAGCTCTCATAAAAGGGCCAGGCGCTTTTCGTTAGGGGCCCTCTTAATGCCAATGGGCAATAAGCCATTTGGCTCATTCGGGAACTGTACATAATGAGCAATGTTTGTTTTATTATTATTATTTCAGTTCGCACAGTTTGGTGTTCTGCTGGTATTTCCAATGTCAGCCAGTAAACTAAGGTGACATTGTCTTATCTGCTAGCTACGCCCTTCTGTCCTTGGTAGCATCATTTGAATGAGTTCTATCCTGTCCTGATCTTTCTCCTTTGGCATTCAGTTCTCTAATGTTCTTCTCAATATCCTTACTGTTCCCAGCAAAGCGGTCTTCTGTAAATGTTCTGTCTTTATTTGAATTCCTAACCTTTCCATGTACTGTTCAAAATTCTTACTGACAGCTCCAAGTGCTCAAATAACCACTGGTACTATCTCTACCTTTTTCATTGACCACATTTTCTTGATCTCCCACTTCAAGTTATCAAATTTTTCTATCTTTTCCTTTTCCTTTGCACCTACTCTGTTGTCTCCTGGAGTGGCAATATCAATTATTGTGCATTGTTTTTCTTCCTTTTCTACCACAACTATCTCTGGTTTGCGACATTCTATGTAATGATCACACTGGATCATAAAGTCCCAAAGCATCTTAACCTTATCAGACTCAACAACACCTTGTGGATAATGTTCATACCAGTTAGCTCCGCGTTCTAGGTCATGTTTGCCACATAATGTCCAATGAAAAATTCTTGCAACATTATCGTGCCTCCTTTTATACTCTGCTTGGGCAAGTTTTTCACATTCACTAACTATGTGGCCTATGCTTTCTCCCTTTTCTCCGCACATTCGGCTTATAGGTGATTCCACCGTCTTATTTACATTGAATTTGATGTAATTTGTTCTTATTGCCTGCTCTTGGGCAGCACAAGTAAGAGCTTCTGTCTCTACTTTTAAATCACTCTTTTGTAACCATCTCCACATCTATTATTATTTACTATTATTATCATTATTATTATCATTATTATTATTATCATTATTATTATTATTATCATTATTATCATTATCATTATTATTATCATTATTATCATCATCAAACTCAAACCATCACCAAAATAAAACAGAAAGAAAATTTAAAAAAACACAACTGTTCTATATCATACGTTTCGATGTAAAATATATAGTTATGATAGACATCGAAACGTATGATATAGAACAGTTGTGTTTTTTTAATTTTCTTTCTGTTTTATTTTGGTGATGGTTTGAGTTTGATATCATTTGTTTCCAATTGGAGAGGGTCAGAGATGAATGAAGACTGCCAAGTTGTAGGTAAGAAGCAGCTTTTCGCTTTAGCAAACAAAATCACACGCTACAGAAATCACTGGTTGTTCCTGAGTTTATGTCGCGCCTTTAATGTGATTCCTAATGGCCTAAAGTTGAAAAAGACTGCACAAATTGGAAAGCGATCTGATGTTTTTGTTTCACAATGGAATGCATTATTATTATTATTATTATTATTATTATTATTATTATTATTATTATTATTATTATTATTATTATTATTATTATTATTATTATTATTATTATTATTATTATTATAATTTTTTTAAGTTGGTTTACAAAAATAGCTCTAATATAAGAACTAATAAAGACCAACTATTTACAAAACAAAATAAATTACAGTTCGTCAAACAGCCAACGTAATACTTAAAATACCCTATTTACATATTTTACAACGACAATTCTCCCCATTCCATTTTTTTATGTATGATTTGAAGGAACAGACGGGGGTGGCAGTTTTATTGTCATTAGGCAGGGAATTCCATAATATGCTACCACGAAAAGATAAACTATCATTGCCATAAGTAGTTGTTTTAGTTTGAGGCAACATCAACAGATTTTTTTATCTTAAATTATAATTATTGTCCTTTTCGTGGAACATATCCCACAAAAATGAAGGAATTCGTTGTGTTAAACTGTTATAAACATCGAGCATTAACTTTTGCAAGCTCTTTTGATCAATTGTGCACTCATTTCCTCTGTGTAGCAACTCATTAAGGGTGGATTTATAATCATTGAAGTGAATTCGAAGCGCTCTCTTATGGGTGCGATTCAGCTCATTATTTGCAACCTTTCCGCAAAACATCCATATCAACGGACAGTAATTGAACTGGGACATTATGAAAGAGTTGTACGGCAAAAGAGATTGCTTCTCATTTAAATAGCTCGAGACTAGAGAGAAGGCAATCTTTTTGTTTGCTTTTTGACATAATTGTGCCACATGTTGGTCAAACTTTAGTTTCGAGTCTCTTATGATACCCAATAACTTAACACCACTGACAACATCAATGGATACCTTTCCAATGTCGAGAACAATATTATCGTCTGTCTTCAAACCAAGTAGCATAACTTGAAATTTTGATGGATTGGCTACCATTTGATTAGTTTTGAACCACGAGATCGCTTGAGACATATCTTCTTCAAGGTTTGAAGCCACACTTTCAAAAGTGTCATCATAAGAAAAGATGGTATTATCATCAGCAAAATTACACACCTCCGAATGCTCGACAACGTATATAAAATCGTTTAGGAATATATTGAACAGTAGCGGCCCTAGCACAGAGCCCTGAGGGACACCAGTTTTTGTCTGTAACCAATCACTATATGTTGAGCCAACCTTCACTCTCTGCTGTCTAGCAGAGAGGTAATTTGCTATTAATCTGAAACCCTGCAGACCAAAACTATACGCTTTTAATTTAGCGATAAGTAGATCGTGTGGCATGCAATCGAATGTGTGTTTGTGTGTGCGTGTAATTTTATTTCAATTCGATTATTTACAGTAGCTAACAATATATACATTTTGAATAAATACATACAAGTCAACTAATCTAAATCGAATTTACAAAAACAAAAGCAATAAACAAAATAAATAAATATATTCAAATGTTCATAACTAATTAGAGCTAATTTAGGAGTTATTTGCAGGCACTACATTTGCAATTGGGACCATTCCATTGTTTTATGAAATCCTTAAAATTTTTTAAATTTTCTGCTGACTTTACTTTCTCTAGTCGTATTTCTTGATGGCATTCAGTACAGGGTCCTGCAAAGGGACATATGATGGTGGGGTCACAGGAGCCTCAATAGGCAGTGTAGAAGTGATATTAACAAAGTACTCGTTAAAACATTCTGCTATTTGTTTTTCACAGATTATTCTTGAATCATTTTCAACGAGAATAATCTTTTCTTGAATATTTGATGGTTTGTTGGAAAATAACGGCTTAAAAGTTTTCCAGAAACGCTTATCACTACCGACAGTTGCGGGATCTAAACTTCGAAAATATCCTTTCTTTGCAACTTTGTTAAGTTTAACGATTTTATTCCTTTGCCTCTTATACCTACGAATATCTTCCTCATTACGCGTTTTATTGGCGATATTTTAAACCGAGTTCTACACATGATTTCTTTCCTCATCTCTTTCGAGACATGTGGTTTATTATTGCCTCTAATAGTTGCTTCTTTGTATGGTGTATGTTTGTCTAATAATTTTTCTACTTGCCCTTTAAAGTCATTATAATTTTCAGGAATCATTGAACAAAGAGCATTGGAGAGGTCCATAAGGAAGTCTGTCTCGGAAAATTTGCTGTAGTCCCTATATTGTATAATCTTTGGTGGAAGCTTGGTATAAGTTGTTTTTAGTACAGTGTAAATCATATGATGGAAGTCACTGAATCCAGCTTCAAATGTTTGGCTCCCAAAAAAGCTGTGTTTGCCATTCGTTAACATGAGATCAATCAATACACTTGCCTTGCGGGCTTTTAAAACATGTGGGTGATCTTATCATACTGAATAATGAATATTGCTGAAATAATAACTGCATGGCAGGTTCAGATACCTCCATGTTAAGATCACCAAATATCAACATGTTCTGTATCGATTTTGTATGAAAGTCTATAATTCGTTCTAGGTGATAAAGAAAATACTTCTCATTCTGAGAAGGAGGTCTATATGCTGGGAGTAACAGCCATTTTATTTTCTTCAGATTGAGCTCAATTGGTAGTACTTGAACATCACAAGGAACGTCTATTCCTGTTAATAATCTGCTAGGTATTTGGTCATTGATATAAACTAATAACCCCCTGAGTTACTCGATACATCTAGCCTATAAGGCTGTTTAAATCCAGGTATGTGAAACTGGCGATTTTCAAATGTTTCATCTAATTTCGTCTCAGCAATTACTAAGACATCAACGTGTTTCTCGATAATACTTGAAAAAGTTCTCAAATTTATTTCGTATCGAATTAATGTTCAAGTAACTAATCACAACACTTTTGGGGTATTTTATCCGCAGATCTCTGATTTAATCACCAAAAAATATTCCTTCCTGTTCGTATCTAGTCTCAGGATTCTGGATTGGAAATAAACTATCATGATATGTACTACTGCATTCAGAATCGTCCCCGGTGACATCTTTTAACTTAACTTCTGGAGGAGAGGACTTGTCGCTTCAGTCGTTGCGATTTATTACTTGCAAAAGATTTTTTGCGAAGGCAGCATTGCCTCTAAGATTTAAGTGCAAACGTTTTTGTCCCAAACAAGAATTGTCTATATTAGAATTATTGAAGAAATCTAACCTCTGCTCCACAGAAACCGCTTTGATTTTACAGTCAAGTTCGTCGATTTTCTTTTTCATTCCTTGTCGGTCTCTTCGCATTATAGCAGCTGACATAACAATCTTCGAGTGTGGGGATTCTTCTTTCAGGATTTGAACAACTTATTTAAGGTGCTTCGTGGTATCGATGTCATTAGTCAAATCATTGGTACCACAATGTATTATCACCATATCTGGTTTCCTTCTGGCCACTGGTTTCACATGGTCGGCAATATCTCGTGTTGTTACACCGGGATGCGGACGAACCTTGACGTTGTGATGTTTACACAGTCCACGGTTGTCAATCCCATTCAAAAGGGAATCTCCAATGACGATAACACTTTTTCTTGGTTTATTACCAGCCACTTTTGTTTTCTGGTTTTCATCTACATTTACTGTGACTGAATCATCCTTTGAAGTACTAGCAAATTCTTCGTGCGTTCCACTTTGCTTGCCAACTTTCTTGTCTTTAGGGAATTGTTTACGTGTCGACCCACTTTGCTGGTTGACTTTCTTTTCTTTAGGGAGTTGTAGTTTTTTATGTGTCTGTGTTTATGTGTATGTGTGTAGTTGTTGACTGAAAGAACACTAGTTACGTAAACCAAACTTTTGCACGGAACACAGTTTTTAATATAATGCTTAGCAATTCTATTGCTTCCCAAAAATGCATTAATAATAATAATAAAAATAAATAATAAATTCTTTGTTTAAGGTTGGCGTAGCTGATAGCATTAGGCTAATTAATGCCAACCATAATAAATACAACAGCATGAAAACTAAAATGAATTAATATCATATAGTTTAAGGTAACTATGCCCTCCACCCCCGCGAGCCGCAAGCCCCCACCCCGCGAAAAGCCACCCCCCGGAGACCATCCAGCCCCCGAGCACCACCCAGCCCGCCGAAAAGTAGGGAAGACGCGGCCGCCCAGACAAGGGAAGAAGCATAATGTATACTTCGAAAGCTGAGACCACGCAAGACAACACCGCCCCTACCGCCCAATCCGACAGGCCGAGCAGCACCCGAGAAACAAACAACCCTAAAGGAGGGCGGCCGTCGCAAGACGGCAGCCCACCGCAGGAATGTATGGAGTTCTTGGAAAGTTGCAACAATGATGGCTCCTGAGCTTACCTTGTCTGCAACACCTTCATACTCTACTTGTAAGCACATTTTGGAGCCTTGCCTGTGTTATTCTCAATTTGGATCGATGGTAATGGGGTCTGTGGGAGAAGCCCCCAGAGCGAATCTAAAATGTAACGCCGTTTACTATAGCCGAGACTTATTTCCGTTTCATATAGCCGTTATGCCGTTTCAAGCCGTTTATAGATATAGCCGTTATTGAAGAAATCTAATAATATCGAATATCGAAGAATAGCCGTTAGCAAGGAGATATAGCCGTTTCAAATTACTAAAAGAAAATGGAACTTGTTGTGACAGAAGCAATCCAGTGTATCCGAAAGTCTAAAAAACAACCAAATAGACAAACAATTCGAGCCTCTCTGGTTAAAAAGGGAATCAGCTGTACTCCTGAAGATATCATAACAACATTAGCAAATCTCGAGGCAAAGGACCTAATCGAAAACCGAGGTATCGAGCCCGAAGAATCATACTGGCTCACGGAGGACTCTGTTCATACGAAACCGTCAGAAGCATCCGCTGAATCACCAATTGGGAAGGTATCTAAGAAAACATCAACGAGGAATCGTGTAAATCGTTCTGTTGAAATGAAAAGTGCCTCTCTGCCAAAAGACTTGCCAAGCTGTATTAACAAGGAAAATTTTGAATCAGATCTCGCCCCTTACAAGTTCACTGTCAAGTCTCCCACCAAACCCACTTCTGGAGATAATAATTCCATTTCAGAACTAGCTAAGGGTCTGGTTGAATTAAATCTGATGCTGCAAAAGGAGCGTGAGTGCAGCCGTAGTCTTTTGCAAGAAAATTTTATCTTAAAACGGCAGATAGAAAGGATGGAAGCGGGCTGCAACTGTAACAATAAACGAGGACAATCAAATCCACGCGTGAACAAAGAAACAACAGCCAGTGCCTATTCCATTCCTGTGACACCTATTGTGTACGAATCTATAGAGATTGAAAGACCTGTTCAAACGAACACAAAGAGAGAAAACAGACGTTCAAGGAGAATTAATAAACAAAACAAAACACTGAACCGAAGATCACCCAACAGCAAGATACAAATCAAGCGCAAAATTCGAAAATGATTCAAGTGCCAGACAGTGAGCAGTTAATTAATACCCCTCCTGTGGTTATAGAGGATTGCAAACATAATATTCCTAAGAATACAGCGAATCAACTTGCCACCAGTGGGTCTCCAAATAATAATGATTCTTCCGATTCTATTAGCAATACTGCCCCTGAAATTACACATTTGGTTAGAAAACGGTTAACAACTAAGATTTTAGGAGATTCAATGGTGAAGGGAATCCAAGGCTTCAAAATGAAGGAAGCAGTGTCACACAAGGAGAACGTGTTCGTGCGATCATTTCCAGGAGCAAATACTGATGCCATGAACAGTTATGTCTGCCTCACCATGAAAAAATCCCCTAGCCGAATCATACTACATTGCGGTACGAATGATTTGCACACGAAACAATCCCCCTGGACTATAGCCGAAGATATCATTGAACTCGCTAAGGCGATGGAAAGCAAAGACACTGAAGTGCTGGTCTCAAGCATTGTTCAAAGAAGAGACAAGTTTAATGGTAAAGCACTAGAAGTCAATAAGGCTCTGGAAAGAGAATGCGAGCGTATGCGGCTGGGATTTATTGACAACTCAAACATTGACCCAGAATCTCATTTAAATGGAAGCGGACTGCATCTTAATATGGAAGGAATAATCATACTAGCTAACAATTTCATAAGGGCAATGGGTTACTGACTGAATAGAGAAGGTTATGATTATAAAGAGCAACATCCCCCTCCCCCAACTCCCCTTGAACTACCACTTTTAGAAAATGATCCCCTTTTAACCAAAGATGATTTTCCCAGTAGCCAGCAGCAGCCTTTAGTTTTAGAGACGGAAGACATGGATGGAAAATCTGTGCTTGGGAAATTAAGAGCAAATAATGTAGGACGCTTGATAATTGGCTACATCAATATCAACTCAATAAGGAACAAGTTTGAAGGTTTAGTGGAAATTGTTGATAGCAATATCGACATTTTCATGATAGCGGAAACAAAACTCGATTCTTCCTTACCTATTGAGCAATTTTCCGTCCATGGCTTCAGTAAACCCTTTCGATTAGACAGGAACAGTAACGGCGGTGAGCTATTAGTTTATGTCAGAGATGATATTCCTTCATTCCAGCTAAAGTCTTTCAGCTTTAAAGATGACATTGAATTCATTTGCTTTGAGATAAACCTTCGTAGAAAGAAATGGGTCCTTTTTTGCATATATCGACCACCGTCACAAGAACAGGCTTACTTCTTCGATGAGATAGGCAAAGCAATAGTCCATCATAGCGAAAAATATGAAAATTTTATGCTTTTTGGTGACTTTAATGCAGTTGAAACGGATCAGGAGGTAATCGACTTTATGAATCTTTTCGACCTCAAGAACCTCGTTAGAGAGCCTACGTGTTTTAAGTCCAATAACCCAAGGTGCATTGATTTGATGTTGACAAATAGAGGGAGGAACATTCAACAAACAACAGCTATTGAAACTGGATTATCAGATTTTCACAAAATGGTCGTTACAGTTTTGAAAACTTCTTTTGACAAGCAAAAACCGAACGTAGTTAACTACAGAGACTATCGAAACTTTAGAGATGAGGTATTTCGACAGGATCTTCAGAAGGAAATTGCTGACCTTGATGTACAATGTTTGACTTGCACATCTTTTCAGAGTGCCTTTGGACATGTCTTAGACAAGCATGCACCGATGAAATAGAGATACATTCGTGCAAATGACAGCCCATTTATGAACCGAACTCTTCACAAGGCGTTCATGCTGCGCACGAGACTAAAGAATAAGTATAATAAGAATAGAACAGCTGAAAACTGGGATGCTTTCCGCAGACAGCGCAATCTTTGCGTTAAAATGACCCGTGAGGCAAAAAGAGATTTTTATAATCAAATTGATATTTCAGCAGTTACAGACAACAAAAAATTTTGGAAAACGGTCAAACCTTTTATTTCGGATAAGAGCTCATCAAAACCACGAATAACGTTGGTTGAAGAAGGGAAAATTGTGTCGAACGAGTCTGATGTGACTGAAACGTTCAATAACTTTTTTGTCACAATCACTGATTCTCTTGGAATTATCGAAAATGAAAATATTATTCTTGCTTCTGAAGATTTTAGTGACCCCATCGATGAAATAGTGTTTAAATTTTCGAGGCACCCAAGTATTAAAAAAATTCGCTCACTCGATCTAAACAATGGTTCTTTCTCATTTGAAAAGGTTTCAATTGAAAATATCAAAAATGGGATTAGTGAACTAAACCCCTCTAAGGCAACCACTTTCAAGAGTATCCCTCCAAAGTTGTTAAAATCTGAGTCGGAAATAGTTTCTGAACCCTTGCAAATCATATTAAATAACTCAGTAGAACATTCTTCCTTTCCCGATGAATTGAAATTAGCCGATGTATCTTCTCTTTTTAAAAAGGACGTCAAAACCTTCAAGGGTAATTACAGACCTATCAGTGTGCTCCCAACAGTGTCCAAGGTATTTGAAAGGTTCATGGGTACTCAAATATCAACATATATGTCTCAGTATTTATCATGTCTGCTTTGTGGCTTTCGTAAGGGCTATAATGCTCAACATGCATTGATACGGACAATTGAAAAATGGAAAACGTGCCTCGACAAGGGTGGAAAAGTTGGAGCCATATTCATGGACCTTTCAAAGGCCTTCGACTGTATTCGACATGACTTACTGATCGCTAAGTTACATGCATACGGATTTAGTCGTGATGCTTTATTGCTTGTCCACAGCTATCTGGAAAATCGGCAACAAAGAGTAAAAATCAATGGATCTTTCAGTAGCTATAAGCATCTTCAGCTTGGTGTTCCCCAAGGATCCGTCCTTGGACCTCTCTTTTTCAATATCTTCATCAATGACCTTCCGTTGTCGATGCAGGAGACAGATATATGTAACTATGCGGACGATACAACGATTTATACGTGCGATACGCGTCTAGAAAATGTAGTCTCCAGGTTAGAAAATGACTCAAAAATCATAATTGAATGGTTTCGATATAATTACATGAAACTTAACGAAGATAAATGCCATTTTATGATTTTTGGTGAAAGAACGAATCAAGATGTAGGCATAAATATTGGCAACTGTACCGTCAATAATTCACAAGAAGAGAAACTTTTAGGGGTTTTGATTGATTCAAATCTCAACTTTGAAAAGCATGTCAGCAATATTTGTAAAAAGGCTGGAAACAAACTATTTGCTTTGTCACGCATGTCCACATATCTAGGAACTGATAAATTAAGACTGTTAATGAGAGCATTTGTAACTAGCCAGTTCCAATACTGTCCTTTGGTATGGATGTTCCATAGCAGAAAAATGAATAACAAGATCAACAGACTGCATGAAAGAGCCTTACGAATTGCAAATAAAGACTATGCTTCCAGCTTCGAATCTTTGTTGGAAAAAGATAGATCTGTAACAATACACCAGAAAAATGTGCAATTGCTAATGACTGAAATGTTCAAAACTATAAATAATTTAAACCCCAGTTTTATGGACGAAATTTTTTTGAAAAGAAGTGTTAGATATAATTTGAGAAATACCAATACATTTTTACTTCCTATGGTACATACAGTTAATTGTGGTACTGAAACATTTCGATACAGAGGGCAGCGTATTTGGCACTATCTTCCACAGGAAATCAAGGATTCAAATTCTGTGCAACAATTTAAGAATAAAATCAAATATTGGACCAATGAAGACTGCGACTGCAGACTTTGCAGGCAGTATATTCCTCGGCTCGGCTTTTTATAGTTTTACACCATTTTTAATATGAACTTTGTACATTGATATGAATTTTTGTAATTTTAATGACTTGTTTTACTAGTATATATTTATGTAACATTGTATTTAATTTGTTGGCTTGAATTAGCTGTTTAATTTCACATAGCTATGTAAGTTGCCAACTTGAAATAAATCGATAATAATAATAATTATTATTCCTTGACTCTATATTTGTCATTGCTGAAATGAAAATTTGCACAGTTTTGTAGTTGATTCTTGTTTATCATCGTATCACGAACATGTACGATTTTGGGGCACACTCTTCTTTCGTTTGGAACAGATCTCTCCACCCAATAAATTCCATTTGTAAAATAGATCTCGAATAAGTTCGCAAAGTTTCTACATGACCAAATCTATAGTGAAATATTTTCTCAAGTTTCTTTCTCGTATTTGAAAGAATTTCAAGGAACTTAGGGGGCAAGTACCAGTTATGACGAAACCAAGATAAAAATGCCTTTAGGTTTCTAGATAATGTAAATATTTGTAATTGCTAGATAAATTACACTAGATAACATAAATTCGCAGCTCGTTATTCGAGCCACACTTCGATGAGAGCCATTGTGCTTTCGCCCGGTAGCCCTGTGGGCTAATCCACGCATGGGGAATATGACAGGCACATGGAGGGGAACATCGTGAGAAAAATTACATACAGAACTAGGCTGGGAGTCATTAAGTTCCCGGAGATGGAGTAGACGTCTTACTTTGTTCTACAAGATCATCAATAATCTACTCCCACATATACGAAGGATCCAATCCCACGACCTCCTCAGACGAGATACTCTCTTCGCAACCAGGATGTCGTTGGGCGAACCCGGGCAAGAACAGAAAAGTTTAAATCTAGCTTTTATCCTCACTGCTTAAATCTGAATGGAACAGAATTGATCCTGAAATTAGGCTTGCACCATCTGCTTCTGTTTTTAAGGCAAAACTTTTATCAATAATTCGCCCTCATGCAAAATCTGTCTTTGGGATTTACGACCCAATAGGCTTATCATATCTTTCCCAAATAAGGGTCGGTCTCAGTAAATTGAATTTTCACAAATTCAAGCATAATTTCAGGGATACCGTAAACTATATGTGTCCAATGAACGACGGCATTGAAAAAACGGATCACGTTTTGTTGCTCTGCCCTGCCCTTGAGATTCAATGTCGAATAATACCACCATTTGTCCAAATCAATAGTCTTTCGAACAACATCCTGGTTGAAATATTATTGTATGGTGATAAAGACTTCTCTGATGACGTCAACAAAACTATTCTTGAGCTTACTAGAGTATTCTTTGGCCTTTAATTGTGTGTGGTGTACAGTTAGTTTTATGTAAGATATAGTTGCGTGTCTTTATGTTTAGGCTCATTTCTTTTATGAATAGAAAAAAAAATCCGCGCATGTCACAGCATATCAATTTCTTTTCGAGTCCACAATGAACATAGATCTACAACTAAATCTATCTAAAGGCGGTCATCTCCTTCTATGTGTGCTAATCTGTTGACCATCGCTTTTCCCTCTTCGATGTCGAACAGTAATCAGAAATATATGATTCGATTGCAGGAAATCTAGCCTAACTATTTCACTCAGAATGGGCAAAGTTGTAGCGGAT